>JAUNZM010000300.1:0-612920 GCA_033459285.1 Clamator glandarius | reverse complement strand
TCCTACTGCGGCATCACCTTCTGCATGTGCTGCTGCTGCATCTCCTGTTGCTTCATTTGCTGGTGCTGCACTTCCTGCAACATCTGCTTCTGCATCTCCTGCTGCATCTCTGTCTTAATCTCATGGTGCTGCATTTCCTGCTGATGCATATTCTGCTTCAACTCCTCCTGCGGCATCTGCTACTTCATCTCCTGCTGCTGCATTTGCTTATACTGCATGTGCTGCTGCATCTCCTGCTGCATCTCTTGGTGCTGCATCTTCTGCTGTTGCATCTCCTGCTTCATCTCATTATGACTTAACTGCCACTACTAAGGCGCTTTATGGAAATCGAATAACGCCCACAGGGAAGATGCTAGCATGGAATGCTGCTGCTTCTCAATGTCTTCTCTTAGAGCGCTTTCACTGTAAAGTGAGACTTGTAAGAAGTTTGAGTATACGCTTGTGTACTTTAACATCAGAACGGCTATTAAAGCGTCACTTGAAAATAGCAGAGCGTTCAGCACAAATACCGCAGGGAAGATGAAAGCTACGATGAAATGCTGGCTCTCGTTAGAGTCTTCTCTGGAAACGCTTTCACTGCAAGCTGCAAAGCATGACTAACAGAACGTTTTAGTATAGGGTACTGAATTGTGACTTATGAAGGTGCTTTCTGATAAGTGAGTAACTGACGCAGTGAAGATGCTAGCGTGGAATACTGCTGCTACTGAATGTCTTCTCTTAGAGCACTTTCACTGCAAAGCAAAACTTGTAGAAGTTTCAGTCTAGGATTGTACACTGCAACATCAGAATGGCTATGAAAGCGTCGCTTCGAAATCTTTAGCGCTTTCACTGCAAGGCAAGACTTGTTGAACTTTTAGTCTGGGCTTATGTACTGCATCATCAGAATGGCTATTAAAGCGTCACTGCAAAATTTGAAGACGTTTAGAAAAAGTACCGCAAGGGCGCTGCTACGATCAAATGCTAGCTCTCATTAGAATCTTCTTTTGAAGCACTTTCACTGCAAGCTGCAAAGCAAGTCTAACAAAACGTTTAGTATTGATTACGGAGTTGTAAATTTTCATTTCAAGATTTGAGATTGTTCAGCACAAGTACCACAGGGAAGCTGCTACCATCAAATTTTGGATCTCTATAGGATCCTTTCAGGAAGCGCTGTCACTGCCAGCCGCAAAGCACAAAAAACGCAAAGTTTTCGCATAGGCTAGATATTAACGACTTAATAACAACTAATATCGCTCTTTAGGAAAAGTGAATATCTCCAGCAGGGAAGATGTTAGCATGGAATGCTTCTGCTTCTGTATGTCTTCTCTTAGAGCGCAATCACTGCAAACTAAGATTTATTGAACTTTCCGTCTAGGCTCGTGAACAGTAACATCAGCAAGGCTAGTAACGCTGTATTGAAGATTTGAAAGCATTCAACAGATATACCCCTGGGAAGTTGCTAGCATCAAATGGTGTCTCTCGTTAGAATCTTCAGATGCAGCATCAGATGCAACAGCAGGAGCTGCAGCATCAGGAGATGCAGCAGCAAATTCAGCAGATGCAGCAGTAGTAGATTTATAAAGAGCTGCAGCAGGAAATGCAGATGAATATGCAGAAGCAGGAGATGCATCTGCAGGTGATGAAGAAGGAGATGCAGTAGGTGACGATCAAGAAGATGCAGCAGGAGATGTAGAACGAGATGCAGCAGCAGGCCATGCAGCAAAAGGAGATGACGCAGGAGATGCTTCAATAGAAGGTGCAACATGAGATACAGCAGATAAAGATGCAGCAGCAGACGAAGCAGAAGGAGATGCAGAAACAGGAGATGCAGCAGCAAGACATGGATCAAGAGATGAAGCAGTAGCAGGAGATGAAGCTTCTGGAGATTAATTAGGAGATGCAGTAGCAGGATATGAAGCAGCAGGAGATATAGCAGCAGGACATGCAGCATGAGATGCAGCAGTATGAGATGAAGCAGCACGGGATACATCAGGAAATGCAGAAGCAGCAGATACAGCAGGAGATGCAAAAGGAGATGATGCAGCAGCATGAGATGCAGCAGTAGAAGATGCAGCAGGAAGAGATTTAGCAGGAGATGCAGCAGGAGGAGGTGGAACAGGGGACGAATCAGGAGGAGGTGCAGCAGCAGATGCAGTAGCAGATGCAGCAGAAGGAGATGCATAAGAGATGCAGCAGCATTTGATGAAGCAGGAGATGTTGGAGCCAGAGATGCCGAAGAAGTAGATTCAGAAGAAGTAGATGCAGAAGCAGGAGATGCAGGAGTAGATGCATCAGCAGGAGATGCAGCAAAACATACATCAGCAGGAGACACAGCAGCAGGATATGAGGCAGGAGGTGCACCAGATGGAAATGCAGCAGGAGATGCTTCAGGAGATTAAACAGGAGATGCTGCAGCAGGTGATGCAGCAGCAGATGCAGCAGCAGGAAATTTTGCAGGGCTTGCAGCAGTAGGTGAAGCAGCACCAGATGAAGCAGCATATGCTGCAGATGCAGCAGTAGCGGATGCAGCAGGGAATGCAGCAGGAAGAGATGGAGCAGGAGATAGATCAGCAGCAGATGCACCAGCAGAGGCAGCAGCAGTAGATGCAGCAGGACATAGAGAAAAGTATGAGGCAGCAGGAGATGTAGGAGATGCAGCAGTAGATGAAGTAGCAGTAGATGCAGCAGCCGTTGCAGCAGGAAATGCAGCAGGAGATGCAGCAGCAGGAAATGCAGCAGCAGGAGGTGCAGCTGCAAATGCATGCAGCAGCATATGCAGTAGGAGATGCAGCAGCAGGTGATTCAGTAGCAGGAGATTCAGCAGCAGATGTGGCAGGATATTCAGCATGAGTAGATGCATCTGCAGATGCATCAGCAGAGCATGTAGCAGGAGATACGGCAGCAGGAGATGCAAGTGTACATGAAATAGCAAGAGATAAAAGAGCAGATTCAGGAAATGCAGCAGCAGGAGATGCAGCAGGAGATGAAGTAGAAATGTAGATACAAGTGCAGCAGGAGATGCAGCAGTGGGAGATGTAGCAGGAGATGCAGCAGTACATGAAGTAGCAGCAGATACAACAACAGATTCAGGAGATGTAGCAGAGTAGATGCAGCAGGATATGAAACTGCAGAAGATACAGAAGGAGATGCAGCAGCAGGGGATGAAGCTGGAGGTGCAGCAGGAGATGCAGCAGCAGGTGCAGCAGGAGATGTAGCAACACCAGAAGCAGCAGAAGATGCAGCAACATGTGATGCAGGATGAGATGCAGCAGGCACTGCAGCATCAGGAGATGCTACAGGAGATGCAGCAGGATATGCCACAGCAGATGCAGCAGCATGAGATGCATAGCAGGAGATGCAGCAGGAGATGAAGTAGAACGAGATTCAGAAGCAGGAAATGCAGAAGGAGATGTAGCAGCGGGAGATGCAGTAGCAGGAGATGCAGTAGAAGAAGATGCAGCCACAGCAGATGCAGGAGAAGCAGCAGCAGGAGATGAAGAGGCAGGAGAATCAGCAGCTGGAGATGCATCAGCAGGAAATGTAGCAGGAGATTCTGCAGAAGGAAACACCGTAGGAGAGTCTGCAGCAGGAAATTCAGTGGAAGATTCAGCAGAAGATGCAGCAGGAGATTCAGCAGCAGGAGATGTAGTAGGAGATGCAGCAGGAGATACATCAGCAGGAGTTGCAGGAGGAGATTCTGCAGAAGAAGATTCAGCAGGAGATACAGTAGGAGATGCATCAGGAGATGAAGTAGCAACATATGCATCAGAGGTTACAGCAGGAAGTGCAACAGGAGATTCAGCAGGAGATGTAGCAGCAGGAGATGCAGCCGCAGATGCCTTCAGGAGGAAATGCAGAAGCACTAGATGCATCCGTAGAAGACTGAGCAGCAGATGCAGCAGGAAATGGAGATACTTCTGCAGATGCATCTGCAGATGCATGAGCAGAGGATGCAGTAGCAGGAGATGCTGGAGGACACCAAGTGGCAGGACGTGTAGCAGCAGGAATTGTAGCAGGAGATGCAGCAGTACATGAATCAGCAGCAGATGCAGCAGCAGATTAAGGAGATGCAGTAGCCAGAAATGCAGCAGGAGATGCAGCAAGAGGAGATGCACCAGCAGGAGATGCAGGCAGCAGATGAAAGAGGAGATGCAGATTCAGCAGCAGATGAAGTAACAGGAGATGCAGCAGCAGATGAAGTAGCAGGAGTTGCAGCAGCAGATGTAATAGCAGGAGATGCAGCAATTTGTAGAACAACCAGATGCAGCAGCATATGCTGAAGATGTAGTAGGAGGAGATTAAGCAGGAGATCCAGCAGGAAGAGATGCATCAGGAAATACAGCAGTAGGATATGCATCAGCAGGAAATGCAGCAGGACATGCACTAGCAGAAGATGCAGCAGGAGATGCAGCCGGAGATATAGAAGGAGATTCAGCAGCAGGGTATGTAGTAAGAAATGCAGCAGGAGATACATCAGCAGGAATTGTAGCAGGAGATGCTGGAAGAGATTCTGCAGAAGATAATTCAGCAGGAGATGCAGCAGGAGATGAAATAGCAACATATGCATCAGCAGTTACAGCAGTAAGTGCAGAAGGAGATTCAGCAGGAGATGTAGTAGCAGGAGATGAAGCCACAGATGCCTTCAACAGGATATGCAGCTGAAAAGCAGAAATACTAGGTGCATCCGTCGAAGATTGAGCAGCAGATGCAGCAGTAAATGGAGATGCTTCTGCAGAAGCAACCACAGATGCATCCACAGTGGATGCAGCAAGAGATGAAGCAGCAGGCTATACAGCAGCAGAAGATGAAGCAGCCGATGCAGGAGGACTTCAAGTAGAAGGAGATGCAGCAGCAGCAAATGTAGCAGGAGATGGAGCAGTCCATGAAGCATCAGGAAATGGAGCAGCATATTAAGGAGATGCAGCAGTACATGAAGCATCAGGAAATGGAGCAGCAGATTAAGTAGCAGCAGGAAATGCAGCAGGAGGTGATGAAGATGCAGAGGCAGCAGATGCAGCAGCAATATATGCAGCAGGAGATGCATCAGGAGATGCTGATTCAGTAGGAGATGTAGTAGCAGAAGATGCTGCATCAGATGATGCTGCAGGAGATGCAGCAGGGGATGCATATTCAGCAGTAGATTCAGCAGAAACTTCAGAAGGAGATGCAGCAGCAGGAGATTTAGCAGGAGATGCAGCAGTAGATGAAGCAGCAGCATGTGCAACAGCAGATGCAGCAGATGGAGCAGAAAGAGATGCAGCAGGGGATGGAGCAGCAGATGCTACGGGAAATAGTGCATGGGGAGATGCATCCGCAGATGCATGATCAGAGGATGCATCAGGAGATGTAGCAGCAGGAGATACAGGAGCAGGTGATGCCGCAGGAGATGCAGCAGGAGATGCAACACCAGAAGATGCAGCACCAAGAGATGCACCAAGAGATGCAGCAGCACATGCAGTATTAGATGCAGCAGTAGATTCAGCAGAAGATTCAGCAGAAGATGCAGCAGGAGATATAGAATGTGATTCAGTAGGAGGAGATGTAGTAGGAGATACAGCAGCAGATACATCAGCAGGAGTTGCAGGTGGAGATTCTGCAGAAGAAGATTCAGCAGGAGATACAGTAGGAGATGCATCAGGACATGAAGTAGCAACATATGCATCAGAGGTTACAGCAGGAGTTGCAGGAGGAGATTCAGCAGGAGATGTAGCAGCAGGAGATGCAGCCGCAGATGCCTTCAGGAGGAAATGCAGAAGCACTAGATGCATCCGTAGAAGACTGAACAGCAGATGCAGCAGGAAATGGAGATACTTCTGCAAATGCATCTGCAGATGCATGATCAGAGGATGCAGCAGCAGGAGATGCTGGAGGACACCAAGTGGCAGGAGGTGTAGCAGCAGGAATTGTAGCAGGATATGCAGCAGTACATGAATCAGCAGCAGATGCAGCAGCAGATTAAGGAGATGCAGTAGCCGGAAATGCAGCATTAAATGCAGCAAGAGGAGATGCAGTAGCAGGAAATGCAGTAGCAGAAGGTGCAGCTGGAGCTGCAGAGGCAGAAGATGCAGCAGCAATAGATGCAGCAGGAGATGCATCAGGAGATGGAGATTCAGTAGGAAATGCAGCAGCAGAAGATGTTGCTGCAGATGACACAGCAGGAGATGCCGCAGAAGGAGATGCAGCAGGAGATGCAGGAGAAGGAAATGCAGCAAGATATGCATTAGGAGGAGATGCAGCAGGTAATGCAGCAGCAGGGGATGCATGTTCAGCAGTAGATTCAGCATCACATTCAGATGGAGATGCAGCAGCAGGAGATATAGCAGAAGGCGATTCTTCAGCAGGAGATACAGCAGCAGGAGATGAAGCCACAAAAGATGTAGCAGAGGATGCAGAAGGAAATGCAGCAGAATACACCTCAAGAGATGCAGAAGAAGGAGATGATACAGTAGATGCTGCAGAAGGATTTGTAGCAGGAGATGCATCAGCAGGAGATGCATCAGCAGGAGATGCAGGCAGCAGACGAAAGAGGAGATGTAGATTCAGCAGCAGATGAAGTAGCAGGAGTTGCACCAGCAGATGCAATAGCAGGAGATGCAGCAATTGGTGAAGCAGCACATGATGCAGCAGCATATGCTGAAGATGTATTAGGAGGAGATTTAGCAAGAGATCCAGCAGGAAGAGATGCAGCAGGATATGCAGAAAAAGATAAAGCAGAAAGAGATGCACAGGAAATACAGCAGCAGGATATGCATCAGCAGGAAATGCAGCAGGACATGCACTAGTAGAAGATGCAGCAGGAGATGCAGCAGGAGACGCAGCCGGGGATGTAGCAAGAGGATATGCACCATGATATACAGCAGCAGGAGATGCAACAAAAGATGAAACAGGAGGATATGCAGCAGGAGAGGCAGCAGAGGAGATGCAGCAGAATCTACTGCTGGATCTCCTGCTGCTGCATCTCCTGCTGCATCTCCTGCTGCGGCCTCTCCTCCTCCTAAATCTCCTCCTGCTAAATCTCCTCCTACTTCAGCTGATGCATTTCCTGCATCTCTTGCGGCTGCATCTGCTGGTGCATCTCCTGCTTCTCTATCTTCTCCTGCATCTCCTGCTGAATCACATGGTGCCTCTCCTGCTGCTGCATCTCCTGCTTCTGCATATCCTTTTGCATTTCTTGCTGCCACATCTCCTGCTTCTGCCTCTCCTACTCCTGCATCTCTGCTGCTGCATCTCCTGCTGATGCATTTCCTGTTCCTGCTTCTCCTGATGCATCTGCTGCTGCATCTTCTGCAGCATATTCTCGTGCTTCCACTCCAGATGCTGCATCTCCTGCTGCATCTGCTGGTACTGCATCTTATCCTGCCACATCTCCTGCTCCATTTCCTTGTGCATCTGCTGCTACTGTTCTATCTTCTGCTGCTACATCTCCTGCTACTGGGTCTGCTGCATCATCTCCTCCTGCCTTTTCGCCTACAGCATCTCCTTCTGTATCACATGCTACATCTCATGAAGCTGTACCTGCTGAAGCATCTCTTCCTGCTTCATCTCCTGATGAATAGGCATCTATTGATGCATCTGCTGCTGCTTCATCTCCTGCTGCTGCAGCTCCTACTGAATCTGCTGTTGAATATCTTCCTGCATCTGCAGCGGCTGCATCTCCTGCTGCTGCATCATCTACTGATGCATCTCCTGCGTAATCTCCTCCTGCTGCATCTCCTGCTTCTGCATCATCTCTTGCTACATGTCCTGATTAATCTCCTACTGCTGCATCTGCAGTATTTTCTGCTGCATCTCCTGCTGCTGAATCTACTGCTGCAACTCCTGCTGAATCTAATCCTACCACATCTCCTGCTGCATCTCCTGCTGCTGCATTTAATGATGCATCTCCTGATGCTGCATCTCCACCTGCTGCACCTCCTGCTGCTCAACTCCTGCTGATGCATCTTCTGCTGATGCATAACCTACTGCATCTCTGACTGCTGCATCTCCTGCTGCTGAATCTCCTGCTGCTGCATATGCTACTGCATCTGCTGCAGGATCTTCTTCTTCTGCCTCTCATGCCACATCTCCGGCTGATGCATCTCCTGCTTCTCTATATCTTGCTCAATCTACTGCTTCTGCATCTCCAGCTGCATCTCCTGCTGCTGCATCTCTTGCATCTTTTGGTGCATCTGCTGTAGATTAATCTACTGCTGCATCTCCTCTTGCTTCATCTTCTGATTTTTTGATGTCCTTCTGCATCACCTGATGCTCCATCGGCTGCTGCTGCATACACTGCTGCATCTGCTGCTGCTGAATTCACTTCTGCTGCATCTGCTGCTGCATCACCTTCTACTGAATCCCCTACTGCATCTCCTGCTGCTGCATCCACTAGTACATCTCCTAATGCTGCATCTCCTGCTGCTGCACCTCCTGATGCATCTCCTGCTCAATCTCCTCCTGCTGCTTCTCCTACTGCTTCATCTCCTGCATCTGCTGCTGCATGTGCTACTGCATCTCCTGCTTCTCTATGTCCTCCTCCTGCATCTCCACCTGCATCGATTGTTGCTGCATCCTCTGCTAAACCTCTAGCTGCTGCATCTCCTTCTGCAACTTCCTCTGATGCATCAGCAGATTCATCTGATGATGCATCTCCCCTGCTTCATCTCCTGCTGCTGAATCTCCTGCTCTTGCATACCCTGCTGCATCTACAGCTGCTTCATAACCTACTTCATCTACTGCTGCTGCATTACCTGCTGCTTCTGCTGCTGCATCTCCTCCTGAATTTCCTGCTGCTGCATCTCCTGCTGCTATATCTTTTGCTTATCAATCTCCTGCTGCTGCATCTCTTATGGAATCTGCTTCTGAATCTGCTGCTGCACCTACTGCGGCTGCATATCCTGATGCTGTATCTGCTGCTACTTCATCTCCTAATGCATCTCCTGTAGCTTAATCTCCTGCTTTTGCATCTCCTGCTTTATCTCCTTCTGATGCCTATCTTGCTGCTGCATCTACTGCTGCTTCGTCTGCTTCTACATCTCCCGCTGCATTTCCTGCTGCTGCATCTCAGGGTACATCTCCTCTTGCTCAGTCTCTTGCTGCATATCCTGCTGCTACATCTCCTGCTACTGCATCTCCTTCTCTGCATCTCCTGCTGCATCTCTTGCAGCTGCATCTCCTGCTCTATCTCTTGCGGCTGCATCCCCTTCTCCATATTCTTCTGTTGCATCTGCGTATTCATCTTATAATGGTGCTTTCTTGCTAGATCTCCTGCTTCTGCATCTCCTGCTGCTGGAAACTCTGCTGCATCTCCTGCTGCTGCATTTCCAGCTGCAGCTGCTGCTGCTGTATCTCCTGTGGCTGCTTCTGCTGATGCATTTCCTGATGCATTTTCTACTGCAGCATCTCCTTCTGCTGCAATTCCTGCTGCATCCCCTCTTGTTGCATTTCCTACTGCTGCATTTCCTGCTCCTGCATCTGAAACTTCATCTCCTGCTGCTGCATCTGCTGCTGCATCTGCTGCTGAATCTCCTGCTTCTGCATCTCATACCACATCTCAAGCTGGTGCATCTCCTGCTTCTGCATATCTCGCTGCATCTCCTGCTGTTTCATCTCCTGCAGCTGAATCTCCTGCATCTTTTGCTGCATCTGCTCTAGATTCGCCTTCTGGTGCATCTCCTGGTGCGGCATTTTCTGCTGATGGATGTCCTCGTGCATCTCCTGTTGCTTCATCTGCTGCTGCATCTCCTGCAGCTGCATCTCCTGTGGCATCTCCTACTGCAGAATCTCGTGCCTCTCCATTCTCTGCTGCATCTACTGCTGCTACATAGCCTGATGCCAAATCTCCTAGTGCATCTCCTCTTGCTTAGTCTCCTGATGCTTCCTATCTTGCTTCATCTCCTTTTGCTTCATATATTGCTGCTGCATCCACTGCTGCTTGGCCTGCTGCTGTATTCCCTGCTCCATCTCCTGGATGAGGGGCATCTCCTGCTGCATCTCCTTCTTCATCTCCTGCTGCTCCAGCTGCTGAATCTGCATCATCAGGATATTATGAAGGTGATGCAGAAACAGGAGATGCAGCAGCAGGAGATACAACCACAGCACTGCGGCAGCAGATTCAGCTGCAGGAGATGCAGCCGTAGGAGATGCAGCAGGATTTTCAGCAGGAGAGTACAGCAGAAGGTGATGAAGCAGGAGAATCAGTAGCAGATGCAGGAGAAGGAAGTGTAGCAGCAGAAGATGTAGGAGGATATGCAGCAGCAGTAGATGAAACAGACCATAAAGCAGCAGGATATGCAGAAGCAGGAGAATCAGCAGCAGGGGATGCAGCAGCAGATTCAGCAGCAAATTCAGCTGGAAATGTAGCCAGAGTAGATGCAGAAGCAGGAGATGCAGCAGAAGATGCATCAGCATGAAATGAATCAGAAGATACAGAATCAGGATATGTAGCATGAGATGCATCAGCAGGAAATGCACCAGCAGAGGCAGCAGCAGAAGTTGCAGCGGGAGATATAGAAAAAAATGAGGAAGCAGGAGCAGCCCCTGTAACTTGATGTCCTCCTGCATCTACTGCTGCATCTTCTGCGGCATCAGCTGCTTCTTTATCTCCTGCTGCTACATCTCCTGATGCATCCTCTGCTCATGCATCTGCGGATGCATCTCCTGATGCACCATTTACGGTTGCATCTGCTCCTCCATCCCCTGCTGCATCTCTTTCTACTCCATCTGGTGCATCTGCTGTTGCAAAAGCTGCTGCTTCATCTACTGCTGCATCTCCTGCTAAATCTCCTGCTGCTGCATCTCCTTCTGAAATTTCTGCTGAATCTACTGCTGAATATGCATCCCCTGCTGCATCTCCTGCTGCTGCATCTTCTGCTTTATATCCTACTGCTTCTCCTCCTGCAGCGTATTATGCTACATTTCCTTCTGATGCATCTCCTGCTGCATCATCTGCTGCAGCATCTTCTGCTGCTACATCTCCTACTGAATCTGCATCTCCTGATGCATCTGCTGCTGCATCTATTCCTGCTGCATCTGCTGCCTCTGCAGCTACCGCTGCATCACCTCCTGCTGCATATTCTGCTGCATTTCCTGCTGCTGCTTAATCTGCTGCTCTATTTCCTGATGCTTCATGTACTGCTTCATCTCCTGCTACATTTGCTGCTGCTGCATCTCCTTCTACTTGATGTCCTCCTGCATCTCCTGCTGCTGCATCTGCTGCTTCATCTCCTGCTGCTCTATAGCCTGCTGCTTTATCTCTTGCTGCATCCTCTGTGTATGCATCTTCGGATGCATCTGCAGAAGCATCTCCATTTCCTGCTGCATCTGCTGCTCAATCTTCTACTGATGTAGTGCTTCTGCATTTCAGCTGCATCTCCTCCTCCTGCATCTCCGGCTGAATTGCCTGTAGCAGCTCCTGCTTCTTCATCTCCTGCTGCAACATCTCCTAGTGCATATGATGCTGCTGCATCTCCTGTTAAAGTGAAAGTTCTACAAGTCGTCTTTTGCAGTAACTGCGCTATAAGAGAAAACATTAATAAGCAATGTAGTTTCCGGCCAGCATCTGCACTGCCTGAAATACTTACTTTTCCATAAGCGCGTTAACAGGTGCAGTTAAGTCACAATTCATTACCCTAAACTAAAATATGTTAGTCGTTCTTCAAAGCTTGCATTGAAAGCGCTATAAGAGAAGACTCTAACGAGAACCAGCATTTGATGGTAGAAGCTTCCCTGTGGTCCTTGTGCTAAACACTCTGAAATTTTGAAGTGACACTGTTCTAGCTGATGATATATTTCAGAAGACTAGAATGAAACTTCTAGAAGTCGTACTTTGCAGTGAAAGTGCTATAAGAGAAGACATTCAGAAGCAGCAGCATTTCATACTACCATCTTCCCTGCAGCCGATGTACACTATTCCTAAAACGTGTTATTTGGCAAAGTAAAGTAACTGTTCTGTACCCTATTCTAATACTTTGTGTTAGTCGTGCTTTGCAGGAGATGCATCAGAAGGAGATGCAGAAGCAGATGCAGCAGGAGGAGATGCAGCAGCAGGACATGCAGCAGGAGTCGATGCAGAAGGTAATAAAGCAGCAGGAGATTCAGAAAAGTATTCAGGAGCAGCAGATGCAGCAGCAGGAAAGGCAGCAGTATATACACAAGTAGGATATCCAGCAGGAGGAGATGCAGTAGGAGGAGACAGAGCAGGTAATGCAGCAGCAGGAGATACAGCAGGAGATGCAAGAGCAAGAGATGCAGCATCAGACCATCAGCAGGAGATGCAGCAGCAGAAGATGCAGCAAGAATAGCAGTAACAGGAGATGAAGGATTACCATGAGATGCATTAAGAGGTGTAGCAGCAGGATATGTAGCAGACATGGAATGAGATGAAGCAGCAGCAGAGCAGCAGCAGATGCAGCAGGAAATGCAGCAGTAGATGCAGGATCAGCAGATTCTGCATCAGGAAATACTGCAGGAGATGCAGCAGGACATGACATATCAGGTGATGAAGCCACAGATGCATCAATTGAAGATGAAGCAGGAGTTGCAGCAGCACGAGGTGCATCAGCAGGTGCATGAGGAAATAAGGCAGCAAATGTTGAAAGGTATAACGGAGCAGATGCAGCAGGAGATGCATCAAGAAATGAGATGCAGAAGGAGTTGCAGCATCAGGAGATGCAGCAGGAAATGCAGCATAAGGGGATGTAGTAGCAGGAGATGCAGGAGTTGCAGAATCAGAAGATGCAGCAGGGAATGCAGCAGCAGATTCTACATGAGATGCAGCAGCATCATATGCACTAGGAGATGTAGCAGCAAGAGATGAAGAAGTAGGAGATGCTACAGGCGATTCAGAAAGAGATGCAGAAGGAGGAGATGCAGCAGCAGGAAGTGAAGAGAAGTAGATGAAGAGAAGACGATGCAGCAGAAGGAAATATAGCAAGAGATTCATCGGCAGTACAAGGAGCAAGAGAGAAAGCAGCATCAGAGGCAGCATCAGATGCAGCAGCAGGAGATGCAGCAGCAAGAGATCTATCAGAAGATGCAGCAGTAGATGAAGCAGCAGCAGATGCAGTAGTAGATTCATAAAGAGCTGCAGCAGGAAATGCAGATGAAGATGCAGGAGCAGGAGATACAGCAGGTAATGCATCCGCAGGTAATGCAGAAGGAGATGCAGCAGGTGACGCTCCAGGAGATGCAGAACGAGATGAAGCAGCAAGATATGCAGCAGAAGGAGATGACGCAGGAGATGCTTCAATAGAAGGTGCAACATGAGTTAAGCAGGAGATGCAGTAGCAGATGAAACAAAAGGAGATGCAGAAACAGGAAGTGCAGCAGCAGGACATGGATCAAGAGATGAAACAGCAGGAGATTCATTAGGAGATGCAGTAGCAGGATATGAAACAGCAGGAGATATAGCAGCAGGAAATGCAGCATGACATGCAGCAGAATGAGATGAAGCAGTAAGGGATATATCAAGAGATGCAGAAGCAGAAGATAAAGCAGGAAATGCTGTAGCAGGGATGCAGAAGGAGATGTAGCAACAGGAGATGCAGCAGCAGGAGATGCAGCAGAAGATTCAGCAGGAGATTCAGCAGGAGGAGATGCAACAGGAAATGCAGCAGGAGGTGGTACAGCAGAACCAGATGCAGCAGTATATGCAGCAGAAGAGATGAATAAGAGATGCAGCAGCAATTGATGCAGCAAGAGATTCTGGAGCCGGAGATGCAGAAGAAGTAGATGCAGAAGGAGGAGATGCAGCAGGACATGCATCAGCAGGAGATGCAGCAAAATATACATCAGCAGGAAACACAGCAGCAGGATAAGAGGCAGGAGATGCACCAGCAGCAGAAGCAGCAGCAGATGCAGCACCATATGCAGCAGAAGATGCAGAACCTTTTGCAGCAGAACATGCAGAACCATATGTAGCAGGAGATACAGCAGCAGATGAAGCAGCATATGCAGCTGGAGCTGTAGCATCACCAGAAGCAGCAGCAGATGCCGCAGCAAAGGATGCAGCGTGAGATGCAGCAGGAATTGCATCAGCAGGAGATGCTGCTGGAAATTCAATAGGATATGTAACAGCAAGAGATTTGGCAACAGCAGATGCAGCAGGATATGTAGCAGCAGATGCAGCTGCATGAGGTGTATCAGCAGGAGATGTAGCAAGAGATGCATATTCAGCAGGTGATGCACCAGGATATGCAGCAGGAGATTCAAGAGAAGGGCATGCAGCAGGAAATCAGCCAGAGATGCAGCAGCCGGAGATGAAGGAAAAGAAGATGTAGCCGCACCAGAGGCAGCAGCAGATTCAGCAGGAGTTGCAGCAGCAGGAGATGCAGAAGCAGGAGTTTGAGGAGCAGGAGATGCAGCATCAGGAGATTCAGCAGGAGATGCATCAGCAGAAAATGCATAAGCAGATTCTGCAGCAGGAAAATCTGCAGGTGATTCTGCAACAAGAGATTCAGTAGAAAAGGCAGCAGGAGATTCAGTAGAAAAGGCAGCAGGAGATGTAGCAGGAGATTTTGCAGAAGAATATTCAGCAGGAGATGCAGCAGGAGATGAATTAGCAACATACGTATTAGCAGTTACAGGAGGAAGTGAAGCAGAAGATTCAGCAGGAGATGTAGCAGCAGATGCCTTCAACAGGATATGCAGCTGAAATGCAGAAGCACTAGATGCATCCGTAGAACATTGAGCAGCAGATGCAGGAGGAAATGGAGATGTTTCCGCAGAGGATGCAGCAGGAGATGAAGCAGCAGGCTATACAGCAGCAGGAGATGAAGCAGCAGATGCAGGAGCAGCAAATGTGGCAGAAGATGCAGCAGTCCATGAAGCATCAGGAAATGGAACAGCAGATTAAGCAGCAGCAGGAAATGCAGCAGAATATGCAGCAGGAGGTAATGCAGCAGGTGATGCAGCAGCAGGTGATGCAGATGCAGCAGAAGAGGCAGCAGATGCAGCAGCAATAAATGCAGCAGCAGATGCATCAAGAGATGCAGATTCAGTAGGAGATGTAGCAGCAGAAGATGCTGCAGCAGATGCTGCAGCAGCAGATGCATCAAAAGGAAATGCAGCAAGATATGCTGCAGGAGGAGATGCAGTAGGATATGAAGCTGGAGATGCAGCAGCAGGAGATGCAGCAGGAGATGCAGCAGTAGATGAAGCAGCAGCATATGCAACAGCAGATGCACCAGATGGAGTAGAAAGAGATGCAGCAGGGGATGGAGCAGCAGATGCAGTGTCAGCAGATGCAGCAGCAGGAGATGAAGCAGCAGGAAATACAACAGGAATAGATGCAGAATGTAATGCAGCAGCAGGAGTTGAAGCAGAATATGCCTCAGCAGGAAATGCAGCACAAAGAAATTCAGACAGAGATGCAGCAGGAGATGCGGCAGCAGCATATGAAGAATGTGATGCAGCATTAGAAGATGCAGCAGCAGCAGATGCAGCAGGAGATTCAGCAGCAGGAGATGCAGCAGGAGATGCAGAAGCAAACGCAGCAGTAGGAGTGGCAGCAAGTGGAGATGCATCAGGAGATGCATATTAAAAAGGAGATGCAGTATAAGATTCAGCATGTTTTGTAGAAGCATGAGATGCTGGAGGAGATTCTTCAGAAGATTCAGCAGCAACTGATGCAGCAGCAGGAGAAGCAGAAGGAGATGCAGCAGCAGCAGGAGATGCAGAAGTAGATGCAGTAGGAAATGAAGATTCAGCAGAAGATGCAGTAGGAAGAGATTCTTCAACATATGCAGCAGCATGATATGATGCAGCAACAGGAGATACAGCAGGTTATGGAGAAAGAGGAGATGATGCAGCAGGAGAAGCAGCAGGAGATGCATATTTAGAAGGAGATACGTCAGGAGATGTAGCAGGATATGTAGCAGCATGAGATGCCACCAGAGATTCAGGAGGAGATTCAGCAGGAGATGCAAGAGCAGGAGATGAAGCAGCATGAGATGCAGAAGCAGATGCAGCAGGAGATGCAGATTTAGCAGGAGATGCATCAGCAGGAGATGCAGAATCAGATGCAGCAGGAGGAGATGCAGCAGCAGGACATGCAGCGGGAATCGATGCAGAAGGTAATAGAGCAGCAGGAGATTCAGAAGAAGGAGATGCAGTAGCAGGAGACGCAGTATAAGAAGATGCAGCCGCAGCAGATGCAGGAGAAGCAGCACCAGGAAATGAAGAGACAGGAGATTCAGCAGGAGATGCAGCAGGAGATTCAGCAGCAGGAGATGTAGTAGGAGATGCAGCAGGAGATACATCAGCAGGAATTGTAGCAGGAGATGCTGGAGGAGATTCTGCAGAAGAAGTTTGAGCAGGAGATACAGTAGGAGATGCATCAGGAGATGAAGTAGCAACATATGCATCAGAGGTTACAGCAGGAGTTGCAACAGGAGATTCAGCAGGTGATGTAGCAGCAGGAGATGCAGCCGCAGATGCCTTCAGGAGGAAATGCAGAAGCACTAGATGCATCCGTAGAAGACTGAGCAGCAGATGCAGCAGGAAATGGAGATACTTCTGCAGATGCATCTGCAGATGCATGAGCAGAGGATGCATGAGCAGGAGATGCTGGAGGACATCAAGTGGCAGGAGGTGTAGCAGCAGAAAATGTAGAGGGAGATGCAGCAGTAGATGAATCAGCAGCAGATGCAGCAGCAGATTAAGGAGATGCAGTAGCCAGAAATGCAGCAGGAGATGCAGCAAGAGGAGATGCATCAGGAGGAGATGCAGGCAGCAAACGAAAGAGGAGATGCAAATTCAGCAGCAGATGAAGTAGCAGGAGTTGCAGCAGCAGATGCAATAGCAGGAGATGCAGCAATAGGTGAAGCAGCACCAGATGCAGCACCATATGCTGAAGATGTAGGAGGAGGGATTAAGCAGGAGATGCAGCAGAAAGAGATGCAGCAGGATATGCAGAAAAAGATAAAGCAGAAAGAGATGCATCAGGAAATACAGCAGGAGGATATGCATGAGCAGGAAATGCAGCAGGACATGCACTAGCAGTAGATGCAGCTGGAGATGCAGCTGGAGATATAGAAGGAGATTCAGCAGCAGGGGATGTAGTAGGAGATGCAGCAGGAGATACATCAGCAGGAATTGTAGCAGGAGATACTGGAGGAGATTCTGCAGAAGAAG
Organism: Clamator glandarius; assembly: GCA_033459285.1. NCBI lineage: Eukaryota > Metazoa > Chordata > Aves > Cuculiformes > Cuculidae > Clamator > Clamator glandarius. The sequence continues at coordinate 595,829 of JAUNZM010000300.1, read as the reverse complement.
ATTCAGCAGGAGATACAGCAGGAGATGAAATAGCAACATAGGCATCAGCAGTTACAGCAGGAAGTGCAGCAGGAGATTCAGCAGGAGATGTAGCAGCAGGAGATGCAGCCTCAGATGCCTTCAACAGGATATGCAGCTGAAATGCAGAAGCACTAGATGCATTCGTAGAAGATTGAGCAGCAGATGCAGCAGTAAATGGAGATGCTTCTGCAGATGCAACCACAGATGAATCGGCAGAGGATGCAGCAGGCAATGAAGCAGTAGGCTATACAGCAGCAGGAAATGAAGCAGTAGATGCAGAAGAAGGAGATGCATGACAACAAGTAGAAGGAGATGCAGCAGCAGCAAATGTAGCAGGAGATGCAGCAGTATAAGAAGCAGCAGAAAATGGAGCAGCATATTAAGGAGATGCAGCAGTACATGAAGCATCAGGAAATGGAGCAGCATACTAAGCAGCAGCAGGAAATGCAGCAGAATAAGCAGCAGGAGGTAATGCAGCAGGTGATGAATCAGCAGATGATGAAGCTGTAGCTGCAGAGGAAGCAGATGCAGCAGCAATAGTTGCAGCAGCAGATGCATCAGTAGATGCAGATTCAGTAGGAGATGTAGCATCAGAAGATGCTGCAGCAGATGATGCAGCAGGAGATGCAGCAGGAGATGTAGCAAGAGGATATGCACCATGATATACAGCAGCAGGAGATGCAACAAAAGATGAAATAGGAGGTTTCGAGCCGCAGGTCAGTCAGCAGTGGAGATGCAGCTGAATCTACTGCTTCATCTCCTGCTGCTGCCTCTCATGTTGCTTAATCTCCTCCTGCTAAATCTCCTCCTCCATCAGCTGATGCATTTCCTGCATCTCCTCGGCTGCATCTGCTGGTGCATCTCCTGCTTCTCTATCTTCTACTGCATCTCCTGCTGAATCACATGGTGCCTCTCCTGCTGCCGCATCTCCTGCTTCTACATATCCTTTTGCATGTCTTGCTGCCACATCTCCTGCTTCTGCCTCTCCTACTCCTGCATCTCTGCTGCTGCATCTCCTGCCATTGCATTTCCTGTTCCTGCTTCTCCTGATGCATCTGCTGCTGCATCATCTGCAAAATATTCTATTGCTTCAACTCCAGACGCTGCATCTCCTGCTGCATCTGCTGGTACTGCATCTTATCCTGCCACATCTCCTGCTCCATTTTTTTGTACATCTGCTGATGCTGCTCTATCTTCTGCTGCTGCATCTCCTGCTGCATCTCCTACTGCTGCATCTTCTTCTCTGCAGATCCTGGTGCTTCATTTCTTGCTGCAGAATCTCCTGCTGAATCCGCTGCTCATCTCTTTAGACTGTATTTCCTGCTGCATCTCCTGCTGCTGCATCTCCTGCTACTGGGTCTGCTGCATCATCTCCTCCTGCCTCTTCGCCTACAGCATCTCCTTCTGTATCTCGTGCTACATCTCATGAAGCTGTACCTGCTGAAGCATCTCTTCCTGCTGCATCTCCTGATGAATAGGCATCTATTGATGAATCTGCTGCTGCTTCATCTCCTGCTGCTGCAGCTCCTACTGAATCTGCTGTTGAATATCTTCCTGCATCTGCAGCGGCTGCATCTCCTGCTGCTGCATCATCTACTGCTGCATCTCCTGCGTAATCTCCTGATGCTGCATCTCTTGCTTCTGCATCATCTCCTGCTGCATCTCCTCATTCATCTCCTACTGCTGCATCTGCTGCTGCTTCATATACTGCTTCATCTCCTACTACTGCATCTCCTTCTGCTTCTCATTCTGTATCTCCTGATGCTACAGCTCCATTTGCATGGAGCTGCTGCATCTCCAGCTGCATCTCCTGCTGCTGCATCTCTTGCATCTTTTGGTGCATCTGCTGTAGATTAATCTACTGCTGCATCTCCTCTTGCTTCATCTTCTGATTTTTTGATATCCTTCTGCATCAACTGATGCTCCATCTGCTGCTGCTGCATACACTGCTGCATTTGCTGCTGCTGAATTCACTTCTGCTGCATCTGCTGCTGCATCACCTTCTACTGAATCCCCTACTGCATCTGCTGCTGCTGCATCTGCTGCTGCATCACCTTCTACTGAATCCCCTACTGCATCTCCTGCTGCTGCATCCACTGGTACATCTCCTAATGGTGCATCTCCTGCTGATGCACCTCCTGATGCATCTCCTGCTCAATCTCCTCCTGCTGCTTCTACTACTGCTTCATCTCCTGCATCTGCTGCTGCATGTGCTGCTGCATCTCCTGCTTCTCTATGTCCTCCTCCTGCATCTCCACCTGCATCGATTGCTGCTGCATCCTATGCTGAACCTCCTGCTGCTGCAGCTCCTTCTCCAACTTCCTCTGATGCATCAGCAGATTCATCTGATGATGCATCTCACCTGCTTCATCTCCTGATGCTGAATCTCCTGCTCTTGCATACCCTGCTGCATCTACAGCTGCTTCATACCCTACTTCATCTACTGCTGCTGCATTACCTGCTGCTTCTGCTGCTGCATCTCCTCCTGAATTTCCTGCTGCTGCATCTCCTGCTGCTGTATCTTTTGCTTATCAATCTCCTGCTGCTGTATCTCTTACGGAATCTGCTTCTGAATCTGCTGCTGCACCTACTGCGACTGCATCTCCTGATGCTGTATCTCCTGCTACTGCATCTCCTAATGCATCTCCTGTAGCTTAATCTCCTGTTTTTGCATCTCCTGCTTTATCTCCTTCTGATGCCTATCTTGCTGCTGCATCTACTGCTGCTTCGTCTGCTTCTACATCTCCCACTGCATTTCCTGCTGCTGCATCTCAAGGTACATCTCCTCTTGCTCAGTCTCTTGCTGCATATCCTGCTGCTACATCTCCTGCTACTGCATCTCCTGCTGCATCTCCTGCTGCATCTCTTGCAGCTGCATCTCCTGTTCCATCTCTTGCGGCTGCATCTCCTGCTGGTGGATATCCTGCTGCATCTCTTGATGCTGCATCTGCTGCTGTATCTCCAGTAGCTGCATCTCCTGTGGCATCTCCTACTGCTGAATCTCGTCAGGCTTCATTCTCTGCTTCATCTACTGCTGCTGCATAGCTTGCTGCAGAATCTCCTAATGCATCTCCTCTTGCTTTGTCTCCTGATGCTTCCTATCCTGCTTCATCTCCTTTTGCTGCATATATTGCTACTGCATCTATTGCTGCTTGGCCTGATGCTGTATCTCCTGCTCCATCTCCTTCTGGGGTATCTCCTGCTGCATCTCCTGCTGCTCCATCTGCTGCATCTGCACCATCAGGATATTCTGAAGGAGATGCAGCAATAGGAGATGCAGCAGCAGGAGATGCAACCACAGTACTGCGGCAGCAGATTCAGCTGCAGGAGATGCAGCCGTACGAGATGCAGCAGGATTTTCAGAAGAGAGTACAGCAGAAAGAGATGAAGCAGGAGATGCAGTAGCAGATGCAGCAGAAGGATGAGTAGCAGCAGAAGATGTAGGAGGATATGCAGCAGCAGTAGATGAAACAGACCATAAAGCAGCAGGATATGCAGAAGCAGGAGAATCAGCAGCAGGGGATGCAGCAGCAGATTCAGCAGCAAATTCAGCAGGATATGTAGCAACAGTAGATGCAGAAGAAGGATATGTAGCAGGAGATGCATCAGCAGGAAATGTACCAGCAGAGGCAGCAGCAGAAGTTGCAGCCGGAGTTAGAGAAAAAAATGAGGAAGCAGGAGCAGCCCCTATTACTTGATGTCCTCCTGCATCTACTGATGCTGCATTTGCTGCTTCATCTCCTGCTTCTGTATCTCCTCCTATCTTATCTAGTGCTTCTGCATTTCCTCCTGAAGGCATCTGCGGCTGCATCTCCTGCTGCTACATCACCTGCTGAATCTCCTGTTGCCCTTCCTGCTGTAACTTCTGATGTATATGTTTCTACTTCATCTCCTGATGCATCTCCTACTGTATCTCCTGCTGAATCTTCTTCTGCAGAATCTCCTCCTGCAACTCCTGCTGATGTATCTCCTACTACATCTCCTGCTACTGAATCATCTTCTATATCTCCTGCTGCATCTTCTGCTGAACCTTCCGCTGAATCTACTGCTGCATCTGATACTGCATATGGTGCTGCATCTCCTGCTGCTTCACCAGGTGCTGCATCTTCTGGTGTTGCATCTCCTGCTGCATCTCCTGCGGCATCGCCTGCTCCTGTATCTCCTACTGCTACATCTCCTGATGCATTCTCTGGTCATGCACCTGCGGATGCATCTCCTGATGCGCCATTACTGAGTGCATCTGCTGCTTCCCCTGCTGCATCTCTTTCTCCTCCATCTGGTGCATCTGCTGTTGCACATGCTGCTGCTTCATCTACTGCTGCATCTGCTGGCTAAATCTCCTGCTGTATCTCCTTCTGAAGTTTCTGCTGAATCTACTGCTGAATATGCATCCCCTGCTGCATCTCCTGCTGCTGCATCCCCTCATGCATCTCTTTCTGCTCCATCTGGTGCATCTGCTGTTGCATATGCTGCTGCTTATTCTACTGCTGCATCTCCTGCTAAATCTCCTGCTGCTGAATCTTCTCCTTCTGAAGTTTCTGCTGAATCTACTGCTGAATATGCATCCCCTGCTACATCTCCTGCTGCTGCATCTACTGCTGCTGCTGCTGCTGATTCATATCCTACTGCATCTCCTTCTGCAGCATATTTTGCTGCATTTCCTTCTGCTGCATCTCCTGCTGCATCATCTGCTGCAGCATATTCTGCTGCTACATCTCCTACTGAATCCGCATCTCCTGCTGCATCTGCTGCTGCATCTATTGCTGCTGCATTTGCTGCCTCTGCAGCTACAGCTGCATCACCTGCTGCTGCATATTCTGCTGCATTTCCTGCTGCTGCTTAATCTGCTGCTCCATTTCCTGATGCTTCATGTACTGCTGCATCTCCTTAATATGTTGCTCCATTTCCTGCTGCTTCATGTACTGCTGCATCTCCTGCTACATTTGCTGCTGCTGCATCTCATTCTACTTGATGTCCTCCTCCATCTCCTGCTGCTGTATAGCCTGCTGCTTCATCTCCTGCTGCATCCTCTGCGGATGCATCTGCAGAAGCATCTCCATTTCCTGCTGCATCTGCTGCTCAATCTTCTGCATCTCCTGCTGCTTCATTGCATGCTCTTGCACCTGCTTCTGCTGAATCTCCTCCTGAATCTCTTGGTGGCATCTCATGCTGCTACATATCCTGCTACATCTCCTGACGTATCTCATTCTGAATCTCCTGTTGCTTCTCCTGCTGCTGAATGTTCTGCTGATGAATCTCCTGCTGCTACATCTTCTCCTGCTGCATCGCCTGCTGCTGCGTCTGCTGCATCATCTCCCATTTCTCCATACCCTGCTGTATCTTCTGTTTGCTGCATCGTATCATGCTGCTGTATATGTTGAAGAATCTCTTCCTACTGCATCTTCTGCTGATTCTTCATTTCCTGCTGCATCTGATTCTGCATCTCCTGCTGCTGCTGCATCTGCTGCTGCTTCTCCTCCTGCTGCATCAGTTGCTGCTGAATCTCCTGATGAATCTCCTGCGGCATCTCATGCTTCTACATATCATGCTGAATCTTCTAACGCATCTCCACATGCTGCCACTCCTACTGCTGCGTTTGCTTCTGCATCTCCTGCTGCACCTCCTGCTGCTGAATCTCCTGATTTCGTTGTCCTGCTACTGAATATAATTTGTCTGCTGCTGAATATTTGCTGCTAAATCTTCTGCTGCATCTCCTACTGCTGCATCTCCTTCTGCATGTGCTGCTGCAGTATCTTCTTCTGCTGCATCTCCTACTTCTGCATCTCCTTCTGCATGTGCTGCTGCAGTATCTTCTTCTGCTGCATCTCCTACTTCTGCATCTCCTGCTGCATCTCCGTCTGAATCTCTTGGTGCTGCATTTCCTGCTGATGCATATTCTGCTTCAACTCCTGCTGCTGCATTACCTTCTGCATCTATTCCTGTTGTATTTCCTGCTGCTGCATCTCCTGCTGCTGCATCTGCTGCATCATCTCCTGCTTCTGTATAGCCTGCTGCTTCATCTCTTGCTGCATCCTCTGCGGATGCATCTGGGGATGCATCTGCAGAAGCATCTCCATTTCCTGCTGCATCTGCTGCTCAATCTTCTACGGATGCATCTAGTGCTTCAGCATTTCAGCTGCATATCCTGTTGAAGGCATCTGCGGCTGCATCTCCTGCTGCTACATCTCCTGCTGAATCTCCTGCTGCACTTCCTGCTTTAACTGCTGATGCCTATGTTGCTATTTCATCTCCTGCTGCATCTCCTCATCCCCTGCTGCTGAATCTCTTTCTATATCTCCTGCTGCATCTCCTGCTGCATTTTCTACTGAATCCTGCTGCTGCAGAATCTCCTACGGAATTTCCTGCTGCAGAATCTGCTGATGCATATCCTGCTGATGCATCTCCTGCCGAATCTCCTGATACTTCATCTCCTGCCTCTTCATTTCCTGCTGCTGCAACTCCTGCTGAATCTGCTGCTGCCTCTGGTTCAGCTGCATCTTCTTTTACTGCATATCCTGCTGCTGCATCTCTGGCTGCTGTATCTCGTTCTGCTACATATACTTCTGCATCTCGTTCTGCTACATCTCGTTCTGCATTACTAGCTACAGCATGTCCTGCTGTACCTGCTGAATTTGCTGCTGCATCTGCTGCTGCTGAATCTCCTGCTGCTGCATCAGTTGCTGCTGAATGTCCTGATGAATCTCTTGTGGCATCTCATGCTTCTACATATCTCCTGGTGCTGCATCATATCACGCTGCTGCATATATTGAAGAATCTCTTCCTACTGCATCTTCTGCTGAATCTTCATTTCCTGCTGCATCTGCTTCTGCATCTCCTCCTGCATCTCCTGCTGCTTCTCCTGCTGCTGCATTAGTTGCTGCTGAATGTCCTGATGAATCTCTTGTGTCATCTCATGCTTCTACATATCATGCTGAATCTCCTGCTGCCAAATCTCCGGCTGCATCTGCTGCATATCCTACTGCTGCATCACCTTCTGCATGTGCTGTTGCAGCATCTCCTTCTGCTGCATCTCCTGTTGCTGAATCTGCTGGTGCTGCACCTGCTGCAATATCTGCTTCTGCATCTCCTGCTGCTGCACCTCCTGCTGCATCTCCGTATGAACCTCTTTTTGCTGCATTTCCTGCTGATGCATATTCTGCTTCAATTCCTGCTGCTGCAATACCTTCTGCATCTATTCCTGTTGTATTTCCTGCTGCTGCATCTCCTGCTGCTGCATCTCCTTCTTCATCTCCTGCTGCTGCATCTGCTGCTACTGCATGTGCTGCTGCATCTCCTGCTGCATCTCTTGGTGCTGCATCTTTTGGTGTTGCATCTCCTGTGGCATCACCTGCTCCTGTATCTCCTGCTGCTACATCTCCTGATGCATCCTCTGCTCATGCATCTGTGGATGCATCTCCTGATGTGTCATTACCCAGTGCATCTGCTGCTCCATCCCCTGCTGCATCTCTTTCTGCTCCATCTGCTGCATCTGCTGTTGCACATGCTGCTGCTTCATCTACTGCTGCATCTCCTGCTAAATCTCCTGCTGTTGTATCTCCTTCTGAATTTTCTGCTGAATCTACTGCTGAATATGCATCCCTTGCTGCATCTCCTGCTGCTGCATCTGCTGCTTCACCTCCTGATGCTGTATAGCCTGCATCTGCAGAAGCATCTCCATTTCTTGCTGCATCTGCTGCTCAGTCTTCTACGGATGCATCTAGTGCTTCTGCATTTCAGCTGCATATCCTGTTGAAGGCATCTGCGGCTGCATCTCCTGCTGCTACATCTTCTGCTGAATCTCCTGCTGCACTTCCTGCTGTAACTGCTGATGCCCATGTTGCTATTTCATCTCCTGCTGCATCTCCTAATGAATCTTCTTCTGCAGAATCTCCTCCAGCATCTCCTGCTGCAATTCCTGCTGATGTATCTCCTGCTGCATCTCCTACTACATCCCTACAGTTGAATCTCCTTCTATATCTCCTGCTGCATCTCCTGCTGCATTTTTAGCTGAATCTCCTGCTGCATTTTCTACTGAATCTTTTACTGCCTTTTCTACTGTATCTCCTGCTGCAAAATCTTTTATGGAATTTCCTGCTGCAGTATCTGCTGATCCATTTTCTGCTGCTGCAACTCCTGCTGAATCTCCTGATGCTCCATCTCCTGCTGCTGAATCTCATGCCTCTTCATCTCCTGCTGCTGCAACTTCTGCTGAATCTGCTGCTGCCTCTGGTGAGGCTGCATCTTCTTTTCCTGCATCTCCTGCTGATTTCCTGCTGCATTTCCTTCTGTTGAATCTCCTGCTGCATATCCTGGTGCATCACCTGCTGAAGATGCATCTCTTTCAACATCTCCTACTGATACACCTGATGCAGCTGCATCTGCTCCTGCATATCATGCTGCATCTGCTGTTGCCAAATTGCTGCATCTTTTGCTGCTGCATCTCCTGCTGATAGGTCTGATGCAGCATCTCTTGCTCTTGCATCTCCTGCTGCATCTCTTGCTGCTGCATTACCTGCTCTATCTCCTCCTACTGCATCTCCTCCTGCTGCATATCCTGCTTCTGTATATACTGCTGCCTTTTCTGCTGCTGCATCTCCTTCTGCTGAATCTCTTTCTGCATCTTTTTCTTCTGAATCTCTTGCTGCTCTATTACCTTCTGCATCAGCTCCTGCTGCATGTCCTGCTGCTGCATCTCTTCCTGCTACATCTGCTTCTGCATCTCCTGCTGCTTCATCTCCTGCTCTTGCATCTCCTTCTGATAAATCTCCTCCTGAATCTCCGGCGGCATCTCATGCTGCTACATATCCTGCTACATCTCCTGACATATCTCTTTCTTAATATACTTTTCCTGCTGCTGAATCTCCTGATGCTGAATCTCCTGCTGCTGCATCTCCTCCTGCTGCGTCTGCTGCTGCTGCATCTTCTACATCATCTCATTTTTGTCCATAACCTGCTGTATCTCCTGGTGCTGCATCATATCACTCTGCTGCATATATTGAAGAATCTCTTCATACTGCATCTTCTGCTGAATCTTCATTTCCTGCTGCATCTGATTCTGCATCTCCTCCTGCATCTCCTGCTGCTTCTCCTGCTGCTGCATCAGTTGCTGCTGAATCTCCTAATGAATCTCCCGTGGCATCTCATGCTCCTACATATCATGCTGAATCTCCTGCAGCTGAATCTCCTGCTGCTAAATCTCCTGCTGCATCTGCTGCTGCTGCATATCCTACTGCTGCATCACCTTCTGCATGTGTTGTTGCAGCATCTCCTTCTGCTTCATCTCATGTTTCTGCATCTGCTGGTGCTGCACCTGATGCAACATCTGCTTCTGCATCTGCTGGTGCTGCACCTCCTGCTGCATCTCCGTCTGAGTCTTTTTGTGCTGCATTTCCTGCTGATGCATATTCTGCTTCAACTCCTGCTGCTGCATTACCTTCTGCATCTATTCCTGTTGTATTTCTCGCTTCTGCATCTCCTGCTGCTGCATCTGCTGCTTCATCTCCTGCTGCTGCATCTGCTGATACGGCACGTGCTGCGGCATCTCCTGCTGCATCTCTTGGTGCTGCATCTTCTGGTGTTGCATCTCCTACTGCATCACCTGCTCCTGTATCTCCTGCTGATACATCTCCTGATGCATCCTCTGGTCATGCACCTGCGGATGCATCTCGTGATGCGCCATTACTGAGTGCATCTGCTGCTCCATCCCCTGCTGCATCTCTTTCTCCTCAATCTGGTGCATCTGCTGTTGCACATGCTGCTGCTTCATCTACTGCTGCATCTGCTGCTAAATCTCCTGCTGTATCTCCTTCTGAAGTTTCTCCTGAATCTACTGCTGAATATGCATCCCCTTCTGCATCTCCTGCTGCTGCATCTCCTGCTTCATATCCTACTGCATCTCCTCCTGCAGCACATCTTGCTGCATTTTCTTTCTGCTGCATCTCCTGCTGCATCATCTCCTACTGCATATGCTGCTGCTACATCTCCTACTTAATCTGCATCTCTTGATGCATCTGCTGCTGCATCTATTGCTGCTGCATCTGCTGGCTCTGCCTCTGCAGCTACATCACCTGCAGCTGCATCACCTGCTGTATTACCTCCTGCTGCATATTCTGCTGCATCTCCTGCTGCTGCTTAATCTGCTGTTCCATTTCCTGATGCTTCATGTACTGCTGCATGTCCTGCTACATTTGCTGCTGCTGCATCTCATTCTAATTGATGTCCTCCTGCATCTCCTGCTGCTGTATAGCCTGCTGCTTCATCTCCTGCTGCTGTATAGCCTGCTGCTTCATCTCCTGCTGCATCCTCTGCAGATGCATCTGCAGAAGCATCTCCATTTCCTGCTGCATCTGCTGCTCAATCTTCTACGGATGCATCTAGTGCTTCTGCATTTCAGCTGCATATCCTGTTGAAGGCATCTGCGGCTGCATCTCCTGCTGCTACATCTCCTGCTGAATCTCCTGCTGCACTTCCTGCTGTAACTGCTGATGTATATGTTGCTATTTCATCTCCTGCTTCATCTCCTGCTGAATCTTCTTTTGCAAAATCTCCTCCAGCATCTCCTGCTACAATTCCTGCTGATGTATCTGCTGCTTCATCTCCTACTATATCCCCTGCTGCTGAATCTCGTATATCTCCAGCTGCATCTCCTGATGCCTTTTCTACTGAATCTCCTGCTGCAGAATCTCCTATGGAATTTCCTGCTGCACAATCTCCTGATGCATTTCCTGCTGATGCATCTCCTGCTGCTGAATCTCCCGCATCTTCATCTCCTGCTGCTGCAACTCCTGCTGAATTTGCTGCTACCTCTGGTTCGCCTGCATCTTCTTTTCCTGCATCTCCTGCTGCTGCATCTCTGGCTGATTTCCTGCTGCATTTCCTTCTGTTGAACCTCCTGCTGCATATACTGGTGCATCACCTTCTGAATATGCATCAACTGCAACATCTCCTGCTGATACACCTCATGCAGCTGCATCTGCATATCCTGCTCCATCTGCTGTTGCCAAATCGCTTGCTGTTGCATATCCTACTGAATTTCCAGCAGCATCTCCTGCTGATGCAATTCCTGATGCATCTCATCCTGCACCCTTTGCTGCTGCATCTGCTGCTGCTTCTGCTGCTACTGCATCTCCTGCCTCATATCCTGCTGCTGTGTCTCCTGCTTATGTATGTTTTGCTGCATACATTGTTTACTTCTTCTGCATCTCTGGCTCCAGCATCTCCTGCTGTATCAATTGCTGATGCACCTCTTATTCATCTCATTCTGCTGCATATACTGCTGCATCTGGTGTTCCTGTATCTCCTCCTGCTTCATCTCTTGTTGCATCTCCTGCTGCATCTCCTGCTGAATCTCCTGCTGCTGCATCTGCTGCTGCTGCATCTCCTTGTGCTACATCTCCTTCTACATCTCCTGCTACAGCATATCGTGCTGCTGCATATGTTGAAGAATCTCTTCCTACTGCATCTTCTGCTGAATCTTCATTTCCTGCTGCATCTGATTCTGCATCTCCTGCTACTGCTGCATCTCCTGCTGCTTCTCCTGCTGCTGCATCAGTTGCTGCTGAATCTCCTGACGAATTTTCTGCGGCATCTCATGCTTCTATATATCATGCTTATCTCCTGCTGCTGAACTCCTGCTTTATCTGCTGCTGCTGCATCCCTTACTGCCGCATCACCTTCTGCATGTGCTGCAGCAGCATCTCTTTCTGCTGCATCTCCTGTTGCTGCATCTGCTGCTTCATCTTCTACTGCTGCACCTCCTGCTGCATCTCCGTCTGGATCTCTTGGTGCAGCATTTCCTGCTGATGCATATTCTGCTTCAAATCCTAATGCTGCATTACCTTCTGCATCTATTCCTGTTGTATTTCCTGCTGCTGCATCTCCTGCTGCTGCATCTACTGCTTCATCTCCTGCTGCTGCATCTGCTAATATTGCATGTTCTGCCGCATCTTCTCTTGCTGCATCTTCTGGTGTTGCATCTCCTGCTGCATCTCCTGTGGCATCACCTGCTCCTGTGTCTCCTGCTGCTACATCTCCTGATGCATCCTCTTCTCATGCATAGGTGGATACATCTCCTGATGCGCCATTTCCCTTTGCTTCTGCTGCTCCATCCACTTCTGCATCTCTTTCTGCTCCATCTGGTGCATCTGCTGTTGCATATGCTAAATCTTCATCTACTGCTGCAGCTCCTGCTTCATCTCCTGCTGCTGCATCAGTTGCTTCTGAATCTCCTGATTAATGTCCTGTGGCATCTCATGCTTCTACATATCATTCTGAATCTCCTGCTGCTGAATCTCCTGCTTCATCTCCTGCTGCTGCATCAGTTGCTGCTGAATCTCCTGATTAATGTCCTGTGGCATCTCATGCTTCTACATATCATGCTGAATCTCCTGCTGCTGAATCTCCTGATGCATCTGCTGCTGCTGCATCTCCTACTGCTGCATCACATTCTGCATGTGCTGCTGCAGCATCACCTACTACTGCATCTCCTGTTGCTGCATCTGCTAGTGCTGCACCTGCTGCAACATCTGCTTCTGCATCTCCTGCTGCTGCATCTCCGTCTGAATCTCTTGGTGCTGCATCTCCTGCTGATGCAAGTCCTGCTGCATCTTATACTTCTGCATCTACTTCTTCTGTATCTCCAGCTCCAGCATCTCCTGCTGAATCAATTGCTGCTGCATCCCTTATTCATCTCCTCCTGCTGCATATACTGCTGCATCTGGTGCTGCTGTACCTCCTCCTGCTGCATTTCCTGTTGCATCTTCTCCTACTGCATCTCCTGCTGAATCTCCTCCAACTGCATCTCCTATTCCATCTCCTCCTGCTGCATCTCCTGCAGGATCTCCTGCTGCTGCATCTCCTGATGCTGCACCTGATGGTGCATCTGATGGTTCTTTCTCTCTTGCTGCATTTACTGCGGCTGAATCTCCTGATATATTTTCTGTTGTTGCATCTTCTTAACTTCACCTATTACTCTGCACCTCCTACTGCTGCATCTCCTCCTTCTGCATCTCCTGCTGAATAGCCTGTAGCATCTCCTGCTTCTTCATCTCCTGCTAGTACATCTCCAGGTGCTGCTACATCTCCTGTTACTTCTGCTGCTGCTGCATTCCCTTTTTCTGCAACTCCTTCTGCATCTCCTGCTACGACATCCCCTGCTGCTGCATTTCTGGCTGAATCTCCTGATGCTGCAACTACTTCTGCATCTCCTCCTACTACATCCCCTGATACTGCATTTCTTGCTACATCTCCTGATGCTGCAACTCCTTCTCCATCTCCTACTGTATCTCATTTCTTAATGCATCTCCTGCTGCATTTCCTGTTGAAATGTCTCCTGCTCTATCTTCTCCGTAATACCTTTCTAAATTTGCAGCCTCATTTCCTCATGCACCTGCTGATGCACCTTGTGCTGCTGCATCTCCTGCTTCATCTTCAACTGATGCATCTGTGGCTTCATCACATGACATGTTATCTCCTGCTGCATCTGCTTCAGTATTTCCTGATGGAGTATCTGCTGATCTAGAATCTACTGCTGCATTTCCTGCTGCATCTGCTGCTTCACTGCTGCTACTTCATCTCCTGCTAAAACTCCTGCTACATATCCTGCGGCTGCATCTCTTAATGCATCTCATGGTAATGCTTCATCTCCTGTTGCTGCTTTTCTTGCTGCATCTTTTGCTGCTGCATCTTCTGCTGTTGCATTACCTGCTCTATCTCCTCCTACTGCATCTCCTAGTGCTGCATATCCTGCTTCTCTATATACTGCTGCCTTTCCTGCTGCTGGATCTCCTACTGCTGAATCTCTTTCTGCATCTCCTTCTTCTGAATATCCTCCTGCTCTATTACCTTCTGCATCGACTCCGACTGCATTTCCTGCTGATGCATCTCCTGCTCTTGCATCTCTTTCTGCTGAATCTCCTCCTGAATCTTTAGCAGCATCTCATGCTGTTACATATCCTGCTACATCTCCTGATGTATCTCCTTCTGAATATGCATCTCCTGCTACTTCTCCTGCTGCTGAATCTCCTGCTGCTGAATCTCCTTATGCTGTGTCTGCTGCTGAATATCCTTTGTCTGCTGATGAATCTCCTGCTGCTGAATCTCCTGCTGCATTTGCTGCTGCTCCATCTCCTACTGCTGCATCACCTTCTGCATGTCCTGCTGCAGCATATCCTTCTGCTGCATTCTTTGTTGCTTCATCTGCTGGCGCTGCACCTCCTGCAACATCTGCTTCTGCATCTCCTGCTGCTGTACATCCTGCTGCATCTTCGTCTGAATTCTTTGGTGCTGAATTTCCTGCTGATGCATATTCTGCTTCAACTCCTGCTGCTGCATCTCCTGCTGCTGCATCTGCTGCTTCAGATAACGAGCTTTAGGAAAAGTGACTATCTCCAGCAGCGAAGATGTTAGCATGGAATGCTGCTGCTTCTGAATGTCGTCGAATTTCAGAACATTTAGCACAACTACTGAGGGAATGCTGAAACCATCAAATGGTGTCTCTCGTTAGAATCTTCTCTGGAAGCGCTTTCACTGCAAGCTGCAAACATGACTAAAAGAACGTATTAGCATAGGCTAGTGAATAGGGACTTAACACCGTCTATTACGGAGTTTTAGTAAAAATTCACATCTCGAGCAGGGAAGATGCTAGCATGGAATGCTTCTGCTTGTGGATGTATTCTCTTAGAGCGCTTTCACTACAGAGCACGACTTGTAGAACTTTCAGCAGTATTTCTGCTAAACGATTTCAAATTTTCAAGTGAAGCCTTACTAGCCAATGCTGATGTTACAGTTCACTAGCCTAGTCGGAAAGTTCTACAAGTCGTGCTCTGCAGTGATTGCACTCTAAGAGAATACATCCACAAGCAGAAGTATTCTAGGCAAACATCTTTCCTGCTGGAGATATTCTCTTTTCCTAAAGCACGTTGTTAGTCGTTATTAAGTCGCTAATAACTAGCCTCTGCGAAAACGTTGCGTTTTTCCTGCTTTGAGGCTGACAGTGAAAACGCTTCATGAAAAGATCCTAACGAGAGCCAGAATTTGATGGTAGCAGCTTCCGTGCGGTACTTGAGCAGAAATCTCTAAAATCTTGACGTGATGCCTCAATAGCCATGCTGATGTTACTTTTCACAAGCCTAGAGTGAAAGTTCGACAAGTTGTGCTTTGTAGTTGTAGCGCTTTAAGAGAACACATTCATAAGCGGAATCATTCCATGCTAGCATCGTCCTTGCTGGAGATATGAATTCCAACTATAGCTACGTTTAGTAATAGGCGTTTTAATGTCACTATTAACAAGCCTAAACTAAAACATTCTTTTAGTTGTGTTTGCAACTTGCAGTGAAAGTCTTTCCAGGAAGACTCTAACGTGAGCCAGTATTGGATGGTAGCAGCTTTCCTGCGGTACTTATGCCGAATGCTCTGAAATTTTGACGTAATGCCTTCGTAGCTATTTTGATGTTACTGTTCACAAACCGAGATTTAAAGTTCTACAAGTCTCCCTTTCCAGTGAAAGCGCTATAAGAGAAGACATTCAGAAGCAGCAGCATTCCGTGCTAACATCTTCACTGTTAGACCGTTCACTAGGCTAGATGGAAAGTTAGATAAATCCTGGTTTGCATGATTGCGCTCTAAGAGAAGACATTCAGAAGCACAAGCAGTCATTCTGATCTGACAGTACACAAGACTAGACTGAAAGTTCTACAAGTCGTGCTCTGCAATAAGAGCGCTCTAAGAGAATACATACACAAGCAGAAGTATTCCATGCTAACATCATCCCTGCAGGATATATTCTCTAAAGAGTGTTAGGATATATCCTAAAGAGTGTTGTTAGGCATTATTAAGTCGCTAATAACTAGCCTCCGTGAAAATGTTGCGTTTTCCTGCTTTGCGGCTGACAGTGAAAGCGCTTCATGAAAAGATCCTAACGAGAGCCAGCATTTGATGGCAGCAGCTTCCGTGCGGTAGTTGAGCGGAAATCTCTAAAATCTTGACGTGATGCCTCAATAGCCATGCTGATGTTACCGTTCACTAGCCTAGACTAAAAGGTCGATAAGTCTCGCTTTCCAGTGAAAGCGCTATAAGAGACGACATTCAGAAGCAGCAGCATTCCGTGCTAACATCTTCGCTGTTGGAGATATTCACTTTTCCTAAAGCTCGTTATTAGTCGCTGTTATGTCACTATTCTTTAACCTACACTTAAACGCATTGTTAATCGTGTTTTGCACCTCTCAGTGAAAGCACTTCCAGAGAAGATTCTAATGAGAGACACCATTTGATGCTAGCTACTTCCCAGGGGTACTTGTGCTGAACGCTTTCAAATCTCCAAGTGAAGCTTTACTAGCCTTGCTGATGTTACAGTTCACTAGCCTAGACGGAAAGTTTGATAAATCTTGATTTGCAGTGATTGTGCTCTAGGAGAAGACATTTAGAAGCAGAAGCATTCCATGCTAACATCTTCCTGCTGGAGATATTCACTTTTCCTAAAGCGCCTTCTGAGGCGCTATTAAGTCTCTATTCATTTGTCAACACAAGAACGTTGAGTTACTCGTTCTCTGTATCTTGCAGAGAAACCGCTTCCATAGAAGACACTAACGAAAGCCAGCATTTGATGGTAACACCTTTCCTGTTTACTTGTGCTGAACGCTCGGAAATTTTGAAGTAACGCCTTCATAGCCATTCTGGTCTTGCAGTACACAAGACTAGACTGAAAGATCTACAAGTCGTGCTCTGCAATGAAAGCTCTCTAAGAGAATACATCCACAAGCAGAAGCATTCCATGCTAGCATCTTCCCTGCTAGAGATGTGAATTTTTACTAAAACTCCGTAATAGACAGTGTTAAGTCCCTATTCACTAGCCTATGCTAATACGTTCGTGTTTGCAGCTTGCAGTGAAAGTGCTTCCAGAGAAGATTCTAACGAGAGACACCATTTGATGCTAGCAACTTCCCGAGGGCAGTTCTGCTAAATGCTTTCAATTCTTCAAGTGAAGCTTTAGTAGCCATGCTGATGTTACCGTTCATTAGCCTAGACGGAAAGTTTGATAAATCTTAGATTGCAGTGGTTGCGCTCTAAGAGAAGACATCCACAAGCAGAAGCATTCCAGGCTAACACCTTCCCTGCTGGAGATATTCACTTTTCCTAAAGAGTGATATTAGGCGTTATTAAGTCGATAATAACTAGCCAACACGAAAGCGTGCTTTGCGGCTGGCAGTGACAGTGCTTCATGAAAGGATTCTATAGAGAGTTAAAATTTGATGGTAGCAGCTTCCCTGCGGTACTTGTGCTGAACGATCTCAAATCTTGAAATGAGGCTTTAATAGCCATTCTGATCTTACTGTTCATAAGCCTAGAGTGAAAGTTCTACAAGTGATCTTTTGCAGTAACAGCGCTATAAGAGAAAACATTAATAAGCGGTGTAGTTTCAGGCCAGCATCTGCACTGCCTGAAATACTTACTTTTCCATAAGCACGTTAACAGACACAGTTAAGTCACAATTCATTACCCTAAAATAAAATGTGTTAGTTGTGCTTCACAGCTTGCAGTGAAAGCGCTATAAGAGGTCTCTAACAAGAACCAGCATTTGAAGGTAGAAGCTTCCCTGCAGTACTTGTGCTGAACGCTCTGAAATTTTGAAGTGACACTTCACTAGCTGATGGTATACCTCAGAAGACTAGAATGAAACTTCTAGAATTCATACTTTGCAGTGAAAGCGCTATAAGAGAAGACATTCAGAAGCAGCAGCATTCCATGCTAGCATCTTCCATACGGGCTTTACTCACTTTTCCTAAAGCTCCTCAAGAGTTAAATCACAATTCCGTAATCAATACTAAACGTTTTGTTAGATGTGCTTTGCAGCTTGCAGTGAAAGCGTTCCCAGAGAAGACTTTAACGAGAGCCAGTATTTCATCGTAGCTTCTTCCCTGCGGTACATGTGCTGAACGCTCTGCTATTTTCAAGTGACACTTAAATAGCTGTTCTGATGTTAAAGTACACAAGCGTATATTCAAACTTCTACAAGTCTCGCTTTACAGTGAAAGCGCTCTAAGAGAAGACATTCAGAAGCAGCAGCATTCCATGCTAGCATCTGCCCTGTGGGCGTTATTCGATGTCCCTAAAGCACCTCAATAGTGGCAGTTAAGTCATAATGAGATGAAGCAGGAGCTCAACAGCAGAAGACGCAGCACCAAAAGAAGCAGCAGGAGATGCAGCAGCACATGCAGTATCAGCAGATGCAGCAGCAGGAGATGAAGCAGAAGGAGTTGAAGCAGAATATGCATCAGCAGGAAATGCAGCACAAGGAGATTCAGACAGAGATGCAGCAGGAGATACAGCAGCAGGAGATGCAGAAGCAGATGTTGCAGGAAGTGCAGCATCAGCAGATGAAGCAACAGGAGATGCAGCAGAAAGAGATGCTGCAGTAGCACATGCAGAAGGTGATGCAGCAGAAGGAGATGTAGCAGCAGTAGATGGAGCAGGAGATTCAGCAGCAGGAGATTAAGCAGCAGACAGGATATTCAGCAGCAGACACAGCATCATGACATTCAGCAGCAGAAGGTGCAGCAGGAGATGCAGAATCAAACGCAGCAGCAGGAGTGGCAGCAGTAGCAGATGGAGCAGGAGATGCATATTCAGAAGGAGAAGAAGCAGGAGATGCATCAGCAGCAGGAGATGCAGAAGCAGATGCAGCAAGAAATGAAGATTCAGCAGAAGATGCAGTAGGAAGAGATTCTACAACATATGCAGCAGCATGATATGATGCAGCAACAGGAGATACAGCAGGTTATGGAGAAAGAGCAGATGATGCAGCAGACTCAGCAGCAGGAGATTCAGCAGCAGAAGAATCAGCAGGAGATGCATATTCAGAAGGAAATATGTCAGGAGATGTAGAAGGATATGTAGCAGCATGAAATGCTGCCAGAGATTCAGGATAAGATTCAGCAGAAGGAGATGCAAGAGCAGGAGCTGCAGCAGCAGGAGATGCAGCAGGAGACTCTACAGGACATGCAGCAGGAGGAGATGAGACAGGAGATACAGTAGGAGAAGATTCAGCAGGAGATGAAGTAGCAGGAGATGCAGTAGGAGATGTAGCAAGAGGAGATGCAGCAGCAGGAGATGCAGCAGGAGGAGATGCAACAGGAATGCAGCAGGAGGAGGTACAGCAGCACCAGATGCAGCAGTATATGCAGCAGAAAGAGATGAATAAGAGAAGCAGCAGCAATTGATGCCGCAGAAGATGCTGGAGCCGGAGATGCAGAAGAAGTAG
Source organism: Clamator glandarius (assembly GCA_033459285.1). Taxonomy (NCBI): domain Eukaryota; kingdom Metazoa; phylum Chordata; class Aves; order Cuculiformes; family Cuculidae; genus Clamator; species Clamator glandarius. Next base: position 576,553 of record JAUNZM010000300.1, on the reverse strand, counting down.
ATGCGGAAGCAGGAGATGCAGCAGGACATGCATCAACAGGCGATGCAGCAAAACATACATCAGCAGGAGACACATCAGCAGGATATGAGGCAGGAGATGCACCAGCAGCAGAAGCAGAAGCAGATGCAGCAGCAAAAGATGCAGGATGAGATGCAGAAAGAATTGTATAGGAGATGCTGCTGGAAATTCAGTAGGATATGCAACAGCAAGCGATTTGGCAACAGCAGATGGAGCAGGATATGCAGATGCAGCTGCATGAGGTGTATCAGCAGGAGATGTAGCAGGAGATGCATATTCAGCAGGTGATGCACCAGGATATGAAGTGTATTAGCAGGAGATTCAACAGAAGGAAATGCATCAGGAAATCAGCTGGAGATGCAGCAGCAGGAGATGCAGGAAAAGAAGATGCAGCTGCACGAGATGCAGCAGCAGATTCAGTAGGAGTTGCAGCAGCAGGAGATGAAGAGGCAGGAGATTCAGCATCAGGAGATGCAGCATCAGGAGATTAAGCAGGAGATGCATGAACAGGAAATGCATCAGCAGATTTTGCAACAGGAAATTCCGTAAGAGATTCTGCAGCAGGAGATTCAGTAGAAAAGGCAGCAGGAGATGCAGTAGGAGATATAGAAGGAGATTCAGCAGCAGGAGATGTAGTAGGAGATGCAGCAGGAGATACATCAGCAGGAATTGTAGCAGGAGATGCTGGAGGAGATTTTGCAAAAGAAGATTCAGCAGGAGATGAAGCAGGAGATGAAATAGCAACATATACATCAGCAGTTACAGCAGGAAGTGCAGCAGGAGATTCAGCAGGAGATGTAGCAGCAGGAGATGCAGCCGCAGATGCCTTCAATAGGATATGCAGCTGAAATGCAGAAGCACTAGGTGCATCCGTAGAAGATTGAGCAGCAGATGCAGCAAGAAATGGAGATGCTTCTGCAGATGCATCCGCAGAGGATGCAGCAGGAGATGAAGCAGCAGGCTATACAGCAGCAGGAGATGAAGCAGCAGATGCAGCAGCAGCAAATGTAGCAGGAGATGCAGCAGTAGATGAAGCAGCAGCAGATACAGGAGCAAATTCAGCAGATGCAGATGTAGTAGATTCATAAAGAGCTGCAGCAGGAAATGCAGATGAATATGCAGCAGCAGGAGATGCATCTGCAGGTGATGCAGAAAGAGATGCAGCAGGTGACCCTCAAGGAGATGCAGGAGGAGATGCAGAACGAGATGAAGCAGCAAGATATGCAGCAGAAAGAGATGACGCAGGAGATGCTTCAATAGAAAGTGCAACATGAGATACAGCAGGAGATGCAGCAGCAAACAAAGCAAAAGGAGATGCAGAAGCAGGAGATGCAGCAGCAGGACATGCATCAAGAGATGAAGCAGCAGGAGATTCATTAGGAGATGCAGTAGCAGGATATGAAACAGCAGGAGATATAGCAGCAGGAGATGCAGCATGAGATGCAGCAGGATGAGATGAAGCATTAGGGGATGTATCAGGAGATGCAGAATCAGCAGATAGAGCAGGAGATGGTGTAGCAGGAGATGCAGAAGGAGATGTAGCAACAGAAGATGCAGCAACAGGAGGTGCAGCAGCAAGAGATGCAACAGGACATGCAGTAGGAGAAGATTCAGCAGGAGATGCAGCAGGAGAAGATGCAACAGGAAATGCAGCAGGAGGAGGTACAGCAGAACCAGATGCAGCAGTATATGCAGCAGTAGGAGATGAATAAGAAATGCAGCAGCAATTGATGCAGCAGGAGATGCTGGAGCAGGAGATGCAGAAATAGGTGCAGAAGGAGGAGATGCAGCAGGATATGCATCAGCAGGAAATGCAGCAAAACATACATCAGCAGGAGACACAGCAGTATGATAAAAGGCAGGAAATGCACCAGCAGCAGAAGGAGAAGCAGATGCAGCACCATATGCAGCAGAACATGCAGAAAAATATGCAGCAGGAGATACAGCAGCAGATGAAGCACCAGATATATCTGGAAATGTAGCATCACCAGAAGCAGCAGCAGATGCAGCAGCAAAGGATGCAGGATGAGATGCAGCAGGAATTGCATCAGCAGGAAAAGTTGCTGGAAATTCAGTAGGATATGCAACAGCAAGAGATTTGGCAAAAGCAGATGCAGCAGGATATGCAGCAGCAGATGTAGCTGCATGAGGTGTATCAGCAGGAGATGTAGCAGGAGATGCATATTCAGCAGGTCATGCACCAGGATATGCAGCAGGGGATTCAAGAGAAGGACATGCAGCAGGAAATCAGCCAGAGATGCAGCAGCAGGAGATGCAAAAAAAGAAGATGCAGCCGCACCAGAGACAGCAGCGGATGCAGCAGGAGATTCAGCAGCAGGAGATGCAGCAGCTGGAGATTCAGGAGAAGGAGATGCATCAGCAGGAATTGCATCATCAGATTCTGCAGCAGGAAATTCTGCAGGTGATTCTGCAGCAGGAGATTCAGTAGAAAAGGCAGCAGGAGATTCAGTAGAAAAGGCAGCAGGAGATATAGAAGGAGATTCAGCAGCAGGAGATGTAGTAGGAAATGCAGCAGGAGATACATCAGGAGGAATTGTAGCAGAAGATGCTGGAGGAGATTCTGAAGAAGAAGATCCAGCAGGAGATGAAGCAGGAGATGAAATAGCAACATATGCATCAGCAGTTACAGCAGGAAGTACAGCAGGAGATTCAGCAGGAGATGTAGCAGCAGGAGGTGCAGCTGCAGATGCCTTCAACAGGATATGCAGCTGAAATGCAGAAGCACTAGATGCATCCGTAGAAGACTGAGCAGCAGATGCAGTAGGAAATGGAGATGCTTCTGCAGGAAGCAGCAAGAGATGAAGCAGCAGGCTATAGAGCTGCAGGAGGTGAAGCAGCAGATGCAGCAGCAGGAGATGGAGGAGGACATCAAGTAGAAGGAGATGCAGCAGTAGCAAATGTAGCAGGAGATGCAGCAGTACATGAAGCATCAGGAAATGGAGCAGCAGAGTAAGGAGATGGAGCAGCAGGAAATGCAGCAGAATATGCAGCAGGAGGTAATGCAGGAGGTGATACAGCAACAGGTGATGCGGCTGCAGCTGCAGAGGCAGCAGATGAAGCAGGAATAGATGCAGCAGCAGATGCATCGGGAGATGCTGATTCAGTAGGAGATGTAGCAGCAGAAGATGCTGCAGCAGATGATGCAGCAGGAGATGAAGCAGAAGGAAATGCAGCAAGATATGATGCAGGAGGAAATGCAGTAAGATATGAAGCAGGAGATGCAGCAGCAGGAGATGCAGCAGGGGATGCATATTCAGCAGTAGATTCAGCAGAAACTTCAGAAGGAGATGCAGCAGCAGGAGATTTAGCAGGAGATGCAGCAGTAGATGAAGCAGCAGCATAAGCAACAGCAGATGCACCAGATGGAGGAGAAAGAGATGCAGCAGGGGATGGATCAGCAGATGCAACGGGAAATGGTGCATCAGGAGATGCATGTGCAGATGCATGATCAGAGGATGCATCAGGATATGTATCAGCAGGAGATACAGGAGCAGGTGATGCCGCAGGAAATGCAGCAGGAGATGCTACACCAGAGGATGCAGCACCAAGTGATGCAGCAGGAGATGCAGGAGCACATGCAGTATCAGCAGGTGCAGCAGCAGGAGATGCAGCAGCAGGAAATACAACAGGAATAGATGCGGAAGGTAATACAGCAGCAGGAGGTGAAGCAGAATATCCATTAGCATGAAATGCAGCACCAAGAGATTCAGACGGATATACAGCAGGAGAAGAAGTAGCAGGAGATGAAGCAGCAAATGCAGCAGCAGGAGATGCAGCAGAAGGAGATGCTGCAGAAGCACATGCAGAAGGTGATGCAGCTGTAAGAGATGCAGCAGCAGCAGATGCATCAGGAAATTCAGCAGCAGGAGATTCAGCATGATATGTAGAAGCATGAGATGCCGCAGGAGATTCATCAGGAGATTCAGCAGCAAGTGGTGCAGCAGCAGGAGAAGCAGCAGGAGATGCAGCAACAGCAGGAGATGCAGAAGCAGATGAAGCAGCAGCAGGAGATGCAGAAGCAGATGCAGCAGGAAATGAACATTCAGCAGAAGATGCAGTAGGAAGACGTTCTTCAACATATGCAGCAGCATGATATGATGCAGCAACAGGAGATATAGCAGGAGATGATTCAGAAGAAGCAGCACCAGGAGATTCAGTAGCAGGAGATACAGCAGGTTATGGAGAAAGAGGAGATGATGCAGCAGACGCAGCAGCAGGTGATTCAGTAGCAGAAGATGCAGCAGGAAATGCAACAGCAGTAGGTGCAGCAGGAGATGCAGTAGCAGGAGATGAAGCATTATCATGAGATGCATTAAGTGGTGCAGCGGCAGGATATGTAGCAGGAGACTTGGCAGGAGATGAACCAGCAGCAGATGCAGCAGGAAATGCAACAGCGGATGCAGAAGCAGGAGATGCTGCAGCAGGAAATACTTCAGCACATGCACAATGAGATGACATATCAGGTGATGAAGCCACAGATGCATCAGTTGAAGATGAAGCAGGAGATGCAGCAGCAGGACGTGCATCAGCAGATGCATCAGGAGATGAGGCAGCAAAAGTCGAAAGTTATAACATACATGTAGAAGCAGATGCAGCAGGAGCTAATTCGGCACGAGATGCAGCAGCAGGAGATGCAGAAGCATATGCAGCAGGAAATGCAGGTTCAGCTGGAGAAACAATAGGAAGAGTATTGTCAGAAGATGCAGCAGGATGTGCAGCATGACGAGATGTAGCAGGACACATAGCAGTAGCAGATGCATCAGCAGATGAGGCAGGAAATGGAGCAAGTGATGCAGCAGCAGAGATGTATTCGCAGATGCATCAGAAGCAGATGCAACAGGAGATGCAGCAGCAGCAGATTCCCCAGGAGATGCATCAGCAGAAGATGCAGGAGATGTAGCATCAGGAGATTCAGCAGGAAATGCAGCAGCAGGGAATGTAGCAGCAGAAGACACAGAAGGAGATGCAGAAGGACATGCAGCATCAGGAGATGCATCAGGGAATGCAGCAGCAGCAGAAGTAACAGGAGATGCAGCAGCATCATATGCACTAGGCGATGTAGCAGCAGGAGATGAAGAAGCAGGAGATGCTACAGGCTATTTAGCCGGAGATGCAGAAGGAGGAGATGCAGCAGCAGGAGGTGCAGAGTAGTAGATGAAGTGAAGAAGATGCAGCAGAAGGAAATACAGCAGGAGATTCAGCCGCAGTAAATACAGCAAGAGAGAAAGTAGCATCAGATGCAGTATCAGATGCAGCATCAGATGCAGCAGCAGGAGATGCAGTGGCAAATGCATGCAGCAGCATATGCAGTAGGAGATGCAGCAGCAGATGTAGCAGGATATTCAGAATCAGTAGATGCATCCGCAGATGCATCAGCAGAGCATGTAGCAGGAGATACGGCAGCAGGAGATGCAGGAGTACATGAAATAGCAAGAGATACAAGAGCAGATTCAGGAAATGCAGCAGCAGGAGATGCAGCAGGAGATGAAGTAGAGATGTAGATAGAAGTGCAGCAGGAGATGCAGCAGTAGGAGATGTAGGAGGAGATGCAGCAGTACATGAAGTAGCAGCAGATACAACAACAGATTCAGGAGATGTAGCAGAGTAGATGCAGCAGGATATGAAACTGCAGAAAATACAGAAGGAGATGCAGTAGCAGGAGATGATGCTGGAGATGCAGCAGGAGATGCAGCAGCAGAAGATCTATCAGGAGATGCAGCAGCAAATTCAGCAGATGCATCAGTAGTAGATTCATAAAGAGCTATAGCACGAAATGCAGATGAATATGCAGCAGCAGGAGATGCATCTGCAGGTGATGCAGAAGGAGGTGCAGTAGGGGACGCTCAAGGAGATGCAGCAGGAGATGTAGAACGAGATGCAGCAGCAGGCCATGCAGCAAAAGGAGATGACGCAGGAGATGCTTCAATAGAAGGTGCAACATGAGATACAGCAGATAAATATGCAGCAGCAGACGAAGCAAAAGGAGATACAGAAACAGGAGATGCAGCAGCAAGACATGGATCACGAGATGAAGCAGCAGCAGGAGATTAAGCTTCTGGAGATTAATTAGGAGATGCAGTAGCAGGATATGAAGCAGCAGGAGATATAGCAGCAGGATATGCAGCATGAGATAAAGCAGTATGAGATGAAGCAGCAGGGGATACATCAGGAGATGCAGAATCAGCAGATACAGCAGGAGATGCCATAGCAGGAGATGCAAAAGGAGATGATGATGCAGCATGAGATGCAGCAGCAGAAGATGCAGCAGGAAGAGATTAAGCAGGAGATGCAGCAGGAGGAGGTGGAACAGGGGACGAATCAGGAGGAGGTACAGCAGCATCAGATGCAGCAGCAGATGAAGCAGAAGGAGATGCATAAGAGATTCAGTAGCAATTGATGAAGCAGGAGATGCTGGAGCCAGAGATGCCGAAGAAGTAGATGCAGAAGAAGTAGATGCGGAAGCAGGAGATGCAGGAGTAGATGCATCAGCAGGAGATGCAGCAAAACATACATCAGCAGGAGACACAGCAGCAGGATATGAGGCAGGAGATGCACCAGACGGAAATGCAGCAGGAGATGCTTCAGGAGATTAAACAGGAGATGCTGCAGCAGGTGATGCAGCAGCAGATGCAGCAGCAGGAAATTTTGCAGGGCTTGCAGCAGTAGGTGAAGCAGCACTAGATGAAGCAGCATATGCTGCAGATGCAGCAGTAGCGGATGCAGCAGGGAATGCAGCAGGAAGAGATGGAGCAGGAGATAGATCAGCAGCAGATGCACACGCAGAGGCAGCAGCAGTAGATGCAGCAGGACATAGAGAAAAGTATGAGGCAGCAGGAGATGTAGGAGATGCAGCAGTAGATGAAGTAGCAGTAGATGCAGCAGCCGTTGCAGCAGGAAATGCAGCAGGAGATGCAGAAGCAGGAAATGCAGCAGCAGGAAGTGCAGCCGCAAATGCATGCAGCAGCATATGCAGTAGGAGATGCAGCAGCAGGTGATTCAGTAGCAGGAGATTCAGCAGCAGATGTGGCAGGATATTTAGCATCAGTAGATGCATCTGCAGATGCATCAGCAGAGCATGTAGCAGGAGATACGGCAGCAGGAGATGCAAGTGTACATGAAATAGCAAGAGATAAAAGAGCAGATTCAGGAAATGCAGCAGCAGGAGATGCAGCAGGAGATGAAGTAGAAATGTAGATACAAGTGCAGCAGGAGATGCAGCAGTAGGAGATGTAGCAGGAGATGCAGCAGTACATGAAGTAGCAGCAGATACAACAACAGATTCAGGAGATGTAGCAGAGTAGATGCAGCAGGATATGAAACTGCAGAAGATACAGAAGGAGATGCAGCAGCAGGACATGAAGCTGGAGTTGCAGGAGGAGATGCAGCAGCAGGTGCAGCAGGAGATGTAGCAACACCAGAAGCAGCAGCAGATGCAGAAGCATGTGATGCAGGATGAGACGCAGCAGGCACTGCAGCATCAGGAGATGCTACAGGAGATGCAGCAGGATATGCCACAGCAGATGCAGCAGCATGAGGTGCATAGAAGGAGATGCAGCAGGAGATGAAGTAGAACGAGATTCAGAAGCAGGAAATGCAGGAGATGTAGCAGCGGGAGATGCAGTAGCAGGAGACGCAGTAGAAGAAGATGCAGCCACATCAGATGCAGGAGAAGCAGCAGCAGTAGATGAAGAGGCAGGAGAATCAGCAGCAGGAAATGTAGCAGGAGATTCTGCAGAAGGAAACACCGTAGGAGAGTCTGCAGCAGGAGATTCAGCAGAAGATTCAGCAGAAGATGCAGCAGGAGATTCAGCAGCAGGAGATGTAGTAGGAGATGCAGCAGGAGATACATCAGCAGGAGTTGCAGGAGGAGATTCTGCAGAAGAAGATTCAGCAGGAGATACAGTAGGAGAGGCATCAGGACATGAAGTAGCATAATATGCATCAGAGGTTACAGCAGGAGTTGCAGGAGGAGATTCAGCAGGAGATGTAGCAGCAGGAGATGCAGCCGCAGATGCCTTCAGGAGGAAATGCAGAAGCACTAGATGCATCCGTAGAAGACTGAGCAGCAGATGCAGCAGGAAATGGAGATAGTTCTGCAAATGCATCTGCAGATGCATGATCAGAGGATGCAGTAGCAGGAGATGCTGGAGGACACCAAGTGGCAGGACGTGTAGCAGCAGAAATTGCAGCAGGAGATGCAGCAGTAGATGAATCAGCAGCAGATGCAGCAGCAGATTAAGGAGATGCAGTAGCCGAAAATGCAGCAGAAGATGCAGCAAGAGGAGATGCAGTAGCAGGAGATGCAGTAGCAGGAGATGCAGCTGCAGCTGCAGAGGCAGAAGATGCAGCAGCAATAGATGCAGCAGGAGATGCATTATAAGATGCAGATTCAGTAGGAGATGCAGCAGCAGAAGATGTTGCTGCAGATGACACAGCAGGAGATGTCACAGAAGCAGATGCAGCAGGAGATGCAGGAGAAGGAAATGCAGGAAGATATGCTGTAGGAGGAGATGCAGCAGGTAATGCAGCAGCAGGGGATGCATGTTCAGCACTAGATTCAGCATCAGATTCAGAAGGAGATGCAGCAGCAGGAGATATAGCAGAAGGCGATTCTTCAGCTGGAGATACAGCAGCAGGAGATGAAGCCACAAAAGATGTAGCAGAGGATGCAGAAGGAAATGCAGCAGAATACACCTCAAGAGATGCAGAAGAAGGAGATGATACAGTAGATGCTGCAGAAGGATTTGTAGCAGGAGATGCATCAGCAGGAGATGCATCAGCAGGAGATGCAGGCAGCAGACGAAAGAGGAGATGTAGATTCAGCAGCAGAGGAAGTAGCAGGAGTTGCAGCAGGAGATGCAATAGCAGGAGATGCAGCAATTGGTGAAGCAGCACATGATGCAGCAGCATATGCTGAAGATATATTAGGAGGAGATTAAGCGGGAGATCCAGAAGGAAGAGATGCAGCAGGATATGCAGAAAAAGATAAAGCAGAAAGAGATGCATCAGGAAATACAGCAGCAGGATATGCATCAGCAGGAAATGCAGCAGGACATGCACTAGCAGAAGATGCAGCAGGGGATGCAACAGGAGATGCAGCCGGAGATGTAGCAAGAGGATATGCACCATGATATACAGCAGCAGGAGATGCAACAAAAGATGAAACAGGAGGAGATGCAGTAGGAGAGACAGCAGAGGAGATGCAGCAGAATCTCATGCTGCATCTCCTGCTGCGGCCTCTCCTCCTCCTAAATCTCTTCCTTCTAAATCTCCTCCTGCATCAGCTGATGTATTTCCTGCATCTCCTGCGGCTGCATCTGTTGGTGCATCTCCTGCTTCTCTATCTTCTGCTGCATCTCCTGCTGAATCACATGGTGCCTCTCCTGCTGCCGCATTTCCTGCTTCTGCATACTCTTTTGCATGTCTTGCTCCCACACCTCCTGCTTCTGCCTCTCCTACTCCTGCATTTCTGCTTCTGCATCTCCTGCTGCTGCATTTCCTGCTCCTGCTTCTCCTGATGCATCTGCTGCTGCATCTTCTGCAGCATCTTCTATTGCTTCATCTCCTGCTGCATCTGCTGGTACTGCATCTTATCCTGCCGCATCTCCTGCTCCATTTCCTTGTGCATCTGCTGATGCTGCTGTATCTTCTGCTGTTGCATCTCCTGCTGCATCTCCTACTGCTGCATCTTCTTCTCTGCAGATCCTGAGGCTTCATCTCTTGCTGCAGAATCTCCTGCTGAATCCGCTGCTCATCTCTTGCGACTGTATCTCCTGCTGCATCTCCTGTTGCTGCATCTCCTGCTACTGGGTCTGCTGCATCATCTCCTCCTGCCTCTTCGCCTACAGCATCTCCTTCTGTATCTCGTGCTACATCTCATGAAGCTGTACCTGCTGAAGCATCTCTTCCTGCTGCATCTCCTGATGAATAGGCATCTATTGATGCATCTGCTGCTGCTTCATCTACTGTTGCTGCAGCTCCTACTGAACCCGCTGTTGAATATCTTCCTGCATCTGCAGCGGCTGCATCTCCTGCTGCTGCATCATCTACTGATGCATCTCCTGATTCATCTCCTACTGCTGCATCTGCCGCTGCTTCATATACTGCTTCATCTCCTACTACTGCATCTCCTTCTGCTTCTCATTCTGCATCTCCTGCTGCTGCACCTCCTGATGCATCTCCTGCTGAATCTAATCCTACCACATCTTCTGCTGCATCTCCTGCTGCTGCATTTAATGATGCATCTCCTGATGCTGCATCTCCACCTGCTGCACCTCCTGCTGCTCAACTCCTGCTGATGCATCTTCTGCTGATGCATAACCTGCTGCATCTCTGACTGCTGCATCTCCTGCTGCTGCCATCTGCTGGTGCTGCATATGCTACTGCATCTGCTGCAGGATCTTCTTATTCTGCCTCTCATGCCACATCTCCCATTGATTCATCTCCTGCTTCTGTATATCTTGCTCAATCTACTGCTGCTGCATCTCCAGCTGCATTTCCTGCTGCTGCATCTCTTGCATCTTTTGGTGCATCTGCTGTAGATTAATCTACTGCTGCATCTCCTCTTGCTTCATCTTCTGATTTTTTGATGTCCTTCTGCATCACCTGATGCTCCATCTGCTGCTGCTGCATACACTGCTGCATCTTCTGCTGCTGAATTCACTTCTGCTGCATCTGCTGCTGCATCACCTTCTACTGAATCCCCTGATGCATCTCCTACTGCTGCATCATCTCCTACTGCACATCTCCTGCATCTGCTGCTGCATGTGCTGCTGCATCTCCTGCTTCTCTATGTCCTCCTCCTGGATCTCCACCTGCATCGATTGCTGCTGCATCCTCTGCTGAACCTCCTGCTGCTGCATCTCCTTCTGCAACTTCCTCTGATGAATCAGCAGATTCATCTGATGATGCATCTCACCTGCTTCATCTCCTGCTGCTGAATCTCCTGCTCTTGCATCTCCTGCTGCATCTACTGCTGCTTCTAACCCTACTTCATCTACTGCTGCTGCATTACCTGCTGCTTTTGCTGCTGCATCTCCTCCTGAATTTCCTGCTGCTGCATCTCCTGCTGCTGTATTTTTTGCTTATCAATCTCCTGCTGCTGCATCTCTTACGGAATCTGCTTCTGAATCTGCTCCTGCCCCTACTGCGGCTGCATCTCCTGATGCTGTACCTCCTGCTACTGCATCTCCTAATGCATCTCCTGTAGCTTAATCGCCTGCTTTTGCATCTCCTGCTTTATCTCCTTCTGATGCCTGTCTTGCTGCTGCATCTACTGCTGCTTCGTCTGCTTCTACATCTCCCGCTGCATTTCCTGCTGCTGCATCTCAGGGTACATCTCCTCTTGCTCAGTCTCTTGCTGCATATCCTGCTGCTACATCTCCTGCTACTGCATCTCCTTCTCTGCATCTCCTGCTGCATCTCTTGCAGCTGCATCTCCTGCTCCATCTCTTGCGGCTGCATCTCCTGCTCCATATACTTCTCTTGCATCTGTGTATTCATCTTATGATGGTGCTTTCTTGCTGGATCTCCTGCTTCTGCATCTCCTGCTGCTGCAAACTCTGCTGCATCTCCTGCTGCTGCTTTTCCAGCTGCATCTCCTGCGGCTGCGGCTGCTGATGCATTTCCTGATGCATTTTCACTGCTGCATCTCCTTCTGCTGCAACTCCTGCTTCATCCCCTCTTGTTGCATTTCCTACTGCTGTATTTCCTGCTCCTGCATCTGATACTTCATCTTCTGCTGCTGCATCTGCAGGTGCTGCATCTGCTGCTGCATCTGCTGCTGAATCTCCTGCTTCTGCATATCTCGCTGCATCTCCTTCTGCTGCATCACCTGCTGCCGAATCACCTGTATCTTTTGCTGCATCTGCTCTAGATTCGCCTCCTGGTGCATCTCCTGCTGCTGCATCTCCTGCAGCTGCATCTCCTGTGCCATCTCCTACTGCTGAATCTCGTTCCGCTCCATTCTCTGCTGCATCTACTGCTGCTGCATAGACTGCTGCAGAATCTCCTAATGCATCTCCTCTTGCTTAGTCTCCTGATACTTCCTATCCTGCTTCATCTCCTTTTGCTGCATATATTGCTGCTGATCTACTGCTGCTTGGCCTGATGCTGTATCCTCTGCTACATCTCCTGCTAAGTCATCTCCTGCTGCATTTCCTTCTTCATCTCCTGCTGCTTCAGCTGCTGCATCTGCATAATTAGGATATTCTGATGGAGATGCAGCAACAGGAGATGCAGCAGCAGGAGATGCAACCACAGTACTGAAGCAGCAGATTCAGCTGCAGGAGATGCAGCCGTAGGAGATGCAGCAAGATTTTAAGCAGGAGATAGAGCAGAAGGAGTTAGAGCAGGAGATGCAGTAGCAGATGCAGCAGAAGGAAGTGTAGCAGCAGAAAATGTAGGAAGATATGAGCAGCAGTAGATGAAACAGACCATAAAGCAGCAGGATATGCAGAAGCAGGAGAATCAGCAGCAGGGGATGCAGCAGCAGATTCAGCAGCAAATTCAGCCGGAAATGTAGCCAGAGTAGATGCAGAAGCAGGAGATTCAGCAGAAGATGCATCAGCATGAGATGAATCAGAAGATACAGAATCAGGATATGTAGCAGGAGATGCATCAGCAGGAAATGCACCAGCACAGGCAGCAGCAGAAGTTGCAGCGGGAGATACAGATAAAAATGAGGAAGCAGGAGCAGCCCCTGTAACTTGATGTCCTCCTGCATCTACTGATGCTGCATCTTCTGCGGCATCACCTGCTCCTGTATCTCCTGCTGCTACATCTCCTGATGCATCCTCTGCTCATGCATCTGCGCATGCATCTCCTGATGCACCATTTCCAGTTGCATCTGCTGCTCCATCCCCTGCTGCATCTCTTTCTGCTCCATCTGGTGAATCTGCTGTTGCACATGCTGCTGCTTCATCTACTGCTGCATCTTCTGCTAAATCTTCTGCTGCTGCATCTCCTTCTGAAGTTCCTGCTGAATCTACTGCTGAATACGCATCCCTTGCTGTATCTCCTGCTGCTGCATCTCGTGCTTCATATCCTACTGCATCCCCTCCTGCAGCATATATTGCTGCATTTCCTTTTGCTGCATCTCCTGCTGCATCATCTACTGCAGCAGCTTCTGCTGCTACATTTCCTACTGAATCAGCATCTCATGATGCATCTGCTGCTGCATCTATTGCTGCTGCATTTGCTGTCTCTACAGCTGCAGCCGCATCACCTCCTACTGCATATTCTGCTGCATTTCCTGCTGCTGCTTAATCTGCTGCTCCATTTCCTGATGCTTCATGTACTGCTGCATCTCCTTAATCTGCTGCTCCATTTCCTGATGCTTCATGTACTGCTGCATCTCCTTCTACTTGATGTCCTCCTGCATCTCCTGCTGCTGCATCTGCTGCTTCATCTCCTGCTGCTGTATAGACTGCTGCTTCATCTCTTCCTGCATCCTATGCGGATGATCTGCGGATGCATCTAGTGCTTCTGCATATCACATGCATAACCTGTTGAAGGCATCTGAAGCTGCATGTCCTGCTGCTACATCTCCTGCTGAATCTCCTGCTGCACTTCCTGCTGTAACTGCTGATGCTTATGTTGCTATTTCATCTCCTGATGCATCACCTGCTGCATTTTCTACTGAATCTCCTGCTGCCTTTTCTACTGAATCTCCTACTGCAGAATCTCCTACGGAATTTCCTGCTGCACAATCTCCTGATGCATTTCCTGCTGATGCATCTCCTGCTCAATCTTCTGATGCTGCATCTCCTGCTGCTGCATCTCCTGATTCTGCATCTCCTTTTGCTTTGTCTGCTGCTGCATCTCCTGCTGTATCTCATGTTGCACCTTCTATTGAAACATCTCCTGTTGCACCTTCTATTGAAGCATCTCCTGTGTCATGTCCTTCTGCTGCATATTTTGCTGTTTCATCTCGTTTCTGCATTTCCTGCTGCATATCCTGCAAATGCATCTCCTGCTGTATCTCCTGCTCCTGCATATTCAACTGCTTTTCCTGCTGCATCTTCTGCTGCTGCATCTTCTGCTGATGGGTCTGATGCAGCATCTCTTGCTCTTGCATCTCCTGCTGCATCTCTTGCTGCTGCATTACCTGCTTTATCTCCTCCTACTGCATCTCCTCCTGCTGCATATCCTGCTTCTGTATATACTGCTGTATTTCCTGCTGCTGCATCTCCTGCTGATGAATCTCCTTCTTCATCTCCTTCTTCTGAATCTCCGGCTGCTCTATCACCTTCTGCATCGACTCCTGCTGCATGTCCTGCTGCAGTATCGAATCATGCTGCATCTGCTTCTGCATCTCCTGCTGCTTCATCTCGTGCTCTTGCATCTCCTTCTACTGAATCTCCTCCTGAATCTCCGGAGACATCTCATGCTGCTACATATCCTGCTACATCTCCTGACGTATCTCCTTCTGAATATGCTTATCCTGCTGCTTCTCCTGCTGCTGAATCTCCTGCTGCTGAATCTCCTGCTGCTGAGTCTGCTGCATCATCTCCTCTTTCTCTATAACCTGCTATAATCTCCTGTTGCTGCATCATAACATGCTGCTGCATATGTTGAAGAATCTCTTCCTACTGCATCTTCTGCTTAATCTTCATTTCCTGCTGCATCTGCTTCTGCATCTCCTGCGGCTGCTGCATCTCCTGCTGCTTCTCCTGCTGCTGAATCTCCTGATGAATCTCCTGCGGCATTTCATTCTTCTAGAAATCATGCTGAATTTCCTGTTGCATCTGCTACTGCTGCATTTGTTTCTGCATCTCCTGCTGTACCTCCTGCTTCTGAATCTCCTGATGCCGTGTCTGATATTGAATATCTTTTGTCTGCTGCTGAATCTCCTGCTGCTTAATCTCCTGCTGCATCTGGTGCTGCATCTCCTACTGCTGCATCACCTTCTGCATGTGCTGCTGCAGCATCTGCTTCTGCTGCATCTCCTGCTTCTGCATCTCCTGCTGCTGCACCTCCTGCTGAATATCCGTTAGAATCTCTTGCTGCTGCATTTCCTGCTGCTGCATATTCTGCTTCAACTCCTGCTGCTGCATTACCTTCTGCATTTATTCCTGTTATATTTCCTGCTGCTGCATCTGCTGATACTGCATGTGCTGCTGCATCTCCTGCTGCATCTCTTGTTGCTGCATCTTCTAATGTTGCATCTCCTGCTGCATCTAATGTGGCATCACCTGCTACTGTATCTCCTGCTACTACATCTCCTAATGCATCCTCTTTTCATGCATCTGCGGATGCATCTCCTTATGCACCATTTCCCGTTGCATCTGC
This sequence comes from Clamator glandarius, assembly GCA_033459285.1. Lineage (NCBI taxonomy): Eukaryota > Metazoa > Chordata > Aves > Cuculiformes > Cuculidae > Clamator > Clamator glandarius. The sequence goes on along the minus strand of JAUNZM010000300.1, from coordinate 561,223 downwards.
TACTCCATACCCTCCTGCATCTCTTTCTCTTCCATCTGGTTCATCTGCTGTTGCATATGCTGCTGTTTCATCCACTGCTGCATCTCCTGCTAAATCTCCTGCTGCTGCATCTCCTTCTGAAGATTCTGCTAAATCTGCTGCTGAATATGCATCCCCTGCTGCATCTCCTGCTTCTGCATCTCCTGCTTCATATCCTACTGCATCTTCTCCTGCAGCATATCTTGCTGCATTTCCTTCTGCTGCATCTCCTGCTGCATCATCTGCTGCAGCATTTTCTGCTTCTACCTCTCCTACTGAATCAGCATCTCCTGATGTATCTGCTCCTGCATCTATTGCTGCTGCATCTGCTGCCTCTGCAGCTTCATCTGCAGCTTCTGCATCACCTGCTGCATTAACTCCTGCTGCCTAATCTGCTGCTCCATTTCCTGCTGCTTCATGTACTGCTGCATGTCCTGCTACATTTGCTGCTGGTGCATCTCCTTCTACTTGATGTCCTCCTGCATCTCCTGCTGCTCCATCTGCTGCATCATCTTCTGCTGTATAGCCTGCCACTACATCACCTGCTGCATCCTCTGCGGATGCATCTGTGGATGCATCTGCAGAAGCATCTCCTTTTTCTGCTGCTTCTGCTGCTCAGTTTTCTACGGATGCATCTAGTGCTTCTGCATTTCAGCTGCATATCTGTTGAAGGAATCTGCGGCTTTATCTCCTGCTGCTACATCTACTGCTGAATCTGCTACTGCATCTGGTGCGGCTGCATCTTCTTTTACTGCATCTCCTGCTGCTGCATCTCCGACTGATTTCCTGCTGCATGTCCTTCTCTTGAATCTCCTGCTGCATATCTGGTGCATCACCTGCTGAATATGCATCTCCTGCTACATCTCCTGCTGATACACCTCATGCAGCTGCAGCTGCTGCTGCATATCCTGCTGCATCTGCTGTTGCCAAATCGCTTGCTGTTGCATAACCTGAATTTCCAGCAGCATCTCCTGCTGATGCAATTCCTGCTGCTCCTCATCCTGAATCCTTTGCAGCTGCATCTACTTCTGCTTCTGGTGATGCTACATCTCCAGCTGCATCTGCTGCTTCATCTGCTGCTGTATCTCTTGCTGTATATTGTCCTGCATCTTCTGCTGCCTATGGTTCTGCATCTCCTGCTGCATATCCTACTGCATCTGCTGTTGCCAAATCTCTTGCTGTTGCATATCCTACTGAATTTCCTACTGATTGATGCAACAGGACATGCATAAGCAGGAGATGGAGAAAACATACATCAGCAGGAGACACAGCAGCAGGATATGAGGCAGGAGATGCACCAGCAGCAGAAGCAGCAGCAGATGCAGCAACTTATGCAGCAGAAGATGCAGAATCATATGCAGCAGAAGATGCAGAACCATATCTAGCAGAAGATGCAGAACAATATGCAGCAAGAGATACAACAGCAGATGAAATAGCAGATGCAGCTGGAGATGTAGCATCACCAGAAGCAGAAGCAGATGCAGCAGCAAAGGATGCAGGATGAGATGCAGCAAGAATTGCATCAGCAGGAGATGCTGCTGGAAATTCAGTAGGATATGCAACAGCAAGAGATTTGGCAACAGCAGATGCAGCAGGATATGCAGCAGCAGATGCAGCTGCATGAGGTGTATCAGCAGGAGATGTAGCAGGAGATGCATATTCAGCAGGTGATGCACCAGGATATGCAGGAGGATTTTCAAGAAAAGGAAATGCAGCAGGAAATCAGCCGGAGATGCAGCAGCAGGAGATGCAGGAAAAGAAGATGCAGCCGCACCAGATACAACTGCAGATTCAGCAGGATTTGCAGCAGCAGAAGATGAAGAGGCAAGAGATTCAGCAGCAGGAGATGGAGCAGCAGGAGATTCAGCAAAAGATGCACAAGCAGGAAATGCATTAGGAGATTGTGCAGCAGGAAATTCCGTAGGAGATTCTGCAGCAGGAGATTCAGTAGAAAAGGCAGCAGGAGATTCAGTAGAAAATGCACCAGGAGATGCAGCAGGAGATATAGAAGGAGATTCAGCATCAGGGGATGTAGTAGGAGATGCAGCAGGAGATACATCAGCAGGAATTGTAGCAGGAGATGCTGGAGGAGATTTTGCAAAAGAAGATTCAGCAGGAAATGGAGCAGGAGATGGAATAGCAACATACGCATCAACAGTTACAGGAGGAAGTGTAGCAGGAGATTCAGCAGGAGATGTAGCAGCAGGAGATGCAGCCGCAGATGCATCAACAGGATATGCAGCTGAAATGCAGAAGCACTAGGTGCATCCGTAGAAGATTGAGCAGCAGATGCAGCAGTAAATGGAGATGCTTCTGCAGATGCAACCGCAGAGGATGCAGCAAGAGATGAAGCAGCCGGCTATGCAGCAGCAGGAGATGCAGGAGGACTTCAAGTAGAAGGAGATGCAGCAGCAGCAAATGTAGCAGGAGATGCAGCAGTACATGAAGCATCAGGAAATGGAGCAGGAGATTAAGGAGATGCAGCAGTACATGAAGCAACAGGAAATAGAGCAGCAGATTAAGCAGCAGCAGGAAATGTAGTAGAATATGCAGCAGGAGGTGATGCAGCTGCAGAGGCAGCGGATGCAGCAATAGATGCAGCAGCAGATGCATCAGGAGATGCTGATTCAGTAGGAGATGTAGCAGCAGCAGATGCTGCAGCAGATGATGCAGCAGGAGATCCAGCAGAAGGAAATGCAGCAAGATATGCTGCAGGAGGAGATGCAGTAGGATATGAAGCAGGAGATGCAGCAGGGGATGCATATTCAGCAGTAGATTCAGCAGAATCTTCAGAAGGAGATGCAGCAGCAGGAGATTTAGCAGGAGATGCAGCAGTAGATGAAGCAGCAGCATATGCAACAGCAGATGCATCAGATGGAGCAGAAAGAGATGCAGCAGGGAATGGAGCAGGAGAAGCAACGGGAAATTGTGCATCAGGAGATGCATCCGCAGATGCATGAGCAGAGGATGCATCAGGAGATGTAGCAGGAGATGTAACACCAGAAGATGCAACACCAGGAGATGCAGCAGTATAATCAGTATCAGATGCAGCAGGAGATTTAGAGGAAGATTCAGCAGAACATGCAGCCGGAGACATAGAAGGAGATACATCAGCATGAGTTGCAGGAGGAGATTCTGCAGAAGAAGATTCAGCAGGAGATACAGTAGGAGAGGCATCAGGACATGAAGAAGCAACATATGCATCAGAGGTTACAGCAGGAGTTGCAGGAGGAGATTCAGCAGGTGATGTAGCAGCAGGAGATGCAGCCGCAGATGCCTTCAGGAGGAAATGCAGACACACTAGATGCATCCGTAGAAGATTGAACAGCAGATGCAGCAGGATTGGAGATACTTCTGCAGATGCATCTGCAGATGCATGATCAGAGGATGCAGCAGCATGAGATGCTGGAGGACATCAGGTGGCAGGAGGCGTAGCAGCATAAACTGTAGCAGGAGATGCAGCAGTACATGAATAAGCAGCAGATGCAGCAGGAGATTAAGGAGATGCACTAGCCGGAAATACAGCAGAAGATGCAGCAGCGGGAGATGCTGGAGGACATCAAGTGGCAGGAGATGGAGCAGCAGGAAATGTAGCAGGAGATGCAACAGTACATGAATCAGCAGCAGATGCAGCAGCAGATTAAGGAGATGCAGTAGCCGGAAAATCAGCAGGAGATGCAGCTGCAGCTGCATAGGCAGGAGATGCAGCAGCAATGGATGCAGCAGCAGATGCATCATGAGATGCAGATTCAGTAGGAGATGCAGCGGCAGAAGATGCCGCTGCAGATGACACAGCAGGAGATGTCACAGAAGCAGATGCAGCAGGAGACAAAGCAGAAGGAAATGCAGCAAGATATGCTGCAGGAGGAGATGCAGCAGGTAATGCAGCAGCAGGGAATGCATGTTCAGCAGTAGATTCAGCATGACATTCAGAAGGAGATGCAGCAGCAGGAGATATAGCAGAAGGCGATTCTTCAGCAGGAGATAGAGCAGCAGGAGATGAAGCCACAAAAGATGCAGCAGAAGTTGCAGAAGGAAATGCAGCAGAATATACCTCAAGAGATGCAGAAGAAGGAGATGCAAGAGTAGATGCAGCAGAAGGAGTTGTAGAAGGAGATGCATCAGCAGGAGATGCATCAGCAGGAGATGCAGGCAGCAGACGAAAGAGGAGATGCAGATTCAGCAGCAGATGAAGTAACAGAAGATGCAGCAGCAGATGAAGTAGCAGGAGTTGCAGCAGGAGATGCAATAGCAGGAGATGCAGCAATATGTGAAGCAGCACCAGATGCAGCACCATATTCTGAAGATGTAGTAGGAGGAGATTAAGCAGGAGATCCAGCAGGAAGAGATGCAGCAGGATATGCAGAAAAAGATAAAGCAGAAAGAGATGCATCAGGAAAAATATGCAGAAGGATATGCATGAGCAGGAAATGCAGCAGAACATGCACTAGCAGAAGATGCAGCAGGAGATGCAACAGGAGATGCAGCCGGAGATGTATCAAGAGGATATGCACCATGATATACAGCAGCAGGAGATGCAACAAAAGATGAAACAGGTGGAGATGCAGTAGGAGAGGCAGCAGAGGAGATGCAGCAGAATCTACTGTAGATTCTGCTGCATCTCCTGCTGCTGCATCTCCTGCCGCATCTCCTGCTGCTGCCTCTCCTCCTGCTAAATCTCCTCCTGCATCAGCTGATGCCTTTCCTGCATCTCCTGCGGCTGCATCTTCTGCTTCTGTATCTCCTGCTACTGGGTCTGCTTCATCTTCTCCTCCTGCCTCTTCTCCTACAGCATCTCCTTCTGTATCTCATGAAGCTGTACCTGCTGAAGCATCCTTTCCTGCTGCATCTCCTGATGAATATGCACTATTGATGCATCTGCAGCGGCTGCATCTCCTGCTGCTGCATCATCTACTGATGCATGTCCTGCGTAATCTCCTGCTGCTGCATCTCCTGCTTCTGCATCGTCTCCTGCTGCATCTCCTGATTCATCTCCTACTGCTGCATCTGCTGCATCTCCTGCTGCATCTGCTGCTGCTTCATATACTGATTCATCTCCTACTACTGCATCTACTGCTCCATCTCCTGCTACTGAATCTCCTGCTGCATCTCCAGCTTCTGGATCTCCTGCTGCATCTCCTGCTGCTGCAGCTCCATCTGCATCATCTCTTGCTGCATCTCCTGCTGAATCTAATCCTACCACATCTCCTGCTGCATCTCCTGCTGCTGCATAATCTGATGCATCTCCTCTTGCTGCATCTCCACCTGCTGCACATCCTTCTGCTGTAACCCTGCTGCTGCATCTTCTGCTGATGCATAACCTGCTGCTTCTCTGACTGCTGCATCTCCTGCTGATGAATCTCCTGCTGCTGCATCTCCTGGTGCTGTATCTTTTGCTTATCAATCTCCTGCTGCTGCATCTCTTACGGAATCTGCTTTTGAATCTGCTCCTGCATCTACTGCAGCTGTATCTCCTGATGCTCTATCTCCTGCTACTGCATCTCCTAATGCATCTCTTGTAGCTTAATCTCCTGCTTTTGCATCTCCTGCTTTATCTCCTTCTGATGCCTATCTTGCTTTCTCAGCTTCTTGCTGCATATCCTGCTGCTACATCTCCTGCTACTGCATCTCCTTCTGCATCTCCTGCTGCATCTCTTGCAGCTGCATCTCCTGCTCCATCTCTTGCGGCTGCATCTTCTGCTCCATATCCTTCTCTTGCATCTGCATATTCATCTTATGATGGTACTTTCTTGCTGGATCTCCTGCTTCTGCATCTCCTGCTGCTGCAAACTCTGCTGCATCTCTTGCTGCTGCATTTCCAGCTGCAGCTGCTGCTGCTGTATCTCCTGCGGCTGCGGCTGCTGATGCATTTCCTGATGCTTTTTTAACTGCTGCATGTCATTCTGCTGCACCTCCTGCTGCATCTCTTCTTTCTGCATTTCCTACTGCTGCATTTCCTGCTCCTGCATCTGATACATCATCTCCTGCTGCTGCATCCGCAGGTGCTGCATCTCCTGCTGCATCTGCTGCTGCATGTCCTGCTTCTGCATATCTCGCTGCATCTCCTGCTGCTGTATCACCTGCTGCTGAATCTCCTGCAGCTGCATTTCCTGTAGCATCTCCTACTGCTGAATCTCGTGCTGCTTCATTCTCTGCTGCATCTACTGCTGCTGCATAGCCTACTGCAGAATCTCCTAATGCATCTCCTCTTGCTTAGTCTCCTGATGCTTCCTATCCTGCTTCATCTAATTTTGCTGCATATATTGCTGCTGCATCTACTGCTGCTTGGCCTGATGCTGTATCCCCTGCTCCATCTCCTGGATGCTGGGGCATCTCCTGCTGCATCTCCTTCTTCATCTCCTGCTGCTCCAGCTGCTGCATCTGCATCATCAGGATATTCTGAAGGAGATGCAGAAACAGGAGATGCAGCAGCAGGAGATGCAACCACAGTACTGCGGCAGCAGATTCAGCTGCAGGAGATGCAGCCATATGAGATGCAGCAGTATTTTCAGCAGGAGATAGAGCAGAAGGAGATACAGCAGGAGATTCAGTAGCAGATGGAGCAGAAGGAAGTGTAGCAGAAGAAGATGTAGGAGGATATGCAGCAGCAGTAGATGAAACAGACCATAAAGCAGCTGGATATGCAGAAGCAGGAGAACCAGCAGCAGGGGATGCAGCAGCAGATTCAGCAGCAAATTCAGCAGGAAATGTAGCAATAGTAGATGCAGAAGCAGGAAATGCACCAGCAGAGGCAGCAGCAGAAGTTGCAGCGGGAGATAGAGAAAAAAATGAGGAAGCAGGAGCAGCCCCTATTACTTGATGTCCTCCTGCATCTACTGATGCTGCTAAATCTCCTGCTGCTGCATCTCCTTCTGAAGTTTCTGCTGAATAAACTGCTGAATATGCATCCCCTGCTGCATCTCCTTCTGCTATATCCCCTGCTGCTACATCTCCTGCTTCATATCCTACTGCATCTCATCCTGCAGCATATCTTGCTGCATTTCCTTCTGCTGCATCTCCTGCTGCAGCATCTGCTGAAGCATCTTCTGCTGCTATATCTCTTACTGAATCTGCATCTCCTGATGCATCTGCTGCTGCATCTATTGCTGCTGCATCTGCCGCCTTTGCAGCTGCAGCTGCATCACCTGCTGCAGCATATTGTGCTGCATTTCCTGCTGCTGCTTAATCTGCTGCTCCATTTCCTGATGCTTCAATTACTTCTAATCTCCTTAATCTGCTGCTCCATTTCCTGCTCCTTCACGTACTGCTGCATCTCCTGGGACATTTGCTGCTGCTGCATCTCCTTCTACTTGATGTCCTCCTGCATCTCCTCCTGCTGCATCTGCTGCTTCATCTCCTGCTGCTGTATATCCTACTGCTTCATCTCCTGCTGCATGCTCTGCGGTTGCATCTGCAGAATCATCTCCATTTCCTGCTGCATCTGCTGCTCAATCTTCTACAGATGCATCTAGTGCTTCTGCATTTCAGCTGCATATCCTGTTGAAGGCATCTGCAGCTGCACCTCCTGCTGCTATATCACCTGCTGAATCTCCTGCTGCACTTCCTGCTGTAACTGCTGATGCATATGTTGCTATTTCATCTCCTGCTAGATCTCCTGCTGAATCTTCTTCTGCAGAATCTCCTCCAGCATCTCCTGCTACAATTCCTGCTGATGTATTTCCTGCTGCATCTCCTACTACATCTCCTGCTGCTGAATCTCCTTCTATAGCTCCTGCTGCATCTCCTGCTGCATTTTCTACTGAATCTCCTGCTGCCTTTTCTACTGAATTTCCTGCTGCCGAATCTCCTACGGAATTTCCTGCTGCACAATCTCCTGATGTATTTCCTGCTGATGCATCTCCTGCTGAATCTCCTGATGCTCCATCTCCTGCTGCTGAATCTCTTGCCTCTTCATCTCCTGCTGCTGCAACTCCGGTTCAATCTGAAGCTGCATCTGGAGCGGCTGCATCTTCTTTTCCTGCATCTCCTGCTGCTGCATCTCCGGCTGATTTCCTGCTGCATTTCCTTCTCTTGAATCTCCTGCTGCATATCCTGGTGCATCACCTGCTGAATATGCATCTCCTGCTACATCTCCTGCTGATACACCTCATGCAGCTGCATCTGCTGCTGCATATCCTGCTGCATCTGCTGTTGCCAAATCTCTTGCTGTTGCATATCCTACTGAATTTCCAGCAGCATCGCCTGCTGATGCAATTCCTGATGCATCTCATCTTGAATCCTTTGCTGCTGCATCTGCTTTAGCTTCTGGTGATGCTACATCTCCAGCTTCATCTGCTGCTATATCTCTTGCTGCATATTGTTCTCCATCTTCTGCTGGATATGGTTCTGCATCTGCTACATTTGCTGCTGCTGAATCTCCTTCTACTTGATGTCATCCTGCATTTCCTGCTGCTGCATCTGCTGCTGTATAGCCTGCTTCTGCATCTCCTGCTGCTTCATCTCCTGCTCTTGCATCTCCTTCTGCTGAATCTCCTGAATCTCTGGTGGCATCTCATGCTCCTACATATCCTGCTACATCTCCTGACGTATCTCCTTCTCAATATGCATCTCCTGCTGCTTCTCCTCCTGCTGATTCTTCTGCTGCTGTATCTCTTGCTGCTGTGTCTGCTGCATCATCTCCTCTTTCTCCATAACCTGCTGTATCTCCTGTTGCTGCATCATATCATGCTGCTGCATATGTTGAAGAATCTCTTCCTACTGCATCTTCTGCTGATAGTTCATTTCCTTCTGCCTCTGCTTCTGCATCTCCTGCTGCTTCTCCTGCTGCTGCATCAGTTGCTGCTGAATTTCCTGATGAATCTCATGTGGCATCTCATGCTTCTACATCTCCTGCTGAATCTCCTGCTGCTAAATCTCCTGCTGCATCTGCTGCATCTCCTACTACTTCATTACCTTCTGCATGTGCTTCTGCATCTCCTTCTGCTGCATCTCCTGTTGCTTCATCTGCTGGTGCTGCACCTGCTGCAGCATATGCTTCTGTATCTCCTGCTGCTGCACATCCTTTTGCATCTCCGTCTCAATCTTTTGGTGATGCATTTCCTGCTGATGCATATTCTGCTTCAACTCCTGCTGCTGCATAACTTTCTGCTGCATTTTCTACTGAATCTCCTGCTGCGTTTTCTACTGAATTTCCTGCTGCAGAATCTCCTACGGAATTTTCTGCTGCAAAATCTGCTGATGCATTTCCTGCTGATGCATCTCCTGCTGAATCTCCTGATGCTGCATCTCCTGCTGCTTAATCTCCTGCTGCTGCATCTCCTGCTGCTTAATCTCCTGCTGCTGCGTCTTCTGCATCATCCCCTCTTTCTCCACAACCTGCTGTATCTCCTGTTGCTGCATCATATCATGCTGCTGCATATGTTGAAAAATCTCTTCCTACTGCATCTTCTGAAGAATCTTCATTTCCTGCTGCATCTGCTTCTGCATCTCCTGCTGCTGCTGCATCTTTTGCTGCTTCTCCTGCTGCTGCATCAGTTGCTGCTGAATCTCTTGATGAATCTCCTGCGACATTTCATGCTTCTACATATCATGCTGAATCTCCTGCTGCATCTTCTTCTGAACATGCATCTCCTGATGCTTCTCCCCTGCTGCCACTCCTACTGCTGCATTTGCTTCTGCATCTCCTGCTGAATCTCCTGCTGCTGAATCTCCTGCTGCATCTGCTGCTGCTGCATCTCCTACTGCTGCATCACCTTCTGCATGTGCTGCTGCAGAATCTCCTTCTTCTGCATCTCTTGTTGCTTCATCTGCTGGTGCTGCACCTGCTGCAACATCTGCTTCTGCATCTCCTGCTGCTGCACCTCCTGCTGCATCTCCGTCTGAAACTCTTGGTGCTGCATCTCCTGCTGCTGCATCTGCTGATACTGTATGTGCTGCTGCATCTCCTGCTGTATCTCCTGCTGCTGCATATTCATTTGCATTTCCTGCTGCACCTCTTTATGAATCTACTACTGCTGCATCTGCTGAATTTGCTGCTGCATCTCTTGATAGATCTCCTGCTGCTGCATCTCCTGCTGCTGCACCTGATGGTGCATCTGATGCTGCATCTGATGCTACTTTCTCTCTTGCTGCATTTACTGCGGCTGAACCTTCTGCTATATTTCCTTCTGCTGCATCTTCTTCACTTCATCTACTACTCTGCACCTCCTGCTGCTGCATCTCCTCCTTCTGCATCTCCGGCTGAATCGCCTGTAGCATCTCCTGCTTCTTCATCTCCTGCTGCTACATCTCCTAGTGCATATGATGCTGCTGCATCTCCTGTTACTTCTGCTGCTGCTGCATCTCCTGTTGCATCTGCTTCTGATCCATCTGCGGCTACATGTCTGCTGCTGCATCTCCTGTTGCATCTGCTTCTGATGCATCTGCGGCTACATCTCTGCTGATGCATCTCTTGCTGCATTGCCTGCTTCATATGCTGATGCATCTGCTGCTGCTCTATGTCCTGCTACATCTCGTCATGCTGCACATCTTGCTGCATCTGCTGATGATTCCCTTCCTATTGCTTCTCCTGCTGAATCTGCATTTCCAGCTGCATCTGCTTCTGCATCTCCTGCTGATGCATCTCCTGCTGAATTAGCTGCTGCTGCATCTGCTTCTACATGAACGTTATAACTTTCTACTTTTGCTGCCTCATCTCCTGATGCATCTGCTGATGCACCTCCTGCTGCTGCATCTCCTGCTTCATCTTCAGCTGATGCATCTGTGGCTTCATCACCTGATATGTCATCTCCTACTGCATCTGCTGCAGTATTTCCTGCTGAAGCATCTCCTGCTTCTGCGTCTACTGCTGTATTTCCTGCTGCATCTCCTGCTGATGCATCTCTTATAGCAAATCTGCTGCAGCATCTCTTGCTTCTGAATCTCTTGCTGAATCTGCATGTACTGATGCATCTGCTGCTGCATCTCGACCTGCTGTATCAGAAGCTTCATCTCCTGCTGCATTTCCTGTTGCTGAATCTCCTTCTGCATCTCCTGCTGCTGTGCCTGCTGCTGCATAACCTGCTGAATCACCTGCTGCTGGATCTGCTGCGACTGCATTTCCTGCTACTTCAACTCCTGCTCTTGCATCTCGATCTGCTGTATCTCCTCCTGTATCTCCACGGCATCTCATGCTGCTACATATACCTTTACATCTCCTTAAGAATACGCATCTCCTGCTACTACATCTCCTGATGCATATCCTGCTGAATATGGATATCCTGCTGCATCTCCTGCTGCTGCATTCTCTGTTGCTCTCTCTTCTTCTCTATCTCTTGCTTCATCTGCTGCTGCATCTCCTACTGCATCTGCTGCTGCTGAATTTCCTGTTACTGCATCTCCTTCTGCATCTGCAGCGGCATCTCCTTCTGCATCTGCTGCTGCTGTATCTCCTGCTGCATCTCCTGCAGCACATTTCCTCCTGAAGCTCCTGCCACCTCTCCTGCTTCATCTGCTGCTGCTGCATCTCCTGCTGCTGAATTTCCTGCTGCTGCATCTCCTCCTGCATCTCCTGCTCCTTTTCTTGGTGCTACATCTCCTGCTTCTGCAACTCCTGCTGCATCTCCTACTCAATCTCCTGCTACAGAATCTCCTGCTGCAGCTCCTGCCGAAACTCCTGCTATAGAATCTCCTGCTGCATCTCCTGCTGCATAACCTCCTGCTAAGTCTCCTGCTGCTGCATATCCTCCTGATAATCTGCTGCTGCATCTTTTGCTGCTACATCACCTGCTGCTCATCTCCTGCTGCTGCATCTCCTGCTTCTGAATGTCATGCTGAATCTCCTGCTGCATCTCCTGCTACTGCATCCTCTGCTTCTTTATATACTGCTGCATTTCCTGCTGCTGTATCTCTAACTACATCTTTTGCTGCATCTCCTGCTGCTGTATTACCTGCTGCATCACCTCCTGCTGTGTCTCCTGCTGCTGCATCTCCTCCTGCTTCTCCTGTTGCATCTGCTTCTACATCTGCTGATGCATCTCCTACTGCTGCATCTCCTTCTGCTTCATTTCCTGCTTCATCTACTTCTCCTGCATATCTTGAATATATTTCCTGCTGCATCTTCTACAGTATTTCTTGCTACATCATCTGCCTCACCTCCTCTTGCATCTCCTGCTGCATCTGCTGATGCATCTCCTTCTGCTGCATCTCCTGCTTCATCTTCAGCTGATGCATCTGGAGCTTCATCTCCTGATATTTCATCTCCTTCTGCATCTGCTGCAGCATCTCCTGCTACTGCATCTCCTGCTGCATTTCCTGCTGCATCTGCTGCTGCTCTGCTGCTGCTTCATCTACTGCTGAATCTCCAGCTACATATCCTGCTGCTGCATTTCCTGCTGTACCTCACTGATTCTCCTGTTCATGCATATCCTCCTGCACCTCCTGCTGCTGCACATCCTGCTGCTGCATCCTATAATGCATCCTATGATAATGCTACATCTCTTGCTACTGCATCTCCTGCTGCAATTCCTGCTGCTATATATCTTGCTGCATCTTCTGCTGCTGCATCTCCTGCTGCTGTATCTGCTGCTACTGTATGTCTTTCTGCATCTCTTCCTGCTGCATATCCTTCTGCATTTCCTGCTGCATCTCCTCCTCCTGCATCTTCTGTTGCATCTCCTACTGCGGCTTCTCCTGTTGCATCGATTTCTGCCCATCTCCTTCTGCATCTCCTGCTCCTGCACGTCCTACTGTGAATCTGCTGCAGATTCTTCTGCTGATGAATATCCTGCTGAATCTGCATCTACTGCTGCATCTCCTGACGCTGCATCTCCTGCTGCTTTATCTCTTTTCTCTGCATCTCCTGCTGTATATCCTGCCACATCTCCTGCTGCCAAATCCCCTGCTGCATCTACTACTGATGCATCTCCTGCTTCTGTTTCTGCTTCTGCATCTCCTGCTGCATTTTCTGCGTCTGCATCTCCTGCTTCTGTTTCTGGTCCATCATCACCTCCTGCCTCACCTCCTACTGCATCTCCAGCTCAATCTCCTGCTCATCTCCTGCTGCTGTATCAGCTGAAGCATCTTTTTCTGCTGCATCTACTGCTTAATCTGCATCTCTTACTGCATCTGCTTCTGTATCTCATTTTGCTACATTTCCTACAGAATTTGCTGCTGAATCTGCTGCTGCATCCCCTGCTGTTGCATCTCCTGCTTTATCTACTGCTGCATATGCTGCTACTGCATTTCCTGATGAATCTGCTGCTGAATCTGCTGCTGGACCTTTTGCGGTGGCATCTCCTGCTCTTGCATCTCCTGCTGCTGAATCTCCTCCTGAATCTCCTGCGACATCTCATGCTGCTACATAATCTGTTACATCTCCTGATGCATCTCCTTCTGAATAGACATCTCCTGATGCATCTCCTCATACTGCATCTCCGACTGCTGCATCTCCTGCTGCATCTCCTGCTACTTCCTCTCCTGCTGCAGTGTCTAACGCTCTATCTCCTGCAGCATCTGCTGCTGCTGCATCTGCTGCTGCTGCATCTCCTACTACATCTTCTGCTGATGCATCTTCTGCTTCATCTCCAGCCGCTGCATCTCCTGCTGCATCTCCTGCCGAATCAAATCCTACCACAACTCCTGCTGATGCATCTCCTGCTGATGCATCTCCTCCTACTGCATCTCCGACTGCTGCATCTCCTGCATCTGCTGCTGCATCTGCTGCTGCAGCATCTCCTACAGAATCCCCTCCTCAATTGCTGATGCATCTCCTGCTGCTGCATCTTCTGCTGCTTAATCTCTTGCTGCTGCATCTTCTGTTTCATCTCCTGCTACTGCATCTGCTGGTGCTGTATACTACTGCATCTGCTGCAGGATCTCCTTCTTCTGCCTCTCATGCCACATCTCCGGCTGATGCATCTCCTGCTTCTGTATATCTTGCTCAATCTCCTCCTGCTGCATCTCTTGCATCTTTTGGTGCATCTGCTGTAGATTAATCTACAGCTGCATCTCCTGTTATTTCACCTTCTGATTTTTGATGTCCTCGTGCATCACCTGATGCTCCAGCTGCTGCTGCTGCATACACTGCTGCATCTCCTGCTACTGCATCTCCTGCTACTGCATCTCCTGCTGAATGTGCTTCTGTATCTGCTGAAGCATCTGCTGATTCTTCATCTCCTGCTGCTGAATCTCTTGCTTCTGCATCTTCTGATGAATGTGCTGCTGAATATGCTGCTGCATCTCCTGCTGCACCGCCTGCTGAATATGCATCTTCTGCTGCTGTATCCCCTACTTCTGCATCCTTTGTTTTATCTACTACTGCTGCATGTCCTGCTACATCTTCTGCTGCTGAATTTACTTCTGCTGCATCTGTTACTGCATCTGCTGCTACTGAATCCCCTGCTGCATTCCTGCTGCATTTCATGCTGCTGCACCTCCTGCTGCTGCATCTCCTGCTGCATCTCCTGCTGCATCACCTGCTATTGAATCCCCTGCTGCACCTCCTAATACTTCATCTCCTAATGCTTGCATCTCCTGATGCATCTCCTGCTGAATCTCCTCCTGCTGCTTCGCCTGCTGCTTCATCGCCTGCATCTGCTGCTGCATCTACTGCTACATCTCCTGCTGCTCTATCTCCTCCTCCTGGATCTCCTCCTACATCTATTGCTGCTGCATCCTCTGATGAACCTCCTGCTGCTGCACCTCCGTCGGCGACTACCTCTGATGCATCAGCGGATTCATCTGATGATGCATCTCCACTGCTTCATGTCCTGCTGCTGAATCTCCTGCTCTTGCATACCCTGCTGCATCTACAGCTGCTTCCTACCCTACTTCTTCTACTGCTGCTGCATTACCTGCTACTTCTGCTGCTGCTACGTCTCCTCCTGAATTTCCAGCTACTGCATCTCCTGGGGCTATATTTTGCTTATGAATCTCCTGCTGCTGTATCTCTTACGGAATCTGCTTCAGAATATGCTGCTGCATCTGCTGCGGCTGCATCTCCTGATGATGCATCTCCTGCTGCTGCATCTCAGGTTACATCTCCTCTCGCTCAATCTCCTGCTGCATATCCTGCTGCTACATCTCCTGCTACTGCAAATCCTATTGCGTCTCCTGATGCATCTCCTGCTACATCTCCTGCGGCTAAATCTCCTGCTGCTGAATCTTCTCCTAATCGATCTCCTTAAGCATCTCTTGCTGCTGCATCTTCCGCGATTCCTGAGGCATCTCTTCTTCCTGCATTTCCTGCTGAGTCACTTACTGCTGCATCTGCAGCATTTGCTGCTACATCTACTGCTGCTTCACATACTGCTGCATCTCATACTACATATCCTGCTGCTGCATCTGCTGCTGCTAGATCTCTTGCTGCATCTACTGGGGCTACATCTCCTGCTGCATCTCCTTCTGCTGCTTCTCATTCTCTGCATCTTCTCTGCATCTCCTGATACTGCTTCAACTGCTGTTGCATCTCCTGCTGCTTCACCTCCTGCTGCATCTGCGACTGCAAATTTTGCTGCTGCAAATCTTGCTGCTGCATCTCCTGCTCCATATCCTTCTGTTGCATCTGCGGATTCATCTTATGATGGTGCTTTCTTGCAGGATCTCCTGCTTCTGCATCTCCTGCTGCTGCAAACTCTGCTGCATCTCCTGCTGCTGCATTTCCAGCTGCACCTGCTGCAGCTGCATCTCCTGCAGCTGCGGCTGCTGATGCATTTCCTGATGCATTTTCTACTGCTGCATCTCTTGCTGCTGCAACTCCTGCTGCTTCTCTTTCTGCTTCAACTCCTGCTGCATTTCCTCTTGCTGAATTTCCTTCTGCTGCATTTCCTGCTCCTGCATCTGATACTTCATCTCCTGCTGCTGCATCTGCAGGTGCTGCATATGCTGCATCTGCTGCTGAATCTCCTGCTTCTGCATCTCATACCACATCTCCTGCTGCTGCATCTCCTGCTTCTGCATATCTCGCTGCATCTCCTGCTGCTGCATCACCTGCTGCATCACCTGCTGCTGAATCTCCTGCATCTTTTGCTGCATCTGCTGTAGATTTACTTACTGGTGCATCTCCTGCTGCTGCGTCTCCTGCTGATGGATGTCCTCGTGCATCTCCTGATGCTGCATCTCCTGCTGCATCTCCTGCAGCTGCATCTACTGTGGCATCTCTCACTGCCGAATCTCGTGTTGCTGCATTCTCTGCTGCATCTACTGCTGCTGCATAATCTGCTGCTGTATCTCCTAATGCATCTGATGCTGAATCTCCTGCTTCTGCATCTCACACCACATCTCCTGCTGATTCATCTCCTGCTTCTACATATCCTGCTGCATCTCCTGCTGCATCTACTGCTGCATCTACTGCTGCATCACCTGCTGCCGAATCTCCTGCATCTTTTGCTGCATCTGCTGTAGATTCACCTACTGTTGCATCTCCTGCTGCTGCATCTCCTGTTGATGGATGTCCTCGTACATCTCCTGATGCTGCATCACCTGCTGCATCTCCTGCTGATATATGTCCTCTTGCATCTCCTGCTGCTTCATCTGTTGCTGCATCTCCCGCATGTGCATCTTTTGTTTCATCTCCTACCGCTGAATCTCGTACTACTGCATTCTTTGCTGCATGTCCTGCTGCTGCATTGCCTGCTGTGGAATCTCCTAATGCATCTCCTCTTGCTTAGTCTCCTGATGCTTCCTATCCTGCTTCATCACCCTTTGCTGCATATATTGCTGCTGCATCTACTGCTGCTTGGCCTGATGCTGTATTTCCTGCTCCATCTCCTGCTGGGGCATCTCCTGCTGCATCTCCTTCTTCATCTCCTGCTGCTCCAGCTCCTCCATCTGCATCATCAGGATATTCTGAAGGAGATGCAGAAACAGGAGATGCAGCAGCAGGAGATGCAACCACAGTACTGCGGCAGCAGATTCAGGTGCAAGAGATGCAGCCGAAGGAGATGCAGCAGTATTTTCAGCAGGAGATACAGCAGAAGGAGATGCAGCAGGAGATGCAACAGGAGGACATGCAGCAGGAGGAGATTCAGCAACAGATGCAGCAGAAGGAAGTGTAGCAGTAGAAGATGTAGCAGGATATGCAGCAGAAGTAAATGAAACATACGATAAATCATCAGGATATGCAGCATCAGAGATGTAGCAGGAGATTCAGCAAGAAATGCAGCAGCAAAAATGCAGCAGGAGATGCAGCAGAAGGAGATGCAGTAGAAGGAGAATCAGCATATGGTACAGCTGCAGGAGATTCAGCAGCAGATGCAGCAGCAGATTCAGCATCAGGAGATGGAGCCGTATAGGCAGATTCATCAGGAGGTGCAGGAGCAGAAAATGCAGCAGGAGATGGTACTGGATATGCAATAGCAGGAGATGCAGCAGCACATGCACCAGCTGGAGATGCAGCAGGAAATGCTATAGGCCCTGAAATTTTGCAGTGACGCTTTAATAGCCATTCTGATGTTACAGAACACATGACTAGACTGAAAGTTCTACACGTATTGCTTTGTAGTAAAAGAGCTATAAGAGAAAAGATTCAGCAACAGCAGCATTCCATGCTAGCATCTTGCTTGTGGGAGTTACTCACTTTTCCTAGAGCACCTTAATAGGCGCAATAAAGACACAATTCAGTACCCTATACTAAAACGGTCCATAAATTGTTGCTGCTTGTATTGAAATCGTTTCCACAGAAGACTCTAAGAAGAGCCAGCATTTGATCGTAACAGCTTCCTTGTGTTACTTGTACTGAAAGCTCTGAAATTTTGAAGCGACGCTTTAATAGCCATACGAATGTTGCAGTACACAAGCCTAGACTGAAAACTCTACAAGTCTTCTTTTGCAGTGAAAGCACTATAAGAGAGCACATTCAGAAGCATCAGAATTCCATTCTAGCATCTTCCATCTGGGAATTACTCACTTTTCCTAAAGAGCCTTCATAGGCGAAGAAAAGTCACAATTCAGTACCCTATACTAAAACGGTCCATAAGTCTTGCTTAGCCACTTGCAGTGAAAGCGTTTCCATAGAAGACTCTGACTAAAGCCAGCATTTGATGGTAGCAACTTCTCTACGTTACTCGTTCTGAACGATCTGAAAATATTGAAGTGACGCCTTAATAGCAATTCTGAAGTTACAGTATACAAGCCCAGACTGAAATTTCTACAAGTCTTGCTTTGTAATAAAAGCGCTATAAGGGAGGACATTCACAAGTAGCAGCATTCCATCCTAGCAACTTCCCTGCGTGTGTAATTTAAATTTCCTAAAAAGGGTTAATAGATGCAGTTAAGTCGCTATTCAGTACCCTCTACTAAAACGGTCCTTAAGTCCTGCTTTGCTGCTTGCAGTGAAATCTCTCCACAAAAGTCTCTTACGAGAGCCAGCATTTAATCGTAGCATGTTTCCCTCAGGTGCGTGTGTTAAATGCTCTGAAATTTTGAAGTGACGCTTTAATAGCAATTCTGATGTGACAGTACGCAAGTCTACACTGAAAGCTCTACAAGTCTTGCTTTACAGAAAAAGCACTCTAAGAGAAGACCTTCAGAAGAAGCAGCTTTCCATGCTAGCATCTTCCCTGTGGGCGTATTTCCATTTTCCTAAAGTGCCATAATAGGAGAAGTTAAGTCACAATTCAGTACCCTACACTAAATCATACTGTTCGTCGTGCTTTCCACATTGCAATGAAAGAGCTTCCACAGAAGACTCTAACGAGAGCCAGTACTTGATCGCAGCAGCTTCCCTGCGGTTCTTGTGCTGAACGATCTGAATTTTGGAAGTGACGCTTTATTTGCCGTTTATATGTTACGGTACGCAAGCTTATACTGATAGTTCTACAATTCTTCCTTTGTAGTGAAAGCGCTCTAAGAAAACATATTCAGAAGCAGTAGCATTCCTTGCTAGCTTCTTTCCTGCGGGATTTATTCACTTTTCCCAAAGCGCCTTAATAGGCGCAGTTAAGTCACAATTCAGTACCCTACACTAAAACGGTCAACTAGTCGTGCTTTGCAGCTTGCAGTCAAAGCGCTTCAAGAGAAGACTCAAATGAGAGCCAGAATTTGATGGTAGCAGCTTTCCTGCCGTTCTTTTTCTGAATGATCTGAAAATATTGAAGAGACGCCTTAATAGCAATTCTGAAGTTACAGTATAGAAGACTAGACTGAAACGTCTACACGTCTTGCTTTACAGAAAAAGCATTCTAAGAGAAGACATTCAGAAGAGGCATCATTCCATGCTAGCATCTTCCCTCTGGCAGTAGCTCACTTTTTTTAAAGTGCTGTAATTTGTGAATATTAAGATGCTATTTATTCTCTTACACTAAAACATCCTGTTAGTCGTGCTTTGCACCTTGCAGTGAAAGCGCATCTACAGAAGACTCTAACGAGAGCCAGCATTTCATGGTAGCATCTTACTTGCAGTACTTGTGCTGAACACTCTGAAATTTGGAAGGGACGTCTTCACAGCCATTCTGATGTTACAGTTCACAAGCTTAGACTGAAACTTCTACAAGTTTTGCTTTGCAGTGAAAGCGCTCTAAGAGAAGACATTCAGAAGCAGCAGCATTCCGTGCTAACATCTTCGCTGTTGGAGATATTCACTTTTCCTAAAGCTCGTTATTAGTCACTATTATGTCACTATTCTTTAACCTACACTTAAATGCATTGTTAATCGTGTTTTGCACCTCTTGGTGAAAGTGCTTCCAGAGAAGATTCTAACGAGAGACACCATTTGATGCTAGCAACTTCCCAGGGGTATTTCTGTTGAACACTTTCAAAATCTTCAAGTGAATCCTTACTAGCTTTGCTGATGTTACCGTTCACTAGCCTAGACTGTAAGTTCGATAAATCTTGATTTGCAGTGATTGCGCTCTAAGAGAAGACATTCAGAAGCAGAAGCATTCCATGCTAACATCTTCCCTGCTGGAGATATTCACTTGTCCTAAAGCACCTTATTAGGAGCTATTAAGCCTCTATTCATTTGCAAACACAAGAACGTTGTGTTAGTTGTTCTCTCTGCATCTTGCAGAGAAACCGCTTCCATAGAAAACACTAATGAAAGCCAGCTTTTGATGGCAACACCTTTCATGTGTTACTTGTGCCGAACACTCTGAAATTTTGAAGTAACGCCTTCGTAGCCATTCTGGTCTTACAGTACACAAGACTAGACTGAAAGTTCTACAAGTCGTGCTCTGCAAGGAAAGCCCTCTAAGAGAATACATCCACAAGCAGAAGCATTCCAGGCTAACATCTTCCCTGCTGGAGATATTCACTTTTCCTAAAAAGCGTTATTAGGTGTTATTAAGTCGCTAATAACTAGCCTACTCGAAAACATTGCGTTTTTCATGCTTTGCGGCTGGCAGTGACAGTGCTTCATGAAAGGATCCTATAGAGAGCCAAAATTTGATGGTAGCAGCTTCCCTGCGGTACTTGTGCTGAATGATCTCAAATCTTGAAATGAGGCTTTAATAGCCATTCTGATCTTACTGTTCATAAGCCTAGAGTGAAAATTCTACAAGTTGTCTTTTGCAGTAACAGCGCTATAAGAGAAAACATTAATAAGCGGTGTAGTTTCAGGCCAGCATCTGCACTGCCTGAAATACTTACTTTTCCATAAGCACGTTAACAGGAGCAGTTAAGTCACAATTCATTACCCTAAACTAAAATGTGTTAGTCGTGCTTCACGGCTTGCAGCGAAAGCGCTATAAGAGAAGACTCTAACGAGAAACAGCATTTGATGGTAGAAGCTTCGTTGTGGTACTTGTGCTGAACACTCTGAAATTTTGAAGTGACACTTTACTAGATGATGATATACTTCAGAAGACTAGAATGAAACTTCTAGAAGTCGTACTTTGCAGTGAAAGTGCTATAAGAGAAGACATTCAGAAGCAGCAGCATTTCAAACTACCATCTTCCCTGCAGTCGATGTACACTATTCCTAAAGCGACTTATTCGGCGAAGTAAAGTAACTGTTCTCTACCCTATTCTAAAACTTTGTGTTAGTCGTGCTTTGCAGGAGATGCAATAGCAGATGCAGCAGGAGGAGATGCAGCAGCATGAGATGAAGCAGGAGTCAATGCAGAAGGTAATAGAGCAGCAGGAGATTCAGAAAGGTATTCAGGAGCAGCAGATGCAGCAGCAGGAAAGGCAGCAGTATATACAGAAGCAGGATATGCAGCAGGAGGAGATGCAGTAGTAGGAGATAGAGCAGGTCATGCAGCAGCAGGAGATGCAGCAGGAGATGCAAGAGCAAGAGATGCAGCATCAGACCAATCAGCAGGAGATGCAGCAGGAAATGCAGCAGCAGGAGATGAAGCATTATCATGAGATGCATTAATACGTGCAGCAGCAGGATATGTAGCAGGTGATTTGGCGGGAGATTTAGCAGCAGCAGAGAAGCAGCAGATGCAGTAGGAAATGCAGCAGTAGATGCAGGATCAGCAGATACCGCAGCAGGAAATACTGCAGCAGATGCAGCAGAACATGACATATCAGGTGATGAAGCCACAGATGCATCAGCTGAAGATGAAG
Source organism: Clamator glandarius (assembly GCA_033459285.1). Lineage (NCBI taxonomy): Eukaryota > Metazoa > Chordata > Aves > Cuculiformes > Cuculidae > Clamator > Clamator glandarius. The sequence continues at coordinate 539,758 of JAUNZM010000300.1, read as the reverse complement.
CGGAGATGCAGCAGCACGAGGGGCATCAACAGTTGCATGAGAAAATGAGGCATAAATGTAGAAAGATATCACAGAGGAGATGCAGCAAGAGATGTATCAGCAGGAAATGCAGCATGAGATGCATCAAGAAATGAGATGCAGAAGGAGATGCAGAAGGAGTTGCAGCAGCAGGAGATGCAGCAGCAGGAGATGCAGCAGCAGGAGATGCAGCAGCAGGAAATCTAATCAGGAGATGCAGCAGTATATGAAGCAGCAGCAAATGCAGCAGCAAATTCAGCAGATGCAGCAGTAGTAGATTTATAAGGAGCTGCAGCAGGAAATGCAGATGAATATGCAAGAGCGGTAGATGCAGCAGGATATGTATATGCAGGTGACGCTCATGGAGATGCAACAGGAGATGCAGAACGAGATGAAGCAGCAAGATATGCAGCAAAAGGAGATGACGCAGGAGATGCTTCAATAGAAGGTGCAACATGAGATACAGCAGGAGATGCAGCAGCAAACGAAGCAAAAGGTGATGCAGAAACAGGAGATGCAGCAGAAGTATATCATGCAAGAGATGCTTCAATAGAAGGCGGAACATGAGATACAGCAGGAGATGCAGCCGCAGACAAAGCAAAAAGATGCACAAACAGGAGATGCAACAGAAGGCTATGACGCAGGAGATGCTTTAATAGAAGGTGCAACATGAGATACAGCAGGAGATGCAGCAGCAGACGAAGCAAAAGGAGATGCAATAACAGGAGATGCAGCAGCAGGACATGAATCAAGAGATGAAGCAGCAGGAGATTCATTAGGAGATGCAGTAGCAGGATATGAAACTGCAGGAGATATAGTAACAGGAGATGCAGCAGGAGATGCAGCAGAATGAGACGAGCTACAAGGGATGTATCAGGAGATGCAGAAGTAGCAGATACAGCAGGAGATGCTGTAGCAGGAAATGCAGCAGGAGATGCAGCAGCAGGAGATGCAGCAGGAGATTCAGCATGAGGCGATAATACAGGAGATGCAGTAGGAAAAGATTCAGCAGGGGATGCAGCAGAAGGATATGCAACAGGAAATGCAGTAGTAGTAGGTAGAGCAGCACCAGATGCAGCAGTGTATGCAGCCGAGGAGATCAATAAGAGATGCAGCAGCAATCGATGCAGCAGGAGATGCTGGAACCGGAGATGCAGAAGAAGTAGATGCATCAGCAGGAGATGCAGCAAAACATACATCAGCAGGAGACACAGCAGCAGGATATGAGGCAGGAGATGCACCAGCAGCAGAAGCAGCAGCAGATGCAGCACCATATACAGCAGAAGATGCAGAACCATATGCAGCAGAACAAGCAGAAACATAAGCACCAGGAGATACAGCAGCAGATGAAGCAGCAGATGCAGCTGGGGATATAGCATCACCAGAAGCAGAAGCAGATGCAGCAGCAAATAATGCAGGATGAGATGCATCAGGAATTGCATCAGCAGGAGATGCTGCTGGAAATTCAGTAGGATATGCAACAGCAAGAGATTTGGCAACAGCAGATGCAGCAGGATATGCAGCAGCAGATGCAGCTGCATGAGGTGTATCAGCAGGAGATGTAGCAGGAGATGCATATTCAGCAGGTGATGCACCAGGATATGCAGCAGGAGATTCAAGAGAAGGAAATGCAGCAGGAAATCAGCCGGAGATGCAGCAGCAGGAGATGCAGGAAAAGAAGATGCAGCCGCACCAGATTCAGCATCAGATTCAGCAGGAGTTGCAGCAGCAGGAGATGAAGAGGCAGGAGATTCAACAGGAGGAGATGCAGCAGCAGGAGATTCAGCAGGATATGCATCAGCAGGAAATGCATCAGCAGATTCTGCAGCAGGAGATTCAGTAGAAAACACAGCAAGAGATTCAGTAGAAAAGGCAGCTGAAGGTAATGCAGCAGCAGGAGTTTAAGCAGAATATGCATCAGCAGGATATGCAGCACCAAAAGATTCAGATGAAGATGCAGCAGGAGGTGCAGCAGCAGGAGATGCAGAAGCAGATGTTGTAGCAGGTGCAGCACCAGCAGATGCAGCAACAGAAAATGCAGCAGAAGGAGATGCTGCAGCAGCACATGCAGAAGGTGATGCAGCAGTAGGAGATGCAGCAGCAGCAGATGCAGCAGGAGATTCACCAGCAGGAGGTTCAGCAGGAGACAAAGGATATTCAGTAGCAGACACGGCATCAGGAGATTCAGCAGCTAGAGGTGCAGCTGGAGATGCAGAAGCAAAAGCAACAGTAGGAGTGGCAGCAGGTGGAGATGCCTGAGGAGATGCATATTCAGAAGGAGATGCAGCAGGAGATTCATCAGGAGATTCAGCAGCAACTGATGCAGCAGCATGAGAAGCAGCAGGAGATGCAGCAGCAGCAGGAGATGCAGAAGCAGATGCAGCAGGAAATGAAGATTCAGCAGAAGATGCAGTAGGAAGAGATTCTTAAACATATGAAGCAGCATGACATGATGCAGCAACAGGAGATACAGCAGGTTATGGAGAAAGAGGAGATGATGCAGCAGACGTAGCAGCAGCAGATTCAACAGAAGGAGATTAAGAAGCAGGAGATTCAACTGCAAAAGAAGCAGCAGGAGATGCATATTCAGAAGGAGATATGTCAGGAGATGTAGCAGGGTATGTAGCAGCATGAGATGCCGCCGGAGATTCAGGAGGAGATACAGCAGAAGGAGATGCAAGAGTAGGAGATGCATCAGCAGGAGATGCAGAAGCAGATGCAGCAGGAGTCGATGCAGAAGTTAAGAGAGCAGCAGGAGATTCAGAAGAAGGAGATGCAGTAGCAGGAGACGCAGTAGAAGAAGATGCAGCCACAGCAGATGCAGGAGAAGCAGCAGCAGGAGATGAAGAGGCAGGAGATTCAGCAGGAGATGCATCAGCAGGAAATGTAGCAGGAGATTCTGCAGAAGGAAACACCGTAGGAGAGTCAGCAGCAGGAGATTCAGCGGAAGATTCAGCAGAAGATGCAGTAGGAGATTCAGCAGCAGGAGATGTAGTAGGAGATGCAGCAGGAGATACATCAGCAGGAGTTGCAGGAGGAGATTCTGCAGAAGAAGATTCAGCAGGAGATACAGTAGGAGATGCATCAGGAGATGAAGTAGCAACATATGCATCAGAGGTTACAGCAGGAAGGGCAACAGGAGATTCAGCAGGTGATGTAGCAGCAGGAGATGCAGCCGCGGATGCCTTCAGGGGGAAATGCAGAAGCAATAGGTGCATCAGTAGAAGACTGAGCAGCAGATGCAGCAGGAAATGGAGATACTTCTGCAGATGCATCTGCAGATGCATGAGCAGAGGATGCATGAGCAGGAGATGCTGGAGGACACCAAGTGGCAGGAGATGTAGCAGCAAGAATTGTAGCAGGAGATGCAGCAGCAGATTAAGAAGATGCAGTAGCCAGAAATGCAGCAGAAGATGCAGCAAGAGGAGATGCAGTAGCAGGAGATGCAGGCAGCAGACGAAAGAGGAGATGCAGATTCAGCAGCAGATGAAGTAATAGGAGATGCAGCAGCAGATGAAGTATCAGGAGTTGCAGCAGCACATGCAATAGCAGGAGATGCAGCAATATGTGAAGCAGCACCAGATGCAGCACCATATGCTGAAGATGTAGTAGGAGGAGAGTAAGCAGGAGATCCAGGAGGAAGAGATGCAGCAGGATATGCAGAAAAAGATAAAGCAGAAAGAGATGCATCAGGAAATACAGCAGCAGGATATGCATCAGCAGGAAATGCAGCAGGACATGCACTAGCAGAAGATGCAGCAGGAGATGCAGCCGGAGATGTATCAAGAGGATATGCACCATAATATACAGCAGCAGGAGATGCAACAAAAGATGAAACAGGAGGAGATGTAGTAGGAGAGGCAGCAGAGGACATGCAGCAGAATCTACTGCTGCATCTCCTGCTGCTGCCTCTCCTCCTGCTAAATCTCCTCCTGCTAAATCTCCTCCTGCTAAATCTCCTCCTTCATCAGATGATGCATTTCCTGCATCTCCTGCGGCTGCATCTGTTGGTGCATCTCCTGCTTTTCTATCTTCTGCTGCATCTCCTGCTGAATCACATGGTGCCTCTCCTGCTGCCGCATCTCCTGCTTCTGGATATTCTTTTGCATGTCTTGCTGCCACATCTCCTGCTTCTGCCTCTCCTACTCCTGCATCTCTGCTGCTGATTCTCCTGCTGCTGCATTTCCTGCTCCTGCTTCTCCTGATGCATCTGCTGCTGCATCTTCTGCAGCATCTTCTATTGCTTCAACTTCAGACGCTGCATCTCCTGCTGCATCTTCTGCTGCTGCATCTTATCCTGCCGCATCTCCTGCTCCATTTCTTTGTTCATCTGCTGCTGCTGCTCTATCTTCTGCTGCTGCATCTCCTGCTGATGCGTCTTACTGTTGCATCTCCTGCTGCATCTCCTACTGCTGCATCTTCTTCTCTGCAGATCCTGATGCTTCATTTCTTGCTGCAGAATCTCCTGCTGAATCCGCTGTTCATCTCTTGCTGCAGAATCGCCTGCTGCATCTCCTGCTGCTTCATCTCATGCTGCAGAATGTCCGGCTGCATCTTCTGCTTCTGCATCTCCTGCTACTGGGTCTGCTGCATCATCTCCTCCTGCCTCTTCGCCTACAGCATCTCCTTCTGTATCTCGTGCTACATCTCATGAAGCTGTACCTGCTGAAGCATCTCTTCCTGCTGCATCTCCTGATAAATAGGCATCTACTGCTGCATCTCCTGATTCATCTCCTACTGCTGCATCTGCTGCTGCTTCATATACTGCTTCATCTCCTACTACAGCATCTCCTTCTGCTTCTCATTCTGCATCTCCTGATGATACAGCTCCATTTGCATCATCTCCTACTGCATCTCCTGCTGCTGAATCTCCTGCTGCATCTCCTGATTCATCTCCTACTGCTGCATCTGCAGTATTTCCTGCTGCATCTGCTGCTATATCATATACTGCTTCATCTCCTACTACTGCATCTCCTGCTGCTGAATATCCTGCTGCTGAATCTCCTGCTGCATCTCCTGCTGAATCTAATCCTACCACATCTCCTGCTGCATCTCCTGCTGCTGCATAATCTGATGCATCTCCTCTTGCTGCATTTCCTGCCACTGCATTTACTGATGCATCTCCTGATACTGCATCTCCACCTGCTGCTGAACTCCTGCTGATGCATAACCTGCTGCATCTCTGACTGCTGCATCTCCTGCTGTTGAATCTCCTGCTGCTGCATCTACTGGTGCTGCATATGCTACTGCATCTGCTGCAGGATCTTCTTATTCTGCCTCTCATGCCACATCTCCAGCTGATGCATCTCCTGCTTCTGTATATCTTGCTCAATCTAATGCTGCTGCATCTCCAGCTGCATCTCCTGCTGCTGCATCTCTTGCATCTTTTGGTGCATCTGCTGTAGATTAATCTACTGCTCCATCTCCTCTTGCTTCATCTTCTGATTTTTTGATGTCCTTCTGCATCACCTGATGCTCCATCAGCTGCTGCTGCATACACTGCTGCATCTTCTGCTGCATCTGCTGCTGCATCACCTTCTACTGAATCCTTTGCTGCATCTCCTGCTGCTGCATCCACTGGTACATCTCCTAATGCTGCATCTCCTGCTGCTGCACCTCCTGATGCATCTCCTGCTGAATCTCCTAATGCTACATCTCCTGCTCCTGCACCTCCTGATCCATCTCCTGCTGAATCTCCTCCTGCTACTCCTCCTAATGCTTCATCTCCTGCATGTGCTGCTGCATGTGCTTCTGCACCTCCTGCTTCTCTATGTCCTCCTCCTGGATCTACACCTGCATCTATTGCTGCTGCATCCTCTGCGGAACCTCCTGCTGCTGCATCTCCTTCTGCAACTTCCTCTGATGCATCAGCTGATTCATCTCCCCTGCTTCATCTCCTGCTGCTAAATATCCTGCTCTTACATACCCTGCTGCATCTACAGCTGCTTCTAAGCCTACTTCATCTACTGCTGCTGCATTACCTGCTGCTTCTGCTGCTGCATCTCCTCCTGAATTTCCTGCTGCTGCATCTCCTGCTGCTATATCTTTTGCTTATCAATCTACTGCTGCTGCATCTCTTACAGAATCTGCTTCTGAATCTGCTGCTGCACCTACTGCGGCTGCATCTCCTGATGCTGTACCTCCTGCTTTTGCATCTCCTGCTTTATCTCCTTTTGATGCCTATCTTGCTGCTGCATCTACTGCTGCTTCGTCTGCTACTGCATCTCCCGCTGCATTTCCTGCTGCTGCATCTCAGGGTACATCTGCTCTTGCTCAGTCTCTTGCTGCATATCCTGCTGCTACATCTCCTGCTACTGCATCTCCTTCTGCATCTCCTGCTGCATCTCTTGCAGCTGCATCTCCTGCTCCATATCCTTCTGTTGCATCTGTGTATTCATCTTATGATGGTGCTTTCTTGCTGGATCTCCTGCTTCTGCATCTCCTGCTGCTGCAAACTCTGCTGCATTTTCTGCTGCTGCATTTCCATCTGCAGTTGCTGCTGCTGTATCTCCTGTGGCTGAAGCTGCTGATGCATTTCCTGATGCATTTTCTGCTGCTGCATCTCCTTCTGCTGCAACTCCTGCTGCATCTCCTCTTGCTGAATTTACTTCTGCTGCATTTCCTGCTCCTGCATCTGATACTTCTTCTCCTGCTGCTGCATCTGCTGGTGCTGAATCTCCTGCTGCATCTGCTGCTCATCTCCTGCTTCTGCATATCTCGCTGCATCTCCTGCTGCTGCATCACCTGCTGCATCACCTGCTGCTGAATCTCCTGCATCTTTTGCTGCATCTGTAGTAGATTCGTCTACTGGTGCATCTATCGCTGCTGCATCTACTGCCGATGGATGTCCTCGTGTATCTCCTGCTGCCGCATCTGCTTCTGCATCTCCTAGAGCTGCATCTCCTATGGCATCTCCTACTGCTGAATCTCGTGCCGCTTCATTCTCTACTGCATCTACTGCTGCTGCATAGCCTGCTGCAGAATCTCCTAATGCATCTCCTCTTGCTTAGTCTCCTGATGCTTCCTATCCTACTTCATCTCCTTTTGCTACATATATTGCTGCTGCTGCTTGGCCTGCTGCTGTATCTCCTGCTCCATCTCCTGGATGCTGGCGCATCTCCTGCTGCATCTCCTTCTGCATCTCCTGCTGCATCTGAATCATCAGGATATTCTGAAGGAGATGCAGAAACAGGAGATGCAGCAGCAGGAGATGCAACCACAGCACTGCGGCAGCAGATTCAGCTGCAGGAGATACAGCCGTAAGAGATGCAGCAGGATTTTAAGCAGGAGAGTACAGCAGAAGGTGATGAAGCAAGAGATTCAGTAGCAGATGCAGCAGAAGGAAGTGTAGCAGCAGAAGATGTAGGATGATATGCAGCAGCAGTAGATGAAACAGATCATAAAGCAGCAGGAGATGCAGAAGCAGGAGAATCAGCAGCAGGGGATGCAGCACCAGATTCAGCAGCAAATTCAGCCGGAAATGTAGCAATGGTAGATGCAGAATCAGGATATGTAGCAAGAGATGCATCAGCAGGAAATGCAGCAGCAGAGGCAGCAGCAGAAGATGCAGCGGGAGATATAGAAAAAAATGAGGAAGCAGGAGCAGCCCCTGTAACTTGATGTCCTCCTGCATCTACTGATGCTGCATCTTCTGTGGCATCACCTGCTCCTGTATATCCTGCTGCTACATCTCCTGATGCATCCTCTGATCATGCATCTGCGGATGCATCTCCTCATGCACCATTTCCCGTTGCATCTGCTGCTCCATCCCCTGCTGCATCTCTTTTCGCTCCATCTGTTGCATCTGCTGATGCATATGCTGCTGCTTCATCTACTCCTGCATCTCCTCCTAAATCTCCTGCTGCATCTCCTTCGGAAGATTCTGCTGAATCTACTGCTGAATATGCATCCCCTGCTGCATCTCGTGCTGCTGCATCTCCTGCTTCATATCCTACTGCATCTCCTCCATCAGCATATCTTGCTGCATTTCCTTCTGGTGTATCTCCTGCTGCATCATCTGCTGCAGCATCTGCTGCTGCTACATCTCCTACTTAATCTGCATCTCTTGATGCATCTGCTGCTGCATCTATTGCTGCTGCATCTGCTGCCTCTGCAGCTACATCTGCATCACCTCCTGCTGCATATTCTGCTATATTTCCTGCTTCTGCTTAATCTGCTGCTCCATTTCCTGATGCTTCATGTACTGTTGCATCTCCTTAATCTGCTCCTCCATTTCCTGATGCTTCATGTACTGCTGCATCTCCAGCTACATTTGGTGCTGCATCTCCTTCTACTTGAAGTCCTCCTGCATCTCCTGCTGCTGCATCTGCTGCAGCGTCTCCACCTGGTGTATAGCCTGCTGCTTCATCTCTTGCTACATCCTCTGTGGATGCATCTGCGGTTGCATCTGCAGAAGCATCTCCATTTCCTGATGCATCTGCTGCTCAATCTTCTACGGATGCATCTAGTGCTTCTGCATTTCAGCTGCATAACCAGTTGAACGCATCTGCGGCTGAATCTTCAGCTGCTACGTCTCCTGCTGAATCTCCTGCTGCACTTCCTGCTGTAACTGAGGATGCATATGTTGCTATTTCATCTCCTGCTAAATCTTCTACTGCATAATCTACTGCTGCGTCTCCTACTACATCCCCTGATGCTGAATCTCCTTCTATAGGTCCTGCTGCATCTCCTGCTGCATTTTCTACTGAATCTTCTGCTGCTGAATCTCCTACGGACTCTCCTACTGCACAATCTGCTGATGCATTTCCTGCTGATGCATATCCTGCTGAATCTCCTGATGCTGCATCTCCTGATGCTGAATCTCCTGCCTCTTCATCTCCTCCTGCTGCAACTCCTGCTGAATCTGCTGCTGCCTCTGGTGCGGCTGCATCTTCTTTTCCTGCATCTCCTGCTGCTGCATCTCCAGCTGAATTCCTGATGCATATCCTTCTGTTGAATCTCCTGCTGCATGTCCTGGTGCATCGCCTGCTGAATATGCATCTCCTGCTACATCTCCTGCTGATACACCTCATGCAGCTGCATCTGCTGCTGCATATCCTGCTGCATCTGCTGTTGCGAAATCTCTTGCTGTTGCATATCCTACTGAATTTCCAGCAGCATCCCCTACTGATGCAATTCTTGCTGCATCTCATTTTTGCTTCTGCATCTGCTTCTGCTTCTGGTGATGCTACATCTCCAGCTGCATCGGCTGCTTCATCTGCTGCTGTATCTCCTGCTGCATATGGTTCTGCATCTTCTGCTGCATATGGTGCTGCTTCTCCTGCTGTTGCATCAGTTGCTGCTGAATCTCCTGATGAATCTCCTGTGGCATCTCATGCTTCTACATATCCTGCTGAATCTCCTGCAGCATCTCCACCTGCTGCCACTGCTACTGCAGCGTTTGCTTCTGCATCTCCTGTTGCACCTCCTGCTGCTGAATCTCCTTATGCCGTGTCTGCTCCTGATTATCCTTTGTCTGCTGCTGAATCTCCTGCTGCTGAATCTCCTGCTGCATCTGCTGCTGCTACATCTCTTACTGCTGCATCATCTTCTGCATGTGCTACTGCTGCATCTCCTTCTGCTGCATCTCCTGTTGCTTCATCTGCTGGTGCTGCACCTGCGGCAACATCTGCTTCTGCATCTCCTGCTGCTGTACCTCCTGCTGCATCTCCGTCTGAATATCTTGGTGCTGCATTTCCTGTTGATGCATATTCTGTTTCAACTCCTGCTGCTGCATTAACTTCTGCATCTATTCCTGTTGTATTTCCTGCTGCTTCATCTCCTGCTGCTGCATCTGCTGATACTGCATGTGCTGCTGCATCTCCTGCTGCATATCTTGGTGCTGCATCTTCTGGTGTTGCATCTCCTGCTTCATCTCATTATGACTTAACTGCCACTATTAAGGTGCTTTACGGAAACTGAATAACGCCCACAGGGAAGATGCTAGCATGGAATGCTGCTGCTTCTGAATGTCTTCTCTTAAAGTGCTTTCACTGCTAAGCGAGACTTGTAGAATTTTGAGTATACGCTTGTGTACTTTAACATTAGAACGGCTATTAAAGCGTCACTTAAAAATAGCTGGCTCTCGTTAGAGTCTTCTCTGGAAAAGCTTTCAGTGCAAGCTGCAAAGCACGACTAACAGGAAGTTTCAGTATAGGATACAGAACAGTATACAGAACACTTTACCTTGACGAATAATGCGCTTTCGGAATAGTGAACATCGGCTGCAGGGAGGATGGTAGTATGGAATGCTGCTGCTTCTGAATGTCTTTTCTTATAGCACTTTCACTTCAAAGTATGACTTCTAGAAGTTTCATTCTAGTCTTCTGAAGTATATCATCATCTAGTAAAGTGTCACTTCAAAATTTCAGAGCATTCAGCACAAGTACTGCAAGGAAGCTTCTACCATCAAATGCTGTTTCTCGTTAGAGTCTTCTCTTATAGAGCTTTCGCTGCAAGCTGTGAAGCACGACTAACACATTTTAGTTTGGGGTAATGAATTGTGACTTAACTGCACCTGTTCACGTGCTTATGGAAAAGTAAATATTTCAGGCAGTGCAGATGCTGGCCTGAAACTACACCGCTTATTAATGTTTTCTCTTATAGCACTGTTACTGCAAAAGACAACTTGTAGAACTGTCACTCTAGGCTTATGAACAGTAAGATCAGAATGGCTATTTAAAGCCTCATTTCAAGATTTGAGATCGTTCAGCACAAGTACCGCAGGGAAGCTGCTACCATCAAATTTTGGCTCTCTATAGGATCCTTTCATGAAGCGCTGTCACTGCCGGCCACAAAGCATGAAAAACGCAATGTTTTCGAGTAGGCTAGTTATTAGCGACTTAATAACACCTAATAACGCTTTTTAGGAAAAATTAATATCTCCAGCAGGGAAAATGTTAGCCTGGAATGCTTCTGCTTGTGGATGTATTCTCTTAGAGGGCTTTCCTTGCAGAGCACGACTTGTAGAACTTTCAGTCTAGTCTTGTGTACTGTAAGACCAGAATGGCTACGAAGGCGTTACTTCAGATTTCAGAGTGTTCGGCACAAGTAACACATGAAAGGTGTTACCATCAAAAGCTGGCTTTCATTAGTGTTTTCTATGGAAGCGGTTTCTCTGCAAGATGCAGAGAGAACAACTAACACAACGTTCTTGTGTTTGCAAATGAATAGAGACTTAATAGCTCCTAATAAGGTGCTTTAGGACAAGTGAATATCTCCAGCAGGGAAGATGTTAGCATGGAATGCTTCTGCTTCTGAATGTCTTCTCTTAGAGCGCAATCACTGCAAATCAAGATTTATCGAACTTACAGTCTAGGCTAGTGAACGGTAACATCAGCAAAGCTAGTAAGGATTCACTTGAAGATTTTGAAAGTGTTCAACAGAAATACCCCTGGGAAGTTGCTAGCATCAAATGGTGTCTCTCGTTAGAATCTTCTCTGGAAGCACTTTCACCAAGAGGTGCAAAACACGATTAACAATGCATTTAAGTGTAGGTTAAAGAATAGTGACATAATAGTGACTAATAACGAGCTTTAGGAAAAGTGAATATCTCCAACAGCGAAGATGTTAGCACGGAATGCTGCTGCTTCTGAATGTCTTCTCTTAGAGCGCTTTCACTGCAAAGCAAAACTTGTAGAAGTTTCAGTCTAAGCTTGTGAACTGTAACATCAGAATGGCTGTGAAGACGTCCCTTCCAAATTTCAGAGTGTTCAGCACAAGTACTGCAAGTAAGATGCTACCATGAAATGCTGGCTCTCGTTAGAGTCTTCTGTAGATGCGCTTTCACTGCAAGGTGCAAAGCACGACTAACAGGATGTTTTAGTGTAAGAGAATAAATAGCATCTTAATATTCACAAATTACAGCACTTTAAAAAAAGTGAGCTACTGCCAGAGGGAAGATGCTAGCATGGAATGATGCCTCTTCTGAATGTCTTCTCTTAGAATGCTTTTTCTGTAAAGCAAGACGTGTAGACGTTTCAGTCTAGTCTTCTATACTGTAACTTCAGAATTGCTATTAAGGCGTCTCTTCAATATTTTCAGATCATTCAGAAAAAGAACGGCAGGAAAGCTGCTACCATCAAATTCTGGCTCTCATTTGAGTCTTCTCTTGAAGCGCTTTGACTGCAAGCTGCAAAGCACGACTAGTTGACCGTTTTAGTGTAGGGTACTGAATTGTGACTTAACTGCGCCTATTAAGGCGCTTTGGGAGAAGTGAATAAATCCCGCAGGAAAGAAGCTAGCAAGGAATGCTACTGCTTCTGAATATGTTTTCTTAGAGCGCTTTCACTACAAAGGAAGAATTGTAGAACTATCAGTATAAGCTTGCGTACCGTAACATATAAACGGCAAATAAAGCGTCACTTCCAAAATTCAGATCGTTCAGCACAAGAACCGCAGGGAAGCTGCTGCGATCAAGTACTGGCTCTCGTTAGAGTCTTCTGTGGAAGCTCTTTCATTGCAATGTGGAAAGCACGACGAACAGTATGATTTAGTGTAGGGTACTGAATTGTGACTTAACTTCTCCTATTATGGCACTTTAGGAAAATGGAAATACGCCCGCAGGGAAGATGCTAGCATGGAAAGCTGCTTCTTCTGAAGGTCTTCTCTTAGAGTGCTTTTTCTGTAAAGCAAGACTTGTAGAGCTTTCAGTGTAGACTTGCGTACTGTCACATCAGAATTGCTATTAAAGCGTCACTTCAAAATTTCAGAGCATTTAACACACGCACCTGAGGGAAACATGCTACGATTAAATGCTGGCTCTCGTAAGAGACTTTTGTGGAGAGATTTCACTGCAAGCAGCAAAGCAGGACTTAAGGACCGTTTTAGTAGAGGGTACTGAATAGCGACTTAACTGCATCTATTAACCCTTTTTAGGAAATTTAAATTACACACGCAGGGAAGTTGCTAGGATGGAATGCTGCTACTTGTGAATGTCCTCCCTTATAGCGCTTTTATTACAAAGCAAGACTTGTAGAAATTTCAGTCTGGGCTTGTATACTGTAACTTCAGAATTGCTATTAAGGCGTCACTTCAATATTTTCAGATCGTTCAGAACGAGTAACGTAGAGAAGTTGCTACCATCAAATGCTGGCTTTAGTCAGAGTCTTCTATGGAAACGCTTTCACTGCAAGTGGCTAAGCAAGACTTATGGACCGTTTTAGTATAGGGTACTGAATTGTGACTTTTCTTCGCCTATGAAGGCTCTTTAGGAAAAGTGAGTAATTCCCAGATGGAAGATGCTAGAATGGAATTCTGATGCTTCTGAATGTGCTCTCTTATAGTGCTTTCACTGCAAAAGAAGACTTGTAGAGTTTTCAGTCTAGGCTTGTGTACTGCAACATTCGTATGGCTATTAAAGCGTCATTTCAAAATTTCAGAGCGTTCAGTACAAGTAACGCAAGGAAGCTGTTACAATCAAATGCTGGCTTTCATTAGAGTCTTCTGTGGAAACGATTTCAATACAAGCAGCAACAATTTATGGACCGTTTTAGTATAGGGTACTGAATTGTGTCTTTATTGCGCCTATTAAGGTGCTCTAGGAAAAGTGAGTAACTCCCACAAGCAAGATGCTAGCATGGAATGCTGCTGTTGCTGAATCTTTTCTCTTATAGCTCTTTTACTGCAAAGCAATACGTGTAGAACTTTCAGTCTAGTCATGTGTTCTGTAACATCAGAATGGCTATTAAAGCGTCACTGCAAAATTTCAGGGCCTATAGCATTTCCTGCTGCATCTCCAGCTGGTGCATGTGCTGCTGCATCTCCTGCTATTGCATATCCAGTACCATCTCCTGCTGCATTTTCTGCTCCTGCACCTCCTGATGAATCTGCCTATACGGCTCCATCTCCTGATGCTGAATCTGCTGCTGCATCTGCTGCTGAATCTCCTGCAGCTGTACCATATGCTGATTCTCCTTCTACTGCATCTCCTTCTGCTGCATCTCCTGCTGCATTTTTGCTGCTGCATTTCTTGCTGAATCTCCTGCTACATCTCTGATGCTGCATATCCTGATGATTTATCGTATGTTTCATTTACTTCTGCTGCATATCCTGCTACATCTTCTACTGCTACACTTCCTTCTGCTGCATCTGTTGCTGAATCTCCTCCTGCTGCATGTCCTCCTGTTGCATCTCCTGCTGCATCTCCTTCTGCTGTATCTCCTGCTGAAAATACTGCTGCATCTCCTTCGGCTGCATCTCTTGCACCTGAATCTGCTGCCGCAGTACTGTGGTTGCATCTCCTGCTGCTGCATCTCCTGTTTCTGCATCTCCTTCAGAATATCCTGATGATGCAGATGGAGGAGCTGGAGCAGCAGGAGATGAAGAAGGAGATGCAGCAGGAGATGCCCCAGCAGGAGATGGAGCAGGAAATACAGCATCAGGACAAGCAGCAGTAGATGCAGCAGCAATATATGCAGCAAAGGGTGATGAAGCAGGATAGGAAGCATCAGGAGACTAAGCAAGAGGAGATGCATTAGGAGATTCCACAGCAGGCAATGCAGCAGCAGGACATGCAGCAAAGAATGCAGTAGTACGAGATTCAGCGGTAGGAGATGAAACAAAAGATGCACATGCGGGAGATGCAGCAACAGATGAAGCAGCAGGAGATGCAAGAGGACATATATCAGCAGGAGATGCAGCAGGTGATGCAGCATCAGGAGATGTACGAGGACATCCATCAACAGGAGATGCAGCAGCAGGAGATGCAACAGTAGGTGAATCTACAGCAGATGCAGCAAAAGATGCAGGAGATTCGGCAGCAGGTGATGCAGCAGTAGATGCAGCAGTAGATGCAGCAGGAGATGCAGCAGGATATGTAGAAGCAGGAGATGAATCAGCAGGAGATGTGGTGTGAGATGCAGAAGCAGGAGATTCAGCATCAGATGCATTAGGAGATACAGCAGCAGATTATGCAGCAGCAGTAGATGCAGCAGAGAATGCAGCAACACGAGATTCGGCAGTGAGAGATGCCACAGTAGATGCAGCTGCAGGAGATGCAGCAGGAGATGCAGCATCAGGAGATGCACGAGGACATCCATCAGCAGGAGACGCAGCAGCAGGAGATGCACCAGTAAGTAAATCTACAGCAGATGCAGCAAAAGATGCAGGAGATTCAGCAGCAGGTGATGCAGCAGGTGATGCAGCAGCAGGAGATGCAGCGAGATATGCAGAAGCAGGAGATGCAGCAGCAGGAGATGTGGTATGAGATGCAGAAGCAGGAGATTCAGCAGCAGATGCAGCATATGCAGCACCTGCAGATGCAGCAGCAGGAGATGAAGTATCAGATGCAGGAGCAGGAAATGCAGCAGAAGGAAATTCAGCAAGAGGAAATGCAGCAGGAGTTGAAGCAGAAAGAGAAGCAGCAGGAGTTGCAGCAGCAAGAGATGCAGCAGTAGAAAATGCATCAGGAGATGCATCAGCAGCCGCAGCTGCAGGAGATGCAGCTGCAGCAGGTGCAGCTGGAAATGCAGCAGCAGGAGATGCAGCAGAGTTTGCAGCAGCAGGAGATGCAGAAGCAGGAGATCCTGCAAGAAAGCACCATCATAAGATGAATCCGCAGATGCAACAGAAGGATATGGAGCAGGAGATGCAGCAGCAAGATTTGCAGCAGCAAAATTTGCAGTCGCAGATGCAGCAGGAGGTGAAGCAGCAGGAGATGCAACAGCAGTTGAAGCAGTATCAGGAGATGCAGAGAAGATGCAGAGAATGAGAAGCAGCAGAAGGAGATGCAGCAGGAGATGTAGCCCCAGTAGATGCAGCAAGAGATCTAGCAGCAGCAGATGCAGCAGCAGGATATGTAGTATGAGATGCAGCAGTATGTGAAGCAGCAGTAGATGTAGCAGCAAATGCTGCAGATGCAGCAGTAAGTGACTCAGCAGGAAATGCAGGAAGAAGAGATGCCTCAGGAATCGCGGAAGATGCAGCAGCAAGAGATGCTTAAGGAGATCGATTAGGAGAAGATTCAGCAGCAGGAGATTTAGCCGCAGGAGATGTAGCAGGAGATGCATCAGGAGACGCAATAGGATTTGCAGTAGCAGGAGATGTAGCAGCAGGATATGCAGCAGGAGATTGAGCGAGAGGAGATGTAACCTGAGATGCAGCAGCAGGAGATGCATCATCAGGAGATGCAGCCGCAGCAGATGCAGCAGCATATTCTGAAGCAGATTCCGTAAGAGATACAGCAGCAGGAGATTCATAAGCAAAATATAGCCCCAGGAGATGCAGTAGCTGGAAATTCAGGAGGAGACGTAGCAGCAGCAGAAGTAGCAGGTAATGCAGCAGCAGTAGAAGAAGTAGGGTAGGAAGCAGCTGTAGATGCAGCAGGGTATGCAAGAGCAGGAGATTCAGCAGCAGGACATGAAGCAGTGGAGATGCATCATCAGATGAATCCGCTGATGCATCAGAGGTAGTCGCCGACGGAGGTGCAGCAGCAGGAGGTTCATCAGAGGATGCAGCAGCAATAGATGTAGGAGGAGATCCAGGAGGAGGAGATAGAGCAGCAGGAGATGTAGCAGTAGATGCAGCAGCAGATGCAGGCGATGAAGCAGCAGGCGAAGCAGCAGGAGGAGATTCAGCAGGAGATGCATCAGGAGATGCAAGCATTAGGAGATGAAGTATTAGGAGGTGCAGCAGGGGATTCAATAGCAGGTGATGCAGCAGGAGATGCAGCAGGAGATGCAGCAGCAGGAGGTGCAGCAGCATGAAATGCAGCAGGAATGCAGCAGGGGATTCAGTAGCAGCAGATGCAGTAACAGATGCAGCAGAAGTAAATTCAGCAGCAGAAGATGTAGCAGGACATGCAGCAGTAGTAGATAAAACAAAGGATGCAGAAGTAGGGGATACAGCAGCAGAAGATGCATATTCAGCAGGCGGTGCAGCAGGAGATGCAGCAGCATATTCAGCAGCACATTCATCAGAAGATGCAGAAGCAAGAGATTCAGCAGCAGGAGATGAAGAATCAGCAGATGCTTCAGCAGATACAGAAGCACATTCAGCAGGAGATGCAGTAGCAGGAGATGCAGTAGCAGGAGATGCAGCAGTGTATGCAGCAGCAGCAGCTGGAGCATCAGGTGATGCACGAGGACATCAAAAATCAGAAGGTGAAATAACAGGAGATGCAGCTGTAGATTAATCTACAGCAGATGCACCAAAAGATGCAAGAGATGCAGCAGGAGGAGATTGAGCAAGATATACAGAAGCAGGAGATGCATCAGCCGGAGATGTGGCATGAGAGGCAGAAGAAGGAGATCCTGCAGCAGATGCAGTAGTATACAGCACCAGCAGATGCAGTAGCAGGAGATGAAACAGAAGATGCAGCAGCAAGAGATTAAGCAGCAGAAGATGCAGCAGCAGGAGATGCATCAGCAATTGAGGAGGGGATTCTGTAGGAGATGCTGCAGCAGCAGATGCAGCAGCAGATGCAGGAGATGCAGCAGTCGGAGATGCAGTAGGAGGAGATGCATCAGCAGGAGATGCATCAGCAGGAGTTGTGGTAGGATTTGATTCGGCAGGAGATGCAGCAGGAGATGCAGCGGCTGGAGATGAAGCAGAAGATGCATCAGCAGAAGATGTAGTAGGAGATGCAGCAGCAGCAGATGCAGCAGCAGCAGATGCTGCAGGAGATAGAGCGTTAGACACTGCAGCAGGAGAGGAAGTAGCAGGAGATGCAGCAGGAGATGCAGCAGTCGGAGATGCAGTATGAGGAGATGCATCAGGAGATGTCTATTCAGAAGGAGATGCATCAGGAGATGTAACAGATTATGTAGCAGCATGAGATGTCGCAGGAGATTCAGGAGGAGATTCAGCAGCAGGAGATGCAAGAGCAGGAGATGCCACCGCAAAAGTTCCAGCAGCAGATTCAGCAGCAGATTCATCAGGAAATGCAGTAGCAGCATATGCAGCAGTAGATAAAGCAGGAGATGCAACAGCAGGGGATGCAGCAGCAGATTCAGCAGCAAATTCTGTAGGAAATGTAGCAAAATGAGATACAGAAGCAGATGCAGTAAGAGATGCAGATTAAGCAGTAGATGCAGCAGAAAAAGATGCTTCAGCTGATACAGCAGCAGGAGATGAGCAGGAGATTGAGCTGGAGATGCAGTAGGAGGTGAGGCAGGAGGTGATGATGGACCAGAAACAGAAGCAGGAGATGCAGACGCAGAAAATGCAGCAGGAGATGCAGAAGCAGAAACAGAAGCAGGAGATGCATCAGTAGTAGATGCAGCAGGGGATTTGGCAGCAGGAGATGTGGCAGGATATACAGCAGGAGATGCAGAGAAAAGAGATAAAGCAGCAGGAGATGCAGCGTCAGGAGATGCAGCAGTAGATGCAGATTCAGCAGGATATTCATCAGCAGAAGAATCTGCAGCAGATTCACAGTAGGACGTGCAGGAGCAGGAGATGCAGAAGGAGATGGGCAGAAATCGATGCAACAGGAGAAGCCGCAGTAGGAGATGCAACAGAAGATGCAGGAGGAGGAGATGCAGCAGGAAATGCAGAAGGATATGCAGCAGGAAGAGATGCAGAAAGACATACAGTAGCAGCAGATACAGCAGCAGGAGATGCAGCAGCAGAAGATGCAGCAAGATATATAGCAGCAGGAATTGCAGCAGGAGATGCAGTAGCAAGAGATGTAGCATTATCATAGGATGCATTAGAGGATGCAGCAGCAGGATGTGCAGCAGCAGGAGGTGCAGGAGGATATGCATGAACAGGAGAATCAGTGAGGTACAGCAGGAAATGCAGCAGCAGGATATGTAGCTGGAGATTCAGCAGTAGATGAAGCAGCAGCAGAGCAGCAGCAGATGCAGCAGGAAATGCAGCAGGAGATGCAGTAGCAGGAGATGCTGCAGCAGATGCAGAAGGAGATGAAATATCAGGAGATGAAGCTCCAGATGCATCAGCTGAAGATGAAGCAGGAGATGCAGCAGAAGGAGATGCATCAGCAGATGCAGCAGGAGATGCAAGAGGAGGTGAGGCAGATGATGTAGCAAGAAATACTGTAGAAGATGCAGCAGGAAATATATTCAAGATATGCAGGAGAAGTAGATGAAGCAGGAAATGAAGCAGAAGGAGATGCAGCAGTAGGAGATGCATCAGCAGATGTAGAAGCAGATGCAACAGGAGAAGCAGGAGGAGATGCAGCAGCAGGAGACACAGCAGGAGGTGATGCAGCAGGTAATACAGCAGCAGGAGATGCAGCAAAAGATGTAGTTAGAGATACAGCAGCAGGAAATGCAGCAGTATATAAAGAAGCAGAGGATGCAGTAGCAGGAGATGCAGCAGGAGATTCAGCATGACATTCAGAAGCAGGAGATGCAGCAGCAGGAGATGAGCAGCAGGTGATGTAGCAGCAAAAGATGCAGCAGCAGATTATCAGGAGGATATGCAGCAGCAGGAGACTTAGCAGGAGGTTATGCAGCAGGAGATGCAGCAGGAGATTCTATAGCAGGAGTTTCGGCAGGAGCTGCAGCAGGAGATTCTGTAGCAGGAGATTGAGTAGGAGATGCAGCAGGAGTTGCAGAAGCAGGAGATGTAGCACCAAGAAAAGGAGCAGGAGATGCAGGAGGAGATGCAGCAGCAGGAAATTCAGCAGCAGGAGATGCAGCAGCAGCAGATGAAGCAGGAGAGGTGGCAGGAGCTTCAGGAGGAAATGTGCTGCAGGAGATGCAGCAGGAGATACAGCAGCAGCAGATGCAGAAGGAGATGCCGCTGCAGATGCAGAAGGAGATGCAGTAACAGGAAATTCAGCAGCAGCAGATGCAGTAGGAGATGCAGCAGCAGATGAAGCAAGAGATAGAGAAGAAGAGAGAGCAACAGAGAATGCAGCAGCAGGAGATGCAGCAGGATATCCATATTCAGCAGGATATGCATCAGGAGATGTAGTAGCAGGAGATGCGTATTCTTAAGGAGATGTAAAGGTATATGTAGCAGCATGAGATGCCGTGGAGATACAGGAGGAGATACAGCAGATCGAGATGCAAGAGCAGGAGTTGAAGTAGCAGGAAATGCAGTCGCAGCAGATCCAGCAGCAGGTGATTCAGCAGGTTATGCAGCAGCAGGCACAGCAGCAGGAGATGCAGAAGGAGATTCAGCAACAGGAAATGCAGCAGGAGATGAAGCTTCTGATACAGCAGGTCGAGATGCAGCAGCAGATGCATCAGTACATGCAGATTCAGCAAGAGATTCAGAAGCAAGAGATGCTGCAGCAGATTTGCTATAAGAGATGCATCAGCAGGAGATGCAGCAGGAAATACAGCAGTAGACGCAGAAGGAGGAGATGCTTCAGCAGGAAATACTGCAGCAGATGCAGTAGGAGATGACATATCAGGTGATGAAGCCACAGATGCATCAGCTGAAGATGAAGCAGGAGATGCAGCAGCAGGAGGTGCATCAGCAGATGCATCAGGAGATGAGGCAGCAAAAGTAGAAAGTTATAACGTTCATGTAGAAGCAGATGCAGCAGCAGCTAATTCGGCAGGAGATGCATCAGCAGGAGATGCAGAAGCAGATGCAGCTGGAAATGCAGATTCAGCAGGAGAAGCAATAGGAAGGGAATCATCAGCAGATGCAGCAAGATGTGCAGCATGACGAGATGTAGCAGGACATAGAGCAGCAGCAGATGCATCAGCATATGAAGCAGGCAATGCAGCAAGAGATGCATCAGCAGAGATGTAGCCGCAGATGCATCAGAAGCAGATGCAACAGGAGATGCAGCAGCAGACATGTAGCCGCAGATGGATCAGAAGCAGATGCAACAGGAGATGCAGCAGCAGCAGAAGTAACAGGAGATGCAGCAGCATCATATGCACTAGGAGATGTAGCAGCAGGAGATGAAGAAGCAGGAGATGCTACAGGCGATTCAGCCGGAGATGCAGAAGGAGGAGATGCAGCAGCAGGAGGTGCAGAGTAGTAGATGAAGTGAAGAAGATGCAGCAGAAGGAAATATAGCAGAAGGTTCAGCCGCAGTAAATGCAGCAAGAGAGAAAGTAGCATCAGATGCAGCATCAGATGCACCATCAGGTGCAGCAGCAGGAGATGCAGCAGCAGGAGATCTATCAAGAGATGCAGCAGCAAATTCAGCAGATGCAGCAGTAGTAGATTCATAAAGAGGTGCAGCAGGAAATGCAAATGAATATGCAGCAGCAGGAGATACAGCAGGAGATGCAGCAGCACATACAGTATCAGCAGATGCAGCAGCAGGAGATGCAGCACCAAGAGTTTCAGACGGAGATGCAGCAGGAGGTGCAGCAGCAGGAGATGCAGAAGCAGATGTTGCAGCAGGTGCAGCACCAGCAGATGAAGCAACAAGAGATGCAGAAGAAGGAGATTCTGCAGCAGCACATGCAGAAGGTGATGCAGCAGTAGGAGATGCAGCAGCAGCAGATGCAGCAGGAGATTCAGCAGCAGGAGATTCAGCAGGAGATGCAGAAGCAAATGCAGCAGTAGGAGTGGCAGCAGGGGAGAAGCATCAGGAGATGCATGTTCAGAAGAAGATGCAGCAGGAGATTCAGCATGATATGTAGAAGCATGAAATGTCGCAGGAGATTCATCAAGAGATTCAGCAGCAACTGATGCAGCAGCAGGAGAAGCAGCAAAAGATGCAGCAGCAGCAGGAGATGCAGAAGCAGATGCAGCAGGAAATGAAGATTCTTCAGAAGATGCAGTAGGAAGAGATTTTTCAACATATGCAGCAGCATGATATGATGCAGCACCAGGAGATACAGCAGGTTGTGGAGAAAGAGGGGATGATGCAGAAGACGCAGCAGCAGGAGATTAAGCAGCAGGAGATGCAGCAGCAGGAGATTAAGCAGCAGGAGATGCAGCATCAGGAGATTCAGCAGGAGATGCATCAGCAGGAAATGCATCAGCAGATTTTGCAGCAGAAAATTCCGTAGGAGATTCTGCAGCAGGAAATTCAGTAGAAAACGCAGCAGGAGATTCAGTAGAAAATGCAGCAGAAAGTTATGCAGCAGCAGGAGTTGAAGCAGAATATGCATCAGCAGGAAATGCATCACCAAAAGATTGAGACGGAGATGCAAAAGGATGTGCAGCAGCAGGAGATACAGAAGCATATGCTGCAGCAGGTGCAGCACCAGCAGATGAAGCAACAGGAGATGCAGCAGAAGGAGATGCAGAAGCACATGCAGAAGGTAATGAAGTAGTAGGAGATGCAGCAGATGCAGCAGGAGATTTAGCAGCAGGAGATTCAGCAGGAGATGTAGAAGCATGAGATGCCACATGAGATTCATCAGGAAATTCAGCAGCAACTGATGCAGCAGCAGGAGAAGCAGCAGGAGATGCAGAAGCAGAGGCAGAAGGAAATGAACTATCAGCAGAAGATGCAGTAGGAAGAGATTCTTCAACATATGCAGCAGCATGATATGATGCAGCAACAGGAGATACAGCAGGTTATGGAGAAAGAGGAGATGATGCAGCAGACACAGCAGCAAGAGATACAGCAGCAGAAGAATCAGCAGGAGGAGAAGCAGCAGGAGATGCATATTGAGAAGGAGATACGTCAGGAGATGTAGCAGGATATGTAGGAGCATGAGATGCCACCAGAGATTCAGGAGATTCAGCAGAAGGAGATGCAAGAGCAGGAGATGAAGCAGCAGGAGATGCAGAAGCAGGCTATACAGCAGCAGATGCAGCAGCAGGAAATGCAGGATGACATCAAGTAGAAGGAGATTCAGCAGCAGCAAATGTAGCAGATGCAGAACCATATGCAGCAGAAGATGGAGAACAATATGCAGCAAGAGATATAGCAGCAGATGAAGCTGGAGATGTAGCATCACCAGAAGCAGAAGCAGATGCAGCAGCAAAGGATTCAAGATGAGATGCATCAGGAATTGCATCAGCAGGCGATGCTGCTGGAAATTCAGTAGGATATGCAACAGCAAGAGATTTGGCAACAGCAGATGCAGCAGGATATGCAGCAGCAGATGCAGCTGCATGAGGTGTATCAGCAGGAGATGTAGCAGGAGATGCATATTCAGCAGGTGATGCACCAGGATATGCAGCAGGAGATTCAAGAGAAGGAAATGCAGCAGGAAATCAGCCGGAGATGCAGCAGCAGGAGATGCAGGAAAAGAAGATGCAGCCGCTCCAGATGCAGCTTCAGATTGAACCGGAGTTGCAGCAGCAGGAGATGAAGAGGCAAGAGATTCAGCAGCAGGAGATGGAGCATCAGGAGATTCAGCAGGAGATGCATCAGCAGGAAATACATCAGGAGATTGTGCAGCAGGAAATTCCGTAGGAGATTCGGCAGCAGGAAATTCAGTAGAAAAGGCAGCAGGAGATTCAGTAGAAAATGCAGCAGGAGATGCAGCAGGAGATATAGAAGGAGATTCAGCAGCAGGAGATGTAGTAGGAGATGCAGCAGGAAATACATCAGCAGGAATTGTAGCAGGAGATGCTGGAGGAGATTCTGCAGAAGAAGATTCAGCAGGAGATCTAGCAGGAGATGAAATAGCAACATATGCATCAGCAGTTACAGCAGGAAGTGCAGCAGGAGATTCAGCAGGTGATATAGCAGCAGGAGGTGCAGCTGCAGATGCCTTCAACAGGATATGCAGCTGAAATGCAGAAGCACTAGATGCATCTGTAGAAGATTGAGCAGCAGATGCAGCAGGAAATGGAGATGATTCTGCAGATGCAACCGCAGAGGATGCAGCAGGAGATGAAGCAGTAGGATATACAGCAGCAGGAGATGAAGCAGCAGATGCAGCAGGAGGAGATGCAGGAGGACATCAAGTAGAAGGAGATGCAGCAGCAGCAAATGTCACAGGAGATGCAGCAGTACGTGAAGGAGCAGGAAATGGAGCAGCAGATTAAGGAGATTAGAAGTAATTGAAGCATCAGGAAATGGAGCAGCAGATTAAGCAGCAGCAGGAAATGCAGCACAATATGCTGCAGCAGGTGATGCAGCTGCAGCTGCAAAGGCGGCAGATGCAGCAGCAACAGATGCAGCAGCAGATGCATCAGGAGATGCAGATTCAGTAAGAGATATAGCAGCAGAAGATGCTTCAGCAGATGCTGCAGCAGGAGATGCAGCAGAAGGAAATGCAGCAAGATATGCTGCAGGATGAGATGCAGTAGGATATGAAGCAGGAGATGTAGCAGCAGGGGATATAGCAGAAGGAGATGCAGCAGGGGATGCATATTCAGCAGTTTATTCAGCAGAAACTTCAGAAGGAGATGCAGCAGCAGGAGATTTAGCAGCATCAGTAGATGCAGGAGGACATCAAGTAATAGGGGCTGCTCCTGCTTCCTCATTTTTTTCTCTATCTCCCGCTGCAACTTCTGCTGCTGCCTCTGCTGGTGCATTTCCTGCTTCTGCATCTACTATTGCTACATTTCCTGCTGAATTTGCTGCTGAATCTGCTGCTGCATCCCCTGCTGCTGGTTCTCCTGCTTCTGCATATCCAGCTGCTTTATGGTCTGTTTCATCTACTGCTGCTGCATATCCTCCTACATCTTCTTCTGCTACACTTCCTTCTGCTCCATCTGCTACTGAATCTCCTGCTGTATCTCCTTCTGCTCTATCTCCTGCTGAAAATACTGCTGCATCTCCTATGGCTGCATCTCCTGCAGCTGAATCTGCTGCCGCAGTACTGTGGTTGCATCTCCTGCTGCTGCATCTCCTGTTTCTGCATCTCCTTCAGAATATCCTGATGATGCAGATGCAGCAGCTGGAGCAGCAGGAGATGAAGAAGGAGATGCAGCAGGAGATGCCCCAGCATCCAGGAGATGGAGCAGGGGATACAGCATCAGGCCAAGCAGCAGTAGATGCAGCAGCAATATATGCAGCAAAATTAGATGAAGCAGGATAGGAAGCATCAGGAGACTAAGCAAGAGGAGATGCATTAGGAGATTCTGCAGTAGGCTATGCAGCAGCAGTAGATGCAGCAGAGAATGAAGCAGCACGAGATTCAGCAGTAGGAGATGCTACAGGAAATGCAGCTGCAGGAGATTCAGCAGCAGGTGATACAGCAGCAGGAGATGCAGCGAGATATGCAGAAGCAGGACATGCAGCAGCAGATGCAGCAGGAGATGCAGCATCTGCGGATGCAGCAGCAGGAGATGATGTATCAGATGCAGGAGCAGGAAATGCAGCAGTAGGAAATGCAGAAAGAAGAGATGCAGCAGGAGGTGCAGCAGAATGACATGCAGCAGTTAAAAAAGCATCAGGAAATGCATCAGCAGCCGCAGCCGCAGGAGATACAGCAGCAGCAGCTGCAGCTGGAAATGCAGCAGCAAGAGATGCAGCAGAGTTTGCAGCAGCAGGAGATGCAGAAGCAGGAGATCCAGCAAGAAAGTACCATCATAAGATGAATATGCAGATGCAAGAGAAGGATATGGAGCAGAAGATGCAGCCGCAAGAGATGGAGCAGGAGATGCAGCTGCAAGAGATGCAGCAGGAGATGCAGAAGGAGATGCAGTAGCAGGAGATGTAGCAGCAGGATATGCAGCAAGAAGCTGAGAAAGCAAGATAGGCATCAGAAGGAGATAAAGCAGGAGATGCAAAAGCAGGAGATTAAGCTACAAGAGATGCATTAGGAGATGCAGTAGCAGGAGATAGAGCATCAGGAGATACAGCTGCAGTAGATGCAGGAGCAGATTCAAAAGCAGATTCCGTAAGAGATGCAGCAGCAGGAGATTGATAAGCAAAAGATACAGCACCAGGAGATGCAGCAGCAGGAGATTCATCAGCAGGAGATGCAGCAGTCAGAGAAGCAGCAGGTTATGCATCAGCAGAAGATGCAGCAGCAGGGTTACAGCAGAAGGATGTGCAGCAGGTGGAGATGCAGCAAGAGGAGATGCATCAGATTATGCAGCAGCAGGAGATGCAGCAGGAGATGTGGTAGGATTAGATTCAGCAGGAGATGCAGCAAGAGATGATGCAGATGGAGCTGCAGCAGCAGGAGATGCAGCAGGAGATCCAGAAGCTGGAGATGCAGCAGGAGATTCAGTAGCAGGAGATGGAGCAGTAGATGCAGTAGTAGGAGATGAATCAGTATATGAAGCAGCAGCAGATGCAGCAGGAGATGCAGCAGATGCAGCAGTAGGAGATGAATCAGGAGATGCAGCAGGAGACGATGCAGAAGCAGGAGATGCAGCAGCAGGAGATTACGCAGGACATGCATCAGTAGATGATGCAGCAGCAGGAGATGCAGCCGCTGCAGATGCATCAATAGTGCATATTCATCAGGAGATGCAGCAGGAAAGGATGCTTCAGCAGGTACAGCTTCATGAGATACAGAAGGAGATGCTGTAGGAGAAGAGGCAGGAGGAGAAGATGAAGCAGACCCAGTAGCAGGAGATACAGAAGCAGAAGATGCAGCCGCAGGAGATGCAGGAAAGGCATCAGCTGATGCAGGAGGAGATTTAGCAGGAGGAGAGGCAGCAGCAGGAGATGCGGCAGGAGATGCAGCAGCAGGAGATGCAGCAGAATCTACAGTAGATTCTGCTGCATCTCCTCTGCTGCCTCTCCTACTGCATCTCCACCTGTTTCATCTTTTGTTGCATCTCCTGCTGCTGTATATCATGGTGCATATCCTCTTGATACATCTCCGGCTGCATCTCCTGTTGCATCTCCTGCTGCATCTTCTGCTAGTGCATGTTCTGCTGCATTTCCTGCTCATGCATATCCTTCTGCATATTTTTCCTGATGCATCTCTTTCTGCTTTATCTTTTTCTGCATATCCTGCTGCATCTCTTCCTGCTGGATCTCCTGCTTAATCTCCTCCTACTACATCTTCAGAATATGGTGCTGCATCTGGTGCTGCTTCACATATTGCTGCATCTCCTGCTATTGCATCTCCTGCTGCAACTCCTGCTACTTCATCTGCTGCTGCATCTCCTGTTACTTCATCTGCTGCTGAATCTGCATCTCCTCTTTCGTCTGCTGCCTGCATCTCCTGCTGATGCATCTCCTGCTGATGCATCTCCTTCTACAACTCCTTCTGCTGCATCTACTCTTGCATCTCCTTCTTCTGCATCTCTTGAGGTATATTCTGCTGCATTTCCTTCTGCAACTTCTGCTGCATCTTTTGTGGCTTCATCTCCTGCTGCTGTATCTCCTGCTGAAGAATCGCCTTCTGCTATATCTCCTGCTGCTGCATCTCCTTCTGAATGTCATGCTGAATCTACTGCTGAACATGCATTCCCTGCTGCTGCATTACCTGCTGCATCTCCTCCTGCAGCATATCTTGCTGCATTTCCTTCTGCTTTGTCTCCTGCTGCATCTGCTTCTGTGACATCTCCTGCTGTGTCATCTGCAGCGGCATCTTCTGCCGCTGCATCTCCTACTGAATCGGCATCTCATGATGCATCTGCTGCTGCATCCATTGCTGCTGCATCTCCTGCCTATGCAGCTGCAGCTGCATCTCCTGCTGATTTTCCGGCTACTGCATCTCCTTAATCTGCTGCTGCATCTGCTGCTGATTCATGTACTGTTGCATCTCCTGCTACATTTCCTGCTGCTCCATCTCCTGCCACTTGATGTCCTCCAGCATCTCCCGCTGCTGCATCTTCTGCTGTATTTCCGGCTAGTGCATCTCCTTAATCTCCTGCTGCATCTGCTGCTTATTCATGTACTGCTGCATCTCCTGCTACAGTTTATGCTGCTACGCCTCCTGCCACCTGATGTCCTCCAGCATCTCATGCTGCTGCATCCTCTGATCATGCATCTGCAGATGCATCTGCAGAAGTATCTCCAATCCTGCTGCATCCGCTGTTCAATCTTCTACGGATGCATCTAGTGTGTCTGCATTTCCTCCTGAAGGCATCTGCGGCTGTATCTCCTGCTGCTACATCACCTGCTGAATCTCCTCCTGCAACTCCTGCTGTAACCTCTGATGCATATGTTGCTTCTTCATGTCCTGATGCCTCTCCTACTGTATCTCCTGCTGAATCTTCTTCTGCAGAATCTCCTCCTGCAACTCATGCTGATGTATCTCCTTCTATGTCTCCGGCTGCATGTTCTGCTGAATCTTCCTCTAAATCTCCTGCTGCATCTGATACTGATTATGCTGCTGCATCTCCTGGTGTTGCATCTTCTGGTGTTACATCTCCTGCTACATCTCCTGATGCATCCTCTGCTCATGCATCTGCGGATGCATCTCCTGATGCACAATTTCCCGTTGCTTCTGCTGCTCCATTCCCTGCTGCATCTCTTTCTGCTCCATCTGATGCATCTGCTGTTGCATATGCTGCTGCTTCATCTACTGCTGCATCTCCTGCTAAATCTCCTGCTGCTGCATCTCCTTCTGAAGATTCTGCTGAATCTACTGCTGAATATGCATCCCCTGCTGCATCTCCTGCTTCATATCCTACTGCATCTCATCCTGCAGCATATCTTGCTGCATTTCCTTCTGCTGGATCTCCTGCTGCATCATCTGCTGCAGCATCTGCTGCTGCTACATCTCCTACTGAATCAGCATCTCCTGATGCATCTGCTGCTGCATCTATTGCTGCATCCGCTGCCTCTGCAGCTGCATCACCTCCTGCTGCATATTCTACTACATTTCCTGCTGCTGCTTAATCTGCTGCTCTATTTCCTGTTGCTTCATGTACTGCTGCATCTCCTTAATCTCCTGCTCCATTTCCTGATGCTTCATGTACTGCTGCATCTCCTGCTACATTTGCTGCTGCTGCATCTCCTTCTACTTGAAGTCCTCCTGCATCTCCTGCTGCTGCATAGCCGGCTGCTTCATCTCTTGCTGCATCCTCTGCGGTTGCATCTGCAGAAGCATCTCCATTTACTGCTGCATCTGCTGCTCAGTCTTCTACGGATGCACCTAGTGCTTCTGCATTTCAGCTGCATATCCTGTTGATGCATCTGCGGCTGTATCTCCTGCTGCTACATCTCCTGCTGAATCTCCTGCTACACTTCCTCGTGTAACTGTTGATGCGTATGTTGCTATTCCATCTCCTGCTCCATTTCCTGCTGAATCTTCTTTTGCAAAATCTCCTCCAGCATCTCCTGCTACAATTCCTGCTGATGTATCTCCTGCTGCATCTCCTACTACATCCCCTGATGCTGAATCTCCTTCTATATCTCCTGCTGCATCTCCTGCTGCATTTTCTACTGAATCTCCTGCTGCCTTTTCTACTGAATCTCCTGCTGCAGAATCTCCTACGGAATTTCCTGCTGCACAATCTCCTAATGCATTTCCTGCTTGTGCATCTTTTGCTGAATCTCCTGCTGCTCCATCTCCTGCTGCTGAATCTCTTGCCTCTTCATCTTCTGCTGCTGCAAATCCTGCTGAATCTGCAGTTGTATCTGGTGCGGCTGCATCTTCTTTTCCTGCATCTCCTGCTGCTGCATCTCCGGCTGATTTCCTGCTGCATTTCCTTCTCTTGAAAATCCTCCTGCATATCCTGGTGCATCACCTGCTGAATATGCATCTCCTGCTACATCTCCTGCTGATACACCTCATGCAGCTGCATCTGCTGCTGCATATCCTGCTGCATCTGCTGTTGCCAAATCTCTTGCTGTTGCATATCCTACTGAATTTCCAGCAGCATCTCCTGTTGATGCAATTCTTGCTGCATCTCATCCTGCATCCTTTGCTGCTGCATCTGCTTCTGCTTCTGGTGATGCTACATCTCCAGCTGCATCTGCTATTTCATCTGCTGTTGTATCTCTTGCTGCATATTGTTCTGCATCTTCTGCTAGATATGGTTCTGCATCTTCTGCTGCATATGATTCTGCATCTTCTGCTGCATAAGTTGCTGCATCTGCTGCTGCTTCTGCTGCTGGTGCATCTCCTGCCTCATATCCTGCTGCTGTGTCTCCTGCTGATGTATGTTTTCTCCATCTCCTGCTTATGCATGTCCTGTTGCATCAATCAGTAGGAAATTCAGTAGGATATGCAACAGCAAGAGATTTGGCAACAGCAGATGCAGTAGGATATGCAGCAGGAGATGCAGAACCATAGGCAGCAGAAGATGCAGGACAATATACAGCAAGAGATACAGCAGCAGATGAAGCAGCAGATGCAGCTGGAGATGTAGCATCACCAGAAGCAGAAGTAGATGCAGCTGCAAAGGATTCAGGATGAGGCGCAGCAGGAATTGCATCAGCAGGAGATGCTGCTGGAAATTCAGGTTATGCAACAGCAAGCGATTTGGCAACAGCAGATGCAGCAGGATATGCAGCAGCAGCTGCAGCTGCATGAGGTGTATCAGCAGGAGATGTAGCAGGAGATGCATATTCAGCAGGTGATGCACCAGATATGCAGCAGGAGATTCAAGAGAAGGACATGCAGCAGGAAATCAGTCGGAGATGCAGCAGCAGGAGATGCAGTAAAAGAAGATGCAGCCGCACCAGATGCAGTAGCAGATTCAGCAGTAGATGTAGCAGCAGGAGATAAAGCCGCAGATTCCTTCAACAGATATGCAGCTGAAATGCAGAAGCACTAGATGCATCCGTAGAAAACTGAGCAGCAGAAGCAGCAGAAAAAGGAGATGCTTCTGCAGATGCATCCACAGATGCATCCGCAGAGGATGCAGCAGGTGATGTAGTGGCAGGCTATACAGCAGAAGATGATGCAGCAGATGGAGCAGCAGGAGATGCAGGAGGACATCAAGTAGAAGGAGATGCACCAGCAGCAAATGTAGCAGGACATGCAGCAGTACATGAAGCAGCAGGAAATGGAGCAGCAGATTAGGCAGCAGGAGTTAATGCAGCAGGTGATGCAGAAGCTGCAGATGAAGCTGCAGAGGCAGCAGATGCAGCAGCAATAGATGCAGGAGCAGATACATCAGGAGATGCTGATTCAGTAGGAGAGGTAGAAGCAGAAAATGCTGCAGCAGATGATGCAGCAGGAGATGCAGCAGAAGGAAATGCAGCAAGATATGCTGCAGGAGAAGATGCAGTAGGATATGAAGCAGGAGATGCAGAAGCAGGAGATGCAGCAGGGGATGCATATTCAGCAGCAGATTTAGCAGAATCTTCAGAAGGAGATGCAGCAGCAGGAGATTTAGCAGGAGATGCAGCAGTGGATGAAACAGCAGCATATGCAACAGCAGATGAACCAGATGGAAGAGAAAGAGATGCAGGAGGGTATGGAGTAGCAGATGCAACGGGAAATGGTGCATCAGGAGATGCATCCGCAGATGCATGAAAAGAGGATGCATTAGGAGATGTAGTAGCAGGAGATACAGTAGCAGGTGATGCCACATTAGATGCAGCAGGAGATGCAACACCAGAAGATGCAGCAACAAGAGATGCAGCAGGAGATGCAGCAGCACATGCAGTATCAGCAGATGCAGCAGCAGGAAATATAACAGGAATAAATGCAGAAGGTAATGCAGCAGCAGGAGTTGAAGCAGAATATGCAGCAGCAGGAAATGCAGCAGCAAGAGATTCTAACGGATATTCAGCAGGAGGTGCAGCAGCAGGAGATGCAGAAGCAGGAGATGCAGCAGAAGCAGATGCTGCAGCAGCACATGCAGAAGGTGATGCAGCAGTAGGAGATGCAGCACCAGATGCAGCAGGAGATTAAGCAGCAGGAGATTCAGCAGCAGACAAAAGATATTCAATATCAGACACGGCATCAGGAGATTCAGAAGCAGGAGGTACAGCAGGAGATGCAGAAACAAATGCAGCAGTAGCAGATGCAACAGGAAATTCAGCATGATTTCTAGAAGAATGAAATGCCGCAGGAGATTCATCAGGAGATTCAGCAGCAGGAGAAGCAGCAGGAGATGCAGCAGCCGCAGGAGATGCAGAAGCAGATGCAGCAGGAAATGAAGATTAAGCAGAAGATGCAGTAGGAAGAGATTCTTCAACATATGCAGCAGCATGTTATGATGCAGCAACAGGAGATTATAGCAGGTTATAGAGAAAGAGGAGATGATGCAGCAGACTCAGCAGCAGGAGATTCAGCAGCAGGAGATTCAGCAGCAGGAGAAGCAGCAGGATAAGCATATTCAGAAGGAGATACGTCAGGAGATGTAGCAGGATATGTAGCAGCATGAGATGTCTCCGGAGATTCAGGAGGAGATTCAGTAGAAGGAGATGCAAGAGCACGAGATGAAGCAGCAGGAGATGCAGAAGCAGATGCAGCATGATTCGATACTGCAGCAGGACATGCAGCAGGAGTCGATGCAGAAGGTGATAGAGCAGGAGGATATTCAGAAGAAGGAGATGAAGAAGGAGATTCATCAGCAGGAGATGCAGCAGCAGGAAATACAGCAGTATATACAGAAGCAGGATATGCAGCAGGAGGAGATGCAGTAGGAGGAGATAAAGCAGGTAATGCAGCAGCAAGAGATGCAGCAGGAGATGCAAGAGCAAGAGATGCTGCATCAGACCCATCAGCAGAAGATGCAGCAGCAGAAGATGCAGCAGGAAAAGCAGTTGAATATGCAGGAGCAGGAGATACAGCAGGAGATGCATTTGCAGGATATGCAGCAGGAAATGCAGAAACGAGATGAAACAGCAAAATATGCAGCAGAAGGACATGACACAGGAGATGCTTCAATAGAAGGTGCAACAGGAGATGTTTCAATAGAAGGTGCAACATGAGATACAGCAGGAGATGCAGCAGCAGACAAAGCAAAAGGAGATGCAGAATCAGGAGATGCAGCAGCAGGAGATGCAGCATCAGAAGATTGAGCAGGAGATGCATCAGCAGGAAATGCATCAGGAGATTGTGCAGCAGGAAATTCCGTAGGAGATTCTGCAGTAGGAGATTCAGTAGAAAAGGCAGCAGGAGATTCAGTAGAAAATGCAGCAGGTGATGCATCAGGAGATGAAATAGCAACATAAGCATCAGCAGTTACAGCAGGAAGTGCAGCAGGAGATTCAGCAGGAGATGTAGCAGCAGGACATGCAGCTTCAGATGCCTTCAACAGGTTATGCATGTGATATGCAGAAGCACTAGATGCATCCGCAGATCATCCGCATAGGATGCAGGAAGAGATGAAGCAGCAGTCTATACAGCAGCAGGAGATGAAGCAGCAGATGCAGCAGCAGGAGATGCAGGAGGACATCAAGTAGAAGGAGATGCAGCAGTACATGAAGCATCAGGAAATGGAGCAGCAGATTAAGGAGATGCAGCAGTACATGAAGCATCAGGAAATGGAGCAGCAGATTAAGCAGCAGCAGGAAATGCAGCAGAATATGCAGTAGGAGGTGATGCGGCTGCAGCTGTAGAGACAGCAAATGCAGCAGCAATAGATGCAGCAGCAGATGCATCATGAGATGCTGATTCAGTAGGAAATGTAGCAGCAGAAGCTGCTGCAGTAGATGATGCAGCAGGAGATGCAGCAAAAGGAAATGCAGCAATATATGCTGCAGGAGGGGATGCAGTAGGATATGAAGCACGAGATGCAGCAGCAGGAGATACAGCAAGGGATGCGTATTCAGCAGTAGATTCAGCAGGAACTTCAGAAGGAGATGCAGCAGCAGGAGATTTAGCAGAAGATGCAGCAGTAGATGAAGCAGCAGCATGTGCAACAGCAGATTCACCAGATGGAGCAGAAAGAGATGCAGCAGGGGATGGAGCAGCAGATGCAACTGGAAATGGTGCATCAGGAGATGCATGCGCAGATGCATGAGCAGAGGATGCATCAGGAGATGTAGCAGCAGGAGATACAGGAGCAGGTGATGCCGCAGAAGATGCAGCATCAGTAGATGCAGGAGGACATCAAGTTACAGGGGCTGCTCCTGCTTCCTCATTTTTATCTGTATCTCCCGCTGCAACTTCTGCTGCTGCCTGTGCTGGTGCATTTCCTGCTGATGCATCTCCTGCTACATATCCTGATTCTGTATCTTCTGATTCATCTCATGCTGATGCATCTTCTGCTGAATCTCCTGCTTCTGCATCTACTCTGGCTACATTTCCGGCTGAATTTGCTGCTGAATCTGCTGCTGCATCCCCTGCTGCTGATTCTCCTGCTTCTGCATATCCTGCTGCTTTATGGTCTGTTTCATCTACTGCTGCTCATATCTTCCTACATTTTCTGCTGCTACACTTCCTTCTGCTGCATCTGCTACTGCATCTCCTGCTCTAACTCCTTCTGCTCTATCTCCTGCTTAAAATCTTGCTGCATCTCCTACGGCTGCATCTCCTGCAGCTGAATCTGCTGCTTCAGTACTGTGGTTGCATCTCCTGCTGCTGCATCTCCTGTTTCTGCATCTCCATCAGAATATCCTAATTATGCAGATGCAGCAGCTGAAGCAGCAGGAGATGAAGAAGGAAATGCAGCAGGAGATGACTTAGCAGGAGATGTAGCAGAGGATACAGCATCAGGCCAAGCAGCAGTAGATGCAGCAGCAATATATGCAGCAAAAGGAGATGAAGCAGGATAGGAAGTATCAGGAGACTAAGCAAGAGGAGATGCATTAGGAGATTCTGCAGCAGTCTATGCAGCAGCAGTAGATGCAGCAGAGAATGGAGCGGAACGAGATTCAGCAGTAGGAGATGGCACAGGAGATGCAGCTGCAGGAGATGCAGCAGCAGGAGATGCACCAGGAGGCGAATCTAGAGCAGATGCAGCAAAAGATACAGGTGATTCGGCAGCAGGTGATGCAGCAGAAGGAGATGCAGCGAGATATGCAGAAGCAGGAGATTCAGCAGCAGATGCAGCAGCAGATGCAGCACCTGCAGATGCAGCAGCAGAAGATGAAGTATCAGATGCAGGAGCAGGAAATACAGCAGTAGGAAATGCAACAAGAGGGGATGAAGCAGGAGTTGCAGCAGAAGGAGATGCAGCAGTGAAAATGCATCAGGAAATGCATCAGCAGCCGCAGCCGCAGGAGATGCAGCTGGAAAAGCAGCAGCAGGAGATGCAGCAGAGTTTGCAGCAGCAGGAGATGCAGAAGCAGGAGATCCAGCAAGAAAGCACCATCATAAGATGAATACACAGATGCAAGAGAAGTATATGGAGCAGGAGATGCAGCCGCAAGAGATGGAGCAGGAGATGCAGCTGCAAGAGATGCAGCAGGAGATGCAGAGAAGGAGATGCAGTAGCAGGAGATGTAGCAGCAGGATATGCAGCAAGAGACTGAGCAAGAGCAGATGTACCCTGAGATGCAGCAGCAGGAAATGCAGCGGGAGATGTAGAAGCAGACGAAGCAGCAGTAGATGCAGCAGCAAGACAGGCATCAGAAGGAGATAAAGCAGGAGATGCAAAAGCAGGCGATTAAGCTACAGGAGATGCATTAGGAGATGCAGTAGCAGGAGGTACAGCATCAGGAGATGCAGCCGCAGTAGGGGCAGGAGCAGATTCAGAAGCAGATTCCGTAAGAGATGCAGCAGCAGGAGATTGATAAGCAAAAAATACAGCAGCAGGAGATGCAGCAGCAGGAAATTCAGGAGGAGATGCAGCAGCAAAAGCAGCAGGTAATGCAGCAGCAGTAGATGAAGTAGGGTTAGAAGCAGCAGTAGATGCAGCAGGAGATGCAAGAGCAGGAGATTCAGCAGCAGGAGATGAAGCAGGTGAGATGCATCATCAGATGAATCTGCTGATTCATCAGAGGAAGTTGCAGAAGGAGATGCAGCAGCAGGAGGTTCAGCAGAGGATGCAGCAGCAATCGATGCAGGTGGAGATCCAGGAGGAGGACATAGAGAAGCAGGAGATGCAGCAGCACATGCAGCAGCAGATGCAGGAGATGTGCAGTAGGAGATGATGCAGCAGTAGGAGATGCATCAGGGGATTCAGTAGAAGGTGATGCAGCAGCAGATGCAGCAGAAGTGAATTCAGCAGCAGAAGATGCAGCAGTGTATGCAGCAGCAGCAGATGGAGCATCAGGTGATGCAGAAGGACATCAAAAAATCAGAAGATGAAGCAAGAGGAGATGCAGCAGTAGATTAATCTACAGCAGATGCACCAAAAGATGCAAGAGATGCAGCAGCAGGAAATGCAGCTGGAGATGCAGCAGCAGTAGATTGAGCAAGATATACAGAAGCAGGAGATGAATCAATGGGAGATGTGGCATGAGAGGCAGAATAAGAAGATCCTGCAGCAGATGCAGTAGCATATGCAGCACCAGCAGATGGCAGCAGCAGGAGATGCAGCAGTCAGAGATGCAGCAGGTTATGCATCAGCAGAAGATGCATCAGCAGGAGTTGAGCAGCAGGAGGTGCAGCAGGTGGAGATGCAGCATCAGGAGATGCATCATTAAATGCAGCAGCAGGAGATGCAGCAGAAGATGTGGTAGGATTAGATTCAGCAGGAGATGCATCAGGAGGTGCAGCAGCAGGAGATGCAGAATGAGAAGCAGAAGGAGATGCAGTAGTAGGAGATGAAGCAGTATATGAAGCAGCGGCAGATGCAGCAGTAGGAGATGAATCAGGAGATGCATCAGTAGATGATGCAGCAGCAGGAGATGCAGCCGCTGCAGATGCAGGAAGATATTCAACAGCGGGTTCAGTAGGAGCTGCAGCAACAGTAGATGAAGCAGCAGCAGATGCATCAATAGATGCCTATTCATCAGGAGATGCAGCAGGAAGAGATGCTTCAGCAGGTACAGCTTCATGAGATGTAGCACGAGATACAGAAGGAGATGCTGTAGGCGAAGAGGCAGGAGGAGATGATGCAGCAGACCCAGTAGCAGGAGATGCAGCAACAGGAGATGCAGCAGGAGATACAGTCGCAAGAGATGAGCAGCGGATTCAGCAGGAGATTCTGCAGCAAGAGATGAAGCCTCAGGATCTGCAGAGAAGAAGATGCAGCAGTAGGAGATGCAGCAGGAGATGCAACAGCAGAAGATACAGCAGCATCAGCAGATGCACAAGGAAATGGAGCAGGAGATGCGGCAGGATAAGATGCAGTACCAGCAGATGCAGCAGGAGATGAAGCAATAGAAGATGCTGCAGAAGATGCAGCAGCAGATGCATCAGGAGAAGCAGGAGCAGGAAATGCAGCAGCAGGAGATGCAGAAGCAGAAATGCAGGAGTAGGAGAGGCAGAAGCAGGAGGTGTGGGAGCAAGACATGCAAAAGAGTATGCAGAAGCAGGAAATGCGGCAGCAGGAGAGGCACCATGTGATTCAGCAGGAGATGCAGCAGAAGATAGAGAAGCAGGAGATGCACCAACAGATGCAGCCGCAGGAGATGCAGGAAATACATCAGCTGATGCAGGAGGAGATTTAGAAGGAAGAGATTTAGGAGGAGGAGAGGCCGCAGCAGGAGATGCAGCATGAGATGCAGCAGCAGGAGATGCAGCATGAGATTCTGCTGCATCTCCTCTGCTGTCTCTCCTACTGCATCTCCTCCTGTTTCATCTTTTGTTGCATCTCCTGCTGCTGTATATCATGGTGCATATCCTCTTGCTACATCTCCGGCTGCATCTCCTGTTGCATCCCCTGCTGCATCTTCTGCTAGTGCATGTCCTGCTGCATTTCCTGCTGATGCATATCCTGCTGCTGTATTTCCTGATGCATCTCTTTCTGCTTTATCTTTTTCTGCATATCCTGCTGCATCTCTTCCTTCTGGATCTCCCGCTTAATCTCCTCCTAATATATCTTCAGCATATTCTGCTGCATCATGTGCTGCTTCACCAATTGCTGCATCTCCTGCTATTGCATCTCCTGCTGCAACTCCTGCTACTTCCTCTGCTGCTGAATCTACATCTCCTCTTTCGTCTGCTGCCTGCATCTCCTGCTGATGCATCTCCTGCTGATGCATCTCCTGCTACAAATCCTTCTGCAGCATCTACTGTATCATCTCCTTCTTCTGCATCTCTTGAGGTGTATTCTGCTGCATTTCCTTCTGCATCCTCTGCTACATCTTTTGTGGCTTCATCTCCTGCTGCTGTATCTCCAGCTGAAGAATCGCCTTCTGCTATATCTCCTGCTGCTGCATCTCCTTCTGAATCTGATGCTGAATCTAGTGCTGAACATGCATCCCCTGCTGCTGCATTACCTGCTGCATCTCCTCCTACAGCATATCTTCCTGCATTTCCTTCTCCTGCATCTCCTGCTGCATCTGCTTCTGTGACATCTCCTGCTGTGTCATCTGCAGCAACATCTTCTGCTGCTGCATCTCCTACTGAATCTGCATCTTATAATGCATCTCCTGCTGCATCTATTGCTGCTGCATCTTCTGCCTCTGCAGCTGCAGCTGCATCTCCTGCTACTGCATCTCCTGCTACTGCATCTCCTCTTGCTGCATCTTCTGCTGCATTTTCGGCTACTGCATCTCCTTAATCTGCTGCTGCATCTGCTGCTGATTCATCTACTGCTGCATCTCCTGCTGCAATTTCTGCTGCTACACGTCCTGCCACTTGGTGTCCTCCAGCATCTCCTGCTCATGCATCCTCTGATCATGCATCTGCAGATGCATTTGCAGAACTATCTCCATTTCCTGCTGCATCTGCTGCTCAGTCTTCTACGGATGCATCTAGTGCTTCTGCATTTCCTCCTGAAGGCATCTGCGGCTGCATCTCCTGCTGCTACATCTCCTGCTGAATCTCCTCCTGCAACTCCTGCTGTAACCTCTGATGCATATTATGCTACTTCATGTCCTGATGCCTCTCCTACTGTATCTCCTGCTGAATCTTCTTCTGCAGAATCTCCTCCTGCAACTCCTGCTGATGTATCTCCTGCTGCATCTCCTACTACATCTCCTGCTGCTGAATCTCCTGCTGCATCTTCTGCTGAATCTTCTGCTGAATCTCCTGCTGCAGACTCTCCTACGGTGTTTCCTTCTGCAGAATCTCCTGCTACATTTCCTGCTGCTGATTCTCCTGCCTCTTCATCTACTGCTGCTGCTTCTCCTGCATCTGATGTGGCTGCATCTTCTTCTACTGCGTCTCCTGCTACTGCATCTCCCGCTGCTACATCTCCTGCATTTCCTGCTTCTGAATCTCGTTCTACTTCATCTCCTGCTGCATCTCCTGCTATGCACCTCATGCTGCTGCATCTGCTGTGGCATATCCTGCTGCATCTCCTGTAGCATCTCTTGATGCTGCAGTGCCTGCTGCGTCTCATCCTGCATCACATGCTTCTGCATCTGCTGCTGCTTCTGGTGTTGCTACATCTCCTGCTGCACCTGCTGCTGCATCTCCTCCTGCAACTCCAGCTTCATGTCCTGCTGCTGCATCTCCTTCTGTATCTTCTGCAGTTTCATATCCTGCTGCATCTACTCTGCTACATCTCCTGAACCTGTTGTTGTATCTGCTGCTACTTCATGTACTGCTGCATCTCCTGCTACATCTCCTACTGCTGCATCTCCTGCTGCACTTGTATCTACATTTCTACTTCATCTCCTGCTGCATCTCCTGCTGCTGCATTTCCTGAATCTGCTCTTTTATCTCTTGCTATTTCATGTACACTTGCATCTCCTGCTGCCGTATCTCCTGCTACATGCTCTGCTGATGCATCTGCAGATGCATCTACTGATGCTAAATATCCTGCCACATCTGCTGCTGAATCTCCTGCTACTGAATCACCTGCTGCTGCATCTCCTACTGCATATGCTGCTGCATGCATTTGAGGCTGCACTTCCTGCTGCTGCATTTCCTGCTTCTGCATCTCCTGCTGCATTTCCTGCTGCAACGGCTGCTGCATCTACTGCTACTTCATCTACTGCTGCATCTCCTACATCTCCTGCTGCCTCATACTTTTCTCTATGTCCTGCTGCATCTACTGCTGCTGCCTCTGCGTGTGCATCTGCTGCTGATCTATCTCCTGCTCCATCTCTTCCTGCTGCATTCCCTGCTGCATCCGCTACTGCTGCATCTGCAGCATATGCTGCTTCATCTAGTGCTGCTTCACCTACTGCTGCAAGCCCTGCAAAATTTCCTGCTGCTGCATCTGCTGCTGCATCACCTGCTGCAGCATCTCCTGTTTAATCTCCTGAAGCATCTCCTGCTGCATTTCCGTCTGGTGCATCTCCTGCCTCATATCCTGCTGCTGTGTCTCCTGCTGATGTATGTTTTGCTGCATCTCCTGCTGATGCATCTACTCCTGCATCTCCTGCTTCCGCATCTACTTCTTCTGCATCTACTTCTTCGGCATCTCTGGCTCCAGCATCTCCTGCTTCATCAATTGCTACTGAATCTCTTATGCATCTCCTTCTGCTTCATCTGCTGCTGCATCTGATGCTGCTGTACCTCCTCCTGATTCGTCCCCTGTTCCACCTCCTCCTGCTGCATCTCCTGCTTAATCTCTTCCTGCTGCATCTTCTGCTGCTGCATCTCATGCTGCATCATCATCTCCTTTTGCATCTCCTGCTATGGCATCTCCTGCTGTATCTGCTGATTCTGCATCTCCTGATGTATCCCCTGCTGCTTCATCTCATACTGCTTTATCTCATGCTGCATATCCTGCTGCTATATCTCCTGCTGCTTCATATCCTGCTACTGCATCTCCTAATTAATCTCCAGAAGCTTAATCTCCTGCTGCTGCTTCATCTCGTGATCCATGTCTTGCTGCTGCATCTCCTGTTTCTGTATCTCCTTTTGCTTCGTCTGCTGCTGCATATTTATCTGCTGTATCTCATGTTGCACCTTCTATTGAAGCATCTCCTGCGTCATCTCCTTTTGCTGCATGGCCTGCTGCTGCATCTCGTTCTACATCTCCTGCTGCATCTCCTTGAGCGTCCCCTACTGCACCTCCTTCTGCATCACCTGCAGATGCATCTCCTGCTGCTGCATATTCATCTGCATTTCGTGCTATAGCTCTTTATGAATCTACTACTGATGCATCTGCTGAATTTGCTGCTGCATCTCCTGATAGATCTTCTGCTGCTGCATCTCCTGCTGCATCTCCAGCATCATCTCCTGCTACTGCATCTCCTTCTGTATTTTCTGCAGTTTCATATCCTGCTGCATCTACTCTGCTACATCTCCTGAATCTGTTGTTGTATCTGCTGCTACTTCATGTACTGCTGCATCTCCTCCTACATCTCCTACTGCTGCATCTCCTGCTGCACTTCTATCTACATCTCTACTTCATCTCCTGCTGCATCTCCTGCTGCTGCATTTCCTGAATCTGCTCTTGTATCTCTTGCTATTTCATGTACTCCTGCATCTCCTGCTGCCGTATCTCCTGCTACATGCTCTGCTGATGCATCTGCGGATGCATCTACTGATTCTGAATATCCTGCTACATCTGCTGCTGCATCTCCTACTGCATATGCTGCTGCATGCATTTGCCGCTGCATCTCCTGCTGCTGCATCTGATGCTGCATCTGATACTGCATCTGATGCTACTTTCTCTCTTGCTGTATTTACTGCGGCTGAATCTCCTGCTGTATTTCCTTCTGCTGCATCTTCTTCACTTCATCTACTACTCTGCACCTCCTGCTGCTGCATCTCCTCCTTCTGCATCTCCGGCTAAATAGCCTGTAGCATCTCCTGCTTCTTCATCTCCTGCTGCTACATCGCCTAGTGCATATGATGCTGCTGCATCTCCTGGGGAATCTGCTGCTGCTGCATCTCCTGTTGCATCTGCTTCTGATGCATCTGCGAATACATCTCTGCTGCTGCATCACTTGCTCCATTTCCTGCCTCATCTGCTGATGCATCTGCTACTGCTATGTGTCCTGCTACATCTCGTCATGCTGCACATCCTGCTGCATCTTCTGACAATACTCTTCCTATTGTTTCTCCAGCTGAACCTGCATTTCCTGCTGCATATGCTTCTGCATCTCCTGCTGCTGCATCTCGTGCCGAATTAGCTCCTGCTGCATCTGCTTCTACATGTATGTTATAACTTTCGACTTTTGCTGCCTCATCTCCTGATGCATCTGCTGATGCACGTCCTGCTGCTGCATCTCCTGCTTCATCTTCAACTGATGCATCTGTGGCTTCATCACCTGATATGTCATCTCATTGTGCATGTGCTGAAGTATTTCCTGCTGCAGCATCTCCTGCTTCTGCATCCGCTGTTGCATTTCCTGCTGCATCTGCTGCTGGTTCATCTCCTGCCAAGTCTCCTGCTACATATCCTGCCGCTGCACCACTTAATGCATCTCATGATAATGCTTCATCTC
Source organism: Clamator glandarius (assembly GCA_033459285.1). Classification (NCBI taxonomy): domain Eukaryota; kingdom Metazoa; phylum Chordata; class Aves; order Cuculiformes; family Cuculidae; genus Clamator; species Clamator glandarius. The sequence continues at coordinate 497,787 of JAUNZM010000300.1, read as the reverse complement.
CTGCTACTGCATCTCCTGCTGCACCTACTGCTGTTGCATTTCCTGCTGCATCTTCTGCTACTGAATCACCTGCTGCTGCGTCTGCTGCATCATCTCCTCTTTCTCCATAACCTGCTGTATCTCCTGCTACTGAATCTCCTGGTGCTGCTTCTTCTGAATCATCTCCTGCTATATCTCCTGTTGCTGCATCATATCATGCTGCTGCATATGTTGAAGAACGTCTTCCTACTGCATCTTCTGCTGAATGTTCATTTCCTGCTGCATCTGCTTCTGCATCTCCTGCTGCTGCTTCATCTGCTTCTGCATCTCCTGCTGTTGCTGCATCTCCTGCTGCTTCTCCTGCTGCTGCACCACTTGCTGCTGAATCTCCTGATGAATCTCCTGCGGCATCTCATGCTTCTACATATCATGCTGAATCTCCTGCTGCTGAATTTCCTGATGCATCTGCTGCTGCTGCATCTCTTACAGCTGCATCACCTTCTGCATGTGCTTCTGCAGCATCTCCTTCTGCTGCATCTCCTGCTGCTGCATTTGCTGCTTCATCTCCTGCTACTTCTTCTCCTGCTGTATATCCATCTGAATCTCTTGGTGCTGCATTTCATGCTAATGGATATTCTGCTTCACCTCCTGCTGCTGTATTACCTTCCGCATCTATTCCTGTTGTATTTCCTGCTGCTGCATCTCCTGCTGCTGCACCTGCTGATACTGCATGTGCTCCTGCATCTCCTGCTGCATCACTTGGTGCTGCATCCTCTGGTGTAGCATCTCCTGCTGCATTTCCTGCGGCATCACCTGCTCCTGTATCTCCTGCTGATACATATCCTGATGCATCCTCTGATCATGCATCTGCACATGCATCTCCTGATGCACCATTTCCCGTTGCATCTGCTGATCCATCCCCTGCTGCATCTCTTTCTCCTCCATCTGGTGCATCTGCTGTTGCTTATGCTGCTGCTTCATCTACTGCTGCATCTCCTGCTAAATCTCCTGCTGCTGCATCTCCTTCTGAAGTTTCTGCTGAATCTACTGCTGAATATGCATCCCCTGCTGCATCTCCTGCTGCTGCATCTCCTGCTTCATATATTACTGCATTTCCTCCTGCATCATATCTTGCTGCATTTCCTTCTGCTTCATCTCCTGCTGCATCATCTGCTGCAGCATCTTCTGCTGCTACATCTCCTACTGAATCAGCATCTCCCGATGCATCTGCTGCTGCATCTATTCCTGCTTCATCTGCTGCCTCTGCAGCTGCAGCCGCATCACCTGTTGCTGTATCACCTCCTGCATTACCTCCTGCTGCATATTCTGCTGCATTTCCTGCTGCTCCATCTCCTTACTCTGCTGCTCCATTTCCTGATGCTTCATGTACTGCTGCATCTCCTGCTACATTTGCTACTGCTGCATCTCCTTCTACTTGATGTCCTCCTCCATCTCCTGCTGCTGCATCTGCTGCTTCACCTCCTGCAGCTGTATAGCCTGCTGCTTCATCTCTTGCTGCTTCCTGCAGAAGCATCTCCATTTCCTACTGCATCTGCTGCTCAGTCTTCTACGGATGCATCTAGTGCTTCTGCATTTCAGCTGCATATCCTATTGAAGGCATCTGCAGCTGCACCTCCTGCTGCTACATCTCCTGCTGAATCTCCTGCTGTACTTCCTGCTGTAACTGCTGATGCATATGTTGCTATTTCATCTCCTGCTTCATCTCCTGCTGGATCTTCTTCTTCAGAATCTCCTCCAGCATCTTCTGCTACAATTCCTCCTGATGTATCTCCTGCTGCATTTCCTACTACATCTCCTGCTGCTGAATCTCCTTCTATATCTCCTGCTGCCTTTTCTACTGAATCTCCTGCTGCCTTTTCTACTGAATCTCCTGCTGCAGAATCACCTGCAGAATTTCCTGCTGCAGAATCTGATGATGCAATTCCTGCTGATGCATCTCCTTCTCCTGAATCTCCAGCTGCTGCATCTCCTGCTGCTGAATCTCCTGCTGCATCCGCTGCTGTCTCTGGTGCGGCTGCATCTTCTTTTTTTGCATCTCCTGCTGCTGCATCTCTGGCTGATTTCCTGCTGCATGTCCTTCTCTTGAATCCCCTGCTGCATATCCTGGTGCATGACCTGCTGAATATGCATCTCCTGCTACATCTCCTGCTGATACACCTCATGCAGCTACATCTGCTGCTGCATATCCTGCTGCATCTGCTTTTGCCAAATCTCTTGCTGTTGCATATCCTACTGAATTTCCAGCAACTTTTCCTGCTGATGCAATTCCTGCTGCATCTCATCCTGCATCCTTTGCTGCTGCATCTGCTGCTGCTTCTGGTGATGCTACATTTCCAGATATATCTGGTGCTTCATCTGCTGCTGTATCTCCTGCTGCATATTTTTCTGCATGTTCTGCTGCATATGGTGCTGCATCTGCTTCTCCTTCTGCTGCTGGTGCATTTCCTGCCTTTTATCATACTGCTGTGTCTCCTGCTGATGTATGTTTTGCTGCATTTCCTGCTGATGCATATCCTGCTGCATCTCCTCCTTCTGCACCTATTTCTACATCTCCTGCTCCAGCATCTCCTGCTGCATCAATTGCTGCTGCATTTCTTATTCATCTCCTACTGCTGCATATACTGCTGCATCTGGTTCTGCTGTACCTCCTCCTGCTGCATTTCCTGTTGCATCTTCTCCTGCTGCATCTCCTGCTGAATCTTCTCCTACTGCATGTCCTGTTGCATCTCTTGCTGCTGCATCTCCTGTTGCTGCATCTTCTGTTGCTACATCTCCTTCTGCATCTCCTGCTACACCATCTCCTGCTCTATCTGCTGATTCTGCATCTCCTGATACATCCCCTAATGCTTCATCTCATCCTGCTGCATCTCATGCTGCATCTCCTGCTGCTATATCTCCTGCTGTTTCATATCCTGCTACTGCATCTCCTAATGAATCTCCTGCTGCTTCATCTCTTGATGCATGTCCTGCTGCTGCATCTCCTGCTTCTGCATCTCCTTTTGCTTTGTTTGCTGCTGCATCTCCTGCTGTATCTCATGTTGCACTTTCTATTGAAGCATCTCCTGCGTCATCTCTTTCTGCTGCATATCTTGCTGCTTCATCTCGTTCTGCATCTCCTCCTGCATCTCCTTGAGGGTCACCTGCTGCATCTCTTTCTGCATCACCTGCAGATGCATCTCCTGCTGCTGCATATTCATCTGCATTTCCTGCTGCAGCTCTTTATGAATCTACTACATCTGCATCTGCTGAATTTGCTCCTGTATCTGCTGCTGCTTCATCTACTGCTGCATCTCCTGCTACATTTGCTGCTGCTGCATCTGCTGCTTCATCTCCTGCTGCTGTATAGCCTGCTGCTTCATCTCCTGCTGCATCCTCTGCGGATGCATCTGCAGAAGCATCTCCATTTCTTGCTGCATCTGCTGCTCAATCTTCTACGGATGCACCTAGTGCTTCTGCATTTCAGCTGCATATCCTATTGAAGGCATCTGCGGCTGCATCTCCTGCTGCTACATCTCCTGCTGAATCTCCTGCTGCACTTCCTGCTGTAACTGCTGATGTATATGTTGCTATTTCATCTCCTGCTTCATCTCCTGCTGAATCTTCTTTTGCAAAATCTCCTCCAGCATCTCCTGCTACAATTCCTGCTGATGTATCTCCTGCTGCATCTCCTACTACATCTCCTGCTGCTGAATCTCCTTCTATATCTCCTACTGCATCTCCTGCTGCCTTTTCTACTGAATCTCCTGCTGCAGAATCTCTTACGGAATTTCCTGTTGCAAAATCTGCTGATGCATTTCCTGTTCATGCATCTCCTGCTTAATCTCCTGATGCTGCATCTCCTGATGCTGAATCTCCTGCCTCTTCATCTCCTGCTGCTGCAACTCCTACTGAATCTGCTGCTGCATCTGGTGCAGCTGCATCTTCTTTTCCTGCATCTCCTGCTGCTGCATCTCCAGCTGATTTCCTGCTGCATTTCCTTCTGTTGAATCTCCTGCTAATACACTTCATATCCTGGTGCATCACCTGCTGAATATGCATCTCCTGCTACATCTCCTGCTGATACACCTCATGCAGCTGCATCTGCATATCCTGCTCCATCTGCTGTTGCCAAATCGCTTGCTGTTGCATATCCTACTGAATTTCCAGCAGCATCTCCTATACAATTCTTTCTGCATCTCATCCTGCATCTTTTGCTGCTGCATCTGCTTCTGCTTCTGCTGCTGGTGCATCTCCTGCCTCATATCCTGCTGATGTGTCTCCTGCTGATGTATGTTTTGCTGCATCGCCTGTTGATGCATGTCCTGCTGCATCTCCTGCTTCCGCATCTACTTCTTCTGCATCTCCGGCTCCAGCATCTTCTGCGGCATCAATTGCTGCTGCTTCTCTTATTCATCTCTTTCTGCTGCATATACTGCTGCATCTGGTGCTGCTGTACCTCCTCCTGCTGCATTCCTGTTGCATCTCCTCCTGCTGCATCTCCTGCTGCTGCATCTCCTCTTGCTACATCTCCTACTGCATCTCCTGCTACTTCATCTCCTGCTGAATCTTCTCCTACTGTATCTCCTGTCTCATCTCCTCCTGCTGCATGTCCTGTAGAGTCTCCTGCTGCATCTCCTGCTGCTGCAGCTCCTGCTCTTGCATCTCCTTCTGCTGAATCTTATCCTGAATCTCTGGCAGCATTTCATGCTGCTACATATCCTTCTACATCTCCTGACATATTTCCTTCTGAATATGCATCTCCTGCTGATTCTTCTGCTGCTGAATCTCCTGCTGCTGAGTCTGCTGCATCATCTGCTCTTTCTCCATAACCTGCTGTATCTCCTGTTGCTGCATCATATCATGCTGCTGCATATGTTGTAGAATCTCTTCCTACTGCATCTTCTGCTGAATCTTCATTTCTTGCTGCATCTGCTTCTGCATCTCCTGCTGCTGATGCATCTCCTGCTTCTTCTCCTTCTGAATATGCATCTCCTGCTCCATCTGCTACTGCTGCCACTCCTGCTGCTGCGTTTGATTCTGCATCTCCTGCTGCACCTTCTGCTGCTGAATGTCATGATGCTGTGTCTGCTGCTGAATATCCTGTCTGCTGCTTAATCTCCTGCTGCTGAATCTCCTGCTCCATCTACTGCTGCTACATCTCCTTCTGCTGCATCACCTTCTGCATGTGCTACTGCAGCATCTCTTTCTGCTGCATCTCCTGTTGCTTCATCTGCTGATGCTGCACTTCCTGCAACATCTGCTTCTGCATCTCCTGCTGCTGTATCTCCTGCTGCATCTCTGTCTGAATCTCCTTGTGCTGCATTTCCTGCTGATGCATATTCTGCTTCAACTCCTTCTGCTTCATCTCCTGCTGCTGCATCTGCTGATACTGCATGTGCTGCTGCATCTCCTGCTGCTTCTTTTGGTGCTGCATCTTCTGCTGTTGAGCTCCTGCTTCATCTCATTATGACTTAACTGCCACTATTGAGGTGCTTTAGGGACATCGAATAACGCCCACAGGGCAGATGCTAGCATGGAATGCTGCTGCTTCTGAATGTCTTCTCTTAGAGCGCTTTCACTGTAAAGCGAGACTTGTAGAAGTTTGAATATACGCTTGTGTACTTTAACATCAGAACAGCTATTTAAGTGTCACTTGAAAATAGCAGAGCGTTCAGCACATGTACCGCAGGGAAGAAGCTACGATGAAATACTGGCTCTCGTTAAAGTCTTCTCTGGGAACGCTTTCACTGCAAGCTGCAAAGCACATCTAACAAAACGTTTAGTATTGATTACGGAATTGTGATTTAACTCTTGAGGAGCTTTAGGAAAAGTGAGTAAAGCCCGTATGGAAGATGCTAGCATGGAATGCTGCTGCTTCTGAATGTCTTCTCTTATAGCGCTTTCACTGCAAAGTATGAATTCTAGAAGTTTCATTCTAGTCTTCTGAGGTATACCATCAGCTAGTGAAGTGTCACTTCAAAATTTCAGAGCGTTCAGCACAAGTACTGCAGGGAAGCTTCTACCTTCAAATGCTGGTTCTTGTTAGAGACCTCTTATAGCGCTTTCACTGCAAGCTGTGAAGCACAACTAACACATTTTATTTTAGGGTAATGAATTGTGACTTAACTGTGTCTGTTAACGTGCTTATGGAAAAGTAAGTATTTCAGGCAGTGCAGATGCTGGCCTGAAACTACACCGCTTATTAATGTTTTCTCTTATAGCGCTGTTACTGCAAAAGATCACTTGTAGAACTTTCACTCTAGGCTTATGAACAGTAAGATCAGAATGGCTATTAAAGCCTCATTTCAAGATTTGAGATCGTTCAGCACAAGTACCGCAGGGAAGCTGCTACCATCAAATTTTAACTCTCTATAGAATCCTTTCATGAAGCGCTGTCACTGCCAGCCGCAAAGCACGCTTTCGTGTTGGCTAGTTATTATCGACTTAATAACGCCTAATATCACTCTTTAGGAAAAGTGAATATCTCCAGCAGGGAAGGTGTTAGCCTGGAATGCTTCTGCTTGTGGATGTCTTCTCTTAGAGCGCAACCACTGCAATCTAAGATTTATCAAACTTTCCGTCTAGGCTAATGAACGGTAACATCAGCATGGCTACTAAAGCTTCACTTGAAGAATTGAAAGCATTTAGCAGAACTGCCCTCGGGAAGTTGCTAGCATCAAATGGTGTCTCTCGTTAGAATCTTCTCTGGAAGCACTTTCACTGCAAGCTGCAAACACGAACGTATTAGCATAGGCTAGTGAATAGGGACTTAACACTGTCTATTACGGAGTTTTAGTAAAAATTCACATCTCGAGCAGGGAAGATGCTAGCATGGAATGCTTCTGCTTGTGGATGTATTCTCTTAGAGAGCTTTCATTGCAGAGCACGACTTGTAGATCTTTCAGTCTAGTCTTGTGTACTGCAAGACCAGAATGGCTATGAAGGCGTTACTTCAAAATTTCCGAGCGTTCAGCACAAGTAAACAGGAAAGGTGTTACCATCAAATGCTGGCTTTCGTTAGTGTCTTCTATGGAAGCGGTTTCTCTGCAAGATACAGAGAACGAGTAACTCAACGTTCTTGTGTTGACAAATGAATAGAGACTTAATAGCGCCTCAGAAGGCGCTTTAGGAAAAGTGAATATCTCCAGCAGGAAGATGTTAGCATGGAATGCTTCTGCTTCTAAATGTCTTCTCTTAGAGCACAATCACTGCAAATCAAGATTTATCAAACTTTCCGTCTAGGCTAGTGAACTGTAACATCAGCAAGGCTAGTAAAGCTTCACTTGGAGATTTGAAAGCGTTCAGCACAAGTACCCCTGGGAAGTAGCTAGCATCAAATGGTGTCTCTCGTTAGAATCTTCTCTGGAAGTGCTTTCACTGAGAGGTGCAAAACACGATTAACAATGCGTTTAAGTGTAGGTTAAAGAATAGTGACATAACAGCGACTAATAACGAGCTTTAGGAAAAGTGAATATCTCCAACAGCGAAGATGTTAGCACGGAATGCTGCTGCTTCTGAATGTCGTCTCTTATAGCGCTTTCACTGGAAAGCGAGACTTATCGACCTTTTAGTCTAGGCTAGTGAACGGTAACATCAGCATGGCTATTGAGGCATCACGTCAAGATTTTAGAGATTTCCGCTCAACTACCGCACAGAAGCTGCTGCCATCAAATGCTGGCTCTCGTTAGGATCTTTTCATGAAGCGCTTTCACTGTCAGCCGCAAAGCAGGAAAACGCAACATTTTCACGGAGGCTAGTTATTAGCGACTTAATAATGCCTAACAACACTCTTTAGGATATATCCTAACACTCTTTAGAGAATATATCCTGCAGGGATGATGTTAGCATGGAATACTTCTGCTTGTGTATGTATTCTCTTAGAGTGCTCTTATTGCAGAGCACGACTTGTAGAACTTTCAGTCTAGTCTTGTGTACTGTCAGATCAGAATGACTGCTTGTGCTTCTGAATGTCTTCTCTTAGAGCGCAATCATGCAAACCAGGATTTATCTAACTTTCCATCTAGCCTAGTGAACGGTCTAACAGTGAAGATGTTAGCACGGAATGCTGCTGCTTCTGAATGTCTTCTCTTATAGCGCTTTCACTGGAAAGGGAGACTTGTAGAACTTTAAATCTCGGTTTGTGAACAGTAACATCAAAATAGCTACGAAGGCATTACGTCAAAATTTCAGAGCATTCGGCATAAGTACCGCAGGAAAGCTGCTACCATCCAATACTGGCTCACGTTAGAGTCTTCCTGGAAAGACTTTCACTGCAAGTTGCAAACACAACTAAAAGAATGTTTTAGTTTAGGCTTGTTAATAGTGACATTAAAACGCCTATTACTAAACGTAGCTATAGTTGGAATTCATATCTCCAGCAAGGACGATGCTAGCATGGAATGATTCCGCTTATGAATGTGTTCTCTTAAAGCGCTACAACTACAAAGCACAACTTGTCGAACTTTCACTCTAGGCTTGTGAAAAGTAACATCAGCATGGCTATTGAGGCATCACGTCAAGATTTTAGAGATTTCTGCTCAAGTACCGCACGGAAGCTGCTACCATCAAATTCTGGCTCTCGTTAGGATCTTTTCATGAAGCGTTTTCACTGTCAGCCTCAAAGCAGGAAAAACGCAACGTTTTCGCAGAGGCTAGTTATTAGCGACTTAATAACGACTAACAACGTGCTTTAGGAAAAGAGAATATCTCCAGCAGGAAAGATGTTTGCCTAGAATACTTCTGCTTGTGGATGTATTCTCTTAGAGTGCAATCACTGCAGAGCACGACTTGTAGAACTTTCCGACTAGGCTAGTGAACTGTAACATCAGCATTGGCTAGTAAGGCTTCACTTGAAAATTTGAAATCGTTTAGCAGAAATACTGCTGAAAGTTCTACAAGTCGTGCTCTGTAGTGAAAGCGCTCTAAGAGAATACATCCACAAGCAGAAGCATTCCATGCTAGCATCTTCCCTGCTCGAGATGTGAATTTTTACTAAAACTCCGTAATAGACGGTGTTAAGTCCCTATTCACTAGCCTATGCTAATACGTTCTTTTAGTCATGTTTGCAGCTTGCAGTGAAAGCGCTTCCAGAGAAGATTCTAACGAGAGACACCATTTGATGGTTTCAGCATTCCCTCAGTAGTTGTGCTAAATGTTCTGAAATTCGACGACATTCAGAAGCAGCAGCATTCCATGCTAACATCTTCGCTGCTGGAGATAGTCACTTTTCCTAAAGCTCGTTATCTGAAGCAGCAGATGCAGCAGCAGGAGATGCAGCAGCAGGAGTTGAAGCAGAATATGCATCAGCAGGAAATTCAGCACCAAAGAATTCAGACGAAGATGCAGCAGGATGTACAGCAGCAGGAGATGCAGAAGCAGATGTTGCAGGAGGTGCAGCGCCAGCAGATGAAGCAACAAAGAATGCAGCAGAAGGATATGCTGCAGCAGGACATGCAGAAGGTGATGCAGCAGTAGGAGATGGAGCAGCAGCAAATGCAGCAGGAGATTCAGCAGCAGGAGATTCATCAGCAGACAAAGGATATTCAGCAGCAGACACAGCATAAGGAGATTCAGCAGCAGGAGATTCAGCAGCAGGAGAAGTAGCAGGAGATGCATATTCAGAAGGAGATACATCAGGAGATGTAGCAGGATATGTAACAGCATGAGATGCTGCTAAAGATTCAGGAGGAGATTCAGCAGAAAGAGATGCAAGAGCAGGAGATGCATCAGCAGGAAATGCAGTCGGAGTCGATGCAGAAGGTAATAGAGCAGGAGGATATTCAGAAGAAGGAGATGCAGAAAGAGATTCAGCAGTAGGAGATCCAGCAGCAGGAAAGGCAGCAGTATATAGAGAAGCAGGATATGCAGCACTAGGAGATGCAGTAGGAGGAGATAGAGCAGGTAATGCAACAGCAGAAGATGCAGCAGCAAAAGATGCAGCAAGAAAAGCAGCAACAGGAGATGAAGCATTACCATGAGATGCATTAAGAGATGCAGCCGCAGGATATGTAGCAGGAGTTTTAGCAGGAGATGAAGTAGCAGCAGTGAAGCAGCAGATGCAGCAGGAAATGCAGCAGTAGATTCTAGATCAGCAGATACTCCATCAGGAAATACTGAAGCAGATGCAGCAGGAGATAACATGTCATGTGATGAAGCCACAGATGCATCAGTTGAAGATGAAGCAGGAGATGCAGCAGCACAAGGTGCATCAGCAGGTGCATGAGGAAATGAGGGTGCAAATTTAGAAAGGTATTACGGAGAAGATAGAGCAGGAGACATTTCAACAGGAAATGCAGCAGGAGATGCATTAAGAAATGAGATACAGTAGGAGATGGAGAAGGAGTTGCAGCATCAGGAGATGTAGCAAGAAATGCAGTATCAGGGGATGTAGTAGGAGGAGATGCAGAAGTAGTTGCAGCATCAGGAGATTCAGCCAGAAATGCAGCAGCAGGGGATGTCGTAGCAGGAGATGCAGAAGGAGTTGCAGAAAAAGGGAATGCAGCAGCAGCAGAAGTAACAGGAGATGTAGCAGCACCTGGAGATGTACTAGCAGGAGATGAAGAAGCAGGAGATGCTACAGGCTATTCAGCAGGAGATGCAGAAGGAGGAGATGCAGCAGTAGGAGGTGCAGAGTAATAGGTGAAGTTAAGAAGATGCAACAACAGAAAATATATCAGGAGATTCAGCCGCAGTAAATGCAGCAAGAGAGAAAGAAGCATCAGATGCACCATCAGGTGCAGCATCAGGAGATGCAGCAGCAGGAGATCCTGCAGGAGATGCAGCAGGAGGAGATGGAATAGGAGATGCAGTTGGAGGAGATTCAGCAGGAGATGCAGTAGGAGAAGATGCAACAGGAAATGCAGCAGGAGGAGGTACAGCAGCACCAGATGCAGCAGTATATGCAGCAGGAGGAGATGAATAAGGGATGCAGCAGCAATTGATTCAGCAGGAGATGCTGGAGCTGGAGATACAGAAGAAGTAGATGCAGAAGTATAAGATGCAGCAGGACTTGCATCAGCAGGAGATGCAGCACCAAGAGATTCAGACGGAGATGCAGCAGCAGGAGATGCAGAAGCAGATGTTGCAGCAGGTGCAGCACTAGCAGATGCAGCAACAGGAGATGCAGTAGTAGGTGATGCTGCAGCAGCACATGCAGAAGGTGATGCAGCAGTAGGAGATGCAGCAGCAGCAGATGCATCAGGAGATTCAGCAGCAGGAGATTCAGCATGATATGTAGAAGCATGAGATGCCACAGGACATTAATCAGGAGATTCAGCAGCAACTGATGCAGCAGCAGGAGATGAAGCAGGAGATTCAGCAGCAGGAGATTCAGAATGATATGTAGAAGCATGAGATGCCACAGGACATTAATCAGGAGATTCAGAAGCAACTGATGCAGCAGCAGGAGATGAAGCACGAGCTGCAGCAGTAGATGAAGATTTAGCATATGCAACAGCAGATGCACCAGATGGAGCAGAAAGAGATGCAGAAGTGGATGGAGCAGCAGAAGCAAAGGGAAATGGCGCATCAGGAGATGTATCCACCTATGCATGAGAAGAGGATGCATCAGGAGATGTAGCAGCAGGAGACACAGGAGCAGGTGATGCCACAGGAGATGCAGCAGGAGATGCAACACCAGAAGATGCAGCAAGAGAAGATGCGGCAGAACATGCAATATTAGCAGATGCAGCAGCAGGAGATGAAGCAGTAGATGCAGCAGCAGGAGATGCAGCAGCAGGAAATACAACAGGAATAGATGCAGAAGGTAATGCAGCATTAGGATTTGAAGCAGAATATGCATCAGCAGGAAATGCTGCACCAAGAGATCCAGACGGAGATGCAGCAGGAGGTGCAGCAGTAGAAGATGAAGCAGCAGATGCAGCAACAGGAGATGCAGCAGAAAGAGATGCTGCTGCAGCACATGCAGAAGGTGATGCGGCAGTAAGGGATGCAGCAGCAGCAGATAAAGCAGGAGTTCAGCAGCAGGAGATAAGCATGATATATAGAAGCATGAGATGCCGCAGAAAATTCGTCAGGAGATTCAGCAGCAACTGATGCAGCAGCAGGAGAAGCAGCAGGAGATGCAGCAGTAGCAGGAGATGCAGAATCAGATGCAGCAGGAAATGAAGATTCAGCAGAAGATGCAGTAGGAAGAGATTCTTCAACATATGCAGCAGCACGATATGCTGTAGCAGGAGATGTAGAAGGAGATGTAGCACAAGGAGATGCAGCAGCAGCAGATGCAGCAGCAGGAGATTCAGCAGGAGATGCAGCAGGAGATGCAACAAGAGATGAAGCAGGAGGAGATACAGGAACACCAGATGCAGCAGTATATGCAGCAGAATGAGATGAATAAGAGGTGCATCAGCAATTGATACAGCAGGAGATGCTGGAGCCAGAGATGCAGAAGAAGTAAACAATGTATGCAGCAAAACATACATAAGCAGGAGACACAGCAGCAGGATATGAGGCAGGAGATGCAGTAGCAGCAGAAGCAGCAGCAGATGCAGCAGCAAAGGGTGCAGGATGAGATGCATCAGGAACTGCATCAGCAGGAGATGCTGCTGGAAATTCAGTAGGATATGCAACAGCAAGCGATTTGGCAACAGCAGATGGAGCAGGATATGCAGATGCAGCTGCATGAGGTGTATCAGCAGGAGATGTTGCAAGTGATGCATATTCAGAAGGTGATGCACCAGTATATGCAGCAGGAGGTTCAACAGAAGGAAATGCAGCAGGAAATCAGCCAGAGATGCAGCAGCAGGAGATGCAGGAAAAGAAGATGCAGGCGAACCAGAGGTAGCAGCAAATTCAGCAGGAGTTGCAGCAGCAGGAGATGAAGATGCGGGAGATTCAGCAGCAGGAGATGCATCAGCAGGAAATGCATCAGGAGATTGTGCAGCAGGAAATTCCATAGGAGATTCTGCAGCAGGAGATTCAGTAGAAAAGGCATCAGGAGATGCAGCTGGAGATATACGAGATTCAGCAGCAGGGGATATAGTAGGAGATGAAGCAGCAGATACATCAGCAGGAATTGTAGCAGGAGATGCTGGAGGAGATTTTGCAAAAGAAGATTCAGCAGGAGATGAAGCAGGAGATGAAATAGCAACATATACATCAGCAGTTACAGCAGGAAGTGCAGCAGGAGATTCAGCAGGAGATGTAGCAGCAGGAGATGCAGCCGCAGATGCCTTCAACAGGATATGCAGCTGAAATGCAGAAGCACTAGATGCATCCGTAGAAGATTGAGCAGCAGATGCAGCAGGAAATGGAGATGCTTCTGCAGATGCATCTGCAGAGGATGCAGCAGGAGATGAAGCAGCAGGCTATACAGCAGCAGGAGATGAAGCATCAGGCTATACAGCAGCAGGAGATGCAGGAGGACATCAATTAGAATGAGATGCAGCAGCAGCAAATGTAGCAGGACATGCAGCAGTACATGAAGCATCAGGAAATGGAACAGCAGATTAAGCAGCAGCAGGAGATGCAGCAGAATATGCAGCAGGAGGTAATACAGCAGGTGATGCAGCTGCAGGTGATGTAGCTGCAGAGGCAGAGCCAGCAGATGCAGCAGCAATAGATGCAGCAGCAGATGCATCAAGAGATGCAGATTAAGTAGGAGATGTAGCAGCAGCATATGCAGTAGGAGATGATGCAGCAGGAGATGCAGCAGAAAGAAAATGCAGCAAGATGTGCTGCAGGAGGAGATGCAGTAGGATATGAAGCAGGAGATGCAGCAGCAGGAGATGCAGCAGGGGATGCATATTCAGCAGTAGATTCAGCAGAAACTTCAGAAGGAGATACAGCAGGAGATTTAGCAGCAGATGCAGCAGTAGATGAAGCAGCAGCATGTGCAACAGCAGATGCACCAGATTGAGGAGAAAGAGATGCAGCAGGGGATGGAGCAGCAGATGCACTCAGTAATGGCGCATCACGAGATGCATCCGCAGGTGCATGACCAGAGGATGCATCAGGAGATGTATCAGCAGGAGATACAGGAGCAGGTGATGCAGTAGGAGATGCAACACCAGAAGATGCAGCACCAAGAGATGCAGCAGGAGATGCCGCAGCACGTGCCGTATCAGCAGATGCAGCAGCAGGAGATGAAGCAGCAGATGCAGCAGCAGGAGACGCAGAAGCGAGAAATACAACAGGAATAGATGCAGAAGGTAATGCAGCAGCAGGAGTTGAAGCAGAATATGCATCAGCAGGAAATGCAGCACAAAAAGACTCAGACGGAGATGCAGCAGGAGGTGCAGCACCAGCAGATGCAGAAGCAGATGTTGCATCAGGTGCAGCACCAGCAGATGCAGAAACATGAGATGAAGCAGAAGGAGATGCTGCAACAACACATGCAGAAGGTGATGCAGCAGTAGGATATGCAGCAGCAGCAGATGCAGCAGGAGATTTAGCAGCAGGAGATTCAGCTGCAGGAGATTCAGCATGATATATAGGAGCATGAGATGCCACGGGAGATTCATTAGGAGATTCAGCAGCAACTGATGCAGCAGCAGGAGAAGCAGCAGGAGATGCAGGAGGAGATGCAGAATCAGATGCAGCAGGAAATGAAGATTCAGCAGAAGATGCAGTATGAAGAGATTCTTCAATATATGCAGCAGAGTGATATGATGCAGCACCAGGAGATACAGCAGGTTATGGACAAAAATGAGATGATGTAGAAGATGCAGCAGCAGCAGACGCAGCAGGAGGAGATGCAGCAGCAGGAGATTCAGCATCAGGAGATTCAGCAGCAGGAAAAGTATATTAAGAAAGAGATATGTCAGGAGATGTAGCAGGATATGTAGCAGCATGAGATGCCGCCGGAGATTCAGGAGGAGATTTATCAGAAGGAGATGCAAGAGCAGGAGATGAAGCAGCAGGAGATGCAGAAGCAGATGTAGCAGGAAGAGATGCAGCAGCAGGACATGCAGCAGGAGCTGATGCAGAAGGTAATAGAGCAGCAAGAGATTCAGAAGAAAAAGATGCAGAAAGAGATTCAGCAGAAGGAGATGCAGCAGCAGAAAAGGCAGCAGTATATACAGAAGCAGGATATGCAGCAGGAGGAGATGCAGTAGGAGGAGATAGAGCAGGTAATGCAGCAGCAAGAGATGCAGCAGGAGATGCAAGAGCAAGAGATGCTGCATCAGACCTATCAGCAGGAGATGCAGCAGCAAAAGATGCAGCAATTTGGCAACAGCAGATGCAGCATGATATGCAGGAGCAGATGCAGCTGCATCAGGTGTATCAGTAGGAGATGTTGAAAGAGATGCATCTTCAGCAGGTGATGCACCAGGATATGCAGCAGGAGATTCAACAGAAGGAAATGCAGCAGGAAATCAGCAGGAGATGCAGGAAAAGAAGATGCAGCCTCACCAGAGGCAGCAGCAGATTCAGCAGAAGTTGCAGCAGCAGGAGATGAAGAGGCATGAGATTCAGCAGCAGGAGATGGAGCATCAGGAGATTCAGCAGGAGTTGCAGCAGCAGAAAATGGATCAGCAGATACTGCAGCAGGAAATTCCATAAAAGATTTTGCAGCAGGAGATACAGTAGAAAAGGCAGTAAAAGATTCAGTAGAAAATGCAGCAGGAGATTCAGCTAAAAATGCAGCAGGAGATGCAGCAGGAGATATAGAAGGAGATTCAACTGTAGGGATGTAGTAGGAGATGCAGCAGGAGATACATCAGCAGGAATTGCAGCAGGAGATGCTGGAGGAGATTCTGCAGAAGAAGATTCATTAGGAGATGCAGCAGGAGATGAAATAGCAACATGGGCATCAGCAGTTACAGCAGGAAGTGCAGCAGGAGATTCAGCAGAAGATGTAGCAGCAGGAGATGCAGCCGCAGATGCCTTCAACAGGATATGCAGCTGAAATGCAGAAGCACTAGATGCATCCGTAGAAGACTGAGCAGCAGATGCAGCAAGAAATGGAGATGCTTCTGCAGATGCAGGCTATACAGCATCAGGAGGTGAAGCAGCAGATGCAGCAGCAGGAGATGCAGCAAGGGATGCATATTCAGCAGTAGATTCAGCAGAAAATTCAGAAGGAGATACAACAGCAGGAGATTTAGCAGGAGATGCAGCAGTAGATGAAGCAGCAGCATGTGCAACAGCAGATGCAGCAGATGGAGCAGAAAGAGATGCAGCAGGGGATGGAGCAGCAGATGCACTGGGTAATGACACATCAGGAGATGCATCCACAGATGCATGAGCAGAGGATGCATCAGGAGATGTAGCAGCAGGAGATACAGGAGCAGGTGATGCCACAGGAGATGCAACACCAAAAGATGCAGCACCAAGAGATGCAGCAGGAGATGCAGCAGCACATGCAGTAGCAGCAGATGCAGCAGCAGGAGATGAAGAAGGAGATGCAGCAGCAGGAGATGCAGCAGCAGGAAATACAACAGGAATAGATGCAGAAGGTATTGCAGCAGCAGGAATTGAAGCAGAATATGCATCAGCAGGAAATGCAGCAAAAAGAGGTTCATACAGAGATGCAGCAGGAGGTGCAGCAGCAGGAGATGCAGAAGCAGATATTGCAGCAGGTGCAGCACCAGCAGATTCAGCAACAGGAGATGCAGCAGAAGGAGATGCTGCAACAGCACATGCAGAAGGTGATGCAGCAGTAGGATATGCAGCAGATGCAGCCGGAGATTTGGCAGCAGGAGATTCAGCATGATATGTAGAAGCATGAGATGACACAAGAGATTCATCAGGACATTCAGCAGCAACTAATGCAGCAGCAGGAGAAGCAGCAGGAGATGCAGGAGGAGATGCAGAAGCAGATGCAGCAGGAAATGAAGATTCAGCAGAAGATGCAGTAGGAAGAGATTCTTCAATATATGCAGCAGCGTGATATGATGCAGCACCAGGAGATATGTAGAAGCATGAGATGCCACAAGAGATTCATCAGGACATTCAGCAGCAACTGATGCAGCAGCAGGAGATTCAGCAGCAGCAGATGCAGCAGCAAATTCAGCAGGTACAGCAGGACATGCTGTAGCTAGTAATGCAGAACGAGATGTAGCAGAACGAGATGCAGAAGTATATGTAGCAGAACGAGATACAGCAGCCAGAGATGCAGCAGCAGGATATGCAGTAAAAGAAGATGCAGCTGAACCAGAGGCAGCAGCAGATTCAGCAGGAGTTGCAGCAGCAGGAAATGAAGAGGCAGGAGATGAAGTATCAGGAGATTCGGCAGGAGATGCATCAGCAGGATATGCATCAGCAGATTCTGCAGCAGGAAATACCGTAGGAGATTCTGCAGCAGCAGGATTCAGTAGAAAATGCAGCAGGAGATGCAGCAGGAGATATAGAAAGAGATTCAGCAGCAGGGGATGTAGTAGGAGATGCAGCAGGAGATGAAATAGCAACATAGGCATCAGCAGTTAAAGCAGGAAGTGCAGCAGGAGATTCAGCAGGAGATGTAGCAGCAGGAGATGCAGCCGCAGATGCCTTCAACAGGATATGCAGCTGAAATGCTGAAGCACTAGATGCATCCGTAGAAGATTGAGCAGCAGATGCAGCAGGAAATGGAGATGCTTCTGCAGATGCATCCCCAGATGCATCCGCAGAGGATGCAGCAAGAGATGAAGCAGCAGGCTATACAGAAGCAGGAGATGATGCAGCAGATGCAGCAGCAGGAGATGCAGCAGCAGGAAATACAACAGGAATAGATGCAGAAGGTAATGCAGCAGCAGGAGTTGAAGCAGAATATGCATCAGCAGGAAATGCAGCACCAAGAGATTCAGACGGAGATGCAGCAGGAGATGCAGAAGTAGGAGATGCAGCAGAAGAAGATACTGCAGCAGCACATGCAGAAGGAGATGCAGCAGTAGGAGATGCAGCAGAAGATTTAGCAGCAAATATTCAGCAGCAGACAAATTATATTCAGTAGCAGACACGAAATCAGGAGATTCAGCAGCAGGAGGTGCAGCAGGAGATGCAGAAGCAAACGCAGCAGTAGGAGTGGCAGCATGTGGAGATGCGTTAGAAGATTCAGCATGATATGTAGAAGCATGAGATGCCGCAGGAGATTCATCAGGAGATTCAGCAGCAACTGATGCAGCAGGAGGAGAAGCAGCAGCAGATGCAGCAGCAGCAGGAGATGCAGAATCAGATGCAGCAGGAAATGAAGAATCAGCAGAAGATGCAGTAGGAAGAGATTCTTCAACATATACAGCAGCATGATACGATGCAGCAACAGAAGATACAGCAGGGTATGGAGAAATGGGAGATGATGCAGCAGACGCAGCAGCAGGCGATGCAGCAGGAGAAGATGTAGCAGCAGGAGATTCATCAGCAGAACATTCAGCAGCAGGAGAAGCAACAGGAGATTCAGAATGAGATACGTCAGGAGATGTAGCAGGATATGTAGCAGCATGAGATGCCACCAGAGATTCAGGAGGAGATTCAGCAGAAGCAGGTGCAAGAGCATGCGATGAAGCAGCAGGAGATGCAGAAGATTGAGCAGCAGATGCAGCAGGAAATGGAGATGCTTCTGCAGATGCATCCGCAGAGGATGCAGCAGGAGATGAAGCAGCAGGCTATACAGCAGCAGGAGATGGAGGAGGACATCAAGTAGAATGAGATGCAGCAGCAGCAAATGTAGCAGGAGATGCAGCAGTACATGAAGCAGCAGGAAATGGAGCAACATATTAAGGAGATGCAGCAGTACATGAAGCATCAGGAAATGGAGCAGCAGATTAAGCAGCAGCAGGAAATGCAGCAGAATATGCAGCAGCAGGTGATGCAGCTGTAGCTGCAGAGGCAGCAAATGCAGCAGCAATAGATGCAGCAGCAGATGCAGCAGGAGATGCTGATTCAGTAGGAGATGTAGCAGCAGAATATGCTGCAGCAGATGATGCAGCAGGAGATGCAGCAGAAGGAAATGCAGCAAAATATGCTGCAGAAGGAGATGCAGTAGGATATGAATCAGCAGCAGCAGCAGCAGTAGATGCAGCAGCAGGAGATGTAGCAGGGGATGCATATTCAGCAGTAGATTCAGCAGAAACTTCAGAAGGAGAAGATTCAGCAGCAGGAGATTTAGCAGGAGATGCAGCAGTAGAATAAGCAGCAGCATATGCAACAGCAGATGCACCAGATGGAGCAGAAAGAGATGCAGCAGGGGATGCATATTCAGCAGTAGATTCAGCAGAAACTTCAGAAGGAGATACAGCAGGAGATTTAGCCAGCAGATGCAGCAGTAGATGAAGCAGCAGCATGTGCAACAGCAGATGCACCAGATGGAGGAGAAAGAGATGCAGCAGGGGAAGCAGCAGATGCACTCAGTAATGGCGCATCAGGAGATGCATCCGCAGGTGCATGACCAGAGAATGCATCAGGAGATGTAGCAGTAGGAGATACAGGAGCAGGCGATGCCGCAGGAGATGCAGCAGGAGATGCAACACCAGAAGATGCAGCACCTGGTGAAGCAGCAGGAGATGCAGCACCATATGCAGTATCAGATGCAGCAGTAGATTCAGCGGAAGGTTCAGCAGAAGATGCAGCAGGAGATATAGAAGATGATTCAGTAGCAGGAGATGTAGTAGGAGATACATCAGCAGGAGTTGCAGGAGGAGATTCTGCAGAAGAAGATTCAGCAGGAGATACAGTAGGAGATGCATCAGGAGATGAAGTAGAAACATATACATCAGAAGTTACAGCAGGAAGGGCAACAGGAGATTCAGCAGGTGATGTAGCAGCAGGAGATGCAGCCGCAGATGCCTTCAGGAGGAAATGCAGAAGCACTAGATAAGATAGGAGGAGATACAGAAGCAGGAGATGAAGCAGCAAATGCAGCATCAGTAGATGCAGGAGGACATCAAGTAATAGGGGCTGCTCCTGCTTCCTCATTTTTTTCTCTAACTCCGGCTGCAACTTCTGCTGCTGCCTCTGCTGGTACATTTCCTGCTGATGCATCTCCTGCTACATATCCTTCTTCTGCATCTACTGTTGCTACATATCCTGCTGAATTTGCTGCTGAATCTGCTGCTGCATCCCCTGCTGCTGATTCTCCTGCTTCTGCATATCCTGCTGCTTTATGGTCTGTTTCATCTACTGCTGCTGCATATCCTCCTACATCTTCTGCTGCTACTCATCCTTCTGCTGCATCTGCTACTGCATCTCCTGCTTCATCTCTTTCTGCTGTACTCTCTTCTGAAAATCCTGCTGCATCTCGTACGGCTGCATCTCCTGCAGCTGAATCTGCTGCCGCAGTACTGTGGTTGCATCTCCTGCTGCTGCATCTCCTATTGCTGCATCTCCTTCAGAATATCCTGATGGTGCAGATGCAGCAGATGGAGCAGCAGGAGATGCAGCAGGAGATACCCCAGAAGGAGATGGAGCAGGAGATACAGCATCAGGCCAAGCAGCAATAGATGCAGTAGCAATATATGCAGCAAAAGGAGATGAAGCAGGATAGGAAGCATCAGGAGACAAAGCAAGAGGAGATGCATTAGGAGATTCTGCAGCAAGCTATGCAGCAGCAGTAGATGAAGCAGAGAATGAAGCCTGACGAGATTCAGCAGTAGGAGATGCCACAGGAGATGCAGCTACTGGAGATACAGCAGCAGATGCAGCATCAAGAGATGCAGCAGGATATCCACCAGCAGGAGATGCAGCCGCAAGAGATGGAACAGGAGATGCAGCTGCAAGAGATGCAGCAGGAGATGCAGCAGGAGATGCAGTAGCAGGAGATGTAGCAGCAGGATATGCAGCAAGAGACTGAGCAAGAGGAGATGTACCTTGAGATGCAGCAGCAGGAAATGCAGTGGGAGATGTAGAAGCAGACGAAGCAGCAGTAGATGCAGCAGCAAGATAGGCATCAGAAGGAGATAAAGCAGGAGATGCAAAAACAGGAGATTAAGCTACAGGAGATGCATTAGGAGATGCAGTAGCAGGAGATACAGCATCAGGAGATGCAGTCCCAGTAGGTGCAGCAGCAGATTCAGAAGCAGATTCCGTAAGAGATACAGCAGCAGGAGATTGATAAGCAAAAGATACAGCAGCAGGAGATGCAGCAGCAGGAAATTCAGGAGGAGATGCAGCAGCAGAAGCAGCAGGTAATGCAGCAGCAGTAGATGAAGTAGGGTATGAAGCAGCTGTAGATGCAGCAGGGTATGCAAGAGCAGGAGATTCAGCAGCAGGAGATGAAGCAGGTGAGATGCATCATCAGATGAATCTGCTGATGCATCAGAGGAAGTTGGAGAAGGAGCTGCAGCAGCAGGAGGTTCAGCATAGGATGCAGCAGCAATCGATGCAGGTGGAGATGCAGGAGGAGGACATAGAGAAGCAGGAGATGCAGCAGCACATGCAGCAGCAGATGCAGGAGATGAAGCAGTAGTAGAAGCAGCAGGAGGAGATTGAGCAGGAGATGCATCAGGAGGTGCATCAGCAGGAGATGCAGCATTAGGAGATGTACCAGTGGATGCAGCAGCAGGAGATGCAGTAGGGGATTCAGTAGAAGGTGATGCAGCAGCAGATGCAGCAGCAGGAGATGCAGTAGGGGATTCAGTAGAAGGTGATGCAGCAGCAGATGCAGCAGAAGTGAATTCAGCAGCAGCAGATGCAGCAGTGTATGCAGCAGCAGCAGATGGAGCATCAGTTGATGCAGAAGGATATCAAAAAATCAGAAGATGAAGCAAGAGGAGATGCAGCAGTAGATTAATCTACAGCAGATGCACCAAAAGATGCAAGAGATGCAGCAGCAGGAGATGCAGCTGGAGATGCAGCAGCTCCATGCAAATGGAGCTGTAGCATCAGGAGATACAGAATGAGAAGCAGAAGGAGATGCAGTAGTAGGAGATGAAGCAGTATATGAAGCAGCAGCAGATGCAGCAGTAGGAGATGAATGAGGAGATGCAGCAGGAGATGATGCAGAAGCAAGAGATGCAGCATCAGGAGATTACGCAGGAGATGCAGCAGTAGATGATGCAGCAGCAGGAGATGCAGCCGCTGCAGATGCAGGAAGATATTCAACAGCAGATTCAGTAGGAGCTGCAGCAGCAGGAGATGAAGCAGCAGCAGATTCATCAATAGATGCCTATTCATCAGGAGATGCAGCAGGAAGAGATGCTTCAGCAGGTACAGCTTGAAATGAGATGTAGCACGAGATACAGAAGGAGATGCTGTAGGCGAAGAGGCAGGAGGAGATGATGCAGCAGACCCAGTAGCAGGAGATGCAGCAGCAGGAGATGCAGCAGGAAATACAGTCTAAAGAGATGAGCAGCGGATTCAGCAGGAGATTCTGCAGCAAGAAATGAAGCACCAGGATCTGCAGAGAAGAAGATGCAGCAGTAGGAGATGCAGCAGGAGATGCAGCAGCAGAAGATAGAGCAGCATCAGCAGATGTACAAAAAAATGGAGCAGGAGATGTGGCAGGATAAGATGCAGTACCAGCAGATGCAGCAGGAGATGCAGCGTCTGGAGTTGAAGCAATAGAATATTTTGCAGATGATGCAGCAGCAGATGCATCAGGAGAAGCAGGAACAGGAAATGCAATGGCAGGAGATGCAGCAGCAGAGATGCAGGAGTAGGAGAGGCAGAAGCAGGAGATGTGGCAGCAAGACATGCAAAAGGATATGTAGAAGCAGGAGATGCGGCAGCAGGAGAGGCACCATGTGATTCAGCAGGAGATGCAGTAGAAGATAGAGAAGCAGGAGATGCACCAGCAGATGCAGCCGAGGAGATGCAGGAAATGCATCAGCTGATGGAGGAGGAGATTTAGCAGGAGGAGATTAAGCAACATGAGAGGCAGCAGCAGGAGATGAAGCAGTAGATTCAGCTGCATCTCCACTGCTGACTGACCTGCGGCTCGAAACCTCCTATTTCATCTTTTGTTGCATCTCCTGCTGCTGTATATCATGGTGCATATCCTCTTGCTACATCTCCTGCTGCATCTCCTGCTGCATCATCTGCTGCAGCATCTTCTGATGCTACATCTCCTACTGAATCTGCATCTACTGATGCATCTGCTGCTGCAACTATTGCTGCTGCATCTGCTTCCTCTGCAGCTACAGCTTCATCATCTGCTGATTCATCACCTGCTGCATTACCTCCTGCTGCTTATTCTGCTGCATTTCCTGCTGCTGCTTAGTATGCTGCTCCATTTCCTGATGCTTCATGTACTGCTGCATCTCCTTAATATGCTGCTCCATTTTCTGCTGCTTCTTATACTGCTGCATCTCCTGCTACATTTGCTGCTGCTGCATCTCCTTCTACTTGTTGTCATGCATCTCCTTCTTCTGCATCTACTGCTTCATTTCCTGCTGCTGTATAGCCTACTGCTTCATTGCCTGCTGCATCCTCTGCCGATTCATCTGTGGTTGCATCTGCAGAAGCATCTCCATTTACTGCTGCATCTGCTGCTCAATCTTCTACGAATGCATCTAGTGCTTCTGCATTTCAGCTGCATATCCTGTTGAAGGCATCTGAGGCTGCATCTCCTGCTGCTACATCTCCTGCTGAATCTCCTGCTGCACTTCCTGCTGTAACTGCTGATGCCTATGTTGCTATTTCATCTCCTGCTGTATCTCCTGCTGAATCTTCTTCTGCAGAATCTCCTCCAGTATCTCCTGCTACAATTCCTGCTGATGTATCTCCTGCTGCATCTCCTACTACATCCCCTGCTGCTGAATCTCCTTCTATATCTCCAGCTGCATCTCCAGCTGCATCTACTGCTAGTGCATGTCCTGCTGCATTTCCTGCTCATGCATATCCTCCTGCTGTATTTCCTGATGCATCTCTTTCTGCTTTATCTTTTTCTGCATATCCTGCTGCATCTCTTTCTGCTGCATCTCCTGCTTAATCCCTCCTCCTACATCTTCAGCATATGGTGCTGCATCTGGTGCTGCTTCACCTATTGCTGCATCTCCTGCTATTGCATCTGCTGCTGCAACTCCTGCTACTTCATCTGCTGCTGAATTTGCATCTCCTCTTTCGTTTGCTGCCTGCATCTCCTCCTGATGCATCTCCTCTTGCTGCATCTCCTGCTGCATTTCTGGCTACTGCATCTCCTTAATCTGCTGCTGCATCTGCTGCTGATTCATCTACTGCTGCATCTCCCTCTACATTTTCTGCTGCTACACCTCCTGCCACTTGATGTCCTCCAGCATCTCCTGCTCATGCATCCTCTGCTCATGCATCTGCAGATGCATCTGCAGAAGTATCTCCATTTCCTGCTGCATCTGCTGCTCAGTCTTCTACGGATGCATCTAGTGCTTCTGCATTTCCTCCTGAAGGCATCTGCGGCTGCATCTCCTGCTGCTACATCACCTGCTGAATCTCCTGTTGCAACTCCTGCTGTAACCTCTGATGCATATGTTGCTACTTCATCTCCTGATGCATCTCCTACTGTATCTCCTGCTCAAACTTCTTCTGCAGAATCTCCTCCAGCATCTCCTGCTACAATTCCTGCTGATGTATCTCCTGCTGCATCTCCTACTACATCTCCTGCTGCTGAATCTCCTGCTGCATCTCCTGCTGAATCTCCTGTCTCTTCATTTCCTGGTGCTGCTTCTCCTGCATCTGCTGCGGCTGCATCTTCTTATACTGCGTCTCCTGCTACTGCATCTCCTTCTTCTGAATCTCCTGCTGCTCTATTACCTTCTGCATCGATTCCCGCTGCATGTCCTGCTGCTGCATCTCCTCCTGCTGCATCTGATTCTGCATCTCCTGCTGATGCATCTCCTGCTAAATCTGCATCTCCTGCTGCATCTGCTTCTGCATCTCATGCTGCTTCATCTCCTGCTCTTGCATCTCCTGCTGAATCTCCTCCTGAATCTCTGGTGGCATCTCATGCTGCTACATATCCTGCTACATCTCCTGACGTATCTCCTTCTAAATATGCATCTCCTGCTGCTTCTCCTGCTTCTTAATCTCCTGCTGCTGAATCTCCTGCTGCTGCATCTGCTGCATCATCTCCTCTTTCTCCATAACCTGCTGTATCTCCTGTTGCTGCATCATATCATGCTGCTGCATATGTTGAAGAATCTCTTCCTACTGCATCTTCTGCTGAATCTTCATTTCCTACTGCATCTACTTCTGCATCTCCTGCTGCTGCTGCATCTCCTTCTGCTTCTCCTGCTGCTGCATCAGTTGCTGCTGAATCTTCTGAAGAATCTCCTCCAGCATCTCATGCTTCTACAAAACATGCTGAATCTTATACTGCATCTCCTTTTTAATATGCATCTCCTGATGCATCTCCACTTGCTGCCACTCCTACTGCTGCGTTTGCTTCTGCATCTCCTGCTGCATCTCCTGCTGCTGAATCTCCTGCTGCATCTACTGCTGCTGCATCTTCTAATGCTGCATCACATTCTTCATATGCTGCTGCCGCATCTCCTGCTGCATCTCTGTCTGAATTTCTTTGTGCTGCATTTCCTGCTGATGCATATTCTGCTTCAACTCCTGCTGCTGCATTACATTCTGCATCTATTCCTGTTGTATTTCCTGCTGCTTCATCTCCTGCTGCTGCATCTGCTGACACTGCATCTGCTGCTCCATCCCCTGCTGCATCTCTTTCTACTCCATCTGGTGCATCTGCTGTTGCATATGCTGCTGCTTCATCTACTGCTGCATCTCCTGCTGCATCTCCTGCTGCTGCATCTCCAGCTTCATATCCTACTGCATCTCCTCCTGCAGCATATCTTGCTGCATTTCCTTTTGATGCATCTGCTGCTGCAGCATCTGCTGCAGCATCTTCTGCTGCTACATCTCCTACTGAATCTGCATCTCTTGATGCATCTGCTGCTGCATTTATTGCTGCTGCATCTGCTGCCTCTTCTGCTGCATCTGCATCACCTGCTGCTGCATCACCTGCTGCATTACCTCCTGCTGCATATTCTGCTGCATTTCCTGCTGCTGCTTAATCTGCTGTTCCATTTCCTGATGCTTCATGGACTGCTGCATCTTCTGCCACATTTGCTGCTCCTGCATCTGCTGCTTCATCTCCTGCTGCTGTATAGCCTGCTGCTTCATCTCCTGCTGCATCCTCTGCGGAAACATCTCCATTTCCTCCTGCATCTGCTGCTCAATGTTCTACGGATGCATCTAGTGCTTCTGCATTTCAGCTGCATATCCTGTTGAAGGCATCTGCTGCTACATCTCCTGCTGAATCTTCTGCTTCACTTCCTCCTGTAACTGCTAATACGTATGTTGCTAATTCATCTCCTGCTGCATCTCCTGCTGAATATTCTTCTGCAAAATCTCCTGCTACATCTCCTGCTGCCTTTTCTACTGAATCTCCTGCTGCCTTTTCTACTGAATCTCTTGTTGCAGAATCACCTGCAGATTTTCCTGCTGCAGAATCTGCTTATGCATTTTCTGCTGATGCATCTCCTGCTGAATCTCCTGATGCTGCATCTCCTGCTCCTCAAACTCCTGCTTCTGCATCTCCTGCTGCTGCAACTCCTGCTGAATCTGCTGCTGCCTCTGGTGCGGCTACATCTTCTTTTCCTTCATCTCCGGCTGCTGCATCTCTGGCTGATTTCCTGCTGCATGCCCTTCTCTTGAATCTCCTGCTGCATATCCTGGTGCATCACCTGCTGAATATGCATCTCTTGCTACATCTCCTGCTGATACACCTCATGCAGCTGCATCTGCTGCTACATATCCTGCTGCATCTGCTGTTGCCAAATCTCTTGCTGTTACATATCCTATTGAATTTCCAGCAGCATCTCCTGCTGATGCAATTCCTGCTGCATCTCACGCTGCATCCTTTGCTGCGGCATCTGCTGCTGCTTCTGGTGATGCTACAGCTCCAGCTGCATATGCTGCTTCATCTGCTGCTGTATCTCCTGCTACATATGGTTCTGCATGTTCTGCTGCAAAAGGTTCTGCATCTTCTGCTGCATATGGTGCTGCATCTGCTGCTGCTTCTGCTGCTGGTGCATCTCCTGCCTCTTATCCTGCTGCTGTGTTTCCTGCTGATGTATATTTTGCTGCATCTCCTGCTGATGCATGTCCTGCTGCATCTCCTCCTTCTGCATCTACTTCTTCTGCATCTCCGGCTCCAGAATCTCTTGCTGCATCAATTGCTGCTGCATCTCTTATTCATCTCTTCTGCTGCATATACTGCTGCATCTGGTTCTGCTGTACCACCTCCTGCTGCATTTCCTGTTGCATCTCCTCCTGCTGAATCTCCTGCTGAATCTTCTGCTGCATCTCCTGCTGCTGCATCTCCTGTTGCTACATCTCCTTCTGCATCCCTGCTACAGCATTTCCTGCTTTATCTTCTGCTTCTGCATCTCTTGATATATCCCTTACTGCTTCATCTCATTCTGCTGCATGTCATGCTGCATTTCCTGCTGCTATATCTCCTGCTGTTTCATATCCTGCTACTGCATCTCCTAATGAATCTCCTGCTGTTTCATCTCTTGATCCATGTCCTGCTGCTGCACTTCCTGTTTCTGCATCTCCTTTTGTTTCATCTGCTACTGCATCTCCTGCTTAACTCATGTTGCACCTTCTATTGAAGCATCTCCTGCGTCATCTCCTTCTGCTGCATATCTTGCTGCTTCATCTCGTTCTGCATCTCCTGGAGCGTCACCTGCTGCATCTCCTTCTGCATTACCTGCGGATGCATTACCTGCTGTATCTCCTGCTCCTGCATCTTCATCTGCATTTCCTGCTGCAGCTCTTTATGAATCTACTACTGCATCTGCTGCTGCTTCATCTACTGCTGCATCTTCTGATAGATCTCTTGCTGCTGCATCTCCTGCTGCTGCATCTGATGCTGCCTCTGATGCTGCTTTCTCTCTTGCTCCTTGTACTGCCGATGAATCTCTTGCTATATTTCCTTCTGCTGCATCGTCTTCTCTTCATCTACTTCTCTTCACTTCCTGCTGCTGCATCTCCTCCTTCTGCATCTCTTTCTGAATCGCCTGTAGCATCTCCTACTTCTTCATCTCTTGCTGCTACATCTCCTAGTGCATATGATGCTGCTGCATCTCATGTAGAATCTGCTGCTGCATTCCCTGCTGCATCTTCTGATTCTGCAACTCCTGCATCTCCTGCTACTACATCCCCTTATGCTGCATTTCCTGCTGCATCTCCTGATGCTGCAACTCCTTCTGCATCTCATTTCTTGATGCATCTCCTGCTGCATCTGCTCCGTTATACCTTTCAACATTTGCTGCCTTATTTCCTCATGCACCTGCTGATGCACCTCGTGCTGCTGCAACTCCTGCTTCATCTTCAATTGATGCATCTGTGGCTTCATCACCTGATATGTCATGTCCTGCTGCATCTCCTGCAGTATTTCCTGATGCAGAATCTGCTGATCCTGCATCTACTGCTGCATTTCCTGCTGCATCTGCTGCTGCTCTGCTGCTGCTTCATCTCATTCCATGTCTGCTACATATCCTGCTGCTACACCTCTTAATGCATCTCATGGTAATCCTTCATCTCCTGTTACTGCTATTCTTGCTGCATCTTCTGCTGCTGCATCTCCTGCTGATGGTCTGATGCTGCATCTCTTGCTCTTGCATCTCCTGCTGTATCTCCTGCTGCTGCATTACCTGCTCTGTCTCCTCCTACTGCATCTCCTCCTGCTGGATATCCTACTTGTGTATATACTGCTGCCTTTCCTGCTGCTGCATCTGCTGCTCCTGAATACTTTTCTGAATCTCCTGCTGCTTTATTACCTTCTGCATCGACTCCTGCTGCATGTCCTGCTGCTGCATCTCCTCCTGCTGCATCTGCTTCTGCATCTCCTTCTGATGCATCTCCTGCAAAGCACGACTAACACAAAGTATTAGAATAGGGTACAGAACAGTTACTTTACTTTGCCAAATAACACGTTTTAGGAATAGTGTACATCGGCTGCAGGGAAGATGGTAGTATGAAATGCTGCTGCTTCTGAATGTCTTCTCTTATAGCACTTTCACTGCAAAGTACGACTTCTAGAAGTTTCATTCTAGTCTTCTGAAATATATCATCAGCTAGAACAGTGTCACTTCAAAATTTCAGAGTGTTTAGCACAAGGACCACAGGGAAGCTTCTACCATCAAATGCTGGTTCTCGTTAGAGTCTTCTCTTATAGCGCTTTCAATGCAAGCTTTGAAGAACGACTAACATATTTTAGTTTAGGGTAATGAATTGTGACTTAACTGCACCTGTTAACGCGCTTATGGAAAAGTAAGTATTTCAGGCAGTGCAGATGCTGGCCGGAAACTACATTGCTTATTAATGTTTTCTCTTATAGCGCAGTTACTGCAAAAGACGACTTGTAGAACTTTCACTTTAACAGGAGATGCAGCAGCATCATATGCACTAGGAGATGTTGCAGCAGGAGATGAAGAAGCAGGAGCTGCTACAGGCAATTCAGCCGGAGATGCAGGAGGAGGAGATGCAGCTGAAATGCAGAAGCACTATATGCATCAGTAGAAGATTGAGCAGCAGATGCAGCAGGAAATGGAGATGCTTCTGCAGATGCATCCGAAGATGCATACACAGAGGATGCAGCAAGAGATAAAGCAGCAGGCTATAGAGCAGCAGGAGATGAAGCAGCAGATGCAGCAGCAGGAGATGCAGGAGGACATCAAGTAGAAGGAGATGCAGCAGCAGCAAATGTAGCAGGAGATGAAGCAGTACATGAAGCATCAGGAAATAGAGCAGCAGATTAAGCAGCAGCAGGAAATGCAGCAGAATATGCAGCAGGAGGTGATGCAGCTGTAGCTGCAGAGGCAGCAGATGCAGCAGGAATAGATGCAGCAGCAGATGCATCAGGAGATGCAGATTCAGTAGGAGATGTAGCAGCAGAAGATGCTGCAGCAGATGATGCAGCAGGAGATGCATCAGAAGGAAATGTAGCATAATACGCTGCAGGAGGAGAAGCAGTAGGATATAAAGCAGAAGATGCAGCAGCAGGAGATGCAGCAGGGGATGCATATTCAGCAGTAGATTCAGCAGAAATTTCAGAAGGAGATGCAGCAGCAGGAGATTTAGCAGGAGATGCAGCAGTAGATGAAGCAGCAGCTTTTGCAACAGCAGATGCACCAGATGGAGTAGAAAGAGATGCAGCAGGGGATGGAGGAGCAGATGCAACGGTAAATGGTGCATCAGGAGATGCATCCGCAGATGCATGAGCAGAGGATGCATCAGGAGATGTAGCAGCAGGAGATAAAGAAGCAGCTGATGCCGCAGAAGATGCAGCAGTAGATGCAGGAGGACATCAAGTTACAGGGGCTGCTCCTGCTTCCTCATTTTTTTCTATATCTCCCGCTGCAACTTCTGCTGCTGCCTCTGCTGGTGCATTTCCTGCTGATGCATCTCATGCTACATATCCTGATTCTGTATCTTCTGATTCATTTCATGCTGATGCATCTTCTGCTGCATCTCCTGCTTCTGCATCTACTCTGGCTACATTTCCAGCTGAATTTGCTGCTGAATCTGCTGCTGCATCCCCTGCTGCTGATTCTCCTGCTTCTGCATATCCTGCTGCTTTATGGTCTGTTTCATCTACTGCTGCTGCATATCCTCCTACATCTTCTGCTGCTACACTTCCTTCTCCTGCATCTGCTACTGATTCTCCTGCTTCATCACCTTCTGCTGTACTCTCCTGCTGAAAATCCTGCTGCATCTCCTACGGCTGCATCTCCTGCAGCTGAATCTGCTGCCGCAGTGCTGTGATTGTATCTCCTGCTGCTGCATCTCCTGTTTCTGCATCACCTTCATAATATCCTGATGATGCAGATTAAGCAGCTGGAGCAGCAGGAGATGAAGAAGGAGATGCAGCAGGAGATGCCCCTCATCCAGGAGATGGAGCAGGGAATACAGCAGCAGGCCAAGCAGCAGTGGATGCAGCAGCAATATATGAAGCAAAAGGAGATGAAGCAAGATAGGAAGCATCAGGAGACTAAGCAAGAGGAGATGCACTAGGAGATTTGGCATCAGGCTATGTAGCAGCAGTAGATGCAGCAGAGAATGGAGAGGCACGAGATTCTGCAGTAGGAGATGCCACAGGAGATGCAGCTGCAGGAGATGCAGCAGCAGATGAAGCAACAGGAGATGCACGAGGACATCCATCAGCAGAAAATGCCGCACCAGGAGATGCACCAGAAGGCGAATCTAGAGCAGATGCAGCAAAAGATGCAGGAGATTCAGCTGCAGGAGATGAAACAGCAGGAGATGCAGCGAGATATGCAGAAGCAGGAGATGCACCAGCTTGAGATGTGGTATGAGATGCAGAAGCAGGAGATTCAGCAGCAGATGCAGCAGCAGATGCAGCAGCAGGAGATGAAGTTTCAGATGCAGGAGCAGGAAATGCAGCAGTAGGAAATGCAACAAGAGGGGATGCAGCAGGAATTGCAGCAGAAGGAGATGCAGCAGTAGAAAATGCATCAGGAAATGCATCAGCAGAAGCAGCCACAGGAGATACAGCAGCAGCAGCTGCAGCTGGAAATGCAGCAGCAGGAGATGCAGCAGAGTTTGCAGCAGCAGGAGATGCAGAAGCAGGAGATCTAGCAAGAAAGCACCATTATAAGATGAATACGCAGATGCAACAGAAGAATATGGAGAAGGGGATGCAGCCGCAAGAGATAGAGCAGGAGATGCAGCTGCAAGAGATGCAGCAGGAGATGCAGAGAAGGAGATGCAGTAGCAGGAGATGTAGCAGCAGGATATGCAGCAAGAGACTGAGCAAGAGGAGATGTACCCTGAGATGCAGCAGCAGGAAATGCAGCGGGAGATGTAGAAGCAGACGAAGCAGCAGTAGATGCAGCAGCAAGATAGGCATCAGAAGGAGATAAAGCAGGAGATGCAAAAGCAGGAGATTAAGCTACAGGAGATGCATTAGGAGATGAAGTAGCAGCAGATACAGCATCAGGATATGCAGCCGCAGTAGGTGCAGCAGCAGATTCAGAAGCAGATTCCATAAGAGATGCAGCAGCAGGAGATTGATAAGCAAAAGATATAGCAGCAGGAGATGCAGCAGCAGGAAATTCAGGAGAAGATGCAGCAGCAGAAGCAGCAGGTAATGCAGCAGCAGTAGATGAAGTAGGTTATGAAGCAGCTGTAGATGCAGCAGGGTATGCAAGAGCAGGAGATTCAGCAGCAGGAGATGAAGCAGGGGAGATGCATCATCAGATGAATCTGCTGATGCATCAGAGGAAGTTGCAGAAGGAGATGCAGCAGCTAGAGGTTTAGCAGAGGATGCAGCAACAATCGATGCAGGTGGAGATGCAGGAGGAGGACATAGAGAAGCAGGAGATGCAGTAGCACATGCAGCAGCAGATGCAGGAGATGAAGCAGTAGGAGAAGCAGCAGGAGGAGATTGAGCAGGAGATGCATCAGGAGGTGCAGCAGCAGGAGATGCAGCATTAGGAGATGTACTAGTGGATGCAGCAGCAGGAGATGCAGTAGGGGATTCAGTAGAAGGTGATGCAGCAGCAGATGCAGCAGAAGTGAATTCAGCAGCAGCAGATGCAGCAGTGTATGCAGCAGCAGCCGATGGAGCATCAGGTGATGCAGAAGGACATCAAAAAATCAGAAGATGAAGCAAGAGGAGATGCAGCAGTAGATTAATCTACAGCAGATGCACCAAAAGATGCAAGAGATGCAGCAGCAGGAGATGCAGCTGGAGATGCAGAAGCAGTAGATTGAGCAAGATATAGAGAAGCAGGAGATGCATCAGCCGGAGATGTGGCATGAGAGGCAGAAGAAGAAGATCCTGCAGCAGATGCAGTAGCATATGCAGCAGCAGGAGATTCAGCAGCAGGAGATGCAGCAGTCAGAGATGCAGTAGGTTATGCATCAGCAGAAGATGCATCAGCAGGAGTTGAGCAGCAGGAGGTGCAGCAGGTGGAGATGCAGCATCAGGAGATGCATCATTAAATGCAGCAGCAGGAGATGCAGCAGGAGATGTGGTAGGATTAGATTCAGCAGGAGTTGCAGCAGTAGATTCAGCAGCAGGAGATGCAGCAGAAAATACTGCAGATGCAGCAGTAGGAGATTAATCAGGACATGTAGCAAGAGATGATGCAGAAGCAGGAGATGCAGCAGGAGGAGATTACGCAGGAGATGCATCAGTAGATGATGCAGCAGCAGGAGATGCAGCCGCTGCAGATGCAGGAAGATATTCAACAGCAGATTCAGTAGGAGCTGCAGCAGCAGGAGATGAAGCAGCAGCAGATGCATCAATAGATGCCTATTCATCAGGAGATGAAGCAGGAAGAGATGCTTCAGCAGGTACAGCTTCATGAGATGTAGCATGTGATACAGAAGGAGATGCTGTAGGCGAAAAGGCAGGAGGAGATGATGCAGCAGACCCAGTAGCAGGAGATGTAGCAGCAGAAGATAGAACAGTAGCAGCAGATGCACAAGGAAATGGAGCAGGAGATGTGGCAGGATAAGATGCAGTACCAGCAGATGCAGCAGGAGATGCAGCATCTGGAGTGGAAGCACGAGAATATGCTGCAGAAGATGCAGCAGCAGATGCATCAGGAGAAGCAGGAACAGGAAATGCATCAGCAGGAGATGCAGCAGCAGAGATGCAGGAGTAGGAGAGGCAGAAGCAGGAGATGTGGCAGCAAGAAATGCAAAAGGATATGCAGAAGCAGGAGATGCAGCAGCAGGAGAGGCACCATGTGATTCAGCAGGAGATGCAGGAGAAGATAGAGAAGCAGGAGATGCACCAGCAGATGCAGCCGCAAGAGATGCAGGAAATGCATCAGCTGAAGTAGGAGGAGATTTAGCAGGAGGAGATTTAGGAGGAGGAGAGGCCGCAGCAGGAGATGCAGCAGGAGATGCAGCAGCAGGAGATCCAGCAGTAGATTCTGCTGCATCTCCTCTGCTGCCTCTCCTGCTGCATATCCTCCTGTTTCATCTTTTGTTGCATCTCCTGCTGCTGTATATCATGGTGCATATCCTCTTGCTACATCCCCGGCTGCGTCTCCTGCTGCATCTCCTGCTGCATCTTCTACTAGTGCATGTCCTGCTGCATTTCCTGCTGATGCATATCCTGCTGCTGTATTTCCTGATGCATCTCTTTCTGCTTTATCTTTTTCTGCATATCCTGCTGCATCTCTTCCTGCTGGATCTCTTGCTAAATCTCCTCCTAATACATCTTCAGCATATGCTGCTGCATCATGTGCTGCTTCACCAATTGCTGCATCTCCTGCTATTGCATCTGCTGCTGCAACTCCTGCTACTTCATCTGCTGCTGAATCTACATCTCCTCTTTCGTCTGCTGCCTGCATCTCCTGCTGATGCATCTCCTGCTGATGCATCTCCTGCTACAAATCCTTCTGCAGCATCTACTGTATCATCTCCTTCTTCTGCATCTCTTGAGGTGTATTCTGCTGCATTTCCTTCTGCATCCTCTGCTACATCTTTTGTGGCTTCATCTCCTGCTGCTGTATCTCCTGCTGAAGAATCGCCTTCTGCTATATCTCCTGCTGCTGCATCTCCATCTGAATGTGATGCTGAATCTACTGCTGAACATGCATCCCCTGCTGCTGCATTACCTGCTGCATCTCCTCCTAATGCATATCTTGCTGCATTTCCTTCTCCTGCATCTCCTGCTGCATCTCCTTCTGCGGCATCTCCTGCTGTGTCATCTGCAGCAACATCTTCTGCTGCTGCATTTCCTACTGAATCTCCATCTCCTGATGCATCTCCTGCTGCATCTATTGCTGCTGCATCTTCTGCCTCTGCAGCTCCAGCTGCACCTTCTGCTACTGCATTTCCTGCTACTGCATCTCCTCTTGCTGCATTTAATGCTGCATTTCCGGCTACTGCATCTCCTTAATCTGCTGCTGCATCTGCTGCTGATTCATGTACTGCTGCATATCCTGCTACAATTCCTGCTGCTACACCTCCTGCCACTTGGTGTCCTCCAGCATCTCCTGCTGCTGCATCCTCTGATCATGCATCTGCAGATGCATTTGCAGAAGTATCTCCATTTCCTGCTGCATCTGCTGTTCAGTCTTCTACGGATGCATCTAGTGCTTCTGCATTTCCTCCTGAAGGCATCTGCGGCTGCATCTCCTGCTGCTACATCTCCTGCTGAATCTCCTCCTGCAACTCCTGCTGTAACCTCTGATGCATATGTTGCTACTTCATGTCCTGATGCATCTCCTACTGTATCTCCTGCTGAATCTTCTTCTGCAGAATCTCCACCTGCAACTCCTGCTGATGTATCTGCTGCTGTATCTCCTACTACATCTCCTCCTACTGAATCACATTCTATATCTCCTGCTGCATCTTCTGCTGAATCTTCTGCTGAATCTACTGCTGCATCTAATACTGCATGTGCTGCTGCATCTCTTGGTGCATCTCTTGGTGCTGCATCTTCTGGTGTTGCATCTCCTGCTGCATCTCCTGCGGCATCACCTGCTCCTGTATCTCCTGCTGCTACATCTCCTGATGCATCCTCTGATCATGCATCTGCGGATGCATCTCCCGATGCACTATTTCCCGTAGCATCTGCTGCTCCATCCCCTGCTGCATCTCTTTCTGCTCCATCTGCTGCATCTGCTGTTGCACATGCTGCTGCTTCATCTACTGCTGCATCTCCTGCTAAATCTCCTGCTGCTGCATCTCCTTCTGAAGTTTCTGCTGAATCTACTGCTGAATATGCATCCCCTGCTGCATCTCCTGCTGCATCATCTGATGCAGCATCTTCTGCTACTACATCTCCTACTGAATCAGCATCTCCTGATGCATCTCCTGCTGCATATATTGCTGCTGCATCTGCTGCCTCTGCATCTTCATCACCTCCTGCTGCATTTCCTGCTGCTACTTAATCTGCTGCTCCATTTCCTGATGCTTCATGTACTGCTGCATCTCCTTAATATGCTGCTCCATTTCCTGATGCTTCATGGACTGCTCCATCTCCTGCTACATTTGCTGCTGCTGCATCTCCTTCTACTTGAAGTCCTCCTGCATCGGCTGCTTCATCTTCTGCTGCTGTATAGCCTGCTGCTTCATCTCTTGCTGCATCCACTGTGGATGCATCTGTGGTTGCTTCTGCAGAAGCATCTCCATTTACTGCTGCATCTGCTGCTCAATCTTTGACGGATGCACCTAGTATTTCTGCTTTTCAGCTGCATATCCTGTTGAAGGCATCTGTGGCTTCATCTCCTGCTACTACATCTCCTGCTGAATCTCCTTCTGCACTTACTGCTGTAACTGCTGATGCATATGTTGCTATTTCATCTCCTGCTGCATCTCCTGCTGAATTATCTTCTGCAGAATCTCTTCCAGCATCTCCTGCTACAATTCCTGCTGATGTATCTCCTGCTGCATTTCTTACTACATACCCTGCTGCTGAATCTCCTTCTATATCTCCGGCTGCATCTCCTGCTGCATCTTCTGCTAGTGCATGTCCTGCTGCATTTCCTGCTGATGCATATCCTACTGCTGTATTTCCTGATGCATCTCTTCCTGCTGGATCTCCTGCTTAATCTCCTCCTACTACATCTTCAGCATATGCTGCTGCATCTGGTTGTTCTACAAATTGCTGCATCTCCTGCTATTACATCTGCTGCTGCAACTCCTGCTACTTCATCTGCTGCTGCATCTCCTGTTACTTCATCTGCTGCTGAATCTGCATCTCCTCTTTCATCTGCTGCCTGCATCTCCTGCTGGTGCATCTCCTCTTGCTGCATCTCCTGCTGCATTTCTGGCTACTGCATCTCCTTAATCTGCTGCTGCATCTGCTGCTGATTCATGTACTGCTGCATCTCCTGCTACAATTCGTGCTGCTACACGTCCTGCCACTTGGTGTCCTCCAGCATCTCCTGCTACTGCATCCTCTGCTCATGCATCTGCAGATGCATCTGCAGAAGTATCTCCATTTCCTGCTGCATCTGCTGCTCAGTCTTCTACGGATGCATCTAGTGCTTCTGCATTTCCTCCTGAAGGCATCTGCGGCTGCATCTCCTGCTGCTACATCTCCTGCTGAATCTCCTGTTGCACTTCCTGCTGTAACCTCTGATGCATATGTTGCTACTTCATCTCCTGATGCATCTCCTACTGTATCTCCTGCTGAATCTTCTTCTGCAGAATCTCCTCCTGCAACTCCTGCTGATGTATCTCCTGCTGCATCTCCTACTACATCTCCTGCTGCTGAATCTCCTGCTGCATCTTCTGCTGAATCTTCCACTGAATTTCCTGCTGCAGACTCTCCTACGGTGTTTCCTTCTGCAGAATCTCCTGCTACATTTCCTGCTGATGCATCTCCAGCTGCTGATTCTCCTGCCTCTTCATCTCCTGCTGCTGCTTCTCCTGCATCTGCTGTGGCTGCATCTTCTTCTACTGCATCTCCTGCTACTGCATCTCCCGCTGCTACATCTCCTTCTGCATTTCCTGCTTCTGAATCTCGTTCTACTTCATCTCCTGCTGCATCTCCTGCTATGCATCTCATGCTGCTGCATCTGCTGTGGCATATCCTGCTGCATCTCCTGTAGCATCTCCTGATGCTGCAGTGCCTGCTGCATCTCATCCTGCATCACATGTTGCTGCATCTTCTGCTGCTTCTGGTGTTGCTACATCTCCTGCTGCACCTGCTGCTGCATCTCCTGCTGCACCTCCAGCTTCATCCCCTGCTGCTGCATCTCCTTCTGTATCTTCTGCAGTTTCATATCCTGCTGCATCTACTCTGCTACATCTCCTGAATCTGTTGTTGTATCTGCTGCTACTTCATGTACTGCTGCATCTCCTGCTACATCTCCCACTGCTGCATCTCCTGCTGCACTTGTATCTACATTTCTACTTCATCTCCTGCTGCATCTCCTGCTGCTGCATTTCCTGAATCTGCTCTTTTATCTCTTGCTATTTCATGTACACTTGCATCTCCTGCTGCCGTATCTCCTGCTACATGCTCTGATGATGCATCTGCAGATGCATCTACTGATGCTGAATATCCTGCCACATCTGCTGCTGAATCTCCTGCTACTGAATCACCTGCTGCTGCATCTCCTACTGCATATGCTGCTGCATGCATTTGCAGCTGCACCTCCTGCTGCTGCATTTCCTGCTTCTGCATCTCCTGCTGCATTTCCTGCTGCAACGGCTGCTGCATCTACTGCTACTTCATCTACTGCTGCATCTCCTACATCTCCTGCTGCCTCATACTTTTCTCTATGTCCTGCTGCATCTACTGCTGCTGCCTCTGCTGGTGCATCTGCTGCTGATCTATCTCCTGCTCCATCTCTTCCTGCTGCATTCCCTGCTGCATCCGCTACTGCTGCATCTGCAGCATATGCTGCTTCATCTGGTGCTGCTTCACCTACTGCTGCAAGCCCTGCAAAATTTCCTGCTGCTGCATCTGCTGCTGCATCACCTGCTGCAGCATCTCCTGTTTAATCTCCTGAAGCATCTCCTGCTGCATTTCCATCTGGTGCACCTCCTGCCTCATATCCTGCTGCTGTGTCTCCTGCTGATGTATGTTTTGCTGCATCTCCTGCTGATGCATCTACTCCTGCATCTCCTGCTTCTGCATCTACTTCTTCTGAATCTACTTCTTCGGCATCTCTGGCTCCAACATCTCCTGCTTCATCAAATGCTGCTGCATCTCTTATGCATCTCCTTCTGCTGCATCTGCTACTGCATCTGCTGCTGCACCTCCTCCTGATTCGTCCCCTGTTCCACCTCCTCCTGCTGCATCTCCTGCTAAATCTCTTCCTGCTGCATCTTCTACTGCTGCATCTCATGCTGCTGCATCATCTCCTTTTGCATCTCCTGCTGTATCTGCTGCTTCTGCATTTCCTGATGTATCCCGTGCTGCTTCATCTCATACTGCTGCATCTCATGCTGCATGTCCTGCTGCTATATCTCCTGCTGCTTCATATCCTGCTACTGCATCTCCTAATTAATCTCCAGAAGCTTCATCTCCTGCTACTGCTTCATCTCTTGATCCATGTCTTGCTGCTGCATCTCCTGTTTCTGCATCTCCTTCTGCTTCGTCTGCTGCTGCATCTTTATCTGCTGTATCTCATGTTGCACCTTCTATTGAAGCATCTCCTGCGTCATCTCCTTTTGCTGCATCGCCTGCTGCTGCATCTCGTTCTACATCTCCTGCTGCATCTTCTTGATCGTCACCTACTGCATCTCCTTCTTCATCACCTGCAGATGCATCTCCTGCTTCTGCATATTCATCTGCATTTCCTGCTGCAGCTCTTTATAAATCTACTACTGCTGCATCTGCTGAATTTGCTGCTGCATCTCCTGATGCTGCAGCTCCTGCTGTTGCATCTGATGCTGCATCTGAAGATTCTAACGAGAGACACCATTTGATGCTAGCAACTTCCCAGGGGTATATCTGTTGAATGCTTTCAAATCTTCAATACAGCGTTACTAGCCTTGCTGATGTTACTGTTCACGAGCCTAGACGGAAAGTTCAATAAATCTTAGTTTGCAGTGATTGCGCTCTAAGAGAAGACATACAGAAGCAGAAGCATTCCATGCTAACATCTTCCCTGCTGGAGATATTCACTTTTCCTAAAGAGCGATATTAGTTGTTATTAAGTCGTTAATATCTAGCCTATGCGAAAACTTTGCGTTTTTTGTGCTTTGCGGCTGGCAGTGACAGCGCTTCCTGAAAGGATCCTATAGAGATCCAAAATTTGATGGTAGCAGCTTCCCTGTGGTACTTGTGCTGAACAATCTCAAATCTTGAAATGAAAATTTACAACTCCGTAATCAATACTAAACGTTTTGTTAGACTTGCTTTGCAGCTTGCAGTGAAAGTGCTTCAAAAGAAGATTCTAATGAGAGCTAGCATTTGATCGTAGCAGCGCCCTTGCGGTACTTTTTCTAAACGTCTTCAAATTTTGCAGTGACGCTTTAATAGCCATTCTGATGATGCAGTACATAAGCCCAGACTAAAAGTTCAACAAGTCTTGCCTTGCAGTGAAAGCGCTAAAGATTTCGAAGCGACGCTTTCATAGCCATTCTGATGTTGCAGTGTACAATCCTAGACTGAAACTTCTACAAGTTTTGCTTTGCAGTGAAAGTGCTCTAAGAGAAGACATTCAGTAGCAGCAGTATTCCACGCTAGCATCTTCACTGCGTCAGTTACTCACTTATCAGAAAGCACCTTCATAAGTCACAATTCAGTACCCTATACTAAAACGTTCTGTTAGTCATGCTTTGCAGCTTGCAGTGAAAGCGTTTCCAGAGAAGACTCTAACGAGAGCCAGCATTTCATCGTAGCTTTCATCTTCCCTGCGGTATTTGTGCTGAACGCTCTGCTATTTTCAAGTGACGCTTTAATAGCCGTTCTGATGTTAAAGTACACAAGCGTATACTCAAACTTCTTACAAGTCTCACTTTACAGTGAAAGCGCTCTAAGAGAAGACATTGAGAAGCAGCAGCATTCCATGCTAGCATCTTCCCTGTGGGCGTTATTCGATTTCCATAAAGCGCCTTAGTAGTGGCAGTTAAGTCATAATGAGATGAAGCAGGAGATGCAACAGCAGAAGATGCAGCACCAAGAGATGCAGCAGGAGATGCAGCAGCACATGCAGTATAAGCAAATGCAGCAGCAGGAGATGAAGTAGCAGATGCCGCAGGAGGAGTTGAAGCAGAATATGCATCAGCAGGAAATGCAGCACCATGAGATTAAGACAGAGATGCAGCAGGAGATGCAGAAGCAGATGTTGCAGGAAGTGCAGCACCAGCAAATGAAGCAACAGGAGATGCAGCAGCAGCACATGCAGAAGGTGATGCCGCAGTAGGAGATGTAGCAGCAGCAGATGCAGCAGGAGATTCATCAGCAGACAAAGGATATTCAGCAGCAGACACGGCATAAGGAGATTCAGCAGCAGGAGGTTCAACAGGAGATGCAGAAGCAAACGCAGCAGTAAGAGTGTCAGCAGGTGGAGATGCATCAGGAGATGCATATTCAGAAGGAGAAGCAGCAGGAGATGCAGCAGGAAATGAAGATTCAGCAGAAGATGCAGTAGGATGAGATTCTTCAACATATGCAGCAGCGTGATATGATGCAGCACCAGGAGATACAGCAGGTTATGGAGAAAGAGGAGATGATGCAGCACATGCAGCAGCCGGAGATTCAACAGCAGGAGATGCAGCAGCAGAGATTCAGCAGCAGGAGAAGCAGAAGGAGATGCATATTCAGAAGGAGATACGTCAGGAGATGTAGCAGGATATGTAACAGCATGAGATGCCGCCAGAGATTGAGGAGGAGATTCAGCAGAAGGAGATGCAAGAGCAAGATATGTATCAGCAGGACATACAGCCGGAGTCGATGCAGAAGGTAATAGAGCAGCAAGAGATTCAGAAGAAGGAGATGCAGAAAGAGATTAAGCAGCAGGAGATGCAGCAGCAGGAAAGGCAGCAGTATATAGAGAAGCAGGAAATGCAGCAGGAGGAGATGCAGTAGGAGGAGATAGAGCAGGTAATGCCGCAGTAGGAGATGCATCAGGAGATGCAAGAGCAAGAGATGCTGCATCAGACCCATCAGCAGGAGATGAAGCAGCAGTAGGTGCAGTTGGAGGTGCAGTAGCACCAGATGAAGCATTACCATGAGATGCATTAAGAGATGCAGCAGCAGGATATGTAGCAAGAGTTTTGGCAGGAGATGAAGCAGCAGCAGAGCAGAAGCAGATGTAACAGGAAAAGCAGCAGTAGATTCTAGATCAGCAGATACTCCATCAGGAAATACTGAAGCAGTTGCTGCAGGAGATGACATGCCATGTGATGAAGCCACAGAGGCATCAGTTGAAGATGAAGCAGGAGATGCAGCAGCACGAGGGGCATCAGCAGGTGCATGAGGAAATGAGGCAGTAAATGTAGAAATGTATAACGGAGGAGAAAGAGCAGGAGACGTTTCAACAGGAAATGGAGCAGGAAATGCATTAAGAAATGAGATACAGTAGGAGATGCAGAAGGAGTTGCAACATCAGGAGATGTAGCAGGAAATGCAGAATCAGGGGATATAGTAGGAGGAGATACAGAAGCAGTTGCAGCATCAGGAGATTCAGCCGGAAATGCAGCAGCAGAAGTAACAGGAGATGCAGCAGCATCATATGCACTAGGAGATTTAATAGCAGGAGATGAAGAAGCAGGAGATGTTACAGGCGATTCAGCAGGAGATGCAGACGGAGGAGATGCAGCAGCAGGAGGTGCAGAGTAATAGATGAAGTGAAGAAGATGCAGCAGAAGGAAATATAGCAGGAGATGCAGCTGCAGTAAATGCAGCAAGAGAGAAAGTAGCATCAGATCCAGCAGCATATGCAGCATCAGGTGCCACAGCAAGAGATGCAGGAGTAGATGAAGCAGCAGCAGATGCAGCAGCAAATTCAGCAGATGCAGCAGTAGTAGATTCATAAAGAGCTGCAGCAGGAAATGCTGATGAATATGCAGGAGCAGGAGATACAGGAGGAGATGCATCTGCAGGTGACGCTAAAGGAGATGCAGCAGGTGATGCTCAAGGAGATGCAGCAGGAGATGCAGAACGAGATGAAGCAGTAAGATATGCAGCAGAAGGAGATGACGCAGGAGGTGCTTCAATAGAAGGTGCAACATGAGATACAGCAGGAGATGCAGCAGCAGAGGAAGCAAAAGGAGATG
Source organism: Clamator glandarius (assembly GCA_033459285.1). Lineage (NCBI taxonomy): Eukaryota > Metazoa > Chordata > Aves > Cuculiformes > Cuculidae > Clamator > Clamator glandarius. Next base: position 455,277 of record JAUNZM010000300.1, on the reverse strand, counting down.
CAGAAACAGGAGATGCAGCAGCAGGACATGGATCAAGAGATGAAGCAGCAGGAGATTCATTAGGAGATGCAGTAGCAGGATATTAAACAGCAGGAGATATAGCAGCAGGAGATGAAGCATGGGATGCAGCAGGATGACATTAGGCAGCAGGGGATGTATCAGGAGATGCAGAATCAGCAGCTACAGCAGGAGATGCTTTAGCAGGAGATGCAGCAGGAGATGTAGCAGAAGGAGCTGCAGCATCAGGAAATGCAGCAGGAGATGCAGCAGCAGCAGAAGTAACAGGAGATGCAGCAGCATCATATGCACTAGGAGATGTAGCAGCAGGAGATGAAGAAGCAGGAGATGCTACAGGCAATTCAGCCGGAAATGTAGAAGGAGGAGATACAGTAGCAGGAGGTGCAGCATAGTAGATGAAGAGAAGATGCAGCAGAAGGAAATATATCAGGAGATTCAGCCGCAGTAAATGCATCAAGAGAGAAAGTAGCATCAGATGCAACATCAGGTGCAGCAGAAAAAGATGCAGAGGCAGGTGCAGCAGCAGGAGTTGCAGCAGCAGGAGATTTGGCAGGAGATGCAGCAGTAGATGAAGCAGCAGCAGATGCAGCAAAAAAATCAGCATATGCAGCTGTAGTAGATTCATAAAGAGCTGCAGCAGGAAATGGAGATGAATATGCAGCAGCAGGAGATGCATCTGCAGGTGATGCAGAAGGAGATGCAGCAGGTGAAGCTAAAGGAGATGCAGTGGGAGATGCAGAACGAGATGAAGCAGCAAGATATGCAGCAGAAAGAGATGACGCAGGAGATGCTTCAATAGAAGGTGCAACATGAGATACAGCAGGAGATGCAGCAGCAGACGAAACAAAAGGAGATGCAGAAAGAGGAGATGCAGCAGCAGGACATGGATCAAAAGATGAAGCAGCAGGAGATGCATTAGGAGATGCAGTAGCAGGATGTGAAACAGCAGGAGATATAGCAGCAGGAGATGCAGCATGAAATGCAGCAGGATGAGATGAAGCAGCAGGGGATGTATCAGGAGATGCAGAAGCAGCAGATAGAGCAGGAGATGCTGTAGCAGGAGATGCAGAAAGAGAGGTAGCAGAAGGAGATGCAGCAGGAAATGTAGCAGAAGGAGACGCAGCAGGAGATGCAGCAGTAGGAGATGCAACAGGAAATGCAGCACTAGAAGGTACAGAAGCACCAGATGCAACAGTATATGCAGCAGAAGGGGATGATTAAGAGAAGCAGCAGCAATTGATTCAGCAGGAGATGCTGGAGCCAGAGATGCAGAAGAAGTAGATGCAGAAGCAGGAGATGCAGCAGGACATGCATCAACAGGCGATGCAGCAAAACATACATCAGCAGGAGACACAGCAGCAGGATATGAGGCAGGAGATGCACCAGCAGCAGAAGCAGAAGCAGATGCAGCAGCAAAGGATGCAGGAAGAGATGCAGCAAGAATTGCATCAGCAGGAGATGCTGCTAGAAATTCAGTAGGATATGCAACAGCAAGCGATTTGGCAACAGCAGATGCAGCAGGATATGCAGCAGCAGCTGCAGCTGCATGAGGTGTATCAGTAGGAGATGTTGCAAGAGATGCATATTCAGCAGGTGATGCTCCAGGATATGCAGCAGGAGATTCAAAAGAAGGAAATGCAGCAGGAAAGCAGCCTGAGATGCAGCAGTAGGAGATGCAGAAAAAGAAGATGCAGCCGCACCAGAGACAGTAGCAGATTCAGCAGAAGTTGCAGCAGCAGGAGATGAAGAGGCAGGAGATTCAGCAGGAGGAGATGAAGCATCAGGAGATTGAGCAGGAGATGCATCAGCAGGAAATGCATCAGCATCTTCTGCAGCAGGAAATTCTGTAGGAGATTATGCAGCAGGACATTCAATAGAAAAGGCAGCAGGAGATTCAGTAGAAAAGGCAGCAGGAGATGCAACCGGAGATATACAAGGAGATTCAGAGCAGGGGATGTAGTAGGAGATGCAGCAGGAGATACATCAGCATGAATTGTAGCAAGGGATGCAGCAGGAGATTCTGTAGAAGAAGATTCAGCAGGAGATGCAGCAGAGATGAAATAGCAACATAGGCATCAGATGTTACAGCAGGAAGTGCAGCAGGAGATGCAGCCGCAGATGCCTTCAACAGGATATGCAGCTGAAATGCAGAAGCACTAGATGCATCCATAGAAGATTGAGCTGCAGATGCAGCAGGAAATGGAGATGCTTCTGCAGATGCATCCGCAGAGTATGCAGCAGGAAATGAAGCAGAAGATGCAGCAGCAGGAGATGCAGGAGGACATGAAGTAGAAGGAGATGCAGCAGCAGCAAATCTAGCAGGAGATGAAGCAGTACATGAAGCATCAGGAAATGGAGCAGCAGGTTAAGGAGATGCAGCAGTGCATGAAGCATCAGGAAATGCAGCAGAAGATAAAACATCAGCAAGAAATGCATCAGATTAAGCAGCAGAATATGCAGCAGGAGTTAATGCAGCAGGAGATGCATCAGCAGGTGATGCAGCTGCAGATGCAGAGGCAGCATATGCAGCAGCAATAGATGCAGCAGCAGATGCAGCAGGAGATGCTGATTCAGTATAAGATGTAGCAGCAGATCCTCCGATGCAGGAGTTGCAGCAGAAGGAAATGCAGTAAGATATGCTGCAGGTGGAGATGCAGCAGGAGATTATGAATCTGCTACTGTGGCATCTGTGGAATTTGCTGCTGCATCTCCTGCTGCTTCATCTACTGCTGCATCTCCTGAAAAATCTCCTGCTGCTGCATCTTCTTCTGATGTTCCTGCTGAATCTACTGCTGAATATGCATCCCCTGCTGCATCTCCTGCTGCTGCATCTCCTGCTTCATATCCTACTGCATCTCCTTAATCTGCTTCAACTCCTGCTGCTGCATTACCTTTTGCATCTATTCCTGTTGTATTTCCTGCTGCTGCATCTGCTGATACTGCATGTGCTGCTGCATCTCTTGCTGCTGCATCTTCTGGTGTTGCATCTCCTGCTGCATCACCTGCTCCTGTATCTCCTGCTGCTAAATCTCCTGATGCATCCTCTGATCATGCATCTGCGGATGCATCTCCTGATGCACCATTTCCCGTTGCATCTGCTGCTCCATCCCCTGCTGCATCTCTTTCTGCTCCATCTGCTGCATCTGCTGTTGGATATACTGCTGCTTCATCTACTGCTGCATCTCCTGTTAAATCTCCTGATACTTCATATCCTTCTGAATTTTCTGCTGAATCTACTGCTGTATATGCATCCCCTGCTGCATCTCCTGCTGCTGCATCTCCAGCTTCATATCCTACTGCATCTTCTCCTGCAGCATATCTTGCTGCATTTCCTTTTGTTGCATCTCCTGCTGCATCATCTGCTGCAGCATCTTCTGCTGCTACATCTCCTACTGAATCAGCATCTCCTGATACATCTGCTGCTGTATCTATTGCTGCTACATCTGCTACCTCTGCAGCTGCAGCAGCATCACCTGCTGCATTACCTCCTGCTGCTTAATCTGCTACTCCATTTCCTGATGTTTCATGTATTGCTGCATCTCCTTAATCTGCTGCTCCATTTCCTGATGCTTCATGTACTGCTGCATCTCCTGCTACATCTGCTGCTACTGCACCTCCTTCTACTTGATGTCCTCCTGCATCTCCTGCTGCTGCATCTGCTGCTTCATCTCCTGCTCCTGTATAGCCTGCTGCTTCATCTCTTGCTACATCCTCTGCGGATGCATCTGCGGATGCATCTCCAGAATCATCTCCATTTCCTGCTGCATCTGCTGCTCAATCTTCTACGGATGCATCTAGTGCTTCTGCATTTCAGCTGCATATCCTGTTGAAGGCATCTGCGTCTTCATCTCCTGCTGCTACATCACCTGCTGAATCTCCTGCTGCACTTCCTGCTGTAACTACTGATGCATATGTTGCTATTTCATCTCCTGCTGCATCTCCTACCGAATCTTCTTCTGCAGAATCTCCTGCTGCATCTCCTACTACATCCCCTGATGCTGAATCTCCTTCTATATCTCCTGCTGCATCTCCTGCTGCCTTTTCTACTGAATCCTGCTGCTGCAGAATCTCCTACGGAATTTCCTGCTGCAGAATCTGATGATGCATTTCCTGCTGCTGCATCTCCTGCTGCTGCATCTCCTGCTGCTGCATCTCCTGCTACTACAACTCCTGCTGAATCTGCTGCTGCCTCTGGTGCGGCTGCATCTTCTTTTACTGCATATCCTGCTGCTGCATTGCCAGCTGCTGCATCTCGTTCTGCTACATCTCCTTCTGCATCTGCTGCTACAGCATCTCCTGCTGTATCTGCTGAATTTGCTGCTGCATCTGCTGCTGCTTCATCTACTGCTGCATCTCCTGATAGATATCATGCTGCTGCATCTGCTGTTGCATCCTCTTCCACTACATCTGCTGCTGCATCTGATGCTTCATTCTCTCTTGCTGCATTTACTGCGGCTGAATCTCCTGCTATATTTCTTTCTGCTGCATCTTCTTCACTTCATCTACTACTCTGCAATTCCTGCGGCTGCATCTCCTCCTTCTGCATCTCCGGCTGAATTGCCTGTAGCATCTCCTGCTTTTTCCTCTTGTGCTGCTACATCTCCTAGTGCATATGATGCTGCTGCATCTCCCCTAACTTCTGCTGCTGCTGCATTCCCTGCTTCATCTCCTGATGCTGCATGTCCTTCTGCATCTCCTTCTGTGTCTCCTGCTACTACATCCTCAGCTGCTGCATTTCTTGCTTCATCTCTTCATGCTGCAACTTCTTCTTCATCTTCTGCTGATGCATCTCCTGCGGAATCTGCTGCTGCTGCATCTCCTGTTGCATCTGCTTCTGATGCATCTGCGGCTACATCTCTGCTGCTGCATCTCTTGCTGCATTTCCTGCTTCATCTGCTGATGCATCTGCTGCTGCTCTATGTCCTGCTACATCTCGTCATCCTGCACATCCTGCTGTATCTTCTGAAGATTCTCTTCCTATTGCTTCTCCTGCTGAATCTACATTTCCTGCTGCATCTGCTTCTGCATCTCCTGCTGCTGCATCTCCTGCGGAATCAGCTGCAGCTGCAGCTGCTTCTACATGAACGTTATAACTTTCTACGTTTGCTGCCTCATCTCCTGGTACATCTGCTAATGAACCTCCTGCTGCTGCATTTCCTGCTTCATCTTCAACTGATGCATCTGTGGCTTCATCACATGATATGTCATCTCCTGCTGCATCTGCTGCAGTATTTCCTGCTACAGTATCTGCTGATCCTGCATCTACTGCTGCACTTCCTGCTGCATCTGCTGCTGTTCTGCTGCTGCTTCATCTCCTGCCAAATCTCCTGCTACATATCTAGCTGCTGCAAATCCTAATGCATCTCATGATAATGCTTCATCTCCTGCTACTGCATCTCCTGCTGCACATACTGCTGCTACATTTCCTGCTGCATTTTCTGCTGCTGCATCTCCTGCTGATGAGTCCGATGCAGCATCTCTTTCTCTTGCTTTGCCTGATGCATCTCCTGCTGCTGCATTACCTGCTCTGTCTCCTCCTACTGCAGCTCCTCCAACTGCATATCCTACTTCAGTATATACTGCTGCCTTTCCTGCTGCTGCATCTCCTGCTACTGAATCTCTTTCTGCATTTCTTTCTGAATCTCCTGCTGCTCTATTACCTCCTGCATCGACTCCTGCTGCATGTCCTGCTGCTGCATCAACTCCTGCTGCATCTGCTTTAGCATCTCCTGCTGATGCATCTCCTGCTAAATCTGCATCTTCTGCTGCATCTACTTCTGCATCTCATGCTGATGCATCTCCTACTCTTGCATCTCCTTTTGCTGAATCTCCTCCTCAATCTCCGGCGGCATCTCATGCTGCTACATATCCTGCTACATCTCCTGACATATCTCCTTCTGAATATGCATCTCCTGCTGCTTCTTTTGCAGTTGAATCTACTGCTTCTTAATCTCCTGCTGCTGAATCTCCTCCTGCTGCGTCTGCTGCATCATCTAATCTTTCTCCATAACCTGCTGTATCTCCTGTTGCTGCATCATATCATGCTGCTGCATATGTTGAAGAATCTCTTCCTACTGCATCTTCTGCTGAATCTTCATTTCCTGCCGCATCTGCTTCTGAATCTCCTGCTGCTGCTGCATCTCCTACTGCTTCTCCTGCATCTCCTGCTGCTTCTCCTGCTGCTGCATCAGTTGCGGCTGAATCTCCTGATCAATCTCCTGTGGCATCTCCTTCTGAATATGCATCTCCTCAGGCATCTCCATCTGCTGCCACTCCTACTGCTGCGTGTACTTCTGCATCTCCTGCTGCACCTCCTGCTGCTGAATCTCCTGATGCCGTGTCTGCTGCTGAATATCCTTTGTCTGCTGCTGCATTTCATGCTGCTGAATCTCCTGATGCATCTGCTGATGCTGCATCTCTGACTGCTGCATCACCTTCTGCATGTGCTGCTGCAGCATCTCCTTCTGCTGCACCTCCTGTTGCTGCATCTACTGCTGCTGCACCTCCTGCTGCATCTTCGTCTGAATTTTTTTGGTGCTGCATTTCCTGCTGATGCATATTCTGCTTCAACTCCTGCTGCTGCATTACCTTCAACTGCATTTTCCACTGAATCTCTTGCTGTGTTTTCTACTGAATCTCCTGCTGCAGAATCTCCTACGGAATTTCCTGCTGCACAATCTGCTGATTCATGTCCTGCTGATGCATCTCCTTCTGAATTTGATGATGCATCTCCTGCTGCTGAATCTCCTGCCTCTTCATCTCCTGTCCCATCTCCTCCATCTGCATCTCCTGCTACAGGATCTCCTGCTGCTGCATCTCCTGCTGCTACATCTCCTTCGGCATCTCCTGCTACAGCATCTTCTGCTCTATCTGCTGCTTCTGCATCTCCTGATACATACCCTGCTGCTTCATCTCATCCTGCTGCATCTCCTGCTGCTATATCTCCTGCTATTTCATATCCATCTTCTGCACCTCCTAATTAATCTTTTGCAGCTTCATCTATTGATCCATGTCCATCTGCTGCATCTCCTGTTTCTGCATCTCCTTTTGCTTCCTCTTCTGCTGCATCTCCCGCTGTATCTCATGTTGCACCTTCTATTGAAGCCTCTCCTGCGTCATCTCCTGCGTCATCTCCTTCTGCTGCATATCTTGCTGCTTCATCTCGTTCTGCATCTCCTGCTGCATCTCCTTCTGCATCACCTGCAGATGTATCTCCTGCTCCTGCATATTCATCTCCATTTCCTGCTGCAGCTATTTATGAATCTACTACAGCTTCATCTATTGAATTTGCTGCTGCATCTGCTGCTGCTTCATCTACTGTTGCATCTCCTGATAGATCTCCTGCTGCTGCATCTCCTGCTGCTGCACCTGATGGTGCATCTGAAGCTGAATCTGATGCTGCATGTGATGCTACTTTCTCTCTCGCTGCATTTACTGCGGCTGAATCTCCTACTGTATTTCCTTCTACTGCATCTTCTTCACTTCATCCACTACTCTGCACCTCTTGCTGCTGCCTGATCTCCTGATGCATCTGCTTCTGCATCTCCTGCTGCTGCACCTCCTGCTGAATTAGCTGCTGCTGCATTTGTGGCTTCATAACCTGATATGTCATCTCCTACTGCATCTGCAGCAATATTTCTTGATGCAGAATCTGCTGATCCTGCATCTCCTGCTGCATTTACTGCTGCATCTGCTGCTGCTCTGCTACTGCTTCATCTCCTGCCAAATCTCCTGCTACACATCCTGTTGCTACACCTCCTAATGCATCTCATGATAATGCTTCATCTCCTGTTACTGCATCTCCTGCTGCACCTATTGCTGCTACATTTCCTGCTGCATCTTCTGCTGCTGCATCTCGTGCTAATGGGTCTGATGCTGCATCTATTCCTCTTGCATCTCCTGCTGCATCTCTTGTTGCTGCATTATCTGTTCTATCTCCTCCTACTGCATCTCCTCCTGCTGCATATCCTGCTTCTGTATATATTGCTGTCTTTCCTGCTTCTGTATCTCCTGCTGCTACATCTCCTAATGCATCCTCTGCTCATGCATATACGGATGCATCTCCTGATGCGCCATTACCCATTGCAACTGCTGCTCCATCCCCTGCTGCATCTCTTTCTGCTCCATCTGGTGCATCTGCTGTTGCATATGCTGCTGCTTCATCTAGTGCTGCATCTCCTGCTAAATCTCCTGCTGCTGCATCTCCTTCTGAAGTTTCAGCTGAATCTACTGCTGAATATGCATCCCCTGCTGCATCTCCTGCTGCTGAATCTCCTGCTGCATCTGCTGCTGCTGCATCTCCTACTGCAGCATGACTTTCTGCATGTGCTGCTGCAGCATCTCTTTCTGCTGCATCTCCTGTTGCTGCATCTGCTGCAGCATCTGCTGCAGCATCTCCTGCTGCATCTCCTGCTGCATCTCCGTCTGAAACTCTTGGTGCCGCATTTCCTACTGATGCATTTTCTGCTTAAATTCTTGCTGCTGCATTACCTTCTACATCTATTCTTGTTGTATTTCCTGCTGCTTCATCTCCTGCTGCATCCTCTGCGGATGCATCTGAGGATGCATCTGCAGAAGCATCTCCATTTCCTGCTACATCTGCTGCTCAGTATTCTACAGAGGCATCTAGTTCTTCTGCATTTCAGCTGCATATCCTGTTGAAGGCATCTGCGGCTGCCCTGCTGCTACATCTCCTGCTGAATCTCCTGCTGCACTTCCTGCTGTAACTGCTGATGCATATGTTGCTATTTCATCTCCTGCTGCATCTCCTACCGAATCTTCTTCTGCAGAATCTCCTGCTGCATCTCCTGCTACAATTCCTGCTGATGTATCTCCTGCTGTATCTCCTGCTGCCTTTTCTACTAAATCCTGCTGCTGCAGAATCTCCTACGGAATTTCCTGCTGCAGAAGATGCTGATGCATTTCCTGCTGATGTATCTTCTGCTGCTGAATCTCCTGCTGCTGCATCTCCTGATGCTGCAACTCCTGCTGAATCTGCTGCTACCTCTGGTTCGCCTGCATCTTATTTTCCTGCATCTCCTGCTGCTGCATCTCCGGCTGATTTCCTGCTGCATTTCCTTCTATTGAATCTCCTGCTGCATATCCTGGTGCATCACCTGCTGAATATGCATCTCCTGCTACATCTCATGCTGATACACCTCATGCAGCTGCATCTGCTGCTGCATATCCTGCTGCATCTGCTGTTGCCAAATCGCTTGCTGTTGCATATCCTACTGAATTTCCAGCAGCATCTCCTGCTGATGCAATTCCTGATGCATCTCATCCTGCACCCTTTGCTGCTGCATCTGCTGCTGCTTCTGCTGCTGGTGTATCTCCTGCCTCATATCCTGCTGATGTGTCTCCTGCTGATGTATGTTTTGCTGCATCTCCTGCTGATGCATGACCTGCTTCATCTCCTGCTTCTGCATCTACTTCTTCTGCATCTCTGGCTCCAGCATCTCCTGCTGCATCAATTGCTGCTGCACCTCTTATTCATCTCCTTCTGCTACATATACTGCTGTATCTGGTGTTCCTGTAACTCCTCCTGCTTCATCTCCTGTTGCGTCCCCTCCTGCTGCATCTCCTGCTGAATCTCCTCCTGCTGCATCTCCTGCTGCATCTCCTGCTGATGCATCTGCTGCTGCTGCATCTCCTACATCTCCTGCTACAGCATATCATGCTGCTGCATATGTTGAAGAATCTCTTCCTACTGCATCTTCTGCTGAATCTTCATTTCCTGCTGCATCTGCTTCTGCATCTCCTGCTGTTGCTGCATCTCCTGCTGCTTCTCCTGCTGCTGCATCAGTTGCTTCTGAATCTCCAGATGAATCCCCTGCGGTATCTCATGCTTCTACAAAACATGCTGAAACTCCTGCTGCTGAATCTCCTGATGCATCTGCTGCTGCTGCATCTTCTACAGCTGCATCACCTTCTGCATGTGCTGCTGCAGCATCTCCTTCTGCCGCATCTCCTGTTGCTGCATCTGCTGGTGCTGCACCTGCTGCAACATCTCCTTCTGCATCTCCTGCTGCTGCATCTCTGTCTGAATCTCTTGGTGCTGCATTTCCTGCTGATGCATATTCTGCTTCAACTCCTTCTGCTGCACCACCTTCTGCACCTATTCCTGTTGTATTTCCTGCTTCTGCATCTCCTGCTGCTGCATCTCCGTCTGAATCTCTTGGTGCTGTATCTCCTGCTGATGCATGTCCTGCTGCATCTCCTGCTTCTGCATCTACTTCTTCTCCATGTCCGGCTCCAGCATCTCCTGCTGAATCAATTGCTGCTGCATCCCTTATTCATCTCCTCCTGCTGCATATACTGCTGCTTCTGGTGCTGCTGTACCTCCTGCTGCATTTCCTGTTGGTTCTTCTACTACTGCATCTCCTTCTGAATCTCCTCCAACTGCATCTCTTGTTCCAACTCGTCCTGCTGCATCTCCTGCTTCATCTCCTGCTGCTGCATCTCCTTCTGCTACATCTCCTTCTGCATCTCCTGCTACAACATCTCCTGCTGTAGCTGCTGCTTCTGGCATCTCCTGATACATCCCCTCCTGCTTCGTCTCATCCTGCTGCATCTCATTCTGCATCTCCTGCTTCTGTAGCTCCTGCTGTTTCATATCCTGCTACTGCATCTCCTAATGAATCTCCTGCTGCTTCATCTCTTGATCCATGTCCTGCTGCTGCATCTCCTCTTTCTGCATCTCCTTTTGTTTCGTCTGCTTCTACATCTCCTGATGTATCTCATGTTGCACTTTCTATTGAAGCATCTCCTGCGTCATCTCTTTCTGCTGCATATCTTGCTGCTTCATCTCGTTCTGCATCTCCCGCTGCATCTCCTTGACCGTCACCTGCTGAATCCTCTTTCTGCATCACCTGCAGATGCATCTCCTGCTGTATCTCCTGCTCCTGCATATTATTCGAATTTCCTGCTGGAATTCTTTTTGTATCTCCTACTGCTGTATATGCTGAATTTGCTGCTGCATCTGCTGCTGCTTCATCTACTGCTACATCTCCTGATAGATCTCCTGCTGCTGCATCTCCTGCTGCTGCACATGATGCTGCATCTGCTGCTGCATCTGATGCTACTTTCTCTCTTGCTGCATTTACTGCGGCTGCATCTCCTGCTATATTTCCTTCTGCTGCATCTTCTTCACTTCATCTATTACTCTGCACCTCCTGCTGCTGCATATTATACTTCTCTGTATATGGCTGTTTTCCTGCTGCTGAATCACCTGCTGCTTAATCTTTTTCTGCATTTCCTTCTTCTGAATCTCCTGCTGCTCTATTACCTTCTGCATCGACTACAGCTGCATGTCCTGCTGCTGCATCTGCTTCTGCATCTCATGCTGCTTCATCTCCTGCTGTTGCATCTCGTTCTGCCTAATCTCCTACTGAATCTCCGGCGGCATCTCATGCTGTTACATATCCTGCTACATCTCCTGACGTATCTCCTTCTCAGTATGCATCTCGTTCTGCTTCTCCTACTGCTGAATCTCCTGCTGCTGAATCTACTGCTGCCACGTCTGCTCTTGCTGAATCTCCTGCTGCTGCGTCTGCTGCATCATCTCCTCTTTCTCCATAACCTGCTGTATCTCCTGTTGCTGCATCATATCATGATGCTGCATATGTTGAAGAATCTCTTCCTACTGCATCTTCTGCTGAATCTTCATTTCCTGCTGCATCTGCTTCTGCATCTCCTGCTGTTGCTGCATTTCCTGCTGCTTCTCCTTCTGAATATGCATCTCCTGATGCATCTCTACCTTCTGACACTCCTACTGCAGCGTTTGCTTCTGCATCTCCTGCTGCACCTCCTGCTACTGAATCTCCTTATGCTGTGTCTGCTGCTGAATATCCTTTGTCTTCTGGTACATCTCTTACTGCTGCATCACCTTCTGTATGTGCTGCTGCAGCATCTCCTTCTGCTGCATCTCCTTTTGCTTCATCTGCTGGTGCTGCACCTCCTGCAACATCTGATTCTGCATCTCCTGCTGCTGCACCTCCTGCTGCATCTTCGTCTGAATTTTTTGGTGCTGAATTTCCTGCTGATGCATATTCTGCTTCAACTCCTGCTGCTGCATCTGCTTTTTCATCTCCCGCTGCTGCATCTGCTGATGCTGCATGTGCTGCTGCATCTCCAGCTGCATCTCTTGCTGCTGCGTCTTCTGCTCTTGCTTCTCCTGCTTCATCTCATTATGACTTAACTGCCACTACTAAGGCACTTTATGGAAATCGAATAACGCCCACAGGGAAGATGCTAGCATGGAATGCTGCTGCTTCTCAATGTCTTCTCTTAAAGCGCTTTTGCTGCAAAGCGAGACTTGTAGAAGTTTGAGTATACGCTTGTGTACTTTAACATCAGAACGGCTATTAAAGCGTCGCTTTAAAATAGCAGAGCGTTCAGCACAAGTACCGCAGGGAAGAAGCTACGATGAAATACTGGCTCTCGTTAGAGTCTTCTCTGGAAACGCTTGAGGAGCTTTAGGAAAATTGAGTAAAGCCCATATAGAAGATGCAAGCATGGAATGCTGCTGCTTCTGAATGTCTTCTCATATAGCGCTTTTACTGCAAAGAAAGACTTGTAGAACTTTCAGTCTAGGCTCGTGTCCTGTAACATCAGAATGGGTATTAAAGCGTCACTTCAAAAAAACAAAGCTTTGCAGCTTGCAGTGAAAGCGCTTCCAGAGAAGACTAACGAGTGCCAGCATGTGATCGTAGCAGCTTCCCTGCTGTACTTGTTCTGAACGATTTGAAATTTTGAAGTGACGCTTTAATACCCATTCTGATGTTACAGGACACGAGACTAGACTGAAAGTTCTACAAGTCTTTCTTTGCAATGAAAGCGTTATAAGAGAAGACATTCAGAAGCAGCAGCGCTCCAACCTAGCATCTTCCATAAGGGCTTTACTCACTTGTCCTAAAGCTCCTCAAGAGTTAAATCACAATTCCGTAATCTATACTAAACGTTTTGTAAGACGTGCTTTGCAGCTTGCAGTGAAAGCGTTTCCAGAGAAGACTTTAATGAGAGCCAGTATTTCATCGTAGCTTCTTCCCTGCGGTACTTGTGCTGAACGCTCTGCTATTTTCAAGTGACGCTTTAATAGCCGTTCTGATGTTAAAGTACACAAGCGTATACTCAAACTTCTACAAGTCTCGCTTTGCAGTGAAAGCGCTTTAAGAGAAGACATTGAGAAGCAGCAGCATTCCATGCTAGCATCTTCCCTGTAAGCGTTATTCGATTTCCATAAAGCGCCTCAATAATGGCAGTTAAGTCATAATGAGATGAAGCAGGAGATGCAACAGCAGAAGATGCAGCACCAAGAGATGCAGCAGCACATGCAGTATCAGCAGATGCAGTATCAGCAGATGCAGCAGCAGATGCAGCAGCAGGAGATGCAGCAGCAGGAGTTGAAGGAGAATATGCATCAGAAGAAAATGCAGCACCAAGAGATTCAGACAGAGATGCAGCAGGAGATACAGCAGCAGGAGATGCAGAATAAGATGTTGCAGGAGGTGCAGCACCAGCAGATGAAGCAACAGGAGATGCAGCAGAAGGAGATGCTGCAGTAGCACATGCAGAAGTTGATGCAGCAGTAGGAGATGCAGCAGCAGCAGATGGAGCAGGAGATTCAGCAGCAGGAGATTGAGCAGCAGCAGGAGATTCAGCAGGAGACACGGCATAAGGAGATTCGGCAGCAGGAAGTGCAGAAGGAGATGCAGAAGCAAAAGCAGCAGTAGGAGTGGCAGCATGTGGAGATGCATCAGGAGATGCATATTCAGAAGGAGAAGAAGCAGGAGATGCAGCAGCAGCAGGAGATGCAGAAGAAGATGCAGCAGGAAATGAAGATTCAGCAGAAGATGCAGTAGGAAGAGATTCTTCAACATATGCAGCATCATGATATGATGCAGCAACAGGAAATAAAAGCAGGTTATGGAGAAAGAGGAGATGATGCAGCAGACTCAGCAGCAGGAGATTCAACAGCAGAAGAAGCAGCAGGAAATGCATATTCAGAAGGAAATATATCAGGAGATGTAGAAGGATATGTAGCAGCATGAGATGCCGCCAGAGATTGAGGAGGAGATTCAGCAGAAGGAGATGCAAGAGCAGGAGCTGCAGCAGCAGGAGATGCAGCAGGAGACTCAGCAGGACATGCAGCAGGAGGAGATGAGACAGGAGATGCAGCAGGAGAAGATTCAGCAGGAGATGCTGTAGCAAGAGATGCAGCAGGAGATGCAGCAGGAGATGTAACAAGAAATGCAGCAGGAGGATGCAGCAGTATATGCAGCAGTAGAAGATGAATAAGAGATGCAGCAGCAATTGATTCAGCAGGAGATGCTGGAGCCAGACATGGAGAAGAAGTAGATGCAGAAGCAGGAGATGCAGCAGGACATGCATCAGCAAGAGATGCAGCAAAACATACATCAGCAAGAGACACAGCAGCAGGATAGGAGGCAGGAGATGCACCAGCAGCAGAAGCAGCAGCAGGGTGAGATGCAGCAGGAATTGCATCAGCAGGAGATGCTGCTGGAAATTCAGTAGGATATGCAACAGCAAGAGTTTTGGCAACAGGAGATGCAGCAGGATATGCAGCAGCAGATGCAGCTGCATGAGGTGTATCAGTAGGAGATGTAGTAGGAGATGCATATTCAGCAGGTGATGCACCAGGATATGCAGCAGGAGATTCAAAAGAAGGAAATGCAGCAGGAAATCAGCCGGAGATGCAGCAGCAGGAGATGCAGGAAAAGAAGATGCAGGCGAACCAGATGCAGCATCAGATTCAGCAGGATTTGCAGCAGCAGGAGATGAAGAGGCAGGAGATTCAGCAACAGGAGATGCAGCATCAGGAGATTCAGCAGGAGATGCATCAGCAGGAAATGCATCAGCAGATTTTGCAGCAGGAAATTCCATAGGAGATTCTGCAGCAGCAGGATTCAGTAGAAAAGGCAGCAGGAGATTCAGTAGAAAAGGCAGCAGGAGATGCAGCCGGAGATATAGAAGGAGATTCAGCAGCAAGGGATGTAGTAGGAGATGCAGCAGGAGATACATCAGCAGGAATTGTAGCAGGAGATGCTGGAGGAGATTCTGTAGAAGAAGATTCATTAGGAGATGCAGCAGGAGATGAAATAGCAACATATGCATCAGCAGTTTCAGCAGGAAGTGCAGCAGGAGATGCAGCCACAGATGCCTTCAACAGGATATGCAGATGCAATGCAGAAGCACTAGATGCATCCGTAGATGATTGAGCAGCAGATGCAGCAAGAAATGGAGATGATTCTGCAGATGCATCCGCAGAGAATGCAGTAGGAGATAAAGCAGCAGGCTATACAGCAGCAGGAGATGAAGCAGCAGATGCAGCAGCAGGAGATGCAGGAGGACATCAAGTAGAAGGAGAGGCACCAGCAGCAATTGTAGCAGGAGATGCAGCAATACATGAAGCAGCAGGAAATAGAGTAGCAGATTAAGGAGATGCAGCAGCAGGAAATTCAGAGGCAGATGCAGAGAGAGCAGATGCAGCAGAAACAGATGCTGCAACAGATGCATCAGGAGATTCACATTCAGTAGGAGATGTAGCAGCAGAAGATGCTGCAGCAGATGATGCAGCAGGAGATCCAGCAGAAGGAAATGCAGCAAGATATGCTGCAGGAGGACATGCAATAGGATATGAAGCAGGAGATGCAGCAGCAGGAGATGTAGCCGGGGATGCATATTCAGCAGAAGATTCAGCAGAAACCTCAGAAGGAGATGCAGCAGCAGGAGATTTAGCAGGAGATGCAGCAGTAGATGAAGCAGCAGCATATGCAACAGCAGTAGCATCAGATGGAGCAGAAAACGCAGCAGGAGATTCAGTAGAAAATGCAACAGAAGGTAATGCAGCAGCAGGAGTTGAAGCAGAATATGCATCACTACGAAATGCAGCACAAAAAGACTCAGACTGAGATGCAGCAGGAGGTGCAGCACCAGCAGATGCAGAAGCAGATGTTGCAGCAGGTGCAGCACCAGCAGATGCAGCAACAGGAGATGCGGCAGAAGGAGATGCTGCAGAAGTACAGGCAGAAGGTAATGCAGTAGTAGGAGATGCAGCAGCAGGAGACACAGCAGCAGGAAATACAACAGGAATAGATGCAGAATGTAATGCAGCAGCAGGAGTTGAAGCAGAATATGCATCAGCAGGAAATGCAGCACCAAAAGTTTCAGATGGAGATGCAGCAGGAGGTGTAGCACCAGCAGATGCAGAAGCAGATGTTGCAGCAGGTGCAGCACCAGCATATGCAGCAACAGGAGATACAGTAGAAGGAGATGCTGCAGTAGCACATGCAGAAGGTGATGCAGCAGTAGGAGATGCAACAGCAGCAGATGCATCAGGAAATTCAGCAGCAGGAGATTCAGCATGATATGTAGAAGCATGAGATGCTGCAGGAGATTGATCAGGAGATTCAGCAGCAACTGATGCAGCAGCAGGAGAAGCAGCAGGAGATGCAGGAGGAGATGCAGAAGCAGATGCAGCAGGAAATGAAGATTCAGCAGAAGATGCAGGAGGAAGAGATTCTTCAACATATGCAGCAGCAAGATATGATGCAGCAAAAGGAGATACAGCAGGTTGTGGAGAAAGAGGAGATGATGCAGCAGATGCAGCAGGAGGAGATTCAGCAGGAGGAGATGCAGCAGGAGATACATATTCAGAAGGAGATACGTCAGGAGATGTAGCAGGATATGTAGCAGCATGAGATGCCACCGGAGATTCAGGAAGAGTTTCAGCAGAAGGAGATGCAAGAGGAGGAGATTCAGCAGAAGGAGATGCAAGAGCAGGAGATGCATCAGCAGGAGATGCAGAAGCAGATGCAGCAGGAGTCGATGCAGCAGCAGGACATGCAGCAGGAGTCGATGCAGAAGGTGATAGAGCAGCAGGAGATTCAGAAGAAGGAGATGCAGAAAGAGATTCAGCAGCAGCAGATGCAGCAGCAGGAAAGGCAGCAGTATATACAGAAGGAGCATATGCAGCAGGAAGAGATGCAGTAAGAGGAGATAGAGTAGATAATGCAGCAGCAGGAGGTGCAGCAGGAGATGCAAGAGCAAGAAATGCAGCATCAGACCCATCAGCAGGAGATGCAGCAGCAGAAAATGCAGCAGGAAATGCAGCAGGAGATGTAGTAGCAGGAGATGAAGCATTATCATGAGGTGCATTAGGAGGTGCAGCAGCAGGATATGTAGCAGGAGATTTGGCAGGAGATGAAGCAGCAGCAGAGCAGCAGCAGATCACAGAATCACAGAATAACCAGGTTGGAAGAGACCCACTGGATCGTCGAGTCCAACCATTCCCACCAATCCCTAAATCATGCTCCTAAACACCTCATCTACCCTAACCTTAAACACCTCCAGGGACAGTGACTCAACCACCTCCCTTGGCAGACCGTTCACCCTCTCCGTGAAGAA
Source organism: Clamator glandarius (assembly GCA_033459285.1). Lineage (NCBI taxonomy): Eukaryota > Metazoa > Chordata > Aves > Cuculiformes > Cuculidae > Clamator > Clamator glandarius. The sequence goes on along the minus strand of JAUNZM010000300.1, from coordinate 437,832 downwards.
CTTTTTCCTAATCTCAAGCCTAAATCTCCCCTGGCGGAGCTTGAGGCCATTCCTTCTCGTTCTGTCCCCTGTCACTTTGGAGAAGAGGCCAGCACCCTCCTCTCCACAACCTCCCCTCAGGTAGTTGTAGAGAGTAATAAGGTCTCCCCTCAGCCTCCTCTTCTCCAGGCTGAACAACCCCAGCTCTCTCAGCCACTCCTCATAAGATTTGTTCTCCAGCCAGTAGAAAATGCAGCAGTAGATGCAGGATCAGCAGATACTGCAGCAGGAAATACTGCAGCAGATGCAGCAGGAGATGACATATGAGGTGATGAAGCCACACATGCAGCAGCTGAAGACGAAGCAGGAGATGCAGCAGCAGGAGGTGCAGCAGCAGATGCACCAGGAGATGAGGCAGCAAATGTAGAAAGTTATAACGTACATGTAGAAGCAGATGCAGCAGGAGCTAATTCAGCAGGTAAAGCAGCAGCAGGAGATGCAGAAGCAGATGCACCAGGAAATGCAGATTCAGCAGGAGAAGCAATAGGAAGAGAATCTTCAGCAGATGCAGCAGGATGTGCAGAATGACGAGATGTAGCAGGACATATAGCAGCAGCAGATGCATTAGCAGATGAAGCAGGCAATGCAGCAAGAGATGCAGCAGCAAAGATGTAGCCGCAGATGCATCAGAAGCAGATGCAACAGGAGATGCCGCAGCAGCAGATTCCACAGGAGATGCAGCAGCAGAGGATGCAGAAGGAGTTGCAGCAGCAGCAGATTCCGCAGGAGATTCAACAGCAGAGGATGTAGTAGCAGGAGACACAGAAGGAGATGCAGAAGGAGCTGCAGCATCAGAAGATGCAGCAGGGAATGCAGCAGCAGCAGAAGTAACAGGAGATGTAGCAGCATCATATGCACTAGGAGATGTAGCAGCAGGCGATGAAAAAGCAGGAGCTGCTACAGGCAATTCAGCTGGAGATGCAGAAAGAGGAGATGCAGCATTAGGAGGTGCAGAGTAGTAGATGAAGTGAAGAAGATGCAGGAGAAGGAAATATAGCAGAAGATGCAGCAGCAGTAAATGCAACAAGAGAGAAAGTAGCATCAGATGCAGCATCAGGAGATGCAGCAGCAGTAGATCTATCAGAAGGTGCAGCAGTAAATTCAGCAGATGCAGCAGTAGTAGATTCATAAAGAGCTGAAGCAGGAAATGCAGATGAATATGCAGCAGCAGGAGATACAGCAGGAGATGCAGCAGCACATGCAGTATCAGCAGATGCAGCAGCAGGAGATGAAGCAGCAGGAGTTGAAGCAGCAGGAGTTGAAACAGAATATGCATCAGCAGGAAATTCAGCACCAAAAAATTCAGACGAAGATGCAGCAGGACATGCAGCAGCAGGAGATAAAGCAACAGGAGGTGTAGCAGAAGGAGATGCTGCAGCAGCACATGCAGAAGGTGATGCAGCAGTAGGAGATGCAGCAGATGCAGATGCAGCAGGAGATTCAGCAGCAGGAGATTCAGCAGCAGGAAATTCAGCAAGATATGTAGAAGCATGAGATGCCGCAGGAGATTGATAAGGTGTTGCAGCAGCAACTGATGCAGCAGCAGGAGAAGCAACTGGAAATGCAGCAGCAGCAGGATATGCAGAAGCAGATGCAGCAGGAAATGCAGATTCAGCAGGAGATGCAGCAGCAGGAGATCTATCAGGAGATGCAGCAGTTTATGAAGCAGCAGGAGATGCAGCAGTTTATGAAGCAGCAGGAGATGCAGCAGAAAATTCAGCATATGCAGCTGTAGTAGATTCATAAAGAGCTGCAGCAGGAAATGCAGATGAATATGGAGAAGCAGGAGATGCATCTGCAGGTGATGCAGAAGGAGATGCAGCAGGTGACGCTCAAGGAGATGCACAAGCCGGAAATGCCACAGGAGATGCACCAGCAGAAAATGCAGCAGGAGATGCTTCAGGAGATTAAACAGGTGATGCTGCAGCAGGTGATGCAGCAGCAGATGCAGCAGCAGGAAATTTTGCAGGGCTTGCAGCAGTAGGTGAAGCAGCACTAGATGAAGCATCATATGCTGCAGATGCAGCAGCAGAGGATGCAGCAGGAAGAGATGGAGCAGGAGATAGATCAGCAGCAGATGCACCAGCAGAGGCAGCAGCAGTAGATGCAGCAGGACATATAGAAAAGTATGAGGCAGCAGGAGATGTAGGAGATGCAGCAGTAGATGAAGTAGCGGTAGATGCAGCAGCCGTTGCAGCAGGAAATGCAGCAGGAGATGCAGAAGCAGGAAATGCAGCAGCAGGAGGTGCAGCTGCAAATGCATGCAGCAGCATATGCAGTAGGAGATGCAGCAGCAGGTGATTCAGTAGCAGGAGATTCAGCAGCAGATGTAGCAGGATATTCAGAATCAGTAGATGCATCCGCAGATGCATCAGCAGAGCATGTAGCAGGAGATACGGCAGCAGGAGATGCAAGTGTACATGAAACAGCAAGAGATAAAAGAGCAGATGCAGGAAATGCAGCAGCAGGAGATGCAGCAGGAGATGAAGTAGAAATGTAGATACAAGTGCAGCAGGAGATGCAGCAGTAGGAGATGTAGCAGGAGATGCAGCAGTACATGAAGTAGCAGCAGATACAACAACAGATACAAGAGATGTAGCAGAGTAGATGCAGCAGGATATGAAACTGCAGAAGATACAGAAGGAGATGCAGCAGCAGGACATGAAGCTGGAGTTGCAGGAGGAGATGCAGCAGCAGGTGCAGCAGGAGATGTAGCAACACCAGAAGCAGCAGCAGATGCAGAAGCAGGTGATGCAGGATGAGACGCAGCAGGCACTGCAGCAGCAGGAGATGCTACAGGAGATGCAGCAGGATATGCCACAGCAGATGCAGCAGCATGAGGTGCATAGCATATGCAGCAGGAGATGAAGTAGCAGGAGATGAAGAAGCAGGAAATGCAGAAGATGTAGCAGCGGGAGATGCAGGAGAAGCAGCACCAGGAGATGAAGAGGCAGGAGAATCAGCAGCAGGAGATGCATCAGCAGGAAATGTAGCAGGAGATTCTGCAGAAGGAAACACCGTAGGAGAGTCTGCAGCTGGAGATTCAGCAGAAGATTCAGCAGAAGATGCAGCAGGAGATTCAGCAGCAGGAGATGTAGTAGGAGATGCAGCAGGAGATACATCAGCAGGAGTTGCAGGAGGAGATTCTGCAGAAGAAGATTCAGCAGGAGATATAGTAGGAGATGCATCAGGAGATGAAGTAGCAACATATACATCAGAGGTTACAGCAGGAAGTGCAACAGGACATTCAGCAGGTGATGTAGCAGCAGGAGATGCAGCCGCAGATGCCTTCAGGAGGAAATGCAGAAGCACTAGATGCATCAGTAATAGAATGAGCAGCAGATGCAGCAGGAAATGGAGATACTTCTGCAGATGCATGATCAGAGGATGCAGCAGCAGGAGATGCTGGAAAACATCAAGTAGCAGGAGATGTATCAGCAGAAAATGTAGCGAGAGATGCAGCAGTACATGAATCAGCAGCAGATGCAGCAGTAGATTAAAGAGATGCAGTAGCCAGAAATGCAGCAGGAGATGCAGCAAGAGGAGATGCATCAGAAGGAGATGCAGGCAGCAGACGAAAGAGGAGATGCAGATTCAGCAGCAGATGAAGTAACAGGAGAGGCAGCAGCAGATGAAGTAGCAGGAGATGCAGCAATATGTGAAGCAGCACCAGATGCAGCAGCATATGCTGAAGATGTACTAGTAGGAGATTAAGCAGGAGATCCAGCAGGAAGAGATGCAGCAGGATATGCAGAAAAAGATAAAGCAGAAAGAGATGTATCAGGAAATACAGCAGCAGGATATGCATCAGCAGGAAATGCAGCAGGACATGCACTAGCAGAAGATGCAGAGGAGATGCAGCCGGAGATATAGAAGGAGATTCAGCAGCAGGTGATGTAGGAGGAGATGCATAAACAGAGAATGCAGCAAGAGATAAAGCAGCCAGCTATAGAGCAGCATGAGATGAAGCAGCAGATGCAGCAGCAGGAAATGCAGGAGGACATCAAGTAGAAGGAGATGCAGCAGCAGCAAATGTAGCAGGAGATGAAGCAGTACATGAAGCATCAGGAAATAGAGCAGCAGATTAAGCAGCAGCAGGAAATGCAGCAGAATATGCAGCAGCAGGTGATGCAGCGGTAGCTGCAGAGGCAGCAGATGCAGCAGTAATAAATACAGCAGCAGATGCATCAGGAGATGCTGATTCAGTAGGAGATGTAGCAGCAGAAGATGCTGCAGCAGATGATGCAGCAGGAGATGCATCAGAAGGAAATGTAGCATAATACGCTGCAGGAGGAGATGCAGTAGGATATAAAGCAGAAGATGCAGCAGCAGGAGATGCAGCAGGGGATGCATATTCAGCAGTAGATTCAGTAGAAACTTCAGAAGGAGATGCAGCAGTAGATGACACAGCGGCATGTGCAACAGCATATGCAGCAGATGGAGCAGAAAGAGATGCAGCAAGGGATAGAGCAGCAGATGCAACGGGAAATGGTGCATCAGGAGATGCATCCGCAAATGCATGATCAGAGGATGCATCAGGAGATGTAGCAGCAGGAGATACAGGAGCAGGTGATGCAGCAGGAGATGCAACACCAGAAGATGCAGCACCAAGAGATGCAGCAGAAGATGCAGCAGCACATGCAGTATCAGATGCAGCAGTAGATTCAGCGGAAGATTCAGCAGAAGATGCAGCAGGAGATATAGAAGGTGATTCAGTAGCAGGAGATGTAGTAAGAGATACAGCAGCAGATACATCAGCAGGAGTTGCAGGTGGAGATTCTGCAGAAGAAGATTCAGCAGGAGATACAGTAGGAAATGCATCAGGAGATGAAGTAGCAACATATACATCAGAGGTTACAGCAGGAAGGGCAACAGGAGATTCAGTAGGTGATGCAGCAGCAGGAGATGCAGCCGCAGATGCCTTCAGGGGGAAATGCAGAAGCCTTAGATGCATCCGTAGAAGATTGAGCAGCAGATGCAGCAGGAAATGGAGATACTTCTGCAGATGCATCTGCAGATGCATGATCAGAGGATGCAGAAGCAGGAGATGCTGGAGGACACGAAGTGGCATTAGATGTAGCAGCAGGAATTGTAGCAGGATATGCAGCAGTACATGAATCAGCAGCAGATGCAGCAGCAGATAAAGGAGATGCAGTAGCCGGAATTGCAGCAGAAGATGAAGCAAGAGGAGATGCAGCTGCAGGAGATGCAGTAGCAGGAGATGCAGCTGCAGCTGCAGAGGCAGAAGATGCAGCAGCAATAGATGCAGCAGGAGATGCATCATGAGATGCAGATTCAGTAGGAGATGCAGCAGCAGAAGATGTTGCTGCAGATGACACTGCAGGAGATGCCGCAGAAGGAGATGCAGCAGGAGATGCAGGAGAAGGAAATGCAGCAGGTAATGCAGCAGCAGGGGATGCATGTTCAGCAGTAGATTCAGCATCACATTCAGATGGAGATGCAGCAGCAGGAGATATAGCAGAAGGCGATTCTTCAGCAGGAGATAGATCAGCAGGAGATGAAGCCACAAAAGATGCAGCAGAGGATGCAGAAATAAATGCAGCAGAATACACCTCAAGAGATGCAGAAGAAGGAGATGCAAGAGTAGATGCTGTAGAAGGATTTGTAGCAGGAGATGCATCAGCAGGAGATGCAGCAATAGGTGAAGAAGCAGCATATGCTGAAGATGTATTAGGAAAAGATTTAGTGGGAGATCCAGCAGGAAGAGATGCAGCAGGATATGCAGAAAAAGATAAAGTAGAAAGAGATGCATCAGGAAATACAGCAGCAGGATATGCATCAGCAGGAAATGCAGCAGGACATGCACTAGCAGAAGATGCGGCAGGAGATGCAGCAGTAGATGCAGCCAGAGATGTAGCAAGAGGATATGCACCATGATATACAGCAGCAGGAAATGCAACAAAAGATGAAACAGGAGGAGATGCAGCAGGAGAGGCAGCAGAGGAGATGCAGCAGTAGATTCTGCTGCTGCATCTCATGCTGCATCTCATGCTGCTACCTCTCCTCCTGCTAAATCACCTCCTGCTAAATCTCCTCCTGCATCAGCTGATGCATTTCCTGCATCTCCTGCGGCTGCATCTTCTGCTTCTGCATCTCCTGCTACTGGGTCTGCTGCATCATCTCCTCCTGCCTCTTCGCCTACAGCATCTCCTTCTGTATCTCGTGCTACATCTCATGAAGCTGTACCTGCTGAAGCATCTCTTCCTGCTGCATCTCCTGATGAACAGGCATCTATTGATGCATATGCTGCTGCTTCATCTCCTGCTGCTGCAGCTCCTACTGAATCTGCTGTTGAATATCATCCAGCATCTGCAGCGGCTGCATCTCCTACTGCTGCATCATCTCCTGCTGCATCTCCTGATTCATCTCCTACTGCTGCATCTGCAGTATTTTCGGCTGCATCTGCTGCTGCTTCATATACTGCTTCATCTCCTACTACTGCATCTCTTTCTGCTTCTCATTCTGCATCTCCTGATGCTACAGCTCCATTTGCGACATCTCCTACTGCATCTCCTGCTGCTGAATCTCCCGCTGCATCTCCTGATTCATCTCCTACTGCTGCATCTGCAGTATTTTCGGCTGCATCTGCTGCTGCTTCATATACTGCTTCATCTCCTACTACTGCATCTCCTTCTGCTTCTCATTCTGCATCTCCTGATGCTACAGCTCCATTTGCAACATCTCCTACTGCATCTCCTGCTGCTGAATCTCCCGCTGCATCTCCTGATTCATCTCCTACTGCTGCATCTACAGTATTTTCTGCTGCATCTGCTGCTGCTTCATATACTGCTTCATCTCCAACTCCTACATCTCCTGCTGCATCTCCTCCTGAATCTAATCCTACCACATCTCCTGCTGCATCTCCTGATGCTGCATCTCCACCTTCTGCTGCATTTTCTACTGAATCTCCTGCTGCGTTTTCTACTGAATCTCCAGCTGCAGAATCTCCTACGGAATGTCCTGCTGCAGAATCTGCTGATGCATTTCCTGCTGATGCATCTCCTCCTGAATCTCCTGAAGCTGCACCTCCTTCTGCTGAATCTCCTGCTGCTGCATCTGCTGCATCATCTCCTCTTTGTCCATAATCTGCTGTATCTCTGTTGCTGCATCTTATCATGCTGCTGCATATGTTGAAGAATCTCTTCCTACTGCATCTTCTGCTGATTCTTCATTTCCTGCTGCATGTGCTTCTGCATCTCCTGCTGCTGCTGCATCTCCTGCTGATTCTCCTACTGCTGCATCAGTTGCAGCTGAATTTCCTGATGAATCTCCTGCGGCATCTCATGCTTCTACATATCATGCTGAATCTCCTGCTGCATCTCCTTCTGAATATGCATCTCCTGATGCATCTCCACCTGCTGCCACTCCTACTGCTGCGTTTGCTTCTGCATCTCCTGCTGCTGTATCTCCTGATGTCGTGTCTGCTACTGAATATCCTTTGTCTGCTGCTGAATCTCCTGCTGCTGAATCTCCTGCTGCATCTCCTACTTCTGCATCACCTTCTGCATGTGCTGCTGCAGCATCTCCTTCTGCTGCATCTCCTGTTGCTTCATCTGCTGGTGCTGCACCTCCTGCAACATCTGCTTCTGCATCTCCTGCTGCTGAACCTCCTGCTGCATCTCTGTCTGAATCTCTTGGTGCTGCATTTCCTGCTGATGCATATTCTGCTTCAACTCCTGCTGCTACATCTCCTGCTTTTACATCTGCTGATAATGCATGTGCTGCTGCATCTCCTGCTGTTTCTCCTGCTGCAGCATATTCATCTGCATTTCCTGCTGCAGCTCTTATGTGAATCTACTGCTGCTGCATCTGCTGAATTTGCTGCTGCATCTCCTGATAGATCTCCTGCTGCTGCATCTCCTGCTACTGGGTCTGCTGCATCACCTCCTCCTGCCTCTTCACCTACAGCATCTCCTTCTGTATCTCGTGCTACATCTCATGAAGCTGTACCTGCTGAAGCATCTCTTCCTGCTGCATCTCTTGATGAATAGGCATCTATTGATGCATCTTCTGCTGCTTCATCTCCTGCTGCTGCAGCTCCTACTGAATCTGCTGTTGAATATCTTCCTGTATCTGCAGCGGCTGCATCTCCTGCTGCTGCATCATCTCCTGCTGCATCTCCTGATTCATCTATTGCTGCATCTGCATTATTTTCGGCTGCATCTGCTGCTGCTTCATATACTGCTTCATCTCCTACTACTGCATCTCCTGCTGCATTTCCTTCTGCATCTCCTGCTGCATCTCCTGCTGAATCTAATCCTACCACATCTCCTGCTGCATCTCCTGATGCTGCATCTCCAACTGCTGCACCTTCTGCTGCTCAACTCCTGCTGCTGCATTTTCTGCTGATGCATAACCTGCTGCATCTCTGACTGCTGCATCTCCTGCTGCTGAATCTCTTGCTGCTGCATCTGCTGGTGCTGCATATGCTACTGCATCTGCTGCAGGATCTTCTTATTCTGCCTCTCATGCCACATCTCCGGCTGATGCATCTCCTGCTTCTCTATATCTTGCTCAATCTACTGCTGCTGCATCTCCAGCTGCATCTCCTGCTGCTGCATCTCTTGCATCTTTTGGTGCATCTGCTGTAGATTAATCTACTGCTGCATCTCCTCTTGCTTCATCTTCTGATTTTTTGATGTCCTTCTGCATCACCTGATGCTCCATCTGCTGCTGCTGCATACACTGCTGCATCTTCTGCTGCTGAATTCACTTCTGCTGCATCTGCTGCTGCATCACCTTCTACTGAATCCCCTGCTGCATCTCCTGCTGCTGCATCCACTGGTACATCTCCTAATGCTGCATCTCCTGCTGATGCACCTCCTGATGCATCTCCTGCTCAATCTCCTCCTGCTGCTTCTCCTACTGCTTCATCTCCTGCATCTGCTGCTGCATGTGCTGCTGCATCTCCTGCTTCTCTATGTCCTCCTCCTGCATCTCCACCTGCATCTGTTGCTGCTGCATCCTCTGCTGAACCTCCTGCTGCTGCATCTCCTTCTGCAACTCCCTCTGATGCATCAGCAGATTCATCTGATGATGCATCTCACCTGCTTCATCTCCTGATACTGAATCTCCTGCTCTTGCATACCCTGCTGCATCTACAGCTGCTTCTAAGCCTACTTCATCTACTGCTGCTGCATTACCTGCTGCTTCTGCTGCTGCATCTCCTCCTGAATTTCCTGCTGCTGCATCTCCTGCTGCTGTATCTTTTGCTTATCAATCTCCTGCTGCTGCATCTCTTACGGAATCTGCTTCTGAATCTGCTCTTGCACCTACTGCAGCTGCATCTCCTGATGCTGTATCTGCTGCTACTGCATCTCCTAATGCATCTCCTGGAGCTTAATCTCCTGCTTTTGCATCTCCTGCTTTATCTCCTTCTGATGCCTATCTTGCTGCTGCATCTACTGCTGCTTCGTCTGCTTCTACATCTCCCGATGCATTTCCTGCTGCTGCATCTCAGGGTATATCTCCTCTAGCTCAGTCTCTTGCTGCATATCCTGCTGCAACATCTCCTGCTACTGCATCTCCTTCTCTGCATCTCCTGCTGCATCTCTTGCAGCTGCATCTCCTGCTCCATCTCTTGCAGCTGCATCTCCTGCTCCATATCCTTCTGTTGCATCTGCGTATTTTTCTTATGATGGTGCTTTCTTGCTGGATCTCCTGCTTCTGCATCTCATACCACATCTCCCGCTGATGCATCTCCTGCTTCTGTATATCTCGCTGCATCTCCTGCTGCTGCATCACCTGCTACATCACCTGCTGCTGAATCTCCTGCATCTTTTGCTGCATCTGCTGTAGATTCCCCTCCTGGTGCATTTCCTGCTGCTGCATCTCTTACTGATGGATGTCCTCGTACATCTCCTGATGCTGCATCTGCTGCTGCATCTCCAGCAGCTGCATCTCCTGTGGCATCTACTGCTGAATCTCGTCTGGCTTCATTCTCTGCTTCATCTACTGCTGTTGCATAACCTGCTGCGGAATCTCCTAATGCATCTCCTCTTGCTTTGTCTCCTGATGCTTCCTATCCTGCTTCATCTCCTTTTGCTGCATATATTGCTGCTGCATCTACTGCTGCTTGGCATGATGCTGTATCCCCTGCTCCATCTCCTGCTGGGGTATCTCCTTCTGCATCTCCTGCTGCTCCATCTGCTGCATCTGCATCATCAGGATATTCTGAAGGAGATGCAGCAACAGGAGATGCAGCAGCAGGAGATGCAACCACAGTACTGCGGCAGCAGATTCAGCTGCAGGAGATGCAGCCATATGAGATGCAGCAGGATTTTCAGAAGAGGGTACAGCAGAAGGAGATGAAGCAGGAGATGCAGTAGCAGATGCAGCACAAGGAAGTTTACCAGCAGAAGATGTAGGAGGATATGCAGCAGCAGTAGATGAAACAGACCATAAAGCAGAAGCAGGAGAATCAGCAGCAGGGGATGCAGTAGCAGATTCAGCAGCAAATTCAGCAGAAAATGTAGCAACAGTAGATGCAGAAGAAGGATATGTAGCAGGAGATGCATCAGCAGGAAATGCAGCAGCAGAGGCAGCAGCAGAAGATGCAGCAGGAAGTATAGAGAAAAATGAGGAAGCAGGAGCAGCCCCTATTACTTGATGTCCTCCTGCATCTACTGATGCTGCATCTGCTGCTTCATCTCCTGCTTCTGTATCTTCTGCTGCTACATCTCCTGATGCTCATGCATCTCCTCCTGCAGCATATCTTGCTGCATTTCCTTCTGCTGCATCTCCTGCTGCATCATCTGCTGCAGCATCTTCTGCTACTACATCTCCTACTGAATCAGCATCTCCTGATGCATCTGCTGCTGCATATATTGCTGCTGCATCTGCTGCCTCTGCAGCTGCTTCTGCATCACCTGCTGCATTACCTCCTGCTGCTTAATCTGCTGCTCCATTTCCTGATGCTTCATGTACTGCTGCATCTCCTGCTACATTTACTGCTGCTGCATCTCCTTCTCCTTGAAGTCCTCCTGCATCTGCTGCTTCATCTTCTGCTGCTGTATAGCCTGCTGCTTCATCTCTTGCTGCATCCGATGTGGATGCATCTGCGGTTGCTTCTGCAGCTCAATCTTCTACGGATGCACCTAGTGCTTCTGCGTTTCAGCTGCATATCCTGTTAAAGGCATCTGTGGCTGCATCTCCTGCTACTACATCTCCTGCTGAATCTCCTTCTGCACTTCCTGCTGTAACTGCTGATGCATATGTTGCTATTTCATCTCCTGCTGCATCTCCTGCTGAAACTTTTTCTGCAGAATCTCCTGCTGCATCTCCTACTACATCCCCTGCTGCCGAATCTCCTTCTATGGCTCCTGCTGCATCTCCTGATGCATTTTCTACTGAATCTCTTGCTGTGTTTTCTACTGAATATCCCGCTGCAGAATCTCCTACGGAATTTCCTGCTGCACAATCTGCTGATGCATTTCCTGCTGATGCATCTCCTGCTGAATCTGCTGCTGTCTCTGGTGCCGCTGCATCTTCTTTTCCTGCATCTCCTACTGCTGCATCTCTGGCTGATTTCTTGCTGCATTTCCTTCTGTTTAATCTCCTGCTGCATATCCTGGTGCATCACCTGCTGAATATGCATCTCCTGATACATCTCTTGCAGATACCCCCATGCAACTGAATCTGCTGCTATATATCCTGCTGCATCTGCTGTTGCCAAATCTCTTGCTGTTGCATATCCTACTGAATTTCCAGCAGCATCGCCTGCTGATGCAATTCTTTCTGCATCTCATCCTGCATCCTTTGCTGCTGCATTTGCTGCTGCTTCTGGTGATGCTACATCTCCAGCTGCATCTACTGCTTCATCTGCTGCGGTATCTCCTGCTGCTTATGGTTCTGCATGTTCTTCTGCATATGTTTCTTCATATTCTGCTGCATATGGTGCTGCATCTGCTGCTGCTTCTGCTGCTACTGCATTTCCTGCCTCATATCCTTCTACTGTGTCTCCTGCTGATGTATGTTTTGCTGTATCTCCTGCTGATGCATGTCCTGCTGCATCTCCTGCTTCTGCATCTACTTCTTCTGCATCTACTTCTTCTGCATCTCCTGCTGCATCATTTGCTGCTGCATCTCTTATTCATCTCCTTCTGCTGCATATACTGCTGCATCTGGTGCTGCTGTACCTCCTCCTACTGCATGTCCTGCTGCATCTCCTGCTTATGCATCTCCTGCTGCTGCATCTCCTTCTGCTACATCTCCTTCTGCATCTCCTGCTACAGCATCTCCTGCTCTATCTGCTGCTTTTGCATCTCCTGATACATCCCCTGCTGCTTCACCTCATCCTGCTGCATCCCATGCTGCATCTCCTGCTGCTATATCTCCTGCTGTTTAATATCCTGCTACTGCATCTCCTAATGAATCTCCTGCTGCTTCATCTCTTGATCCATGTCGTGCTGCTGCATCACCTCTTTCTGCATCTCCTTTTGTATCCTCTGCTGCTGCATCTCCTGCTGTATCTCATGTTGCACCTTCTATTGAAGCATCTCCTGCGTCATCTCTTTCTGCTGCATATCTTCCTGCTTCATCTCGTTCTGCATCTCCTGCTGCATCTCCTTGAGCGTCACCTGCTGCATCTCCTTCTGCATCACCTGCAGATACATCTCCTGCTGTATCTCCTGCTTCTCCATATTCATCTGCATTTCCTGCTGCAGTTATTTATGAATCTACTACTGCTGCATCTGCAGAATTTGCTGCTACATCTGCTGCTGCTTCATCTACTGCTGCATCTGCTGCCAAATCTCCTGCTCCTGCATCTTCTTCTGATGTTCCTGCTGAATCTAGTGCTGAATATGCATCCCCTGCTGCTTCTCTTGCTGCTGCATCTCCTGCTTCATATCCTGCTGCATCTCCTTCTTTATATCCTACTGCATCTCCTCCTGCAGCATATCTTGCTGCATTTCCTTCTGCTGCATCTCCTGCTGCATCATCTACTTCAGCATCTTCTGCTGCTACATCTTCTACTGAATCTGCATCTGCTGATGCATCTGCTGCTGCATCTATTGTTGCTGCATATGCTGCCTCTGCAGCTGCAGCTGCATCACCTGCTGATGCATCACCTGCTGCATTACATCCTGCTGCATATTCTGCTGCATTTCCTGATGCTGCATCTCCTTATTCTGCTGCTCATTTTCCTGCTACTTTATGTACTACTGCATCTCCTGCTACATTTGCTGCTGCTGCATGTCCTTCTACTTGATGTTTTCCTGCATTTCCTGCTGCTGAATCTGCTGCTTCATCTCCTTCTGCTGTATAGCCTGCTTCTGCATCTCCTACTTCTTCATCTCTTGCATCTCCTTCTGCTGAATCTCTACCTCAATCTCTGGTGGCATCTCATGCTGCTACATATCCTGCTACATCTCCTGACGTATCTCCTTCTCAATATGCATCTCCTGTTGCTTCTCCTGCTGCTGAATCTCCTGCTGCTGCATCTTCTCCTGCTGAATATTCTGCTGCTGGTGCATCTGCTGCATCATCTCCTCCTTCTCCGTAACCTGCTGTATCTTCTGTTGCTGCATCATATCATGCTGCTGCATATGTTGAAGAATCTCTTCCTACTCCATCTTCTGCTGAATCTTCATTTCCTGCTGCATCTGCTTCTGCATCTCCTGCTGCTGCTGCATTTCCTTCTTCTTCTCCTGCTGCTGCATCAGTTGCTGCTGAATCTCCTGATCAATCTCCTGCAGCATCTCATGCTTCTACATGTCACGCTGAATCTTCTAATGCATCTCCACCTGCTGCCACTCCTACTGCTGCGTTTGCTTCTGCATCTCCTGCTGCAACTCCAGCTGCTGAATCGCCTTATGCCGTGTCTGCTACTGAATATCCTTTGTCTGCTGCTGAATCTCCTCCTGCTGAATCTTCTGCTGCATCTCCTACTGCTGCATCTCCTTCTGCATGTGCTGCTGCAGCATCTTCTTCTGCTGCATCTCCTACTTAAGCATCTCCTGCTGCTGCATCTCCTGCTGTATCTCCGTCTGAATCTCTTGGTGCTGCATTTCCTGCTGATGCATATTCTGCTTCAACTCCTGCTGCTGCATTACCTTATGCATCTATTCCTGTTGAATTTCCTGCTGCTGCATCTGCTGATACTGCACGTGCTGCTGCATCTCTTGGTTCTGCATCTTCTGGTGTTGCATATCTTGCTGCATCTCCTGCAGCATCACCTACTCCTGTATCTCCTACTTCTACATCTCCTGATGCATCCTCTGATCATGCATCTGCAGATGCATCTCCTGATGCACCATTACCCATTACATCTGCTGCTTCATGCCCTGCTGCATATCTTTCTGCTTCATCTGGTGAATCTGCTGTTGCATAGGCTGCTGCTTCATCTACTGCTGCATTTCCTGTTAAATCTCCTGAATGCTTCATCTCCTTCTGAAGTTTCTGCTGAATCTACTGCTCTATATGCATCCTCTGCTGCATCTCCTACTGCTGCATCTCCTGCTTCATATCCTACTGCATCTCCTCCTGCAGCATATCTTGCTGCATTTCCTTTTGCTGCATCTCCTGCTGAATCATCTGCACAGCATCTTCTGCTGCTACATCTCCTACTGAATCTGCATCTCCTGATGCATCTGCTACTGCAATTATTGCTGCTACATCTGCTGCCTCTGCAGCAGAGTGAGCCTGGAGGTGACAATTCAGTGGTAAAGGGGGGGTGTGCTGGCAACACCTGCCGGTATATCACCACTAAGCAAGAGGGGGTGAGTGCAGCTGAGGATGGTAGGCAGCAAACTGGCACTGTGGCCTTAGTTAAGTCAAGGACTGCTCAGTTGGGGAGGAGCCCTATTGCGAAGGCTGAAGCTACGCCTGCCCAGCTGAAGTGCATTTACACCAATGCACGCAGCATGGGAAATAAGAAGGAGGAGCTGGAAGCTGTGGTAGGGCAGGGAGACTACGATGTCGTTGCCATTGCGGAGACGTGGTGGGATGACTCGTACGACTGGAGCGTACCCATGGAGGGGTATAAACTCTTTAGGAAGGACAGGAAGGGCAGAAGAGGAGGTGGGGTAACCCTCTATGTTAGAGAGGGCATTGATACCCTCGAACTGGACTACGATAAGGATGGGACAGAGTGCCTGTGGGTGAAAATCAGAGGAGTCCATGGGCAGGAAGGGATTGTGATGGGAGTCTGCTATAGACCGCCCAGCCAAGAAGAAGCAGCTGATGAGCTCTTCTACAAACAACTGAGTGTAGTCTCAAAATCGCTACCTCTAGTCCTTGTGGGAGACTTCAGTTTCCCAGATATAGGCTGGGAGTACAATACAGCAGAAAGGAAGCAGTCCCGGAGGTTCCTGGAGTGTGTGGAAGACAACTTCCTCACACTTCTGGTGAGCGAACTGACAAGGGACGGTGCCCTCCTGGACCTGCTGTTGGTGAACAAAGAAGAACTGGTGGGGGATGTGAGGGTTGGAGGACGCCTGGGGCAAAGCGATCATGAGATGATAGAGTTCTCAGTGCGGGGTAAAATGAAGAAGGAGGTTAGCAGAACAGTTGCCCTCAACTTTCAGAGAGCAGACTTTGGGCTGTTCAGAAGGCTGGTTGGAAAAGTCCCGTGGGAGGCGCTCCTTGAAGGCAAAGGTGTCCATGAGGGCTGGGCGCTCTTCAAGAAGGAACTTCTAGCAGCTCAGGGGAAAGCCGTCCCCAAGTTCCGGAAAAGTAGCCGGAGGGGTAAGAAACCAGCGTGGTTGAGTAGGGAGGTCCTAAGAGACATCAATAGGAAGAGGAGGGCCTACGACCTCTGGAGGAAGGGGCAGGCATCCTGGGTGGACTACAGGGAGAAAGTGAGAAAGTGCAGGGAAAAAATCAGGAGGGCTAAGGCCCAACTAGAAATGCGATTGGCCATGACTGTGAAAGACAACAAAAAGTCTTTCTACAAATATGTCAACAGCAAAAGGAGGGCTAGGGAGAATCTCCAGTCCCTAGTAGA
The DNA here is from genome assembly GCA_033459285.1 of Clamator glandarius. Classification (NCBI taxonomy): domain Eukaryota; kingdom Metazoa; phylum Chordata; class Aves; order Cuculiformes; family Cuculidae; genus Clamator; species Clamator glandarius. Next base: position 421,826 of record JAUNZM010000300.1, on the reverse strand, counting down.
TGCAGAGGGAACAAGAGTAACAGGGGACGAAGACAAGGCTGAAGTGCTCAATGCCTACTTTGCCTCAGTCTTTAACAGTAAGGAAAATTGTTCCCTCTGTGCACAACCCCAAGGGTTGGATGAGAAGTATGAGATTCCCATGGTCCAAGAGGAGGTGGTTAGAGACTTGCTTGCCCAGCTAGATGCCCACAAGTCTATGGGGCTAGATGGAGTCCACCCAAGATTTTTGAGGGAACTGGCGGATGTGCTGGCCAAACCCCTTTCCATCATCTTCCAGCAGTCCTGGATGACTGGGGAGGTTCCACTGGACTGGAGGCTGGCTGATGTTGTGCCCATCTATAAGAAGGGGCGCAGGGAGGATCCGGGGAACTACAGGCCTGTCAGCCTGACCTCGGTACTGGGGAAAGTCATGGAGTGGGTGATCTTGAGTGCGATCATGAAGCACTTGCAAGAGAACCGGGTGATCAGGCCCAGTTAACACGGGTTCATGAAAGGCAGGTCTTGCCAGACTAATCTGAACACCTTCTATGACCAAGTGACTAAACTCTTGGACGAGGGAAAGGCTGTGGATGTGGTTTTCCTAGACTTCAGTAAAGCCTTTGATACAGTTTCTCACAGCATTCTGCTTCGGAAACTGTCGGCCTCTGGCCTGGACGGTCACACACTCTCCTGGGTGAAAAACTGGTTGAATGACCGGGCCCAGAGGGTGGTGGGAAATGGGGTTAAATCCAGCTGGAGGCTAGTGACAAGTGGGGTTCCCCAGGGCTCAGTGCTGGGTCCAGTCCTGTTTAATGTCTTTATCAATGACCTGGATGAAGGCATTGAGTCCTCCCTTAGCAAGTTTGCAGATGACACCAAGCTGGGAGGAAGTGTCAATCTGCTGGAGGGTCGGGAGGCTCTGCAAAGGGATCTGAACAGGCTGGACTGCTGGGCTGAGACCAACGGCATGAGGTTTAACAAGGCCAAATGCCGGGTCCTGCACTTGGGGCACAACAACCCTAAGCAGAGGTACAGACTAGGAGAAGCCTGTCTGGAAAGCTGCCAGGAGGAGAAGGACCTGGGAGTGTTGGTTGACAACCGACTGAACATGAGCCAGCAGTGTGCCCAGGTGGCCAAAAAGGCCAATGGCATCCTGGCTTGTATCAGGAACTGCGTGACCAGCAGGTCCAGGGAGGTTATTCTCCCCCTGTACTCGGCACTGGTGAGACCGCACCTTGAGTACTGTGTTCAGTTCTGGGCCCCTCACCACAAGAAGGATGCTGAGGCTCTGGAGCGAGTCCAGAGAAGAGCAACAAAGCTGGTGAAGGGGCTGGAGAACAAATCTTACGAGGAGCGGATGAGAGAGCTGGGGTTGTTCAGCCTGGAGAAGAGGAGGCTGAGGGGAGACCTTATTACTCTCTACAACTACCTGAAGGTGGGTTGTGGAGAGGAGGGAGCTGGCCTCTTCTCCCAAGTGACAGGGGACAGGACGAGAGGGAATGGCCTCAAGCTCCGCCAGGGGAGATTTAGGCTTGAGATTAGGAAGAAATTCTTCACAGATAGGGTGATTAGGCATTGGAACAGTCTGCCCAGGGAGGTGGTTGAGTCACCGTCCCTGGAGGTGTTTAAGGTTAGGGTAGATGAGGTGCTTAGGAGCATGATTTATGGACTGGTGGGAATGGTTGGACTCGACGATCCAGTGGGTCTCTTCCAACCTGGTCATTCTGTGATTCTGTGATTCTGTGACCTGATGCTGCATTACCTCCTGCATTACCTCCTGCTGCTTAATCTGCTGCTCCATTTCCTGATGCTTCATGTACTGCTGCATCTCCTGCTACACTTGCTGCTGCTGCATCTCCTTCAACTTGATGTCCTCCTGCATCTCCTGCTGCTGCATCTGCTGCTTCATTTCCTGATGCTGTATAGCCTGCTGCTTCATCTCTTGCTGCATCCTCTGCGGATGCATCTGCGGATGCATCTCCAGAAGCATCTCCATTTCCTACTGCATCTGCTGCTCAATCTTCTACAGATGCATCTAGTGCTTCTGCATTTCAGCTGCATATCCTGTTGAAGGCATCTGCGGCTACATCTCCTGCTGCTACATCACCTGCTGAATCTCCTGCTCCACTTCCTGCTGTAACTGCTGAAGCTTATGTTGCTATTTCATCTCCTGCTGCACTTCCTGCTGAATCTTCTTCTGCAGAATCTCCTCCAGCATCTCCTGCTACAATTCCTGCTGATGTATCTCCTGCTGCATCTCCTACTACATCCCCTGCTCCTGAATCTCCTTCTATATCTCCTGCTGCATCTCCTGCTGCCTTTTCTACTGAATACTGCTCCTGCAGAATCTCCTACGGAATTTCCTGCTGCAGAATCTGATGATGCATTTCCTGCTGATGCATCTCCTGCTGAATCTCCTGATGCTGTATCTCCTGCTGCTGAATCTCCTGCTGCTGCAACTCCTGCTGAATCTGCTTCTGCCTCTGGTGCGGCTACATCTTCTTTTACTACATATCCTGCTGCTGCATCTCCGGCTGCTGCATCTTGTTCTGCTACATCTCCTTCTGCATCTGCTACTACAGTATCTCCTGCTGTATCTGCTGCATTTACTGCTGCATCTGCTGCTGCTTCATCTACTGCTGCATCTCCTGATAGATCTCATGCTGCTGCATCTGCTGTTGCATCCTCTTCCACTGCATCTGCTGCTGCATCTGATGCTTCATTCTCTCTTGCTGCATTTACTGCGGCTGCATCTCCTGCTATATTTCTTTCTGCTGCATCTTCTTCACTTCATCTACTACTCTGCACTTCCTGCGGCTGCATCTCCTCCTTCTGCATCTCCGGCTGAATTGCCTGTAGCAGCTCCTGCTTTTTCATCTCCTGCTGCTACATCTCCCAGTGCATATGATGCTGCTGCATCTCCTGTTACTTCTGCTGCTGCTGCATTCCCTGCTGCATCTCCTGATGCTGCAGCTCCTTCTGCATCTCCTTCTGTGTCTCCTGCTACGACATCCCCTGCTGCTGCATTTCCTGCTGAATCTCCTGATGCTGCAACTCCTTCTGCATCTTCTGCTGTTGAATCTCCTGCGGAATCTGCTGCTGCTTCATCTCCTGTTGCATCCGTTTCTGATGCATGTGCGGCTACATCTCTGCTGCTGCATCCCTTGCTGCATTGCCTGCTACATCTTCTGATACATCTGCTGCTGCTTTATGTCCTGCTACATCTCGTCATCCTGCAGATCCTGCTGCATCTGCTGAAGAATCTCCTCCTATTGCTTCTCCTGCTGAATCTGCATTTCCTGCTGCATCTGCTTCTGCATCTCCTACTGCTGCACCTCCTGCTGAATTAGCTGCTGCTGCATCTCTGGCTTCATCACCTGTTATGTCATCTCCTGCTGCATCTGCTGCAATATTTCCTGCTGCTGAATCTGCTGATCCTGAATCTATTGCTGCATTACCTGTTCCATCTGCTGCTGCTCTACTGCTTCTTCATCTCCTGCCAAATCTCCTGCTACATATGCTGCTGCTGCATCTGATGCTTCATTCTCTCTTGCTGCATTTACTGCGGCTGCATCTCCTGTAATATTTCCTTCTGCTGCATCTTCTTCACTTCATCTATTACTCTGCACCTCCTTCTGCTGCATCTCCTCATTCTGCATCTCCGGATGAATTGCCTGTAGCAGCTCCTGCTTTTTCATCTCCTGCTGCTACATCTCCTAGTGCATATGATGCTGCTGCATCTCCTGTTACTTCTGCTGCTGTTGCATTTCCTGCTGAATCTCCTGATGCTGCAACTCCTTCTGCATCTGCTGCTACTTCATCTCCTGTTGCATCTGCTTCTGATGCATCTGCGGCTACATCTCTGCTGCTGCATCTCTTGCTGCATTCCCTGCTTCATCTGCTGATTCATCTGCTGCTGCTCTATGTCCTGCTACATCTCGTCATTCTGCAAATCCTGCTGTAGTTGCTGAAGATTCTCTTCCTATTGCTTCTCCTGCTGAATCTGCATTTCCTGCTGCATCTGCTTCTGCATCTCCTGCTGCTGCATCTCCTGCGGAATTAGCTGCTGCTGCATCTGATTCTACATGTACGTTATAACTTTCTACATTTGCTGCCTCATGTCCTTGTACATCTGCTGCTGCACCTCCTGCTTCATATTCAACTGATGCATCTGTGGCTTCGTCACCGGATATGTCATCTCCTGCTGCATCTGCTGCAGTATTTCCTGCTGCAGTATCTGCTGATCCTGCATCTACTACTGCATTTCCTGCTGCATCTGCTGCTGCTCTGATGCTGCTTCATCTCCTGCCAAATCTCCTGCTACATATCCTGCTGCTGCACCTCCTAATGCATCTCATGATAATGCTTCATCTCCTGCTGCTGCATTTCCTGCTGCACCTACTGCTGCTGCATTTCCTGCTGCATCTTCTGCTGCTGCATCTCCTGCTGAGGAGTCTGATGCAGCATCTCTTTCTTTTGCATCTCCTGCTGCATCTCTTGCTGCTGCATTACCTGCTCTATCTCCTCCTATCGCATCTCCTCCAACTGCATATCCTGCTTCTCTATATACTGCTGCCTTTCCTGCTGCTGCATTTCCTGCTACTGAATCTCTTTCTGCATCTCCTTCAGAATCTCCTGCTGCTCTATTACCTCCTGCATCGACTCCTGCTGCATGTCCTGCTGCTGCATCTCTTCCTGCTACATCTGCTTCTACATCTCCTGCTGATGCATCTCCTGCTAAATCTGCATCTCCTGCTGCATCTGCTTCTGCATCTCCTGCTGATGCATCTCCTTCTGCTGAATCTCCTCCTGAATCTCTGGTGGCATCTCATGCTGATATATATCCTGCTACATGTCCTGACATATCTCCTTCTGAATATGCATCTCCTTCTGCTTCTTCTGCAGTTGAATCTCCTGCTTCTTAATCTCCTGCTGCTGAATCTCCTGCTGCTGCGTCTACTTCATCATCTCCTCTTTCTCCATAACCTGCTGTATCTCCTGGTGCTGCATCTTATCATGCTGCTGCATATGTTGAAGAATCTCTTCCTACTGCATCTTCTGCTGAATCTTCATTTCCTGCTGCATCTGCTTCTGAATCTCCTGCTGCTGCTGCATTTCCTGCTGCTTCTCCTGCATCTCCTGCTGCTTCTCCTGCTGCTGCATCAGTTGCTGCTGAATCTCCTGATGAATCTCCTGTGGCATCTCCTTCTGAATATGCATCTCCTCAGGCATCTCCACCTGCTGACACTCCTACTGCTGCGTGTTCTTCTGCATCTCCTGCTGCACCTCCTGCTGCTGAATCTCCTGATGCCGTGTCTGCTGCTGTATCTCCTTTGTCTGCTGCTGAATCTCCTGCTGCTGAATCTCCTGATGCATCTGCTGATGCTGCATCTCCGACCTCTGCATCACCTTCTGCATGTGCTGCTGCAGCATTTCCTTCTGCTGCATCTCCTGTTGCTTCATCTGTAGGTGCTGCACCTCCTGCAACATCTACTTCTGCATCTACTGCTGCTGCACCTCCTGCTGCATCTTCGTCTGAATTTTTTGGTGCTGCATTTCCTGCTGATGCATATGCTGCTTCAACTCCTGCTGCTGCATTACCTTCAACTGCATTTGCTACTGAATCTCCTGCTGTGTTTTCTACTGAATCTCCTGCTGCAGAATCTCCTACAGAATTTCCTGCTGCACAATCTGCTGATTCATTTCCTGCTGATGCATTTCTTGCTGAATCTCCTGCTGATGCATCTCCTGCTGCTGAATCTCCTGTCTCTTCATCTCCTGTCCCATCTCCTCCTTCTGCACCTCCTGCTACAGAATCTCCTGCTGCTACATCTCCTGCTGCATCTCCTGCTACAGCATCTCCTGCTCTATCTGCTGCATCTGCATCTCCTGATACATCCCCTACTGCTTCATCTCATCCTGCTGCATCTCCTGCTGCTATATCTCCTGCTCTTTCATATCCATCCTCTGCATCTACTAATGAATCTCCTGCTGCTTCATCTCTTGATCCATGTCCTGCTGCTGCATCTCCTCTTTCTGCATCTCCTTTTGCTTCGTTTGCTGCTGCATCTCCTGCTGTATCTCATGTTGCACCTTCTACTGAAGCATCTCCTGCGTCATCTCCTTCTGCTGCATATCTTGCTGCTTCATCTCGTTCTGCATCTGCTGCTGCATCTCCTTCTGCATCACCTGCAGATGCACCTCCTGCTGCTGCATATTCATCTGCATTTCCTGCTGCAGCTCTTTATGAATCTACTACAGCTTCATCTATTGAATTTGCTGCTGCATCTGTTGCTGCTTCATCTACTGCTGCATCTCCTGATAGATCTCCAGCTGCTGCATCTCCTGCTGCTGCACCTGATGGTGCATCTGAAGCTCCATCTGATGCTACTTTCTCTCTTGCTGCATTTACTGCGGATGAATCTCCTACTATGTGTCCTTCTGCTGCATCTTCTTCACTTCATCCACTACTCTGCACCTCCTGCTGCTGCCTGATCTCCTGATGCATCTGCTTCTGCATCTCCTGCTGCTGCACCTCCTGCTGAATTAGCTGCTGCTGCATTTGTGCCTTCATAACCTGATATGTCATCTCCTGCTGCATCTGCTGCAATATTTCTTGATGCAGAATCTGCTGATCCTGCATCTACTGCTGCATTTACTGCTGCATCTGCTGCTGCTCTGCTACTGCTTCATCTCCTGCCAACTATCCTGATACATATCCTAATGCTGCACCTCTTAATGCATCACATGATGATGCTTCATCTCCTGCTACTGCATCTGCTGATGCACCTACTGCTGCTACGTTTCCTGCTGCATCTTCTGCTGCTGCATCTCGTGCTAATGGGTCTGATGCTGCATCTATTGCTCTTGCATCTCCTGCTGCATCTCTTGTTGCTGCATTATCTGCTCTATCTCCTCCTACTGCATCTCCTCCTGCTGCATATGCTGCTTCTGTATATACTGCTGCCTTTCCTACTACTGTATCTCCTGCTGCTACATCTCCTGATGCATCCTTTGCTCATGCATCTACGGATGCATCTCCTGATGCGCCATTTCCCATTGCATCTGCTGCTCCATCCCCTTCTGCATCTCTTTCTGCTCCATCTGGTGCATCTGCTGTTGCATATGCTGCTGCTTCATCTACTGCTGCATCTCCTGCTAAATCTCCTGCTGCTGCATCTCCTTCTGAAGTTTCTGCTGAATCTACTGCTGAATATGCATCCCCTGCTGCATCTCCTGCTGCTGAATCTCCTGCTGCACCTGCTGCTGCTGCATCTCCTACTGCTGCATGACTTTCTGCATGTGCTGCTGCAGCATCTCTTTCTGCTGCATCTCCTATTGCTGCATCTGCTGCTTCATCTCCTGCTGCATCTCCGTCTGAAACTTCACATTTCCTACTGATGCATTTTCTGCTTAAGTTCCTGCTGCTGCATTACCTTCTACATCTATTCCTGTTGTATTTCCTGCTGCTTCATCTCCTGCTGCATCCTCTGCGGATGCATCTGAGGAGGCATCTGCAGAAGCATCTCCATTTCCTACTGCATCTGCTGCTCAATCTTCTACGGATGAACCCAGTGATTCTGCATTTAAGCTGCATATCCTGTTGAAGGCATCTGTGGCTGCATCTCCTGCTGCTACATCTCCTGCTGCATCTCCTGCTGTACTTCCTGCTGTAACTGCTGATGCCTATTTTGCTATTTCATCTCCTGCTGCATCTCCTACTGCATCTTCTTCTGCAGAATCTCCTCCAGCATCTCCTGCTACAATTCCTGCTGATGTATTTCCTGTTGCCTTTTCTAATAAATCCTGCTGCTTCAGAATCTCCTACGGAATTTCCTGCTGGTGCATCTCCTGCTGAATTTCCTGATGCTGCATCTCCTCCTGTTGAATCTCCTGCCTCTTCATCTCATGCTGCTGTAGCTCCTGCTGAATCTGCTGCTGTCTCTGGTGTACCTGCATCTTCTTTTCGTGCATCTCCTACTGTTGCATCTCTGGCTGATTTATTGCTGCATTTCCTTCTGTTGAATCTCCTGCTGCATATCCTGGTGCATCACCTGCTGAATATGCATCTCCTGATATATCTCCTGCTGATACACCTCATGCAGCTGCATCTGCTGCTGCATATCCTGCTGCATCTGCTGTTGCCAAATCGATTGCTGTTGCATATCCTACTGAATTTCCAGCAGCATCTCCTGCTGATGCAATTCCTGCTTCAAATCATCCAGCATTCTTTGGTGCGGCATTCCCTGGTGCATCTCCTGATGCTACATCTCCTGCTGTGTCTGCTGCTTCATATGCTTCTGTATCTCCTGCTGCATATGGTTCTGCATATTCTGCTGCATATCTTTCTGAATCTTCTGCTGCATAAGTTGCTGCATCTGCTTCTACGGTTACTTGTACGGATGCATCTCCTGATGCGCCATTTCCCATTGCATCTGCTGCTCCATCCCCTGCTGCATCTCTTTCTGCTCCATCTGGTGCTTCTGCTGTCGCATATGCTGCTGCTTCATCTACTGCTGCATCTCCTGCTAAATCTCCTGCTGCTGCATCTCCTTCTGAAGTTTCAGCTGAATCTACTGCTGAATATGCATCACCTGCTGCATCTCCTGCTGCTGCATCTCCTGCTTCATATCCCACTGCATCTCCTCCTGCAGCATATCTTGCTGCATTTCCTTCTGCTGCATCTCCTGCTGCATCATCTGCTGCAGCATCTTCTGCTGCTACATCTCCTACTGAATCAGCATCTCCTGATGAATCTGCTGCTGCATCTAATGCTCCTACATCTGCTGCCCCGGCACCTGCAGCTGCATCACCTGCTGATGCATCTCCTGCTGCATTACCTCCTGCTGCATATTCTGCTGCTTATTCTGCTGCATTTCTTGCTGATGTTTAATCTGCTGCTGCATTTCCTGATGCTTCAGGTACTGCTGCATCTCCTTATCCTGCTGCTCCATATCCTGATGCTTCGTGTACTGCTGCATCTCCTGCTACATTTGTGGCTGCTGCATCTCCTTCTACTTCATGTCCCCCTGCATTTCCTGCTGCTGCATCTGCTGCTTCATCTCCTCCTGCATTCTCTGCGGATGCATCTGCGGAAGCATCTCCATTTCCTGCTCATCTGCTGCTCAGTCTTCTACTGATGCACCTAGTGCTTCTGCATTTCAGCTGCATATCCTGTTGAAGGCATCTGCGGCTGCATCTCCTGCTGCTACATCTCCTGCTGAATCTCCTGCTGCACTTCCTGCTGTAACTGCTGATGCTTATGTTGCTATTTCATCTCCTGCTGCATCTCCTACTGCATCTTCTTCTGCTGAATCTCCTCCAGCATCTCCTGCTACAATTCCTGCTGATATCTTTAAGATATTTAAGATAAAGCGCTTTAAGAGAAGACATACAGAAGCAGCAGCATTCCATGCTAGCATCTTCCCTGTGGGCGTTATTCGATTTCCATAAAGCGCCTCAATAGTGGCAGTTAAGACATGATGAGATGAAGCAGGAGATGCAAGAGCAGAAGATGCAGCACCAAGAGATACAGCAGGAGATGCAACACCAGAAGATGCAGCACCAAGAGATGCAGCAGGATATGCAGCAGCAGGATATGCAGCAGCAGGAGTTGAAGCAGCAGTAGTTGAAGCAGAATATGCATCAGCAGGAAATGCAGTACCAAGAGATTCAGACCAAGATGCAGCAGGAGGTGCAGCAGCAGGAGATGCAGAAGCAGATGTTGCAGGAGGTGCAGCACAGGCAGATGAAGCAACAGGAAATGCAGCAGAAGTAGATGTTGCAGCAGCACATGCAGAAGGTGATGCAGCAGTAGGAGATGCAGCAGATGCAGATGCAGCAGGGGATTCAACAGCAGAGAAAGGATATTCAGCAGCAGACACGACATCAGGAGATTCAGCAGCAGGAGGTACAGCAAGAGATGCAGAAGCACACGCAGCAGTAGGAGTGTCAGCAGGTGGAGATGCATCAGGAAATGCATATTGAGAAGGAGATGCAGCATGAGATTCAGAATGATATGAAGAAGCATGAGATGCCGCAGGAGATTCATCAGGAGATTCTGCAGCAACTGATGCAGCAGCAGGAGAAGCAGCAGGAGATGCAGCAGCAGCAGGAGATGCAGAGGTAGATGCAGCAGGAAATGAAGAATCAGCAGAAGATGCAGTAGGAAGAGATTCTTCAACATATGCAGCAGCATGATATGATGCAGCAACAGGAGATACAGCAGGTGGTGGAGAAAGAGGATCTGATGCAGCAGACGCAGCAGGAGATACAACAGAAGGAAATGCAGCAGGAAATCAGCCGGAGATGCAGCAGGAGGAGATGCACGAAAAGAAGATGCTGCCGCACCAGAGGCAACAGCAGATTCAGCAGGAGTTGCAGCAGTAGGAGATGAAGAGGCAGGATATTCAGCAGGAGGAGATGCAGCATCAGGAGATTCAGCAGGAGATGCATCAGCAGGAAATGCATCAGCAGATTGTGCAGCAGGCAATTTCGTAGGAGATTCTGCAGCAGGAGATTCAGTAGAAAAGGCAGCAGGAGATTAAGTAGAAAATGAAGCAGGAGATGCAGTAGGAGATTCTGCAGAAAAAGATTCAGCAGGAGATGCAGCAGGAGATGGAATAGCAACATAGGCATTAGCAGTTACAGCAGGAAGTGCTGCAGGAGATTCAGCAGGAGATGATGCAGATGAAATGCAGAAGCACTAAGTGCATCCGTAGAAGACTGAGCAGCAGATGCCGCAAGAAATGGAGATGCTTCTGCAGATGCATCCGCAGAGGATGCAGCAGGAGATGAAGCAGCAGGCTATACAGCAGTAGGAGATGGAGGAGGACATCAAGTAGAAGGAGATGCAGCAGCTGCAAATGTAGCAGGAGATGCAGCAGTACATGAAGCAGCAGGAAATGGAGCAGCAGATTAAGGAAATGCAGCAGCAGGAAATGCAGCAGCAGATGCAGAGACAGCAGATGCAGCAGAAATAGATGCTGTAGCAGATGCATCAGGAGATGCAGATTCAGTAGGAGATGTAGCAGCAGAAGATGCTGAAGCAGATGATGCAGCAGGAGATGCAGCAGAAGGAAATGCAGCAAGATATCCTGCAGCAGGAGATGCAGCAGCAGGAGATGCAGCAGGGGATGCATATTCAGCAGTAGATTCAGCAGAAATTTCAGAAGGAGATGCAGCAGCAGGAGATTTAGCAGCAGATGCAGCAGTAGATGAAGCAGCAGCATATGCAACAGCAGAAGCACCAGATGGAGCAGAAAGAGATGCAGCAGGGGATGGAGGAGGAGATGCAACGGGAAATGGTGCATCAGGAGATGCATCCGTAGATGCATGAGCAAAGGATGCATCAGGAGATGTAGCAGCAGGAGATACAGGAGCAGGTGATGCCACAGGAGATGCAGCAGGAGATGCAATACCAGATAAGGCAGCACCCAGAGATGCATCAGGAGATGCAGCAGCACATGCAGTATCAGCAGATGCAGCAGCAGGAGATGAAGCAGCAGATGCAGCAGCAGGAGGTGTAGCAGCAGGAATTACAATAGGAATAGATGCAGAATGTAATGCAGCAGCAGGAGTTGAAGCAGAATATGCATCAGCAGGAAATGCAGCACCAAAAGTTTCAGATGGAGATGCAGCAGGAAGTGCAGCAGCAGGAGATGCAGATTCAGATGTTGCAGCAAGTGCAGCACCAGCAGATGCAGCAACAGGAGTTGCAGTAGAAGGAGATGCTGCAGTAGCACATGCAGAAGGTGATGCAGCAGTAAGAGTGGCAGCAGCAGCAGATGCAGCAGGAGATTCAGCAGCAGGAGATTCGGCATGATATGTAGAAGGATGAGATTCCGCAGGAGATTGATCAGGAGATTCAGCAGCAACTGATGCAGCAGCAGGAGAAGCAGCAGGAGATGCAGGAGGAGATGCAGAAGCAGATGCAGCAGGAAATGAAGATTCAGCAGAAGATGCAGGAGGAAGAGATTCTTCAACATATGCAGCAGCATGATATGATGCAGCAACAGGAGATACAGCACGTTGTGGAGAAAGAGGAGATGATGCAGCAGACGCAGCAGGAGGAGATTCAGCAGGAGGAGATGCAGCAGACGCAGCAGCAGGAGGTGCAGCAGGAGGGGATGCAGCAGCAGGAGATTCAGCAGCAGGAGAAGCAGCAGGAGATGCATATTCAGAAGGAGATACGTGAGGAGATGTAGTAGGATATGTAGCAGCATGAGATGCCGCCGGAGATTCAGGAGGAGATTCAGCAGAAGGAGATGCAAGAGCAGGAGATGCATCAGCAGGAGATGCAGAAGCAGATGCAGCAGGAGTCGATGCAGCAGCAGGACATGCAGTAGAAGTCGATGCAGAAGGTGACAGAGCAGCAGGAGTTTCAGAAGAAGGAGATGCAGAAAGAGATTCAGTAGCAGCAGATGCAGCAGCAGGAAAGGCAGCAGTATATAGAGAAGCAGGATATGCAGCAAAAGGAGATGCAGTAGGAGGAGATAGAGCAGGCAATGCAGCAGCAGGAGATGCAGCAGGAGATGCAAGAGCAAGAGATGCAGCATCAGACCCATCAGCAGGAGATGCAGCAGCAGAAAATGCAGCAGGAAATGCAGCAGGAGATGTAGTAGCAGGAGATGAAGCATTATCATGAGATGCATTAGGAGGTGCAGCAGCAGGATATGTAGCAGGAGATTTAGCAGGAGATGAAGTAGCAGCAGAGCAGCAGCAGATCACAGAATCACAGAATAACCAGGTTGGAAGAGACCCACTGGATCGTCGAGTCCAACCATTCCCACCAATCCCTAAATCATGCTCCTAAGTACCTCGTCTACCCTAACCTTAAACACCTCCAGGGACTCAACTACCTCCCTTGGCAGACCGTTCCAATGCCTAACCACCCTCTCCGTGAAGAACTTTTTCCTAATCTCAAGCCTAAATCTCCCCTGGCGGAGCTTGAGGCCATTCCCTCTTGTTCTGTCCCATCACTTGGGAGGAGAGGCCAGCACCCTCCTCTCCACAACCTCCCCTCAGGTAGTTGTAGAGAGTAATAAGGTCTCCCCTCAGCCTCCTCTTCTCCAGGCTCAACAATCCCAGCTCTCTCAACCGCTCCTCATAAGATTTGTTCTCTAGCCAGTAGAAAATGCAGCAGTAGATGCAGGATCAGCAGATACTGCAGCAGGAAATACTGCAGCAGATGCAGCAGGAGATGACATATGAGGTGATGAAGCCACAGATGCAGCAGTAGAAGATGAAGCAGGAGATGCAGCAGCAGGAGGTGCATCAGCAGATGAAGCAGGAGAGGAGGCAGCAAATGTAGAAAGTTATAACGTACATGTAGAAGCAGATGCAGCAGCAGCTAATTCAGCAGGTGATGCATCAGCAGGAGATGCAGAAGCAGATGCAGCAGGAAATGCAGATTCAGCAGGAGAAGCAATAGGAAGAGAATCTTCAGCACATGCAGCAGGATGTGCAGCATGACGAGATGTAGCAGGACATAGAGCAGCAGCAGATGCATCAGCAGATGAATCAGGAAATGCAGCAGAAGCAGAAGTAACAGGACATGCAGCAGCATCATATGCACTAGGAGATGTAGCAGCAGGAGATGAAAAAGCAGGAGCTGCTACAGGCAATTCATCCGGAGATGCAGAAGGAGGATATGCAGCAGCAGGAGGTGCAGAGTAGTAGATGAAGTGAAGAAGATGCAGCAGAAGGAAATATAGCAGGAGATTCAGCCGCAGTAATTGCAGCAAGAGAGAATGAAGCATCAGATGCAGCATCAGATGCAGCTTCAGATGCAGCTGAAGGAGATGCAGCAGCAGGAGATCTATCAGGAAATGCAGCAGCAAATTCAGCAGATGCAGCAGTAGTAGATTCATAAAGAGCTGCAGCAGGAAATGCAGATGAATATTCAGGAGCAGGAGATACAGCAGGAGATGCAGCAGCACATGCCGTATCAGCAGATGCAGCAGCAGGATATGCAGCAGCAGGATATGCAGCAGCAGGAGTTGAAGCAGCAGTAGTTGAAGCAGAATATGCATCAGCAGGAAATGCAGCACCAAGAGATTCAGACGGAGATGCAGCAGGAGGTGCAGCAGCAGGAGATGCAGAAGCAGATGTTGCAGGAGGTGCAGCACAGGCAGATGAAGCAACAGGAGATGCAGCAGAAGGAGATGCTGCAGCAGCACATGCAGAAGGTGATGCAACAGTAGGAGACGCAGCAGATGCAAGTGCAGCAGGAGATTCAGCAGCAGGAGATTCAGCATGATATGTAGAAGCATGAGATGCCGCAAGAGATTGATCAGGTGTTTCAGCAGCAACTGATGCAGCAGCAGGAGAAGCAGCAGGAGATGCAGCAGAAGCAGGAGATGCAGAAGCAGATGCAGCAGTAACTGAAGATTCAGTAGAAGATGCATTAGCAAGAGAGAAAGTAGCATCAGATGCAGCAGCAGGTGCACCATCAGATGCATCAGCAGGAGATGCAGCAGCAGGAGATCTATCAGGAGATGCAGCAGTAGATGAGGCAGCAGCAGATACAGCAGAAAATTCAGCATATGCAGCTGTAGTAGATTCATAAAGAGCTGCAGCAGGAAATGCAGATGAATATGCAGCAGCAGGAGGTGCATCTGCAGGTGATGCAGAAGAACATGCAGCAGGTGACGCTCAAGGAGATGCAGCAGGAGATGCAGAACGAGATGAAGCAGCAAGATATGCAACAGAAAGAGATGACACAGGAGATGATTCAATAGAAGGTGCAACATGAGATACAGCAGGAGATGCAGCAGCAGACGAAGCAAAATGGGGATGCAGAAAGAGGAGATGCAGCAGCAGGACATGGATCAAGAGATGAAGCAGCAGGAGATTCATTAGGAGAGGCAGTAGCAGGATATTAAACAGCAGGAGCTATAGTAGCAGGAGATGCAGCATGAAATGCAGCAGGATGAGATGAAGCAGCAGGGGATGTACTAGGAGATGCAGAAGCAGCAGATAGAGCAGGAGATGCTGTAGCAGGAGATGCAGAAGCAGATGTAGCAGCAGGAGATGCAGCAGCAGGAGATGCAGCAGCAGGAGATGCAACAGAAGATGCAGTGAGAGGAGATTCAGCAGGAGATGCAGCAGGAGGAGATGCAACAGGAAATGTAGCAGGAGGAGGTACAGCAGAACCAGATGCAGCAGTATATGCAACAGAAAGAGATGAATAAGAGATGCAGCAGCAATTGATGCAGCAGGAGATGCTGGAGCCGGAGATGCAGAAGTAGATGCAGAAGGAGGAGATGCAGCAGGACATGCATCAGCAGGAGATGCAGCAAAACATACAACAGCAGGAGACACAACAGTAGGATATGAGGCATGAGATGCACCCGCATCAGATACAGCAGCAGATGCAGAACCATAGACAGCAGACCATGCAGAACTATATGCAGCAGGAGATACAGCAGCAGATGAAGCAGTAGTTGCAGCTGGAGATGTAGCATCACCAGAAGCAGCAGCAGATGCAGCAGCAAAGGATGCAGGATGAGATGCAGTAAGAATTGCATCAGCAGGCGATGCTGCTGGAAATTCAGTAGGATATGCAACAGCAAGCGATTTGGCAACAGCAGATGCAGCAGCAGATGCAGCAGCAGATGCAGCTGCATGAAGTGTATCAGCAGGAGATGTAGCAGGAGATGCATATTCAGCAGGTGATGCACCAGGATATGCAGCAGGAGATTCAAGAGAAGGACATGCAGCAAGAAATCAGCCGGAGATGCAGCAGCAGGAGATGCAGGAAAAGAAGATGCAGCCGCACCAGAGACAGCAGAAGATTCAGCAGGAGTTGCAGCAGCAGGAGATGAAGAGGCAGGAGATTCAGCAGCAGGAAATGCAGCAGCAGGAGATTCAGCAGGAGATGCATCAGCAGGAAATGCATCAGCAGATTGTGCAGCAGGAAATTCCGTAGGAGATTCTGCAGCAGGAGATTCAGTAGAAAAGGCAGCAGGAGATGCAGTAAGAAATACAGAAGGAGATTCAGCAGCAGGGGATATAGTAGGAGATGCAGCAGGAGATACATCAGCAGGAATTTTAGCAGGAGATGCTGGAGGAGATTCTGCAGAAGAAGATTCAGCAGGAGATGCAGCAGGAGATGAAATAGCAACATAGGCATCAGCAGTTACAGCAGGAAGTGCAGCAGGAGATTCAGCAGGAGATGTAGCAGCAGGAGATGCAGCCGCAGATGCCTTTAAGTTGACATGCAGCTGAAATGCAGAAGCACTAGATGCATCCGTAGAAGACTGAGCAGCAAATGCAGCAGGAAATGGAGATGCTTCTGCAGATGCATCCGCAGAGGATGCAGCAGGAGATGAAGCAGCAGGCTATACAGCAGATAGAAGATGAAGCAGCAGATGCAGCAGCAGGAGATGCACAAAGGCATCAAGTAGAAGGAGATGCAGCAGCAGCAAATGTAGCAGGAGATGCAGCAGTACATGAAGCATCAGGAAATGGAGCAGCAGATTAAGGAGATGTAGCAGCAGGAAATGCAGCAGAATATGCAGAGGAGGTAATGCAGCAGGTGATACAGCAGCAGGTGATGCAGCTGCAGCTGCAGAGGAAGCAGATACAGCAGCAATGGATACAGCAGCATATCATCAGTAGATGCAGATTCAGTAGAAGATGTAGCAGCAGAAGATGCTGCAGCAGATGTTGCAGCAGGAGATGCAGCAGGAGGAAATGCAGCAAGATATACTGCAGGAGGAGATGCAGTAAGATATGAAGCAGGAGATGCAGCAGCAGGAGATGCAGCAGTAGATGAAGCAGTAGCATATGCAACAGCAGATGCACCAGATGGAGCAGAAAGAGATGCAGCAGCATATGGAGGAGCAGATGCAACGGGAAATGGTGCATCAGGACATGCATCCGCAGATGCATGAGCCCAGGATGCTTCAGGAGATTTAGCAGCAGTAGATACAAAAGTAGGTGATGCCGCAGGAGATGCAGCAGGAGATGCACTACAAGAAGATGCAGCACCAAGAGATGCAGCCGGAGATGCAGCAGCATATGCAGTATCAGCAGATGCAGCAGCAGGAGATGAAGCAAGAGTTGCAGCAGCAGGAGATGCAGCAGCCGGAAATACAAGAGGAATAGATGCAGAAGGTAATGCAGCAGCAGGAGTTGAAGCAGAATATGCATCAGCAGGAAATGCAGCACCAAGAGATGCAGCAGCAGATGCAGCAGCAGATGCAGCAGCAGATGCAGCAGCAGATGAAGCAACAGGAGTTGCAGCAGTAGGAGATGCAGCAGCAGCAGATGCAGCAGGAGATTCAGCATGATATGTAGAAGCATGAGATGCCGCAGGAGATTCATCAGGAGATTCAGCAGCAACTGATGCAGCAGCCGAAGATGCATCGGGAAATGCAGCAGCAGTAGGTGCAGCAGGAGATGCAGTAGCATGAGTTGAAGCATTATCATGTGATGCATTAAGAGGTGCAGCAGCAGGATATGTAGCAGGAGATTTGGCAGGAGATGAAGCAGCAGCAGAGCAGCAGCAGATGCAGCAGGAAATGCAACAGTAGACACAGAAGCAGGAGTTGCTGGAGCAGGAAATACTGCAGCAGATGCAGCAGGAGATGACATATCAGGTGATGAAGCCATAGATGCATCAGTTGAAGATGAAGCAAGAGATGCAGCAGCAGGGCGTGCATCAGCAGATGCATCAGGAGATGAGGCAGCAGAAGTAGAACGTTATAACGTACATGTAGAAGCAGATGCAGCAGCAGCTAATTCGGCAGGAGATGCAGCTTCAGGAGATTCAGCAGGAAATGCAGCAGCAGGGGATGTCGTAGCAGGAGACACAGAAGGAGTAGCAGAAGGAGCTGCAGCATCAGGAGATGCAGCAGGGAATGCAGCAGCAGCAGAAGTAACAAGAGATGCAGCAGCATCATATGCACTAGGAGATGTAGCAGCAGGAAATGAAGAAGCAGGAGATGCTACAGGCGATTCAGCCGGAGATGCAGAAGGAGGAGATGCAGCAGCAGGAGGTGCAGAGTAGTAGATGAAGTGAAGAAGATGTAGCCGAAGGAAATATAGCAGGAGATTCAGCCGCAGTAAATGCAGCAAGAGAGAAAGTAGCATCAGATGCAGCAGAAGGAGATGCAGCAGCAGGAGATCTATCAGGAGATGCAGCAGCAGGATATGCAGCAGAAGGAGATGACGCAGGAGATGCTTCAATAGAAGGTGCAACATGAGATACAGCAGATAAAGATGCAGCAGCAGACGAAGCAGAAGGAGATGCAGAAACAGGAGATGCAGCAGCAAGACATGGATCACGAGATGAAGCCGCAGCAGGAGATGAAGCTTCTGGAGATTAATTAGGAGATGCAGTAGCAGGATATGAAGCAGCAGGAGATATAGCAGCAGGACATGCAGCATGAGATGCAGCAGTATGAGATGAAGCAGCAGGGGATACATCAGGAGATGCAGAAGCAGCAGATACAGCAGGAGATGCCATAGCAGGAGATGCAAAAAAAGATGATGCAGCAGCAGGAGATGCAGCAGCAGGAGATGCAGCAGGAAGAGATTAAGCAGGAGATGCAGCAGGAGGAGGTGGAAGAGGAGATGAAGCAGGAGGAGGTACAGCAGCAGCAGATGCAGCAGCAGATGCAGCAGAAGGAGATGCATAAGAGATGCAGTAGCAATTGATGAAGCAGGAGATGCTGGAGCCAGAGATGCCGAAGAAGTAGATTCAGAAGAAGTAGATGCAGAAGCAGGAGATGCAGGAGTAGATGCATCAGCAGGAGATGCAGCAAAACATACATCAGCAGGAGACACAGCAGCAGGATATGAGGCAGGAGGTGCACCAGATGGAAATGCAGCAGGAGATGCTTCAGGAGATTAAACAGGAGATGCTGCAGCAGGTGATGCAGCAGCAGGAAATTTTGCAGGGCTTGCAGCAGTAGGTGAAGCAGCACTAGATGAAGCATCATATGCTGCAGATGCAGCAGCAGAGGATGCAGCAGGAAGAGATGGAGCAGGAGATAGATCAGCAGCAGATGCACCAGCAGAGGCAGCAGCAGTAGATGCAGCAGGACATAGAGAAAAGTATGAGGCAGCAGGAGATGTAGGAGATGCAGCAGTAGATGAAGTAGCGGTAGATGCAGCAGCCGTTGCAGCAGGAAATGCAGCAGGAGATGCAGCAGCAGGAAATCCAGCAGCAGGAAGTGCAGCCGCAAATGCATGCAGCAGCATATGCAGTAGGAGATGCAGCAGCAGGTGATTCAGTAGCAGGAGATTCAGCAGCAGATGTAGCATGATATGCAGCATCAGTAGATACATCTGCAGATGCATCAGCAGAGCATGTAGCAGGAGATACGGCAGCAGGAGATGCAGGAGTACATGAAATAGCAGCAGATACAAGAGCAGATTCAGGAAATGCAGCAGCCGGAGATGCAGCGGGAGATGAAGTAGAAATGTAGATACAAGTGCAGCAGGAGATGCAGCAGTAGGAGATGTAGCAGGAGATGCAGCAGTACATGAAGTAACAGCAGATACAACAACAGGTTCAGGAGATGTAGCAGAGTAGATGCAGCAGGATATGAAACTGCAGAAGATACAGAAGGAGATGCAGCAGCAGGAGATGAAGCTGGAGATGCAGCAGGAGATGCAGCAGCAGGTGCAGCAGGAGATGTAGCAACACCAGAAGCAGCAGAAGATGCAGCAACATGTGATGCAGGATGAGACGCAGCAGGCACTGCAGCAGAAGGAGATGCTGCAGGAGATGCAGCAGGATTTGCCACAGCAGATGCAGCAGCATGAGATGCATAGCAGGAGATGCAGCAGGAGATGAATTAGCAGGAGATGCAGCAATAGGTGAAGCAGCACCAGATGCAGCAGCATATGCTGAAGATGTATTAGGAGCAGATTAAGCGGGAGATCCAGCAGGAAGAGATGCAGCAGGATATGCAGAAAATGATAAAGCAGAAAGAGATGCATCAGGAAATACAGCAGCAGGATATGCATCAGCAGGAAATGCAGCAGGACATGCACTAGTAGAAGATGCAGCAGGAGATGCAGCAGGAGACGCAGCCGGAGATGTAGCAAGAGGATATGCACCATGATATACAGCAGCAGGAGATGCAACAAAAGATGAAAGAGGAGGAGATGCAGGAGGAGAGGCAGCAGAGGAGATGCAGCAGAATCTAATGCTGCATCTCCTGCTGCTGCATCTCCTGCTGCATCTCCTGCTTCTGCCTCTCATCCTGCTAAATCTCCTCCTGCTAAATCTCCTCCTGCATCAGCTGATGCATTTCCTGCATCTCCTGCGGCTACATCTGCTGGTGCATCTCCTGCTTCTCTATCTTCTCCTGCATCTCCTGCTGAATCACATGATGCCTTTCCTGCTGCCGCATCTCCTGCTTCTGCATATCCTCTTGCATGTCTTGCTGCCACATCTCCTGCTTCTGCATATCCTACTCCTGCATCTCTGCTGCTGCATCTCCTGCTGCTGCATTTCCTGCTCCTGCTTCTCCTGATGCATCTGCTGTTGCATCTTCTGCAGCATCTTCTATTGCTTCAACTCCAGATGCTGCATCTCCTGCTGCATCTGCTGGTACTGCATCTTATCCTGCCACATCTCCTGCTCCATTTCTTTGTGCATCTGCTGCTGCTGCTCTATCTTCTGCTGCTGCATCTCCTGCTGATGCGTCTGCTCTTGCATCTTTTGCTGCTGCATCTCCTGCTGCAGAATCTCTGGCTGCATCTTCTGCTTCTGCATCTCCTGCTACTGGGTCTGCTGCATCATCTCCTCCTGCCACTTCGCCTACAGCATCTCCTTCTGTATCTCGTGCTACATCTCATGAAGCTGTACCTGCTGAAGCATCTCTTCCTGCTGCATCTCCTGATGAACAGGCATCTATTGATGCATCTGCTGCTGCTTCATCTCCTGCTGCTGCAGTTCCTACTGAATCTGCTGTTGAATATGTTCCTGTATCTGCAGCAGCTGCATCTTCTACTGCTGCATCATCTCCTGCTGCATCTCCTGATTCATCTATTGCTGCATCTGCAGTATTTTCTGCTGCATCTGCTGCTGCTTCATATACTGCTTCATCTCCTACTACTGCATCTCTTTCTGCTTCTCATTCTGCATCTCCTGATGCTACAGCTCCATTTGCAACATCTCCTACTGCATCTCCTGCTGCTGAATCTCCCGCTGCATCTCCTGATTCATCTCCTACTGCTGCATCTGCAGTATTTTCTGCTGCGTCTCCTGCTGCATCTCCTGCTGAATCTAATGATACCACATCTCCTGCTGCATTTCCTGATGCTGCATCTCCAACTGCTGCACCTTCTGCTGCTCAACTCCTGCTGATGCACCTTCTGCTGATGCATAACCTCCTGCATCTCTGACTGCTGCATCTCCTGCTGCTGAATCTCCTGCTGCTGCATCTGCTGGTGCTGCATATGCTACTGCATCTGCTGCAGGATCTTCTTATGCCTCTCATGCCACATCTCCCGCTGATGCATCTCCTGCTTCTCTATATCTTGCTCAATCTACTGCTGCTGCATCTCCAGCTTCATCTCCGGCTGCTGCATCTCTTGCATCTTTTGGTGCATCTGCTGTAGATTAATCTACTGCTGCATCTCCTCTTGCTTCATCTTCTGATTTTTTGATGTCCTTCTGCATCAACTGATGCTCCATTTGCTGCTGCTGCATACACTGCTGCACCTTCTGCTGCTGAATTCACTTCTGCTGCATCTGCTGCTGCATCACCTTCTACTGAATCCCCTGCTGCATCTCCTGCTGCTGCATCCACTGGTACATCTCCTAATGCTGCATCTCCTGCTGCTGCACCTCCTGATGCATCTCCTGCTGCATCTCCTCCTGATGCTTCTCCTACTGCTTCATCTCCTGCGTCTGCTGCTGCATCTCCTGCTGCTGTATCTTTTGCTTATCAATCTCCTGCTGCTGCATCTCTTACGGAATCTGCTTCTGAATCTGCTCCTGCATCTACTGCAGCTGCATCTCCTGATGCTGTATCTCCTGCTACTGCATCTCCTAATGCATCTCCTGGAGCTTAATCTCCTGCTTTTGCATCTCCTGCTTTATCTCCTTCTGATGCCTATCTTCCTGCTGCATCTACTGCTGCTTCGTCTGCTTCTACATCTCCCGCTCATTTCCTGCTGCTGCATCTCAGGTTACATCTCCTCTGCATCACCTGCTGCATCTCTTGCAGCTGCATCTCCTGCTCCATATCCTTCTGTTGCATCTGCGTATTCATCTTATGATGGTGCTTTCTTGCTGGATCTCCTGCTTCTGCATGTCCTGCTGCTGGAAACTCTGCTGCATCTCCTGCTGCTGCATTTCCAGCTGAAGCTGCTGCTGCTGAATCTGCTGCTGCTGAATCTCCTGCGGCTGCTGATGCATTTCCTGATGCATTTTCTACTGCTGCATCTCCTTCTGCTGCAACTCCTGCTTCATCCCGTCTTGCTGCATTTCCTACTGCTGCATTTCCTGCTCCTGCATCAGATACTTCATCTCCTGCTGCTGCATCTGCTGGTGCTGCATCTCCTGCTGCATCTGCTGCTGAATCTCCTGCTTCTGCATCTCATACCACATCTCCAGCTGGTTCATCTCCTGCTTCTGCATATCTGCATCTCCTGATGCTGCATCACCTGTTGCCGAATCTCCTGTATCTTTTGCTGCATCTGCTCTAGATTCGCCTCCTGGTGCATCCCCTGCTGCATCTCCTGCAGCTGCATCTCCTGCTTCATATCCTACTGCATTCCCTTCTGCAGCATATCTTGCTACATTTCCTTCTGCTGCATCATCTGCTGCAGCATCTGCTGCAGCATCTGCTGCTGCTACATCTACTGAATCTGCATCTCCTGATGCATCTCCTACTGCACCTATTCCTGCTGCATCTGCTACCTCTGCAGCTACAGCTGCATCACCTGCTACTGCATATTCTGCTGCATATCCTGCTGCTGCTTAATATGCTGCTCCATTTTACTGCTGCTTACTGTACTGCTGCATCTCCTGCTACATTTGCTGCTGCTGCATCTACTGCTTCATCTCCTGCTGCTGTATAGCCTGCTGCTTCATCTCTTGGTGCATCCGCTGCGGATGCATCTCCAGAAGCATCTCCATGTCCTACTGCATCTGCTGCTCAATCTTCTATGGATGCATCTAGTGCTTCTGAATTTCAGCTGCATATCCTGTTGAAGGCATCTGCGGCTGCTTCTCCTGCTGCTACATCTCCTGCTGAATCTCCTGCTGCACTTCCTGACTGAATGCTGAATGTAACTACTGATGCATATGTTGCTATTTCATCTCCTGCTGCATCTCCTGCTGAATCTTCTTCTGCAGAATCTCCTCCAGCATCTCCTGCTACAATTCCTGCTGATGTATCTCCTGCTGCATCTCCTACTACATCCCCTGCTGCTGAATCTCCTTCTATATCTCCTGCTGCATCTCCTGATGCATTTTCTAGTGAATCTCCTGCTGCAGAATCTCCTACGGAATTTCCTGATGCACAATCTGCTGATGCATCTCCCGCTCAATCTCCTGATGCTGCATCTCCTGATGCTGAATCTCCTGCCTCTGCATCTCCTGCTGCTGCAACTCCTGCTGAATCTGCTGCTGTCTCTGGTGCGGCTGCATCCTCTTTTCCTGCATCTCCTGCTGCTGCATCTCCGGCTGATTTCCTGCTGCATGTCCTTCTCTTGAATCTCCTGCTGCATTTCCTGGTGCATCACCTGCTGAATATGCATCTCCTGATACATCTCCTGCTGATACACCTCATGCAGCTGCATCTGCTGCTTCATATCCTGCTGCATCTGCTGTTGCCAAATCGCTTGCTGTTGCATATCCTACTGAATTTCCAGCAGCATCGCCTGCTGATGCAATTCCTGCTGCATCTCATCCTGCATCATTTGCTGCTGCATCTGCTTCTGCTTCTGGTGATGCTACATTTCCAGCTGCATCTGCTGCTTCATCTGCTGCTGTATCTTCTGCTGCATATGGTTCTGCATGTTCTGCTGCATATGGTTCTGCATCTTCTGCTGCATATGGTGCTACATCTGCTGCTGCTTCTGCTGCTATTGCATCACCTGCCTCATATCCTGCTCTTGTGTCTCCTGCTGATGTATGTTTTGCTGCATCTCCTGCTGATGCATGTCCTGCTGCATCTCCTTCTTCTGCATCTACTTCTTCTCCATCTCCGGCTCCAGAATCTACTGCTGCATCAATTGCTCCTGCATCTCTTATTGATCTCTTCTGCTGCATACACTGCTGCATCTGATGCTGCTGTACCTCCTCCTGCTGCATTTCCTGTTTTATCTCCTCCTGCTGCATCTCCGGCTGACTCTCCTCCTACTGCATCTCCTGTTCCATCTCCTCTTTCTGCATCTCCTTCTGCATATTTTGCTGCATCTCCTGCTGCTGCATCTCCTGCTGCTGCATCTCCTTCTGCTACATCTCCTTCTACATCTCCTGCTACAGCATCTCCTGCTCTATCTGCTGTCTCTGCATTTCCTGATACATCCCCTCCTGCTTCGTCTCATCCTGCTGCATCTCATGCTGCATCTCCTACTGCTATATCTCCTGCTGTTTCATATCCTTCTACTGCATCTCCTAATGAATCTCCTGCTGCTTCATCTCTTGATCCATGTCCTGCTGCTGCATCTCCTCTTTCTGCATCTCCTTTTGCTTCCTCTGCTGCTGCATCTCCTGCTGTATCTCATGTTGCAATTTCTATTGAAGCATCTCCTACGTCATCCCCTTATGCTGCATATCTTGCTGCTTATTCTCGTTCTGCATCTCCCGCGGCATCTCCTTGAGCGTCACCTGCTGCATCTCCTTCTGCATCACCTGCAGATACATCTCCTGCTGTATCTCCTGCTTCTCCATATTCATCTGCATTTCCTGCTGCAGTTATTTATGAATCTCCTACTGCTGCATTTGCTGAATTTGCTGCTGCATCTGCTGCTGCTTCATCTACTGCTGCATCTGCTGCTAAATCTCCTGCATCTCCTTCTGATGTTCCTGCTTAATCTACTGCTGAATATGCATCCCCTTCAGCATCTCTTGCTGCTGCATCTCCTGCTTCATATCCTGCTGCATGTCCTCCTGCAGCATATCTTGCTGCATTTCCTCCTGCTGCATGCCCTGCTGCAGCATCTGCTGCAGCATCTTCTGCTGCTACATCTCCTACTGAATCTGCATCTCCTGATGCATCTGCTGCTGCATCTATTGCTGCTGCATCTGCTGCCTCTAAAGCTGCAGCTGCATCACCTGCTGATGCATCACCTGCTGCATTACCTCCTGCTGCATATTATGATGCAATTCCTGATGCTGCATCTCCTTAATCTGCTGCTCCATTTCCTGCAGCTTCATGTACTACTGCATCTCTTGCTACATTTCCTGCTGCTGCATCTCCTTCCACTTGATGTCCTCCTGCATTTCCTGCTGCTGCATCATCTGCTTCATCTCCTGCTGCTGTATAGCCTGCTTCTGCTTCGCATGCTGCTTCATCTCCTGCTCTTGCATCTCCTTCTGCTGAATCTCCTCCTGAATCTCTGGTGGCATCTCATGCTCCTCCATATCCTGCTACATCTTCTGACATATCTCCTTCTGAATATGCATTTCCAGTTGCTTCTCCTACGGCTGAATCTCCTGCTGCTGCATCTCCTCCTGCTGCTGCATCTCCTGCTGCTGAGTCTGCTGCATCATCTCCTTATTCTCCATAACCTGCTCTATCTCCTGTTGCTGCATCATATCATGCTGCTGCAAATGTTGAAGAATCTCTTCCTACTGCATCTTCTGCTGAATCTTCATTTCCTGCTGCATCTGCTTCTGCATCTCCTGCTGCTGCTGCATCTGCTGCTGCATCTCCTGCTGCTGCATCAGTTACTGCTAAATCTCCTGATGAATCTCCTGCGGCATCTCATGCTTCTACATATCATGCTTAATGTCCTGCTGCTGAATCTCCTGCTGCATCTGCATCTGCTGCTACATCTCCTACTACTGCATTACCTTCTGCATGTGCTTATGCACCATCTCCTTCTGCTGCATCTCCTGTTGCTGCATCTGCTGGTGCTGCACCTGCTGCAACATCTGCTTCTGCATCTGCTGGTGCTGCACCTCCTGCTGCATCTCCGTCTGAGTCTTTTTGTGCTGCATTTCCTGGTGATGCATATTCTGCTTCAAGTCCTGCTGCTGCATTACCTTCTGCTGCATTTTCTACTGAATCTCCTGCTGAGTTTTCTACTGAATCTCCAGCTGCAGAATCTCCTACGGAATTTCCTGCTGCAGAATCTGCTGATGCATATCCTGCTGATGCATCTCCTCCTGAATCTCATGAAGCTGCACCTCCTTCTGCTGAATGTCCTGCTGCTGCATCTTCTGCATCATCCCTTCTTTCTCCATAACCTGCTGTATCTCCCGTTGCTGCATCATATCATGCTGATGCATATGTTAAAGAATCTCTTCCTACTGCATCTTCTGCTGATTCTCCTGCTGTTGCTGCATCTCCTGCTGCTTCTCCTGCTGCTGCATCAGTTGCAGCTGAATCTCCTGATGAATCTCCTGTGGCAACTCATGCTTCTACATATCATGCTGAATCTCCTGCTGCATCTCCTTCTGAATATGCATCTCCTGATACATCTCCACCTGCTGCCACTCCTACTGCTGCGTTTGCTTCTGAATCTCCTGCTGCTGAATCTCTTGATGTCGTGTCTGCTGCTGAATATCCTTTGTCTGCTGCTGAATCTCCTGCTGCTGAATCTCCTGCTGCATCTCCTACTTCTGCATCACCTTCTGCATGTGCTGCTGCAGCATATCCTTCTGCTGCATCTCCTGTTGCTTCATCTGCTGGTGCAGCACCTCCTGCAACATCTGCTTCTGCATCTCTTGCTGCTGAACCTCCTTCTGCATTTCTGTCTGAATCTCTTGGTGCTGCATTTCCTGCTGATGCATAGTCTCCTTCAACTCCTGTTGCTTCCACTCCTGCTGCTTCAACTCCTGCTGCTGCATCTCCTGCTTTTACATCTGCTTCTGCATCCCCTGCTGCTGAACCTCCTGCTGCATTTCTGTCTGAATCTCTTGGTGCTGCATTTCCTCCTGATGCATATTCTGCTTCAACTCCTGCTGCTTCCACTCCTGCTGCTTCCACTCCTGCTGCTGCATCTCCTGCTTTTACATCTGCTGATAATGCATGTGCTGCTGCATCTCCTGCTGTATCTCCTGCTGCAGCATTTTCATCTGCATTTCCTGCTGCAGCTCTTATGTGAATCTACTGCTGCTGCATCTGCTGAATTTGCTGCTGCATCTCCTAATAGATCTCCTGCTGCTGCATCTCCTGCTACTGGGTCTGCTGCATCATCTCCTCCTGCCTCTTCGCCTACAGCATCTCCTTCTGTATCTCGTGCTACATCTCATGAAGCTGTACCTGCTGAAGCATCTCTTCCTGCTGCATCTCCTGATGAATAGGCATTTATTGATGCATCTGCTGCTGCTTCATCTCCTGCTGCTGCAGCTCCTACTGAATCTGCTGTTGAATATCTACCTGTATCTGCAGCGGCTGCATCTCCTGCTGCTGCATCATCTCCTGCTGCATCTCCTGATTCATCTATTGCTGCATCTGCAGTATTTTCTGCTGCATCTGCTGCTGCTTCATATACTGCTTCATCTCCTAATACTGCATCTCCTGCTGCATCTCCTTCTGCATCTCCTGCTGCATCTCCTGATGCTGCATTTACTGATGCATTTCCTGATGCTACATCTCCAACTGCTGCACCTCCTGCTGCTGAACTCCTGCTGATGCATCTTCTGCTGATTCATAACCTGCTGCATCTCTGACTGCTGCATCTCCTGCTGCTGAATCTCCTGCTGCTGCATCTGCTGGTGCTGCATATGCTACTGCATCTGCTGCAGGATCTTCTTCTTCTGCCTCTCATGCCACATCTCCCGCTGATGCATCTCCTGCTTCTCTATATCTTGCTCAATCTACTGCTGCTGCATCTCCAGCTGTATCTCCTGCTGCTGCATCTCTTGCATCTTTTGGTGCATCTGCTGTAGATTAATCTACTGCTGCATCTCCTCTTGCTTCATCTTCTGATTTTTTGATGTCCTTCTGCATCACCTGATGCTCCATCTGCTGCTGCTGCATACACTGCTGCATCTTCTGCTGCTGAATTCACTTCTGCTGCATCTGCTGCTGCATCACCTTCTATTGAATCCCCTGATGCATCTCCTGCTGCTGCATCCACTGGTACATCTCCTAATGATGCATCTCCTGCTGCTGCACCTCCTGATGCATCTCCTGCTCAATCTCCTCCTGCTGCTTCTCCTACTGCTTCATCTCCTGCATCTGCTGCTGCATGTGCTGCTGCATCTCCTGCTTCTCTATGTCCTCCTTCTGCATCTCCACCTGCATCTGTTGCTGCTGCATCCTCTGCTGAACCTCCTGCTGCTGCATCTCCTTCTGTAACTCCCTCTGATGCATCAGCAGATTCATCTGATGATGCATCTCACCTGCTTCATCTCCTGCTGCTGAATCTCCTGCTCTTGCATACCCTGCTGCATCTACAGCTGCTTCTAAGCCTACTTCATCTACTGCTGCTGCATTACCTGCTGCTTCTGCTGCTGCATCTCCTCCTGAATTTCCTGCTGCTGCATCTCCTGCTGCTGTTTCTTTTGCTTATCAATCTCTTGCTGCTGCATCTCTTACGGAATCTGCTTCTGAATCTGCTGCTGCATCTACTGCAGCTGCATCTCCTGATCCTGTATCTCCTGCTACTGCATCACCTAATGCGTCTCCTGGAGCTTAATCTCCTGCTTTTGCATCTCCTGCTTTATCTCCTTCTGATGCCTATCTTGCTGCTGCATCTACTGCTGCTTCGTCTGCTTCTACATCTCCCGCTGCATTTCCTGCTGCTGCATCTCAGGGTACATCTCCTCTTGCTCAGTCACTTGCTGCATATCCTGCTGCTACATCTCCTGCTACTGCATCTCCTTCTCTACATCTCCTGCTGCATCTCTTGCAGCTGCATCTCCTGCTCCATATCCTTCTGTTGCATCTGCGTATTCATCTTATGATTGTGCTTTACTGCTGGATCTCCTGCTTCTGTATTTCCTGCTGCTGGAAACTCTGCTGCATCTCCTGCTGCTGCATTTCCAGCTGCAGCTGCTGCTGCTGAATCTCCTGCGGCTGCTGATGCATTTCCTGATGCATTTTCTACTGCTGCATCTTCTGCTGCAACTCCTGCTTCATCGTCTCTTGCTGCATTGCCTAGTGCTGCATTTCCTGCTCCTGCATCAGATACTTCATCTCCTGCTGCTGCATCTGCTGGTGCTGCATCTCCTGCTGCATCTGCTGCTGAATCTCCTGCTTCTGCATCTCATACCACATCTCCAGCTGGTTCATCTCCTGCTTCTGCATATCTCGCTGCATCTCCTGATGCTGCATCACCTGCTGCCGAATCTCCTGCATCTTTTGCTGCATCTGCTGTAGATTCGCCTCCTGGTGCATCTCCTGCTGCTTCATCTCCTGCAGCTGCATCTCCTGTGCCATCTCCTACTGCTGAATCTCGTTCCGCTCCATTCTCTGCTGCATCTACTGCTGCTGCATAGACTGCTGCAGAATCTCCTAATGCATCTCCTCTTGCTTAGTCTCCTGATGCTTCCTATCCTGCTTCATCTCCTTTTGCTGCATATATTAATGCTGCATCTACTGCTGCTTGGCATGATGCTGTATCCCCTGCTTCATCTCCTGCTGGGGCATCTCCTGCTGCATCTCCTTCTGCATCTCCTGCTGCTCCAGCTGCTGCATCTGCATCATCAGGATATTCTGAAGGAGATGCAGCTACAGGAGATGCAGCAGCAGGAGATGCAACCACAGTACTGAAGCAGCAGATGCAGCTGCAGGAGATGCAACCACAGTACTGCGGCAGCAGATTCAGCTGCAAGAGATGCAGCCGTAGGAGATGCAGCAGGATTTTCAGCAGAAGGAGTTACAGCAGGAGATGCAGTAGCAGAAGCAGCAGAAGGAAGTGTAGCAGCAGAAGATGTAGGAGGATATGCAGCAGCAGGAGATGAAACAGACCATAAAGCAGCAGGATATGCAGAAGCAGGAGAATCAGCAGCAGGGGATGCAGCAGCAGATTCAGCAGCAAATTCAGCCGGAAATGTAGCCAGAGTAGATGCAGAAGCAGGAGATGCAGAGGAAGATGCATCAGCATGAGATGAATCAGAAGATACAGAATCAGGATGTGTAGCAGGAGATGCATCAGCAGGAAATGCACCAGCAGAGGCAGCAGCAGAAGATGCAGCGGGAGATAGAGAAAAAAAAGAGGAAGCAGGAGCAGCCCCTGTTACTTGATGTCCTCCTGCATCTACAGATGCTGCATTTTCTGCGGCATCACCTGCTCCTGTATCTCCTGCTGCTACATCTCCTGATGCATCCTCTGCTCATGCATCTGTGGATGCATCTCCTGATGCACCTTTTCCCCTTGCATCTGCTGCTCCATCCCCTGCTGCATCTCTTTCTGCTCCATCTGGTGCATCTGCTGTTGCAAAAGCTGCTGCTTCATCTACTGCTGCATCTGCTGCTAAATCTCCTGCTGCTGCATCTCCTTCTGAAATTTCTGCTGAATCTACTGCTGAATATGCATCCCCTGCTGCATCTCCTGCTGCTGCATCTCCTGCTTCATATCCTACTGCATCCCCTCCTACAGCATATCTTGCTACATTTCCTTCTGTTGCATCTCCTGGTGCATCATCTGCTGCAGCATCTGCTGCTGCTACATCACGTACTGAATCAGTATCTCCTGATGAATCTGCTGCTGCATATAATGCTCCTGCATCTGCTGCCTCTGCATCACCTGCTGCAACACCTGCTGCTGCATATTCTGCTGCATTTCCTGCTGCTGCTTAATCTGCTGCTCCATTTTACTGCTGCTTAAATTACTGCTGCATCTCCTGCTACATTTGCTCCTGCTGCATCTCCTTCTACTTCATGCTCAGTCTCTTGCTGCATATCGTGCTGCTACATCTCCTACTACTGCATCTCCTGCTGCATCTCCTGATGCATCTCTTGCAGCTGCATCTCCTGCTCCATCTCTTGCGGCTGCATCTCCTGCTCCATATCCTTCTGTTGCATCTGCCTATTTTTCTTATAATGGTGCTTTCTTGCTGGATCTCCGGCTTCTGCATCTCATACCACATCTCCCGCTGATGCATCTCCTGCTTCTGTATATCTCGCTGCATCTCCTGCTGCTGCATCACCTGCTACATCACCTGCTCCTGAATCTCCTGCATCTTTTGCTGCATCTGCTGTAGATTCGCCTCCTGGTGCATTTCCTGCTGCTACATCTCCTACTGATGGATGTCCTCGTGCATCTCCTGATGCTGCATCTGCTGCTCCATCTCCTGCTGGGGTATCTGCTTCTGCATCTCCTGCTGCTCCAGCTGCTGCATCTGCATCATCAGGATATTCTGAAGGAGATGCAGCAGCAGGAGATGCAGCAGCAGGAGATTCAACCACAGTACTGCGGCAGTAGATTCAGCTGCAGGAGATGCAGCCATAGGAGATGCAGCAGGATTTTCAGAGGAGGGTACAGCAGAAGGAGATGAAGAAGGAGATGCAGTAGCAGATGCAGCAGAAAGAAGTTTAGCAGCAGAAGATGTAGGAGGATATGCAGCAGCAGTAGATGAAACAGACCATAAAGCAGAAGCAGGAGAATCAGCAGCAGGGGATGCAGTAGCAGATTCAGCAGCAAATTCAGCAGAAAATGTAGCAACAGTAGATG
The DNA here is from genome assembly GCA_033459285.1 of Clamator glandarius. Classification (NCBI taxonomy): domain Eukaryota; kingdom Metazoa; phylum Chordata; class Aves; order Cuculiformes; family Cuculidae; genus Clamator; species Clamator glandarius. Next base: position 390,077 of record JAUNZM010000300.1, on the reverse strand, counting down.
CAGAAGAAGGATATGTAGCAGGAGATGCATCAGCAGGAAATGCAGCAGCAGAGGCAGCAGCAGAAGATGCATCAGGAAGTATAGAGAAAAATGAGGAAGCAGGAGCAGCCCCTATTACTTGATGTCCTCCTGCATCTACTGATGCTGCATCTGCTGCTTCATCTCCTGCTTCTGTATCTTCTGCTGCTACATCTCCTGATGCTCATGCATCTCCTCCTGCAGCATATCTTGCTGCATTTCCTTCTGCTGCATCTCCTGCTGCATCATCTGCTGCAGCATCTTCTGCTACTACATCTCCTACTGAATCAGCATCTCCTGATGCATCTGCTGCTGCATATATTGCTGCTGCATCTGCTGCCTCTGCAGCTGCTTCTGCATCACCTGCTGCATTACCTTCTGCTGCTTAATCTGCTGCTCCATTTCCTGATGCATCATGTACTGCTGCATCTCCTTAATATGTTGCTCCATTTCCTGATGCTTCATGTACTGCTGCATCTCCTGCTACATTTACTGCTGCTGCATATCCTTCTCCTTAAAGTCCTCCTGCATCTGCTGCTTCATCTTCTGCTGCTGTATAGCCTGCTGCTTCATCTCTTGCTGCATCTGATGTGGATGCATCTGCGGTTGCTTCTGCAGAAGCATCTCCATTTACTGCTGCATCTGCTGCTCAGTCTTCTACGGATGCACCTAGTGCTTCTGCGTTTCAGTTGTATATCCTGTTGAAGGCATCTGTGGCTGCATCTCCTGCTACTACATCTCCTGCTGAATATCCTGCTGCACTTCCTGCTGTAACTGCTGATGCATATGTTGCTATTTCATCTCCTGCTGCATCTCCTACTGCATCTTCTTCTGCAGAACCTCCTCCAGCATCTCCTGCTACAATTCCTGCTGATGTATCTCCTGCTGCATCTCCTACTACATCCCCTGCTGCCGAATCTCCTTCTATAGCTCCTGCTGCATCTCCTGCTGCATTTTCTACTGAATCTCTTGCTGTGTTTTCTACTGAATATCCTGCTGCAGAATCTACTACGGAATTTCCTGCTGCACAATCTGCTGATGCATTTCCTGCTGATGCATCTCCTGCTGAATCTCCTGATGCTCCATCTCCTGCTCCTGAATCTCTTGCCTCTTCATCTCCTGCTGCTGCAACTCCTGCTGAATCTGCTGCTGTCTCTGGTGCGGCTGCATCTTCTTTTCCTGCATCTCCTACTGCTGCATCTCTGGCTGATTTCTTGCTGCATTTCCTTCTGTTTAATCTCCTGCTGCATATCCTGGTGCATCATCTGCTGAATATGCATCTTTTGATACATCTCCTGCTGATACCCCTCATGCAGCTGAATCTGCTGCTATATATCCTGCTGCATCTGCTGTTGCCAAATCTCTTGCTGTTGCATATTATACTGAATTTCCAGCAGCATGGCCTGCTGATGCAATTCTTACTGCATCTCATCCTGCATCCTTTGCTGCTGCATCTGCTGCTGCTTCTGGTGATGCTACATCTCCAGCTGCATCTCCTGCTTCATCTGCTGCTGTATCTATTGCTGCATATGGTTCTGCATGTTCTTCTGCATTTGTTTCTACATCTTCTGCTGCATATGGTGCTGCATCTGCTGCTGCTTCTGCTGCTACTGCATTTCCTGCCTCATATCCTTCTACTGTGTCTCCTGCTGATGTATGTTTTGCTGTATCTCCTGCTGATGCATGTCCTGCTGCATCTCCTGCTTCTGCATCTACTTCTTCTGCATCTCCTGCTGCATCATTTGCTGCTGCATCTCTTATTCATCTCCTTCTGCTGCATATACTGCTTCATCTGGTGCTGCTGTACCTCCTCCTACTGCATCTCCTGCTGCATCTCCTGCTGCTGCATCTCCTGCTGCTGCATCTCCTTCTGCTACATCTCCTTCTGCATCTCCTGCTACAGCATCTCCTGCTCTATCTGCTGCTTTTGCATCTCCTGATACATCCCCTGCTGCTTCACCTCATCCTGCTGCATCCCATGCTGCATCTCCTGCTACTATATCTCCTGCTGTTTAATATCCTGCTACTGCATCTCCTAATGAATCTCCTGCTGCTTCATCTCTTGATCCATGTCCTGCTGCTGCATCTCCTCTTTCTGCATCTCCTTTTGCTTCCTCTGCTGCTGCATCTCCTGCTGTATCTCATGTTGCAATTTCTATTGAAGCATCTCCTACGTCATCCCCTTATGCTGCATATCTTGCTGCTTATTCTCGTTCTGCATCTCCCGCTGCATCTCCTTGAGCGTCACCTGCTGCATCTCCTTCTGCATCACCTGCAGATACATCTCCTGCTGTATCTCCTGCTTCTACATATTCATCTGCATTTCCTGCTGCAGTTATTTATGAATCTACTACTGCTGCATCTGCGGAATTTGCTGCTACATCTGCTGCTGCTTCATCTACTGCTGCATCTCCTGCCAAATCTCCTGCTCCTGCATCTTCTCCTGATGTTCCTGCTGAATCTACTGCTGAATATGCATCCCCTGCTGCTTCTCTTGCTGCTGCATCTCTTGCTTCATTTCCTGCTACATCTCCTTCTTCATATCCTACTGCATCTCCTCCTGTAGCATATCCTGCTGCATTTCCTCCTGCTGCATGCCCTGCTGCATCATCTGCTTCAGCATCTTCGGCTGCTACATCTTCTACTGAATCTGCATCTGCTGCTGCATCTGCTGCTGCATCTATTGTTGCTGCATATGCTGCCTCTGCAGCTGCAGCTGCATCACTTGCTGCTGCATCACCTGCTGCAATACATCCTGCTGCATATTCTGCTGCATTTCCTGATGCTGCATCTCCTTATTCTGCTGCTCATTTTCTTGATGCTTCATGTACTACTGCATCTCCTGCTACATTTGCTGCTGCTGCATGTCTTTCTACTTGATGTTTTCCTGCATTTCCTGCTGCTGAATCTCCTGCTTCTTCATCTCCTGCTCTTGCATCTCCTTCTGCTGAATCTCCACCTCAATCTCTGGTGGCATCTCATGCTGCTACATATCCTGCTACATCTCCTGACGTATCTCCTTCTCAATATGCATCTCCTGTTGCTTCTCCTGCTGCTGAATCTCCTGCTGCTGCATCTTCTCCTGCTGAATATTCTGCTGCTGGTGCATCTGCTGCATCATCTCCTCCTTCTCCGTAACCTGCTGTATCTTCTGTTGCTGCATCATAACATGCTGCTGCATATGTTGAAGAATCTCTTCCTACTCCATCTTCTGCTGAATCTTCATTTCCTGCTGCATCTGCTTCTGCATCTCCTGCTGCTGCTGCATTTCCTTCTGCTTCTCCTGCTGCTGCATCAGTTGCTGCTGAATCTCCTGATCAATCTCCTGCAGCATCTCATGCTTCTACATGTCATTCTGAATCTTCTAATGCATCTCCACCTGCTGCCACTCCTACTGCTGCGTTTGCTTCTGCATCTCCTGCTGCAACTCCAGCTGCTGAATCTCCTGATGCCGGGTCTGCTACTGAATATCCTTTGTCTGCTGCTGAATCTCCTCCTGCTGAATCTTCTGCTGCATCTCCTACTTAAGCATCTCCTGCTGCTGCATCTCCTGCTGTATCTCTGTCTGAATCTCTTGGTGCTGCATTTCCTGCTGATGCATATTCTGCTTCAACTCCTGCTGCTGCATTACCTTATGCATCTATTCCTGTTGTATTTCCTGCTGCTGCATCTGCTGATACTGCACTTTCTGCTTCATCTCCTGCTGCATCTCTTGGATCTGCATCTTCTCGTGTTGCATATTTTGCCGCATCTCCTGCAGCATCACCTTCTCCTGTATCTCCTACTTCTACATCTCCTGATGCATCCTCTGATCATGCATCTGCAGATGCATCTCCTGATGCACCATTACCCATTACATCTGCTGCTTCATGCCCTGCTGCATAACTTTCTGCTACATCTGGTGAATCTGCTGTTGCATAGGCTGCTGCTTCATCTACTGCTGCATTTCCTGTTAAATCTCCTGAATGCTTCATCTCCTTCTGAAGTTTCTGCTGAATCTATTGCTGAATATGCATCCTCTGCTGCATCTCCTACTGCTGCATCTCTTGCTTCATATCCTACTGCATCTCCTCCTGCAGCATACCTTGGATCTGCATCTGCTACTGCATCTATTGCTGCTACATCTGCTGCCTCTGCAGCTGCAGCTGCATCACCTGATGCTGCATTACCTCCTGCATTACCTCCTGCTGCTTAATCTGCTGCTCCATTTCCTGATGCTTCATGTACTGCTGCATGTCCTGCTACACTTGCTGCTGCTGCATCTCCTTCTACTTGATGTCCTCCTGCATCTCCTGCTGCTGCATCTGCTGCTTCATTTCCTGATGCTGTATAGCCTGGTGCTTCATCTCTTGCTGCATCCTCTGCGGATGCATCTGCGGATGCATCTCCAGAAGCATCTCCATTTCCTACTGCATCTGCTGCTCAATCTTCTACAGATGCACCTAGTGCTTCTGCATTTCAGCTGCATATCCTGTTGAAGGCATCTGCGGCTACATCTCCTGCTGCTACATCACCTGCTGAATCTCCTGCTGCACTTCCTGCTGTAACTGCTGATGCATATGTTGCTATTTCATCTCCTGCTGCATCTCCTACTGCATCTTCTTCTGCAGAACCTCCTCCAGCATCTCCTGCTACAATTCCTGCTGATGTATCTCCTGCTGCATCTCCTACTACATCCCCTGCTCCTGAATCTCCTTCTATATCTCCTGCTGAATCTGCTGCTGCCTTTTCTACTGAATCCTGCTCCTGCAGAATCTCCTACGGAATTTCCTGCTGCAGAATCTGATGATGCATTTCCTGCTGATGCATCTCCTGCTGAATCTCCTGCTGCTGTATCTCCTGCTGCTGAATCTCCTGCTGCTGCAACTCCTGCTGAATCTGCTGCTGCCTCTTGTGCGGCTACATCTTCTTTTACTACATATCCTGCTGCTGCATCTCCGGCTGCTGCATCTCGTTCTGCTACATCTCCTTCTGTACCTGCTACTACAGCATCTCCTGCTGTATCTGCTGAATTTGCTGCTGCATCTGCTGCTGCTTCATCTACTGCTGCATCTCCTGATAGATCTCATGCTGCTGCATCTGCTGTTGCATCCTCTTCCACTGCATCTGCTGCTGCATCTGATGCTTCATTCTCTCTTGCTGCATTTACTGCGGCTGCATCTCCTGCTATATTTCTTTCTGCTGCATCTTCTTCACTTCATCTACTACTCTGCACTTCCTGCGGCTGCATCTCCTCCTTCTGCATCTCTGGTAGAATTGCCTGTAGCAGCTCCTGCTTTTTCATCTCCTGTGGCTTACTTGAATTTAGGGTTAATAAGTTAACTTATTGTAACAAGGACAAATGTTGCAATGCTTAGAAGATATTATGTACCCGGGTGGACTTAGAAACAAGGAACTTGTGGCTACCACTGACGCCTACGTCCTGGAACAAAGAACAGCCTGAGACTACTGATAACCACTCACTTGCCGCCTGCTTTTGCGCAATCACCGCATGACTAACAGTCCTGCCTTAGCTAGCTTAGGATGAGTAAAAGCGATTAGCCAATCAATGTGAAACACGCATGCTTGAAAACCATATAAATGTATGTTGGCTGAACAATAAAGTAGAACAATTTGCTTGCATCAAGCTGTGTTCCCGTCTCTCAATCGCAGCAATCTCCTGCTGCTACATCTCCTGTTCATAGATCATATGGTGCTGCTGCATCTCCTGTTACTTCTGCTGCTGCTGCATTCCCTGCTGCATCTCCTGATGCTGCAGCTCCTTCTGCATCTACTTCTATGTCTCCTGCTACAACATCCCCTGCTGCTGCATTTCATGCTGAATCTCCTGATGCTGCAACTCCTTCTGCATCTTCTGCTGTTGAATCTCCTGCGGAATCTGCTGCTGCTTCATCTCCTGTTGCATCTGCTTCTGATGCATCTGCTGCTACATCTCTGCTGCTGCATCTCTTGCTGCATTTCCTGCTTCATCTGCTGATTCATCTGCTGCTGCTCTATGTCCTGCTACATCTCGTCATTCTGCAAATCCTGCTGTAGTTGCTGAATATTCTCTTCCTATTGCTTCTCCTGCTGAATCTGCATTTCCTGCTGCATCTGCTTCTGCATCTCCTGCTGCTGCATCTCCTGCGGAATTAGCTGCTGCTGCATCTGCTTCTACATGTGCGTTATAACTTTCTACATTTGCTGCCTCATCTCCTGGTACATCTGCTAATGAACCTCCTGCTGCTGCATCTACTGCTTCATCTTCAACTGATGCATCTCTGGCTTCATCACCGGATATGTCATCTCCTGCTGCAACTGCTGCAGTATTTCCTGCTGCAGCATCTGCTGATCCTGCATCTACTACTGCATTTCCTGCTGCATCTGCTGCTGCTCTGCTGCTGCTTCATCTCCTGCCAAATCTCCTGCTACATATCCTGCTGCTGCACCTCCTAATGCATCTCATGATAATGCTTCATCTCCTGCTACTGCATCTCCTGCTGCACCTACTGCTGCTGCATTTCCTGCTGCATCTTCTGCTGCTGCATCTCCTGCTGATGAGTCAGATGCAGCATCTCTTTCTTTTGCATCTCCTGCTGCATCTCTTGCTGCTACATTACCTTCTCTATCTCCTCCTACTGCATCTCCTCCAACTGCATATCCTGCTTCTGTATATACTGCTGACTTTCCTGCTGCTGCATTTCCTGCTACTGAATCTCTTTCTGCATCTCCTTCAGAATCTCCTGCTGCTCTATTACCTCCTGCATCGACTCCTGCTGCATGTCCTGCTGCTGCATCTCTTCTTGCTACATCTGCTTCTGCCTCTCCTGCTGATGCATCTCCTTATGCTGAATCTCCTCCTGAATCTCTGGTGGCATCTCATGCTGATATATATCCTGCTACATTTCCTGACATATCTCCTTCTGAATATGCGTCTCCTTCTGCTTCTTTTGCATTTGAATCTCCTGATTCTTAATCTCCTGCTGCTGAATCTCCTACTGCTGCGTCTACTTCATCATCTCCTCTTTCTCCATAATCTGCTGTATCTCCTGTTGCTGCATCTTATCATGCTGCTGCATATGTTGAAGAATCTCTTCCTACTGCATCTTCTGCTGAATCTTCATTTCCTGCTGCATCTGCTTCTGAATCTCCTGCTGCTGCTGCATCTCCTGCTGCTTTTCCTGCATCTCCTGATGCTTCTCCTGCTGCTGCATCAGTTGCTGTTGAATCTCCTGATGAATTTCCTGTGGCATCTCCTTCTGAATATGCATCTCCTCAGGCATCTCCACCTGCTGACACTCCTACTGCTGCGTGTGCTACTGCATATCCTGCTGCACCTCCTGCTGCTGAATCTCCTGCTGCTGCATCTCCTTCTTCTGCATCTCCTTCTGCTACATCTCCTTCTGCATCTCCTGCTACAGCATCTCCTGCTCTATCTGCTGCTTCTGCATCTCCTGATACATCCCCTGCTGCTTCATCTCATCCTGCTGCATCTCCTGCTACAGCATCTCCTGCTGCTGCATCTCCTGCTGCTGCATCTCCTTCGGCTACATCTCCTGCTGCATCTCCTGCTACAGCATCTCCTGCTCTATCTGCTGCTTCTGCATCTCCTGATACATCCCCTGCTGCTTCATCTCATCCTGCTGCATCTCCTGCTGCTATATCTCCTGCTGTTTCATATCCATCCTCTGCATCTCCTAATGAATCTCCTGCTGCTTCATCTCTTGATCCATGTCCTGCTGCTGCATCTCCTCTTTCTGCATCTCCTTTTGCTTCGTTTGCTGCTGCATCTCCTGCTGTATCTCATGTTGCACCTTCTATTGAAGCATCTCCTGCGTCATCTCCTTCTGCTGCATATCTTGCTGCTTCATCTCGTTCTGCATCTGCTGCTGCATCTCCTTCTGCATCACCTGCAGATACATGTCCTGCTGCTGCATATTCATCTGCATTTCCTGCTGCAGCTCTTTATGAATCTACTACAGCTGCATATGCTGAATTTTCTGCTGCATCTGCTGCTCCTTCATCTACTGCTGCATCTCCTGATAGATCTCCTGCTGGTGCATTTGATGGTGCAACTGATGGTGCATCTGAAGCTGCATCTGATGCTACTTTCTCTCTTGCTGCATTTACTGCGGCTAAATCTCCTACTATGTGTCCTTCTGCTGCATCTTCTTCACTTCATCCACTACTCTGCACCTCCTGCTGCTGCCTGATCTCCTGATGCATCTGCTTCTGCATCTCCTGCTGCTGCACCTCCTGCTGAATTAGCTGCTGCTGCATTTGTGCCTTCATAACCTGATATGTCATCTCCTGCTGCATCTGCTGCAATATTTCTTGATGCAGAATCTGCTGATCCTGCATCTACTGCTGCATTTACTGCTGCATCTACTGCTGCTCTGCTACTGCTTCATCTCCTGCCAACTATCCTGCTACATATCCTGCTGCTACACCTCTTAATGCATCACATGATAATGCTTCATCTCCTGCTACTGCATCTGCTGATGCACCTACTGCTGCTACGTTTCCTGCTGCATCTTCTGCTGCTGCATCTCGTGCTAATGGGTCTGATGCTGCATCTATTGCTCTTGCATCTCCTGCTGCATCTATTGTTGCTGCATTATCTGCTCTATCTCCTCCTACTGCATCTCCTCCTGCTGCATATCCTGCTTCTGTATATACTGCTGCCTTTCCTACTACTGTATCTCCTGCTGCTACATCTCCTGATGCATCCTCTGCACATGCATCTACGGATGCATCTCCTGATGCGCCGTTACCCATTGCATCTGCTTATCCATCCCCTGCTGCATCTCTTTCTACTCCATCTGGTATATCTGCTGTTGCATATGCTGCTGCTTCATCTACTGCTGCATCTCCTGCTAAATCTACCGCTGCGGCATCTCCTTCTGAAGTTTCTGCTGAATCTACTGCTGAATATGCATCCCCTGCTGCATATCCTGCTGCTGAATTTCCTGCTGCATCTGCTGCTGCTGCATCTCCTACTGCTGCATAACCTTCTGCATGTGCTGCTGCAGGATCTCTTTCTGTTACATCTCCTATTGCTGCATCTCCTGCTGCATCTCCTGCTGCTGCATCTGCTACTTCATCTCCTGCTGCATCTCCGTCTGAAACTTCGCATTTCCTACTGATGCATTTTCTGCTTAAATTCCTGCTGCTGCATTACCTTCTACATCTATTCCTGTTGTATTTCCTGCTGCTTCATCTCCTGCTGCATCCTCTGCGGATGCATCTGAGGAGGCATCTGCAGAAGCATCTCCATTTACTGCTGCATCTGCTGCTCAATCTTCTACGGATGAACCCAGTGCTTCTGCATTTCAGCTGCATATCCTGTTGAAGGCATCTGTGGCTGCATCTCCTGCTGCTACATCTCCTGCTGAATCTCCTGCTGTACTTCCTGCTGTAACTGCTAATGCCTATGTTGCTATTTCATCTCCTGCTGCATCTCTTACTGAATCTTCTTCTGCAGAATCTCCTCCAGCATCTCCTGCTACAATTCCTGCTGATGTATCTCCTGTTGCCTTTTCTAATAAATCCTGCTGCTTCAGAATCTCCTACGGAATTTCCTGCTGGTGCATCTCCTGCTGAATTTCCTGATGCTGCATCTCCTCCTGTTGAATCTCCTGCCTCTTCATCTCCTGCTGCTGTAGCTCCTGCTGAATCTGCTACTGTATCTGGTGTACCTGCATCTTCTTTTCGTGCATCTCCTACTGCTGCACCTCTGGCTGATTTCCTGCTGCATTTCCTTCTGTTGAATCTCCTGCTGCATATCCTGGTGCATCACCTGCTGAATATGCATCCCTTGCTACATCTCCTGCTGAATATGCATCCCTTGCTACATCTCCTGCTGATACACCTCATGCAGCTGCATCTGCTGCTGCATATCCTGCTGCATCTGCTGTTGCCAAATCGATTGCTGTTGCATATCCTACTGAATTTCCAGCAGCATCTCCTGCTGATGCAATTCCTGCTTCAAATCATCCTGCATTCTTTGGTGCTGCATTCCCTGCTGCATCTCCTGATGCTACATCTCCTGCTGTGTCTGCTGCTTCATATGCTTCTGTATCTCCTGCTGCATATGGTTCTGCATATTCTGCTGCATATCTTTCTGAATTATCTGCTGCATAAGTTGCTGCATCTGCTTCTACGGTTACTTGTACGGATGCATCTCCTGATGCGCCATTTCCCATTGCATCTGCTGCTCCATCCCCTGCTGCATCTCTTTCTCCTCCATCTGGTGCTTCTGCTGTCGCATATGCTGCTGCTTCATTCCCTGCTGCATCTCCTGCTAAATCTCCTGCTGCTGCATCTCCTTCTGAAGTTTCTGCTGAATCTACTGCTGAATATGCATCCCCTGCTGCATCTCCTGCTGCTGCATCTCCTGCTTCATATCCTACTGCATCTCCTCCTGCAGCATATCTTGCTGCATTTCCTTCTGCTGCATCTCCTGCTGCATCATCTGCTGCAGCATCTTCTGCTGCTACATCTCCTACTGAATCAGCATCTCCTGATGAATCTGCTGCTGCATCTAATGCTCCTGCATCTGCTGCCTCGGCACCTGCAGCTGCATAAACTGCTGATGCATCTCCTGCTGCATTACCTCCTGCTGCATATTCTGCTGCTTATTCTGCTGCATTTCTTGCTGATGTTTAATCTGCTTCTGCATTTCCTGATGCTTCATGTACTACTGCATCTCCTGCTACATTTCCTGCTGCTGCATTTGCTGCTTCATCTCCTCCTGCATTCTCTGCGGATGCATCTGCGGAAGCATCTCCATTTCCTGCTCATCTGCTGCTCAGTCTTCTACGGATGCACCTAGTGCTTCTGCATTTCAGCTGCATATCCAGTTGAAGGGATCTGCGGCTGCATCTCCTGCTGCTGTATCTCCTGCTGCTACATCTCCTGCTGCTACATCTCCTGCTGAATCTCCTGCTGCACTTCCTGCTGTAACTGCTGATGCTTATATTGCTATTTCATCTCCTGCTGCATCTCCTACTGCATCTTCTTTTGCAGAATCTCCTCCAGCATCTCCTGCTAAAATTCCTGCTGCTGTATCTCCTGCTGCATCTCCTACTACATCCCCTGCTGCTGAATCTCCTTCTATATCTCCTGCTGCATCTCCTGCTGCCTTTTCTACTGAATCTCCTGCTGCCTTTTCTACTGAATCTCCTGCTGCATAATCTCCTATGGAATTTCCTGCTGCAGAAGATGCTGATGCATTTCCTAGTGATGCATCTCCTGCTCAATCTCATGATGCTGCATCTCCTCCTGCTGCTGAATCTCCTGCCTCTTTATCTCCTGCTGCTGTAGCTCCTGCTGAATCTGATGCTGTCTCTGGTGCGGCTGCATCTTCTTTTCCTGCATCTCCTGCTGCTGCATCTCTGGCTGATTTCCTGCTTCATTTCCTTCTGTTGAATCTCCTACTGCATATCCTGGTGCATCACCTGCTGAATATGCATCTCCTGCTACATCTCCTGCTGATACACCTCATGCAGCTGCATCTGCTGCTGCATATCCTGCTGCATCTGCTGTTGCCAAATCGATTGCTGTTGCATATCCTTCTGAATTTCCAGCAGCATCTCCTGCTGATGCAATTCTTGCTGAATCTCATCCTGCATCCTTTGCTGCTGCATCTGCTTCTGCTTCTGCTGCTGGTGCATCTCCTACCTCATATCCTGCTGATGTGTCTCCTGCTGATGTATGTTTTACTGAATCGCCTGTTGATGCATGTCCTGCTGCATCTCCTGCTTCTGCATCTACTTCTTCTGCATCTCTGGCTCCAGCATCTTCTGCTTCATCAATTGCTGCTGCTTCTCTTATTCATCCCCTTCTGCTGCATATACTGCTGCACCTGGTGCTTCTGTACCTCCTCCTGCTGCATCTCCTGTTGCATCTCCTCCTGCTGCATCTCCTGCTGAATCTCCTCCTGCTGCATCTCCTGTGCCATTTCCTCCTGAAGCATCTCCTGCAGCAACTCCTGCTGCTGAATCTCCTTCTCCTACATCTCCTGCTGCATCTCCTGCTGCTACATCTCCTTCTGCACCGCTTGCTACAGCATCTCCTGCTCTATCTGCTGATTCTGCATCTCCTGATACATCCTTTGCTGCTTCATCTCATCCTGCTGCATCTCCTGCTGCATTTCCTGCTGCTATATCTCCTGTTGTTTCATATCCTGCTACTGCATCTCCTAATGAATCTCCTGCTGCTTCATCTCTTGATCCATGTCCTGCTGCTGCATCTCCTCTTTCTGCATCTCCTTTTGTTTCTTCTGCTGCTGCAAATCCTGCTGTATCTCATGATGCAATTTCTATAGAAGCATCTCCGGCATCATCCCTTTCTGCTGCATATCTTGCTGCTTCATCTCATTCAGCATCTCCTGCTGCATCTCCTTGATCGTCACCTGCTGCATCTCCTTCTGCATCACCTGCAGATGCATATCCTGCTGCTGCATATTCATCTGCATTTCCTGCTGCAGCTCTTATTAAATATACTACAGCTGCATATGCTGAATATTCTGCTGCATCTGCTGCTGCTTCATCTACTGCTGCATCTCCTGCCAAATCTCCTGCTGCTTCATCTCCTGCTGCTGCACATGATGGTGCATCTGATGGTGCATCTGATGCTACTTTCTCTCTTGCTGCATTTACTGCGGCTGCATCTCCTGTAATATTTCCTTCTGCTGCATCTTCTTCACTTCATCTACTACTCTGCACCTCCTGCTACTGCATCTCCTCCTTCTGCATCTCCGGCTGAATCACCTGTAGCATCTCCTGCTTCTTCATCTCCTGCTGCTACATCTCCTGGTGCTCCCGCATCTCCTGTTACTTCTGCTGCTGCTGCATTCCCTGCTGCAGCTCCTGATGCTGCAGCTCCTTCTGCTACTCCTTCTGTGTCTCCTGCTACTACATCCCCTGCTGCTGCATTTCCTGCTGCATCTCCTGATGCTGCAACTCCTTCTGCATCTTCTGCTGATGCATCTCCTGCGGAATCTGCTGCTGCTGCATCTCCTGATGCATCTGCTTCTGATGCATCTGCGGCTACATCTTTGCTGCTGCATCTCTTGCTGCATTGCCTGCTTCATCTGCTGATGCATCTGCTGCTGCTATATGTCCTGCTACATCTCGTCATTCTGCACATCCTGCTGCATCTGCTGAAGATTCTCTTCCTATTACTTCTGCTGTATATGCATCCCCTGATGCATCTCCTGCTGCTGAATCTCCTGATGCATCTGCTGCTGCTGCATCTCCTTCTGCTGCATCACCTTCTGCATGTGCTGCTGCAGCATCTCCTTCTGCTGCATCTCCTGTTGCTGCATCTGCTGGTGATGCACCTGCTGCAACATCTGCTTCTGCATCTCCTGCTTCTGTATCTCTGCCTGAATCTCTTGGTGCTGCATCTCCTGCTGCTGCATCTCCTGCGGAATTAGCTGCTGCTGCATCTGCTTCTACTTGTACGTTATAACTTTCTGTGTTTGCTGCCTCATCTCCTGGTACATCTGCTAATGAACCTCCTGCTGCTGCATCTCCTGCTTCATCTTCAACTGATGCATCTCTGGCTTCATCACTTCATATGTCATCTCCTGCTGCACCTGCTGCAGTATTTCCTGCTGCAGTATCTGCTGATCCTGCATCTACTACTGCATTTCCTGCTGCATCTGCTGCTGCTCTGCTGCTGCTTCATCTCCTGCCAAATCTCCTGCTACATATCCTGCTGCTGCACCTCCTAATGCATCTCATGATAATGCTTCATCTCCTGCTACTGCATCTCCTGCTGCACCTACTGCTGCTGCATTTCCTGCTGCATCTTCTGCTGCTGCATCTCCTGCTGATGAGTCAGATGCAGCATCTCTTGCATCTCCTGCTGCATCTCTTGCTGCTGCATTACCTGCTCTATCTCCTCCTACTGCATCTCCTCCTGCTGCATATCCTGCTTCTCTATATACTGCTGCCTTTCCTGCTGCTGCATCTGCTGCTACTGAATCTCTTTCTGCATCTCCTTCTTCTGAGTCTCCTGCTGCTCTATTACCTTCTGCACCGACTCCTGCTGCATGTCCTGCTGCTGCATCTTCTGCTGCTGAATCTGCTTCTGCATCTCCTGCTGATGCATCTCCTACTAAATCTGCATCTCCTGCTACATCTGCTTCTGCATCTCCTGCTGATGCATCTCCTGCTCTTGCATCTCCTTCTGCTGAATCTCCTCCTCAATCACCGGCGGCATCTCATGCTGCTACATATCCTGCTACATCTCCTGACATATCTCCTTCTATATATATGCTTCTCCTGCTGCTGAATCTCCTGCTGCTGAATCTCCTGCTGCTGCATCTCCTGCTGCTTCTGCTGCATCTTCTGCATCATCTCCTCTTTCTCCATAACCTGCTGTATCTCCTGGTGCTGCATCATATCACGCGGCTGCATATGTTGAAGAATCTCTTCCTAATGCATCTTCTGATGAATCTTCATTTCCTGCTGCATCTGCTTCTGCATCTCCTCCTGCATCTCCTGCTGCTTCTCCTGCTGCTGCATCAGTTTCTGCTGAATCTCCTGATGAATCTCCTGCGGCATCTCATGCTTCTACATATCATGCTGAATCTCCTGCTGCTGAATCTCCTGCTATATCTGCTGCTGCTGCATCTCCTACTGCATGCTATGCTCATGCACCTGTGGATGCATCTCCTGATGTGCCATTACCCATTGCATCTGCTGCTTCATCCCCTGCTGCATCTCTTTCTGCTCCATCTGGTGCATCTGCTCTTGCACATGCTGCTGCTTCATCTACTGCTGCATCTCCTGCTAAATCTCCTGCTGCTGCAACTTCTTCTGAAGTTTCTGCTGAATCTACTGCTGAATATGCATCCCCTACTGCATCTCCTGCTTCATATCCTACTGCATCTCCTCCTGCAGCATATCTTGCTGCATTTCCTTCTGATGCATCTCCTGCTGCATCATCTGCTGCAGCATCTTCTGCTGCTACATCTCCTACTGAATCAGCATCTCCTGATGCATCTGCTGCTGCATCTATTCCTGCTGCATCTGCTGCCTCTGCAGCTGCTGCTGGTGCATCTCCTGCCTCATATCCTGCTGCTGTGTCTCCTGCTGATGTATATTTTGTTGCATCTCCTGTTAATGCATGTTTTGCTGCATCTCCTGCTGATGCATCTACTTCTTGGGCATCTCCGGCTCCAGCATCTCCTGCTGCATCAATTCCTGCTGCACCTCTTAGTCTTCTCCTTCTGCTGCATATACGGCTGCATCTGGTGTTCCTGTACCTCCTCCTGCTTCATCTCCTTTTGCCCCTCCTCCTGCTGCATCTCCTGCTGAATCTCCTCCTTCTGCATCTCCTGTCCCATCTCCTCCTGCTGCATCATCTCCTGCTGTACTTCCTGCATTAACTGATGATGCCTATGTTGCTATTTCATCTCCTGCTGCATCTCCTACTGAATCTTCTTCTGCAGAATCTCCTCCAGCATCTCCTGCTACAATTCCTGCTGATGTATCTCCTGTTGCCTTTTCTAATAAATCCTGCTGCTTCAGAATCTCCTACGGAATTTCCTGCTGGTGCATCTCCTGCTGAATTTCCTGATGCTGCATCTCCTCCTGTTGAATCTCCTGCCTCTTCATCTCCTGCTGCTGTAGCTCCTGCTGAATCTGCTGCTGTCTCTGGTGCGCCTGCATCTTCTTTTCTTGCATCTCCTACTGCTGCATCTCTGGCTGATTTCCTGCTGCATTTCCTTCTGTTGAATCTCCTGCTGCATATCCTGGTGCATCTCCTGCTGAATATGCATCTCCTGCTACATCTCCTGCTGATACACCTCATGCAGCTGCATCTGCTGCTTCATATCCTGCTGCATCTGCTGTTGCCAAATCGATTGCTGTTGCATATCCTACTGAATTTCCAGCAGCATCTCCTGCTGATGCAATTCCTGCTTCAAATCATCCAGCATTCTTTGGTGCTGCATTCCTTGCTGCATCTCCTGATGCTACATCTCCTGCTGTGTCTGCTGCTTCATATGCTTCTGTATCTCCTGCTGCATATGGTTCTGCATATTCTGCTGCATATCTTTCTGAATCTTCTGCTGCATAAGTTGCTGCATCTGCTTCTATGGTTACTTATGCTAATGCATCTCCTGATGCACCATTTCCCATTGCATCTGCTGCTCCATCCCCTGCTGCATCTCTTTCTGCTCCATCTGGTGCTTCTGCTGTCGCATATGCTGCTGCTTCATTCCCTGCTGCATCTCCTGCTAAATCTCCTGCTGCTGCATCTCCTTCTGAAGTTTCTGCTGAATCTACTGCTGAATATGCATCCCCTGCTGCATCTCCTGCTGCTGCATCTCCTGCTTCATATCCCACTGCATCTCCTCCTGCAGCATATCTTGCTGCATTTCCTTCTGCTGCATGCCCTGCTGCATCATCTGCTGCAGCATCTTCTGCTGCTACATCTCCTACTGAATCAGCATCTCCTGATGAATCTGCTGCTGCATCTAATGCTCCTGCATCTGCTGCCTCGGCACCTGCAGCTGCATAAACTGCTAATGCATCTCCTGCTGCATTACCTCCTGCTGCATATTCTGCTGCTTATTCTGCTGCATTTCTTGCTGATGTTTGATCTGCTGCTGCATTTCCTGATGCTTCAGGTACTGCTGCATCTCCTTATCCTGTTGCTCCATATCTTGATGCTTCATGTACTGCTGCATCTCCTGCTACATTTGCTGCTGCTGCATCTCCTTCTACTTCATGTCCTCCTGCATTTCCTGCTGCTGTATCTGCTGCTTCATCTCCTCCTGCATTCTCTGCGGATGCATCTGCGGAAGCATCTCCATTTCCTGCTCATCTGCTGCTCAGTCTTCTACGGATGCACCTAGTGCTTCTGCATTTCAGCTGCATATCCTGTTGAAGGCATCTGCGGCTGCATCTCCTGCTGCTATATCTCCTGCTGTTACATCTAGTGCTGCTACATCTCCTGCTGAATCTCCTGCTGCACTTCCTGCTGTAACTGCTGATGCTTATATTGCTATTTCATCTCCTGCTGCATCTCCTACTGCATCTTTTTTTGCAGAATCTCCTCCAGCATCTCCTGCTAAAATTCCTGCTGCTGTATCTCCTGCTGCATCTCCTACTACATCCCCTGC
This sequence comes from Clamator glandarius, assembly GCA_033459285.1. NCBI lineage: Eukaryota > Metazoa > Chordata > Aves > Cuculiformes > Cuculidae > Clamator > Clamator glandarius. The sequence continues at coordinate 372,937 of JAUNZM010000300.1, read as the reverse complement.
TGCTGTATCTCCTGCTGCATCTCCTACTACATCCCCTGCTGCTGAATCTCCTTCTATATCTCCTGCTGCATCTCCTGCTGCCTTTTCTACTTAATCTCCTGCTGCCTTTTCTACTGAATCTCCTGCTGCATAATCTCCTATGGAATTTCCTGCTGCAGAAGATGCTGATGCATTTCCTACTGATGCATCTCCTGCTCAATTTCATGATGCTGCATCTCCTCCTGCTGCTGAATCTCCTGCCTCTTTATCTCCTGCTACTGTAGCTCCTGCTGAATCTGATGCTGTCTCTGGTGCGGCTGCATCTTCTTTTCCTGCATCTCCTGCTGCTGCATCTCCGGCTGATTTCCTGCTGCATTTCCTTCTGTTGAATCTCCTACTGCATATCCTGGTGCATCACCTGCTGAATATGCATCTCCTGATACATCTCCTGCTGATACACCTCATGCAGCTGCATCTGCTGCTGCATATCCTGCTGCATCTGCTGTTGCCAAATCGCTTGCTGTTGCATATCCTACTGAATTTCCAGCAGCATCTCCTGCTGATGCAATTCTTGCTGAATCTCATCCTGCATCCTTTGCTGCTGCATCTGCTTCTGCTTCTGCTTCTGGTGCATCTCCTGCCTCATATCCTGCTGCTGTGTCTCCTGCTGATGTTTATTTTGCTGCATCTCCTGCTGATGCATGTCCTGCTGCATCTCCTGCTTCTGCATCTACTTCTTCTGCATCTCCGGCTCCAGCATCTCCTGCTGCATCAATTCCTGCTGCACCCGTTAGTCATCTCCTTCTGCTGCATATACTGCTGCATCTGGTGTTCCTGTACCTCCTCCTGCTTCATCTCCTGTTGCACCTCCTCCTGCTGCATCTCCTGCTGAATCTCCTCCTTCTGCATCTCCTGACCCATCTCCTCCTGTTGCATCACCTGCTGCATCTCCTGTTGCTGCATCTCCTGCTGCTGCATCTCCTTCTACATCTCCTGCTACAGCATATCATGCTGCTACATATGTTGAAGAATCTCTTCCTACTGCATCTTCTGCTGAATCTTCATTTCCTGCTGCATCTTCTTCTGCATCTCCTGCTGCTGCAGCATCTCCTTCTGCTGCATCTCCTGTTTCTGGATCAGCTAATGCTGCACCTGCTGCAACATCTGCTTCTGCATCTCCTGCTGCTCCATCTCCATCTGAATCTCTTGGTGCTGCATTTCCTGGTGATGCATATTCTGATTCAACTCCGGCTGCTGCACCACCTTCTGAATCTATTCCTGTTGTATTTCCTGCTTCTGCATCTCTTGCTGTTGCATCTCCATCTGAATCTCTTGGTGCTGCATCTCCTGCTGATGCATGTCCTGCTGCATCTCCTGGTTCTCCATCTACTTCTTCTGCATCTCCGGCTCCAGCATCTCCTGCTGAATCAGTTGCTGCTGCATCCCTTCTTCATCTCCTACTGCTGCATATACTGCTGCATCTGGTGCTGCTGTACCTCCTCCTGCTGCATTTCCTGTTGCATCTTCTCCTACTGCATATCCTGCTGAATCTCCTCTAACTGCATCTCATATTCCATCTCTTGCTGCTGCATCTCCTGCTGCTGCATCTCCTGCTGCTGCATCTCCTTCTGCTACATCTCCTTCTGCATCTCTTGCTACAACATCTCTTGCTGTAGCTGCTGCCTCTGCATCTCCTGATACATCCCCTGCTGCTTCGTCTCATCCTGCTGCATCTCATGCTGCATCTCCTGCTGCTATAGCTCCTGCTGTTTCATATCCTGCCACTGCATCTCCTAATGGATCTCCTGCTGCTTCATCTCTTGATCCATGTCCTGCTGCTGCATCTCCTGTTTCTGCATCTCCTTTTACTTCGTCTGCTTCTACATCTCCTGCTGTATCTCATGTTGCAATTTCTATTGAAGCATCTGCTGAATTTGCTACTGCATCTGCTGCTGCTTCATCTACTGCTACATCTCCTGATATATCTACTGCTGCTTCAAATCTTACTGCTGCACCTGTTGACGCATCTGATGCTGCATCTGATGCTACTTTCTATCTTGCTGTATTTACTGCGGCTGCATCTCCTGCTATATTTCCTTCTGCTGCATCTTCTTCACTTCATCTATTACTCTGCACCTCCTACTCCTGCATATCCTACTTCTCTATATACTTCTGCCTTTCCTGCTGCTGCATCTCCTGCTGCTGAATCTCTTTCTGCATCTCCTTCTTCTGAATCTCCTGCTGCTCTATTACCCTCTGCATCGACTCCGGCTGCATGTCCTGCTGATCATTTCCTGCTCTTGCATCTCCTTCTGCTGAATCTCCTACTGAATCTCCGGCGGCATCTCATGCTCATACATATCCTGCTACATCTCCTGACATATCTTATTCTCAATATGCATCTCTTTCTGCTTCTCCTGCTGCTGAATCTCCTGCTGCTGAATCTCCTGCTGCTGCGTCTGCTCCTGCTGAATCTCCTGCTGCTGCGTCTGTGGCATCATCTCCTCTTTCTCCATAACCTGCTGTATCTCCTGTTGCTGCATCATATCATGCTGCTGCATATGTTGAAGAATATCTTCCTACTGCATCTTCTGCTGAATCTTCATTTCCTGCTGCATCTGCTTCTGCATCTCCTGCTGCTGCTGCTTCTCCTGCTGCTTCTCCTTCTGAATATGCATCTCCTGATGCATCTCCACCTGCTGACACTCCTACTGCAGCGTTTGCTTCTGCATCTCCTGCTGGAGCTCTTGCTGCTGAATCTCCTGATGCCGTGTCTGCTGCTGAATATCCTTAGTCTGCTGATGAATCTCCTGCTGCTGAATCTCCTGATGCATCTGCTGCTGCTATATCTCCCACTGCTGCATCACCTTCTGCATGTGTTGTTTCAGCACCTCCTTCTGCTGCATCTCCTGTTGCTTCATCTGCTGGTGCTGCACCTGCTGCATCATCTGCTGCTGCATCTCCTGCTGCTGCACCTCCTGCTGCATCTTCGTCTGAATTTTTTGGTGCTGTATTTCCTGCTGATGCATATTCTGCTTCATCTCCTGCTGCTGCATCTGCTGATACTGCATGTACTGCTGCATCTCTTGCTGCATCTCTTGGTGCTGCATCTTCTGCTCTTGCATCTCCTGCTTCATCTCATTATGACTTAACTGCCATTATTGAGGCGCTTTATGGAATTCGAATAAAGCCCACAGGGAAGATGCTAGCATGGAATGCTGCTGCTTCTCAATGTCTTCTCTTAGAGCCCTTTTACTGTAAAGCGAGACTTGCAGAAGTTTGAGTATACGCTTGTATACTTTAACATCAGAACGGCTATTAAAGCGTCACTTGAAAACAGCAGAGCGTTCAGCACAATTACCGCAGGGAAGAATTCTGCAGCTTCTGAATATCTTCTCTTAGAGTGCTTTTTCTGTAAAGCTAGACTTGTAGACCTTTCAGTCTAGGCTTCTGTACTGCAGCATCAGAATTGTTATTAAAACACCACTTCAAACTTCCAAATCGTTCAGCATAAGTATGGCAGGGAAGCTGCTACCATCAAATGCTGGCTCTCATTAGAGTCTTCTCTGGAAACGGTTTCACTGCAAGCTGCAAAGCATGACTAACAGACCGTTTTAGTATAGGGTACTGAACTGTGACTTATGAAGGTGCTTTCTGAAAAGTGAGTAACAGACGCAGTGAAGATGCTAGCGTGGAATACTGCTGCTACTGAATGTCTTCTCTTAGAGCGCTTTCACTGCAAAGCAAAACTTTTGTTGCTAATATGTCACTATTCTTTAACCTACATTTAAACGCATTGTTAATGGTGTTTTGCACCTCTCAGTGAAAGAGCTTCAAGAGACGATTCTAACGAGAGACACCATTTGATGCTAGCAACTTCCCAGGGGTACTTCTGTTAAACGCTTTCAAATCTTCACGTGAAGTTTTACTAGCCTTACTGATGTTACAGTTCACTAGCCTAGACGGAAAGTTCGATAAATCTTGGTTTGCAGTGATTGCGCTCTAAGAGAAGACATACAGAAGCAGAAGCATTCCATGCTAACATCCTCCCTGCTGGAGATATTCACTTTTCCTAAGGCGTCTTATTAGGAGCTATTAAGTCTCTATTCATTTGTCAACACAAGAAGGTTTTGTTAGTCGTTCTCTGCGTCTTGCAGAGAAACCGCTTCCATAGAAGACGCTAACGAAAGCCAGCTTTTGATGGTAACAACTTTCCTATTTTCTTGTGTTGTACGCTCTGAAATTTTGAAGTAACGCTTTCGTAGCCATTCTGGTCTTACAGTACACAAGACTAGACTGAAAGATCTACAAGTCGTGCTCTACAATGAAAGCTCTCTAAGAGAATACATCCACAAGCAGAAGCATTTCATGCTAACATCTTCCCTGCTGGAGATATTCACTTTTCCTAAAAAGCATTATTAGGCGTTATTAAGTCGCTATTAACTAGCCTACGCGAAAACATTCCGATTTTCGTGCTTTGCAGCTGGCAGTGACAGCGCTTCATGAAAGGATCCTATAGAGAGCCAAAATTTGATGGTAGCACCTTCCCTGCGGTACTTGTGCTGAACGATCTCAAATCTTGAAATGAAGTTTAATAGCCATTCTGATCTTACAGTTCATAAGCCTAGAGTGAAAATTCTACAAGTGGTCTTTAGCAGTAACAGCTCTATAAGAGAAAACATTAATAAGCGGTGTAGTTTCAGGCCAGCATCTGCACTGCCTGAAATACTTACTTTTCCATAAGCGCGTTAACAGGCGCAGTTAAGTCACAATTCATTTCCCCAAACTAAAATGTGTGAGTCGTGCTTCACAACCTGCAGGGAAAGCGCTATAAGAGAAGACTCAAACGAGAACCAGCATTTGATGGCAGAAACTTCCCAGCGGTTCTTGTGTTAAACGCTCTGAAATTTTGAAGTGACACTGTACTAGCTGATGAAATACTTCAGAAGACTAGAATGAAACATCTAGAAATCGTACTTTGCAGTGAAAGTGCTATAAGAGAAGACATTCACAAGCAGCAGCATTCCATACTACCATCTTCCCTGCAGCCGATGTTCACTGTTCCGAAAGCGCGTTATTCGGCGAAGTAAAGTAACTGTTCTGTACCCTATACTAAAATTTTGTGTTAGTCGTGCTTTTCAGCTTGCAGTTAAGCGCTTCCAGAGAAGACTAACGAGAGCCAGCATGTGATCGTAGCAGCTTCCCTGCCGTACTTGTTCTGAACGATTTGACATTTTGAAGTGATGCTTTAATACCCATTCTGATGTTACAGGACACGAACTAGACTGAAAGTTCTACAAGTCTTTCTTTGCAATGAAAGCCTTATAAGAGAAGAAATTCAGAAGCAGCAGCGCTCCAACCAAGCATCTTCCATAAGGGCTTTTCTCACTTGTCCTAAAGCTCCTCAAGAGTTAAATCACAATTCCGTAATCAATATTAAACGTTTTATTAGACGTGCTTTGCAGCTTTCAGTGAAAGCGCTTCAAGAGAAGATTCTAACGAGAGCTAGCATTGATCGTAGCAGAGCCCTTGCCGTACTTTTTCTAAACGTTTTCAGATTTTGCAGTGACGCTTTAATAGCCATTCTGATGCAGTGTAACAGCCTAGACTGAAACTTCTAAAAGTTTTGCATTGCAGGGAAAGCGCTCTAAGAGAAGACATTCAGTAGCAGCAGTATTCCACGCTAGCATCTTCACTGTGGGCGTTATTCGATTTCCATAAAGCGCCTCAATAGTCGCAGTTAAGTCAAAATGAGATGAAGCAGGAGATGCAACAGCAGAAGATGCAGCACCAAGAGATACAGCAGGAGATGCAGCAGCACATGCAATATCAGCAGATGCAGCAGCAGGAGATGAAGCAGAATATGCATCAGCAGGAAATACAGCACCAAGAGATTCAGATGGAGATGCAGCAGGAGGTGCAGCAGCAGGAGATGCAGAAGCAGATGTTGCAGGAGGTGCAGTACAGGCAGATGAAGCAACAGGAAATGCAGCAGAAGTAGATGTTGCAGCAGCACATGCAGAAGGTGATGCAACAGTAGGAGATGCAGCAGATGCAGATGCAGCAGGAGATTCAACAGCAGAGAAAGGATATTCAGCAGCAGACACGACATCAGGAGATTCAGAAGCAGGAGATGCAGCAGGCGATAAAGCATGATAGAAGCATGAGATGCCGCAGGAGATTCATCAGGAGATTCTGCAGCAACTGATGCAGCAGCAGGAGAAGCAGCAGGAGATGCAGCAGCAGCAGGAGATGCAGAGGTAGATGCAGCAGGAAATGAAGAATCAGCAGAAGATGCAGTAGGAAGAGATTCTTCAACATATGCAGCAGCATGATATGATGCAGCAACAGGAGATACAGCAGGTGGTGGAGAAAGAGGATCTGATGCAGCAGACGCAGCAGGAGATTCAACAGAAGGAAATGCAGCAAAAAATCAGCCGGAGATGCAGCAGGAGGAGATGCACGAAAAGAAGATGCAGCTGCACCAGAAGCAGCAGCAGATTCAGCAGGAGTTGCAGCAGTAGGAGATGAAGAGGCAGGATATTCAGCAGGAGAAGATGCAGCAGCAGAAGATGCCGCAGCAGATGATGCAGCAGGAGATGAAGCAGAAGGAAATGCAGCAAGATATGCTGCAGGAGGAGATGCAGTAGGATATGAAGCAGGAGATGAGGCAGCAGGAGATGCAGCCGGAGATGCATATTCAGCAGTAGATTCAGCAGAAACTTCTGAAGGAGATGCAGCAGCAGGAGATTTAGCAGGAGATGCAGCAGTAGATGAATCAGCAGCATATGTGACAGCAGAAGCACCAGATGGAGCAGAAAGTGATGCAGCAGGAGATGGAGGAGCAGATGCAACGGGAAATGGTGCGTCAGGAGCTGCATCCACAGATGCATGAGCATAGGATGCATCAGGAGATGTAGCAGCAGGATATACAGGAGCTGGTGATGCCACAGGAGATGCAGCAGGAGATGCAATACTAGAAGATGCAGCAGCAGGAGATGAAGCAGCAGATGCAGCAGCAGGAGGTGTAGCAGCAGGAAATACAAGAGGAATAGATGCAGAATGTAATAAACCAGCAGGAGATGAAGCAGCAGATGCAGCAGCAGGAGGTGTAGAAGCAGGAATTACAATAGGAATAGATGCAGAATGTAATGCAGCAGCAGGAGTTGAAGCAGAATATGCATCAGCAGGAAATGCAGCACCAAAAGTTTCAGATGGAGATGCAGCAGGTTGTGGAGATGCAACATATGCAGCAGCATGATATGATGCAGCACCAGGAGATACAGCAGGTTGTGGAGAAAGAGGAGATGATGCCACAGACGCAGCAGCAGGAGATTCAGCAGGAGGGGATGCAGCAGCAGGAGATTCGGCAGCAGGAGAAGCATTAGGAGATGCATATTCAGAAGGAGATACGTCAGGAGATGTAGTAGGATATGTAGCAGCATGAGATGCCGCCAGAGATTCAGTAGGAGATTCAGCAGAAGGAGATGCAAGAGCAGGAGATGTATCAGCAGGAGATGCAGAAGCAGATGCAGCAGGAGTCGATGCAGCAGCAGGACATGCAGTAGAAGTCGATGCAGAAGGTGATAGAGCAGCAGGAGTTTCAGAAGAAGGAGATGCAGAAAGAGATTCAGCAGCAGGAGATGCAGCAGCAGGAAAGGCAGCAGTATATAGAGAAGCAGGATATGCAGCAGGAGGAGATGCAGTAGGAGGTGATAGAGCAGGTAATGCAGCAGCAGGAGATGCAAGAGCAAGAGATGCAGCATCAGACCCATCATGAGGAGATGCAGCAGCAGAAGATGCAGCAGCAGAAGATGCAGCAGAAAATGCAGCAGGAGATGCAGTAGCAGGAGATGAAGCATTATCATGAGATGCATTAGGAGGTGCAGCAGCAGGATATGGAGCAGGAGATTTAGCAGGAGATGAAGCAGCAGCAGAGCAGCAGCAGATCACAGAATCACAGAATAATCAGGTTGGAAGAGACCCACTGGATCGTCGAGTCCAACCATTCCCACCAATCCCTAAATCATGCTCCTAAGCACCTCATCTACCCTAACCTTAAACACCTCCAGGGACTCAACCACCTCCCTTGGCAGACCGTTCCAATGCCTAACCACCCTCTCCGTGAAGAACTTTTTCCTAATCTCAAGCCTAAATCTCCCCTGGCGGAGCTTGAGGCCATTCCCTCTCGTTCTGTCCCCTCTCACTTGGGAGGAGAGGCCAGCACCCTCCTCTCCACAACCTCCCCTCAGGTAGTTGTAGAGAGTAATAAGGTCTCCCCTCAGCCTCCTCTTCTCCAGGCTGAACAACCCCAGCACTCTCAGCCGCTCCTCATAAGATTTGTTCTCCAGCCAGTAGGAAATTCAGCAGTAGATGCAGGATCAGCAGATACTGCAGCAGGAAATACTGCAGCAGATGCAGCAGGAGATGACATATGAGGTAACGAAGCCACAGATGCAGCAGCTGAAGATGAAGCAGGAGATGAAGAAGCAGGACGTGCATCAGCAGATGAAGCAGGAGAGGAGGCAGCAAATGTAGAAAGTTATAACGTACATGTAGAAGCAGATGCAGCAGCAGCTAATTCAGCAGGTGATGCATCAGCAGGAGATGCAGAAGCAGATGCAGCAGGAAATGCAGATTCAGCAGGAGAAGCAATAGGAAGAGAATCTTCAGCAGATGCAGCAGGATGTGCAGCATGACGAGATGTAGCAGGACATAGAGCAGCAGCAGATGCTTCAGCAGATGAAGCAGGAAATGCAGCAAGAGATGCAGCAGCAGAGATGTAGCCGCAGATGCATCAGAAACAGATTCAACAGGAGATGCAGCAGCAGCAGATTCCGCAGGAGATGCATCAGCAAAAGATGTAGAAGGAGTTGCAGCATCAGGAGATTCAGCAGGAAATGCAGCAGCAGGGGATGTCGTAGCAGGAGACACAGAAGGAGATGCAGAAGGAGCTGCAGCATCAGGAGATGCAGCAGGGAATGCAGCAGCAGCAGAAGTAACAGGAGATGCAGCAGCATCATATGAACTACGAGATGTAGCAGCAGGAAATGAAGAAGCAGGAGATGCTACAGGCAATTCAGCCGGAGATGCAGAAGGAGGATATGCAGCAGCAGGAGGTGCAGAGTAGTAGATGAAGTGAAGAAGATGCAGCAGAAGGAAATATAGCAGGAGATTCAGCCGCAGTAAATGCAGCAAGAGAGAAAGTAGCATCAGATGCAGCAGAAGGAGATGCAGCAGCAGGAGATCTATCAGGAGATGCAGCAGCAAATTCAGCAGATGCAGCAGTAGTAGATTCATAAAGAGCTGCAGCAGGAAATGCAGATGAATATTCAGGAGCAGGAGGTACAGCAGGAGATGCAGCAGCACATGCCGTATCAGCAGATGCAGCAGCAGGATATGCAGCAGCAGGAGTTGAAGCAGCAGTAGTTGAAGCAGAATATGCATCAGCAGGAAATGCAGCACCAAGAGAATCAGACCAAGATGCAGCAGGAGGTGCAGCAGCAGGAGATGCAGAAGCAGATGTTGCAGGAGGTGCAGCACAGGCAGATGAAGCAACAGGAGATGCAGCAGAAGGAGATGCTGCAGCAGCACATGCAGAAGGTGATGCAACAGTAGGAGACGCAGCAGATGCAGATGCAGCAGGAGATTCAGCAGCAGGAGATTCAGCAGCAGGAGATTCAGCAGCAGGACATTCAGCATGATATGTAGAAGCATGAGATACCACAGGAGATCGATCAGGTGTTTCAGCAGCAACTGATGCAGCAGCAGGTGAAGCAGCAGGAGATGCAGCAGCAGCAGGAGATGCAGAAGCAGATGCAGCAGGAAATGAAGATTCAGCAGAAGATGCAGTAGCAAGAGAGAAAGTAGCATCAGATGCAGCAGCAGGTGCACCATCAGATGCATCAGCAGGAGATGCAGCAGCAGGAGATCTATCAGGAGATGCAGCAGTAGATGAGGCAGCAGCAGATGCAGCAGAAAATTCAGCATATGCAGCTGTAGTAGATTCATAAAGAGCTGCAGCAGGAAATGCAGATGAATATGCAGCAGCAGGAGGTGCATCTGCAGGTGATGCAGAAGAACATGCAGCAGGAGATGCAGAACGAGATGAAGCAGCAAGATATGCAGCAGAAAGAGATGACGCAGGAGATGATTCAATAGAAGGTGCAACATGAGATACAGCAGGAGATGCAGCAGCAGAGGAAGCAAAAGGAGATGCAGAAAGAGGAGATGCAGCAGCAGGACATGGATCAAGAGATGAAGCAGCAGGAGATTCATTAGGAGATGCAGTAGCAGGATATTAAACAGCAGGAGCTATAGTAGCAGGAGATGCAGCATGTAATGCAGCAGGATGAGATGAAGCAGCAGGGGATGTACTAGGAGATGCAGAAGCAGCAGATAGAGCAGGAGATGCTGTAGCAGGAGATGCAGAAGCAGATGTAGCAGCAGGAGATGCAGCAGCAGGAGATGCAACAGGAGATGCAGTGAGAGGAGATTCAGCAGGAGATGCAGCAGGAGGAGATGCAACAGGAAATGTAGCAGGAGGAGGTACAGCAGAACCAGATGCAACAGTATATGCAACAGAAAGAGATGAATAAGTGATGCAGCAGCAATTGATGCAGCAGGAGATGCTGGAGCCGGAGATGAAGAAGTAGAGGCAGAAGGAGGAGATGCAGCAGGACATGCATCAGCAGGAGATGCAGCAAAACATACATCAGCAGGAGACACAAGAGCAGGATATGAGGCATGAGATGCACCCGCAGCAGAAGCAGCAGCAGATGCAGAACCATAGGCAGCAGAACATGCAGAACCATATGCAGCAGGAGATACAGCAGCAGATGAAGCAGTAGATGCAGCTGGAGATGTAGCATCACCGGAAGCAGCAGCAGATGCAGCAGCAAAGGATGCAGGATGAGATGCAGAAAGAATTGCATCAGCATGAGAAGCAGCTGGAAAGTCAGTAGGATATGCAACAGCAAGAGATTTGGCAACAGCAGATGCAGCAGCAGATGCAGCAGGAGATGCAGCTGCATGAGGTGTATCAGCAGGAGATGTAGCAGGAGATGCATATTCAGCAGGTGATGCACCAGGATATGCAGAAGGAGATTCAACAGAAGGAAATGAAGCAGGAAATCAGCCGGAGATGCAGCAGCAGGAGATGCAGGAAAAGAAGATGCAGCGGCACCAGAGACAGCAGCAGATTCAGCAGGAGTTGCAGCAGCAGGAGATGAAGAGGCAGGAGATTCAGCAGCAGAAAATGCAGAGGCAGGAGATTCAGCAGCAGGAGATGCATCAGCAGGAAATGCATCAGCAGATTGTGCAGCAGGAAATTCAGTAGAAAAGGCAGCAGGAGATTCAGTAGAAAAGGCAGCAGGAGATGCAGTAAGAGATACAGAAGGAGATTCAGCAGCAGGGGATATAGTAGGAGATGCAGCAGCAGATACATCAGCAGGAATTGTAGCAGGAGATGCAGCAGGAGATTCTGCAGAAGAAGATTCAGCAGGAGATGCAGCAGGAGATGAGATAGCAACATATCCTTCAGCAGTTACAGCAGGAAGTGCAGCAGGAGATTCAGCAGGAGATGTAGCAGCAGGAGATGCAGCCGCAGATGCCTTTAAGTTGACATGCAGCTGAAATGCAGAAGCACTAGATGCATCCGTAGAGAACTGAGCAGCAGATGCAGCAAGAAATGGAGATGCTTCTTCAGATGCATCCGCAGAGGATATGCAGCTGCAGCAAATGTAGCAGGAGATGCAGCAGTACATGAAGCATCAGGAAATGGAGCAGCAGATTAAGGAGATGTAGCAGCAGGAAATGCAGCAGAATATGCAGAGGAGGTAATGCAGCAGGTGATACAGCAGCAGGTGATGCAGCTGCAGCTGCAGAGGAAGCAGATACAGCAGCAATGGATACAGCAGCATATCATCAGTAGATGCAGATTCAGTAGAAGATGTAGCAGCAGAAGATGCTGCAGCAGATGTTGCAGCAGGATATGCAGCAGGAGGAAATGCAGCAAGATATACTGCAGGAGGAGATGCAGTAAGATTTGAAGCAGGAGATGCAGCAGCAGGAGATGCAGCAGCATATGCAACAGCAGATGCACCAGATGGAGCAGAAAGTGATACAGCAGCGTATGGAGGAGCAGATGCAACGGGAAATGGTGCATCAGGACATGCATCCGCAGATGCATGAGCCCAGGATGCTTCAGGAGATTTAGCAGCAGGAGATACAAAAGTAGGTGATGCCGCAGGAGATGCAGCAGGAGATGCACTAAAGAAGATGCAGCACCAAGAGATGCAGCCGGAGATGCAGCAGCATATGCAGTATCAGCAGATGCAGCAGCAGGAGATGAAGCAAGATTTGCAGCAGCAGGAGATGCAGCAGCCAGAAATACAAGAGGAATAGATGCAGAAGGTAATGCAGCAGCAGGAGTTGAAGCAGAATATGCATCAGCAAGAAATGCAGCACCAAGAGATGCAGCAGCAGATGCAGCAGCAGATGAAGCAACAGGAGATGCAGCAGTAGGAGATGCAGCAGCAGCAGATGCAGCAGGAGATTCAGCAGCAGGAGATTCAGCATGATATGTAGAAGCATGAGATGCAGCAGTAGGTGCATCAGGAGATTCAGCAGCAACTGATGCAGCAGCAGAAGATGCATCAGGAAATGCAGCAGCAGTAGGTGCAGCAGGAGATGCAGTAGCATGAGTTGAAGCATTATCATGTGCTGCATTAAGAGGTGCAGCAGCAGGATATCTAGCAGGAGATTTGGCAGGAGATGAAGCAGCAGCAGAGCAGCAGCAGATGCAGCAGGAAATGCAACAGTAGACACAGAAGCAGGAGTTGCTGGAGCAGGAAATACTGCAGCAGATGCAGCAGGAGATGACATATCAGGTGATGAAGCCACAGATGCATCAGTTGAAGATGAAGCAAGAGATGCAGCAGCAGGGCGTGCATCAGCAGATGCATCAGGAGATGAGGCAGCAAAAGTAGAACGTTATAACGTACATGTAGAAGCAGATGCAGCAGCAGCTAATTCGGCAGGAGATGCAGCTTCAGGAGATTCAGCAAGAAATGCAGCAGCAGGGGATGTCGTAGCAGGAGACACAGAAGGAGTAGCAGAAGGAGCTGCAGCATCAGGAGATGTATCAGGGAATGCAGCAGCAGCAGTAGTAACAGGAGATGCAGCAGCATCATATGCACTAGGAGATGTAGCAGCAGGAAATGAAGAAGCAGGAGATGCTACAGGCGATTCAGCCGGAGATGCAGAAGGAGGAGATGCAGCAGCAGGAGGTGCAGAGTAGTAGATGAAGTGAAGAAGATGTAGCCGAAGGAAATATAGTAGGAGATTCAGCCGCAGTAAAATGCAGCAAGAGAGAAAGTAGCATCAGATGCAGCAGAAGGAGATGCAGCAGCAGGAGATCTATCAGGAGATGCAGCAGCAGGATATGCAGCAGAAGGAGATGACGCAGGAGATGCTTCAATAGAAGGTGCAACATGAGATACAGCAGATAAAGATGCAGCAGCAGACGAAGCAGAAGGAGATGCAGAAACAGGAGATGCAGCAGCAAGACATGGATCACGAGATGAAGCAGCAGCAGGAGATGAAGCTTCTGGAGATTAATTAGGAGATGCAGTAGCAGGATATGAAGCAGCAGGAGATATAGCAGCAGGACGTGCAGCATGAGATGCAGCAGTATGAGATGAAGCAGCAGGGGATACATCAGGAGATGCAGAAGCAGCAGATACAGCAGGAGATGCCATAGCCGGAGATGCAAAAGGAGATGATGCAGCAGCAGGAGATGCAGCAGCAGGAGATGCAGCAGGAAGAGATTAAGCAGGAGATGCAGCAGGAGGAGGTGGAACAGGAGATGAAGCAGGAGGAGGTACAGCAGCAGCAGATGCAGCAGCAGATGCAGCAGAAGGAGATGCATAAGAGATGCAGTAGCAATTGATGAAGCAGGAGATGCTGGAGCCAGAGATGCCGAAGAAGTAGATGCAGAAGAAGTAGATGCAGAATCAGGAGATGCAGGAGTAGATGCATCAGCAGGAGATGCAGCAAAACATACATCAGCAGGAGACACAGCAGCAGGATATGAGGCAGGAGATGCACCAGCAGAAAATGCAGCAGGAGATGCACCAGCAGAAAATGCAGCAGGAGATGCTTCAGGAGATTAAACAGGAGATGCCGCAGCAGGTGATGCAGCAGGTGATGCAGCAGCAGGAAATTTTGCAGGGCTTGCAGCAGTAGGTGAAGCAGCACTAGATGAAGCATCATATGCTGCAGATGCAGCAGCAGAGGATGCAGCAGGAAGAGATGGAGCAGGAGATAGATCAGCAGCAGATGCACCAGCAGAGGCAGCAGCAGTAGATGCAGCAGGACATATAGAAAAGTATTAGACAGCAGGAGATGTAGGAGATGCAGCAGTAGATGAAGTAGCGGTAGATGCAGCAGCCGTTGCAGCAGGAAATGCAGCAGGAGATGCAGCAGCAGGAAATGCAGCATCAGGAGGTGCAGCCGCAAATGCATGCAGCAGCATATGCAGTAGGAGATCCAGCAGCAGGTGATTCAGTAGCAGGAGATTCAGCAGCAGATGTAGCAGTTGCTCCTGATGCAGCAACATGTGATGCAGGATGAGACGCAGCAGGCACTGCAGCAGAAGGAGATGCTGCAGGAGATGAAGCTGGAGGTGCAGCAGGAGATGCAGCAGCAGGTGCAGCAGGAGATGTAGCAACACCAGTAGCAGCAGAAGATGCAGCAACATGTGATGCAGGATGAGACGCAGCAGGCACTGCAGCAGAAGGAGATGCTGCAGGAGATTCAGCAGGATATGCCACAGCAGATGCAGCAGCATGAGATGCATAGCAGGAGATGCAGCAGGAGATGAATTAGCAGGAGATGCAGCAATAGGTGAAGCAGCACCAGATGCAGCAGCATATGCTGAAGATGTATTAGGAGGAGATTAAGCGGGAGATCCAGCAGGAAGAGATGCAGCAGGATATGCAGAAAATGATAAAGCAGAAAGAGATGCATCAGGAAATACAACAGCAGGATATGCATCAGCAGGAAATGCAGCAGGACATGCACTAGTAGAAGATGCAGCAGGAGATGCAGCAGGAGATGCAGCAGGAGATGTAGCAAGAGGATATGCACCCTGATATACAGCAGCAGAAGATGCAACAAAAGATGAAAGAGGAGGAGATGCAGGAGGAGAGGCAGCAGAGGAGATGCAGCAGAATCTAATGCTGCATCTCCTGCTGCTGCATCTCCTGCTGCATCTCCTGCTTCTGCCTCTTATCCTGCTAAATCTCCTCCTGCATCAGCTGATGCATTTCCTGCATCTCCTGCGGCTACATCTGCTGGTGCATCTCCTGCTTCTCTATCTTCTCCTGCATCTCCTGCTGAATCACATGATGCCTTTCCTGCTGCCGCATCTCCTGCTTCTGCATATCCTTTTGCGTGTCTTGCTGCCACATCTCCTGCTTCTGCCTCCCCTACTCCTGAATCTCTGCTGCTGCATCTCCTGCTGCTGCATTTCCTGCTCCTGCTTCTCCTGATGCATCTGCTGTTGCATCTTCTGCAGCATCTTCTATTGCTTCAACTCCAGATGCTGCATCTCCTGCTGCATCTGCTGGTACTGCATCTTATCCTGCCACATCTCCTGCTCCATTTCTTTGTGCATCTGCTGCTGCTGCTCTATCTTCTGCTGCTGCATCTCCTGCTGATGCGTCTGCTATTGCATCTCCTGCTGCATCTCCTGCTGCAGAATCTCTGGCTGCATCTTCTGCTTCTGCATCTCCTGCTACTGGGTCTGCTGCATCATCTCCTCCTGCCTCTTCTCCTACAGCATCTCCTTCAGTACCTCGTGCTACATCTCATGAAGCTGTACCTGCTGAAGCATCTCTTCCTGCTGCATCTCCTGATGAATAGGCATCTATTGATGCATATGCTTCTGCTTCATCTCCTGCTGCTGCAGCTCCTACTGAATCTGCTGTTGAATATCTTCCTGCATCTGCAGCGGCTGCATCTCCTGCTGCTGCATCATCTCCTGCTGCATCTCCTGATTCATCTAATCCTACCACATCTCCTGCTGCATCTCCTGCCGCTGTATTTACTGATGCATCTCCTGATGCTGCATCTCCACCTGCTGCACCTCCTGCTGCTGAACTCATGCTGATGCATCTTCTGCTGATGCATAACTTGCTGCATCTCTGACTGCTGCATCTCCTGCTGCTGAATCTCCTGCTGCTGCATCTCATGCTGCATCTCCTGCTGCTACCTCTCCTCCTGCTAAATCTTCTCCTGCTAAATCTCCTCCTGCATCAGCTGATGCATTTCCTGCATCTCCTGCAACTGCATCTTCTGCTTCTGCATCTCCTGCTACTGGGTCTGCTGCATCATCTCCTCCTGCCTCTTCGCCTACAGCATCTCCTTCTGTATCTCGTGCTACATCTCATGAAGCTGTACCTGCTGAAGCATCTCTTCCTGCTGCATCTCCTGATGAACAGGCATCTATTGATGCATATGCTGCTGCTTCATCTCCTGCTGCTGCAGCTCCTACTGAATCTGCTGTTGAATATCATCCTGCATCTGCAGCGGCTGCATCTCCTACTGCTGCATCATCTCCTGCTGCATCTCCTGATTCATCTCCTACTGCTGCATCTGCAGTATTTTCTTCTGCATCTGCTGCTGCTTCATATACTGCTTCATCTCCTACTACTGCATCTCCTTCTGATTCTCATTCTGCATCTCCTGATGCTACAGCTCCATTTGCAACATCTCCTACTGCATCTCCTGCTGCTGAATCTCCCGCTGCATCTCCTGATTCATCTCCTACTGCTGCATCTGCAGTATTTTCTGCTGCATCTCCTGCTGCATCTCCTGCTGAATCTAATGCTACCACATCTCCTGCTGCATCTCCTGATGCTGCATCTCCACCTGCTGCACCTTCTGCTGCTCAACTCCTGCTGATGCATCTTCTGCTGATGCATAACCTGCTGCATCTCTGACTGCTGCATCTCCTGCTGCTGAATCTCCTGCTGCTGCATCTGCTGGTGCTGCATATGCTACTGCATCTGCTGCAGGATCTTCTTCTTCTGCCTCTCATGCCACATCTCCCGCTGATGCATCTCCTGCTTCTCTATATCTTGCTCAATCTACTGCTGCTGCATCTCCAGCTGCATCTCCTGCTGCTGCATCTCTTGCATCTTTTGGTGCATCTGCTGTAGATTAATCTACTGCTGCATCTCCTCTTGCTTCATCTTCTGATTTTTTGATGTCCTTCTGCATCACCTGATGCTCCATCTGCTGCTGCTGCATACACTGCTGCACCTTCTGCTGCTGAATTCACTTCTGCTGCATCTGCTGCTGCATCACCTTCTATTGAATCCCCTGCTGCATCTCCTGCTGCTGCATCCACTGGTACATCTCCTAATGATGCATCTCCTGCTGCTGCACATCCTGATGCATCTCCTGCTCAATCTCTTCCTGCTGCTTCTCCTAATGCTTCATCTCCTGCATCTGCTGCTGCATGTGCTGCTGCATATCCTGCTTCTCTGTGTCCTCCTCCTGCATCTCCACCTGCATCTGTTGCTGCTGCATCCTCTGCTGAACCTCCTGCTGCTGCATCTCCTTCTGCAACTCCCTCTGATGCATCAGCAGATTCATCTGATGATGCATCTCACCTGCTTCATCTCCTGATGCTGAATCTCCTGCTCTTGCATACCCTGCTGCATCTACAGCTGCTTCTAACCCTACTTCATCTACTGCTGCTGCATTACCTGCTGCTTCTGCTGCTGCATCTCCTCCTGAATTTCCTGCTGCTGCATCTCCTGCTGCTGTATCTTTTGCTTATCAATCTCCTGCTGCTGCATCTCTTACGGAATCTGCTTCTGAATCTTCTCCTGCACCTACTGCAGCTGCATCTCCTGATGCTGTATCTACTGCTACTGCATCTCCTAATGCATCTCCTGGAGCTTAATCTCCTGCTTTTGCATCTCCTGCTTTATCTCCTTCTGATGCCTATCTTGCTGCTGCATCTACTGCTGCTTCGTCTGCTTCTACATCTCCCGCTGCATTTCCTGCTGCTGCATCTCAGGGTACATCTCCTCTTGCTCAGTCTCTTGCTGCATATCCTGCTGCTACATCTCCTGCTACTGCATCTCCTTCTCTACATCTCCTGCTGCATCTCTTGCAGCTGCAACTCCTGCTCCATATCCTTCTGTTGCATCTGCGTATTCATCTTATGATGGTGCTTTCTTGCTGGATCTCCTGCTTCTGCATCTCCTGCTGCTGGAAACTCTGCTGCATCTCCTGCTGCTGCATTTCCAGCTGCAGCTGCTGCTGCTGAATCTCCTGCGGCTGCTGATGCATTTCCTGATGCATTTTCTACTGCTGCATCTCTTTCTCCTGCATCAGATACTTCATCTCCTGCTGCTGCATCTGCTGGTGCTGCATCTCCTGCTGCATCTGCTGCTGAATCTCCTGCTTCTGCAGCTCATACCACATCTCCTGCTGCTGCATCTCCTGCTTCTGCATATCTGGCTGCATCTCCTGATGCTGCATCACCTGCTGCCGAATCTCCTGCATCTTTTGCTGCATCTGCTGTAGATTCGCCTCCTGGTGCATCTCCTGCTGCTGCATCTCCTGCAGCTGCATCACCTGTGCCATCTCCTACTGCTGAATCTCGTTCCGCTCCATTCTCTGCTGCATATTTCCCGTTGCATCTACTCCTCCATCCCCTGCTGCATCTCTTTCTGCTCCATCTGGTGCATCTGCTGTTGCAAAAGCTGCTTCTTCATCTACTGCTGCATCTGCTGCTAAATCTCCTGCTGCTGCTGCATCTCCTGCTGCATATTTTGCTGCATTTCCTGCTGCTGCATCTCCTGCTGCTGCATCTCCTTCTGCTACATCTCCTTCTACATCTCCTGCTACAGCATCTCCTGCTCTATCTGCTGATTCTGCATCTCCTGATACATCCCCCCCGCTTCGTCTCATCCTGCTGCATCTCATGCTGCATCTCCTAAGGCTATATCTCCTGCTGTTTCATATCCTGCTACTGCATCTCCTAATGAATCTCCTGCTGCTTCATCTCTTGATCCATGTCCTGCTGCTGCATCTCCTCTTTCTGCATCTCCTTTTGCTTCCTCTGCTGCTGCATCTCCTGCTGTATCTCAGGTTGCAATTTCTATTGAAGCATCTCCTACGTCATCCCCTTATGCTGCATATCTTGCTGCTTATTCTTGATCTGCATCTCCCGCTGCATCTCCTTGAGCGTCACCTGCTGAATCTCCTTCTGCATCACCTGCAGATACATCTCCTGCTGTATCTCCTGCTTCTCCATATTCATCTGCATTTCCTGCTGCAGTTATTTATGAATCTACTACTGCTGCATCTGCGGAATTTGCTGCTACATCTGCTGCTGCTTCATCTACTGCTGCATCTGCTGCTAAATCTCCTGCTGCTGCATCTCCTTCTGATGTTCCTGCTTAATCTACTGCTGAATATGCATCCCCTTCAGCATCTCTTGCTGCTGCATCTCCTGCTTCATATCCTGCTGCATGTCCTCCTGCAGCATATCTTGCTGCATTTCCTCCTGCTGATGCATCTTCTGCATCATCTGCTGCATCTTCTGCTGCTACATCTCCTACTGAATCTGCATCTCCTGATGCATCTGCTGCTGCATCTATTGCTGCTGCATCTGCTGCCTCTGCAGCTGCAGCTGCATCACCTGCTGATGCATCATCTGCTGCATTACATCCTGCTGCATCTTCTGATGCAATTCCTGATGCTGCATCTCCTTAATCTGCTGTTCCATTTCCTGCTGCTTCATGTACTACTGCATCTCCTGTTACATTTGCTGCTGCTGCATCTCCTTCCACTTGATGTCCTCCTGCATTTCCTGCTGCTGCATCATCTGCTTCATCTCCTGCTGCTGTATAGCCTGCTTCTGCATCTCATGCTGCTTCATCTCCTGCTCTTGCATCTCCTTCTGCTGAATTTCCACCTGAATCTCTGGTGACATCTCATGCTCCTCCATATCCTGCTACATCTCCTGACATATCTCCTTCTCAATATGCATCTCCTGTTGCTTCTCCTACGGCTGAATCTCCTGCTGCTGCATCTCCTCCTGCTGCTGCATCTCCTCCTGCTGCTGCATCTCCTTCTGATGCGTCTGCTGCATCATCTCCTTATTCTCCATAACCTGCTCTATCTCCTGTTGCTGCATCATATCATGACGCTGCATATGTTGAATCTCTTCCTACTGCATCTTCTGATGAATCTTCATTTCCTGCTGCATCTGCTTCTGCATCTCCTGCTGCTGCTGCATCTCCTGCTGCTTCTCCTGCTGCTGCATCAGTTGCTGCTGAATCTTTTAATCAATCTCCTGCGGCATCTCATGCTTCTACTTATCATGCTTAATATCCTGCTGCTGAATTTTCCTGCTGCATCTGCTGCTGCTTCATCTCCTACTACTGCATTACATTCTGCATGTATTTCTGCAGCATCTCCTTCTGCTGCATCTCCTGTAGTTGCATCTGCTGGTGCTGCACCTGCTGCAACATCTGCTTCTGCATCTGCTGGTGCTGCACCTCCTGCTGCATCTCCGTCTGAGTCTTTTTGTGCTGCATTTCCTGGTGATGCATATTCTGCTTCAAGTCCTGCTGCTGCATTACCTTCTGCTGCATTTTCTACTGAATCTCCTGCTGCGTTTTCTACTGAATCTCCAGCTGCAGAATCTCCTACGGAATGTCCTGCTGCAGAATCTGCTGATGCATTTCCTGCTGATGCATCTCCTCCTGAATCTCCTGAAGCTGCACCTCCTGCTGCTGAATCTCCTGCTGCTGCATCTTCTGCTGCTGCATCAGTTGCAGCTGAATCTCGTGATCAATCTCCTGCGCCATTTCATGCTTCTACATATCATGCTGAATCTCCTGCTGCATCTCCTTTTGAATATGCATGTCCTCAGGCATCTCCACCTGCTGCCACTCCTACTGCTGCGTTTGCTTCTGCACCTCCTGCTGCACCTCTTGCTGCTGAATATCCTGATGTCGTGTCTGCTACTGAATATCCTTTGTCTGCTGCTGAATCTCCTGCTGCTGAATCTCCTGCTGCAACTCCTACTTCTGCATCACCTTCTGCATGTGCTGCTGCAGCATATCCTTCTGCAGCATCTCCTGTTGCTTCATCTGCTGGTGCTGCACCTCCTGCAACATCTGCTTCTGCATCTCTTGCTGCTGAACCTCCTGCTGCATCTCTGTCTGAATCTCTTGGTGCTGCATTTCCTGCTGATGCATATTCTGCTTCAACTCCTGCTGCTGCATCTCCTGCTTCTGCATCTGCTGATACTGCATGTGCTGCTGCATCTCCTGCTGTATCTCCTGCTGCAGCATATTCATCTGCATTTCCTGCTGCAGCTCTTATGTGAATCTACTGCTGCTGCATCTGCTGAATTTGCTGCTGCATCTCCTGATAGATCTCCTGCTGCTCCATCTCCTGCTACTGGGTCTGCTGCATCATCTCCTCCTGCCTCTTCGCCTACAGCATCTCCTTCTGTATCTCGTCCTACATCTCATGAAGCTGTACCTGCTGAAGCATCTCTTCCTGCTGCATCTCCTGATGAATAGGCATCTATTGATGCATCTGCTGCTGCTTCATCTCCTGCTGCTGCAGCTCCTACTGAATATGCTGTTGAATATCTTCCTGCATCTGCAACGGCTGCATCTCCTGCTGCTGCATCTGCTGCTGCTTCATATACTGCTTCATCTCCTACTGCTGCATCTGCAGTATTTTCTGCTGCATCTGCTGCTGCTTCATATACTGCTTCATCTCCTACTACTGCATCTCCTTCTGATTCTCATTCTGCATCTCCTGATGCTACAGCTCCATTTGCATCATCTCCTACTGCATTTCCTGCTGCTGCATCATCTCCTGCTGCACCTTCTGATTCATCTCCTACTACTGCATCTGCAATATTTTCTGCTGCATCTGCTGCTGCTTCATATACTGCTTCATCTCCTACTATTGTATCTCCTTCTGCATCTCCTGCTGCATCTCCTGCTGAATCTAATGCTACCACATCTCCTGCTGCATCTCCTGATGCTGCATTTACTGATGCATCTCCTGATGCTACATCTCCACCTGCTGCACCTCCTGCTGCTGAACTCCTCCTGCTGCATATTCTGCTGATGTATAACCTGCTGCATCTCTGACTGCTGTATCTCCTGCTGCTGAATCTCCTGCTGCTGCATCTGCTGGTGCTGCATATGCTACTGCATCTGCTGCAGGATCTTCTTCTTCTGCCTCTCATGCCACATCTCCTGCTGATGCATCTCCTGCTTCTCTATATCTTGCTCAATCTACTGCTGCTGCATCTCCAGCTGCATCTCCTGCTGCTGCATCTCTTGCATCTTTTGGTGCATCTGCTGTAGATTAATCTACTGCTGCATCTCCTCTTGCTTCATCTTCTGATTTTTTGATGTCCTTCTGCATCACCTGATGCTCCATCTGCTGCTGCTGCATACACTGCTGCACCTTCTGCTGCTGAATTCACTTCTGCTGCATCTGCTGCTGCATCACCTTCTATTGAATCCCCTGATGCATCTCCTGCTGCTGCATCCACTGGTACATCTCCTAATGATGCATCTCCTGCTGCTGCACATCCTGATGCATCTCCTGCTCAATCTCTTCCTGCTGCTTCTCCTAATGCTTCATCTCCTGCATCTGCTGCTGCATGCGCTGCTGCATATCCTGCTTCTCTATGTCCTCCTCCTGCATCTCCACCTGCATCTGTTGCTGCTGCATTCTCTGCTGAACCTCCTGCTGCTGCATCTCCTTCTGCAACTCCCTCTGATGCATCAGCAGATTCATCTGATGATGCATCTCACCTGCTTCATCTCCTGATGCTGAATCTCCTGCTCTTGCATACCCTGCTGCATCTACAGCTGCTTCTAACCCTACTTCATCTACTGCTGCTGCATTCCCTGCTGCTTCTGCTGCTGCTACGTCTCCTCCTGAATTTCCTGCTGCTGCATCTCCTGCTGCTGTATCTTTTGCTTATCAATCTCCTGCTGCTGCATCTCTTACGGAATCTGCTTCTCAATCTGCTCCTGCACCTACTGCGGCTGCATCTCCTGATGCTGTATCTCCTGTTACTGCATCTCCCAATGCATCTCCTGTAGCTTAATCTCCTGCTTTTGCATCTCCTGCTTTATCTCCTTCTGATGCCTATCTTGCTGCTGCATCTACTGCTGCTTCGTCTGCTTCTACATCTCCCGCTGCATTTCCTGCTGCTGCATCTCAGGATACATCTCTTGCTCAGTCTCTTGCTGCATATCCTGCTGCTACATCTCCTGCTACTGCATCTCCTTCTCTGCATCTCCTGCTGCATCTCTTGCAGCTGCATCTCCTGCTCCATCTCTTGCGGCTGCATCTCCTGCTTCATATATTTCTGTTGCATCTGCGTATTTTTCTTATGATGGTGCTTTCTTGCTGGATCTCCTGCTTCTGCATCTCCTGCTGCTGCAAACTCTGCTGCATCTCCTGCTGCTGCATTTCCAGCTGCAGCTGCTGCTGCTGAATCTCCTGCGGCTGCTGATGCATTTCCTGATGCATTTTCTACTAATGCATCTCCATCTGCTGCATCTCCTCTTGCTGCATTTCCTACTGCTACATCTCCTGCTCCTTCATCTGATACTTCATCTCTTGCTGCTACATCTGCAGGTGCTGCATCTCCTGCTGCATCTGCTGCTGAATCTCCTGCTTCTGCATCTCATACCACATCTCCCGCTGCTGCATCTCCTGCTTCTGTATATCTCGCTGCATCTCCTGCTGCTGCATCACCTGCTACATCACCTGCTGCTGAATCTCCTGCATCTTTTGCTGCATCTGCTGTAGATTCGCCTCCTGGTGCATTTCCTGCTGCTGCATCTCCTGCTGATGGATATCCTCGTGCATCTCCTGCTGCTGCATCTGCTGCTACATCTCCAGCAGCTGCATCTCCTGTGGCATCTACTGCTGAATCTCGTCCGGCTTCATTCTCTGCTGCATCTACTGCTGTTGCATAACCTGCTGCGGAATCTCCTAATGCATCTCCTCTTGCTTTGTCTCCTGATGCTTCCTATCCTGCTTCATCTCCTTTTTCTGCATATATTGCTGCTGCATCTACTGCTGCTTGGCCTGATACTGTATCCCCTGCTCCATCTCCTGCTGGGGCATCTCCTTCTGCACCTCCTGCTGCTGCATCTGCATCATCAGGATATTCTGAAGGAGATGCAGAAACAGGAGATGCAGCAGCAGGAGATGCAACCACAGTACTGCAGCAGCAGATTCAGCTGCAGGAGATGCAGCCATAGGAGATGCAGCAGGATTTTCAGAGGAGGGTACAGCAGAAGGAGATGAAGAAGGAGATGCAGTAGCAGATGCAGCAGAAGGAAGTGTAGCAGCAGAAGAAGTAGGAGGATATGCAGCAGCAGTAGATGAAATAGACCATAAAGCAGAAGCAGGAGAATCAGCAGCAGGGGATGCAGTAGCAGATTCAGCAGCAAATTCAGCAGGAAATGTAGCAACAGTAGATGCAGAAGAAGGATATGTAGCAGGAGATGCATCAGCAGGAAATGCAGCAGTAGAGGCAGCAGCAGAAGATGCAGCAGGAGATATAGAGAAAAATGAGGAAGCAGGAGCAGCCCCTATTACTTGATGTCCTCCTGCATCTACTGATGCTGCATCTGCCGCTTCATCTCCTGCTTCTGTAACTTCTGCTGCTACATCTCCTGATGCATCCTCTGCTCATGCATCTCCTCCTGCAGCATATCTTGCTGCATTTCCTTCTGCTGCATCTCCTGCTGCATCATCTGCTGCAGCATCTTCTGCTGCTACATCTCCTACTGAATCAGCATCTCCTGATGCATCTGCTGCTGCATATATTGCTGCTGCATCTGCTGCCTCTGCAGCTGCTTCTGCATCACCTGCTGCATTACCTCCTGCTGCTTAATCTGCTGCTCCATTTCCTGATGCTTCATGTACTGCTGCATCTCCTGCTACATTTACTGCTGCTGCATCTCCTTCTCCTTGAAGTCCTCCTGCATCTGCTGCTTCATCTGCTGCTGTATAGCCTGCTGCTTCATCTCTTGCTGCATCCGCTGTGGATGCATCTGCGGTTGCTTCTGCAGAAGAATCTCCATTTACTGCTGCATCTGCTGCTCAATCTTCTACGGATGCACCTAGTGCTTCTGCGTTTCAGCTGCATATCCTGTTGAAGGCATCTGTGGCTGCATCTCCTGCTACTACATCTCCTGCTGAATATCCTGCTGCACTTCCTGCTGTAACTGCTGATGCATATGTTGCTATTTCATCTCTTGCTGCATCTCCTGCTGAATCTTTTTCTGCAGAATCTCCTGCTGCATCTCCTGCTACAATTCCTGCTGATGTATCTCCTGCTGCATCTCCTACTACATCCCCTGCTGCCGAATCTCCTTCTATAGCTCCTGCTGCATCTCCTGCTGCATTTTCTACTGAATCTCTTGCTGTGTTTTCTACTGAATATCCTGCTGCACAATCTCCTACGGAATTTTCGTGATGCACAATCTGCTGATGCATTTCCTGCTGATGCATCTCCTGCTGCTGAATCTCCTGATGCTCCATCTCCTGCTCCTGAATCTCTTGCCTCTTCATCTCCTGCTGCTGCAACTCCTGCTGAATCTGCTGCTGTCTCTGGTACCGCTGCATCTTCTTTTCCTGCATCTCCTACTGCTGCATCTCTGGCTGATTTCTTGCTGCATTTCCTTCTGTTGAATCTCCTGCTGCATATCCTGGTGCATCACCTGCTGAATATGCATCTCCTGCTACATCTCTTGCAGATACCCCTCATGCAGCTGAATCTGCTGCTATATATCCTGCTGCATCTGCTGTTGCCAAATCTCTTGCTGTTGCATATCCTACTGAATTTCCAGCAGCATCGCCTGCTGATGCAATTCTTCCTGCATCTCATCCTGCACCCTTTGCTGCTGCATCTGCTGCTGCTTCTGGTGATGCTACATCTCCAGCTGCATCTACTGCTTCATCTGCTGCTGTATCTCCTGCTGCATATGGTTCTGCATGTTCTTCTGCATATGTTTCTGCATATTCTGCTGCATATGGTGCTGCATCTGCTGCTGCTTCTGCTGCTACTGCGATGGATGTTTTGCTGTATCTCCTGCTGATGCATGTCCTGCTGCATCTCCTGCTTCTGCATCTACTTCTTCTGCATCTCCTGCTGCATCATTTGCTGCTGCATCTCTTATTCATCTCGTTCTGCTGCATATACTGCTGCATCTGGTGCTGCTGTACCTCCTCCTACTGCATCTCCTGCTGCTGCATCTCCTGCTGCTGCATCTCCTTCTGCTACATCTCCTTCTGCATCTCCTACTACAGCATCTCCTGCTCTATCTGCTGATTCTGCATCTCCTGATACATCCTCTGCTGCTTCACCTCATCCTGCTGCATCCCATGCTGCATCTCCTGCTACTATATCTCCTGCTGTTTAATATCCTGCTACTGCATCTCCTAATGAATCTCCTGCTACTTCATCTCTTGATCCATGTCCTGCTCCTGCATCTCCTCTTTCTGCATCTCCTTTTGCTTCCTCTGCTGCTGCATCTCCTGCTGTATCTCATGTTGCAATTTCTATTGAAGCATCTCCTACGTCATCCCCTTGTGCTGCATATCTTGCTGCTTATTCTCGTTCTGCATCTCCCGCGGCATCTCCTTGAGCGTCACCTGCTGCATCTCCTTCTGCATCACCTGCACATACATCTCCTGCTGTATCTCCTGCTTCTACATATTCATCTGCATTTCCTGCTGCAGTTATTTATGAATCTACTACTGCTGCATCTGCGGAATTTGCTGCTACATCTGCTGCTGCTTCATCTACTACTGCATCTCCTGCCAAATCTCCTGCCAAATCTCCTGCTCCTGCATCTTCTTCTGAAGTTCCTGCTGAATCTAGTGCTGAATCTGCATCCCCTGCTGCTTCTCTTGCTGCTGCATCTCCTTCTTCATATCCTACTGCATCTCCTCCTGCAGCATATCTTGCTGCATTTCCTCCTGCTGCATGCCCTTCTGCATCACCTGCTGATGCATCTTCGGCTGCTACATCTTCTACTGAATCTGCATCTGCTGATGCATCTGCTGCTGCATCTATTGTTGCTGCATATGCTGCCTCTGCAGCTGCAGCTGCATCACCTGCTGCTGCATCACCTGCTGCATTAAATCCTACTGCATATTCTGCTGCATTTCCTGATGCTGCATCTCCTTATTCTGCTGCTCATTTTCCTGCTGATTCATGTACTACTGCATCTCCTGCTACATTTGCTGCTGCTGCATGTCCTTCTACTTGCTGTTTTCCTGCATTTCCTGCTGCTGCATCTGCTGCTTCATCTCCTTCTGCTGTATAGCCTGCTTCTGCATCTCCTGCTTCTTCATCTCCTGCTCTTGCATCTCCTTCTGCTGAATTTCCACCTCAATCTCTGGTGGCATCTCATGCTGCTACATATCCTGCTACATCTCCTGACGTATCTCCTTCTCAATATGCATCTCCTGTTGCTTCTCCTGCTGCTGAATCTCCTGCTGCTGCATCTTCTCCTGCTGAATATTCTGCTGCTGGTGCATCTGCTGCATCATCTCCTCTTTCTCCATAACCTGCTGTATCTTCCGTTGCTGCATCATAACATGCTGCTGCATATGTTGAAGAATCTCTTCCTACTCCATCTTCTGCTGAATCTTCATTTCCTGCTGCATCTGCTTCTGCATCTCCTGCTGCTGCTGCATTTCCTTCTGCTTCTCCTGCTGCTGCATCAGTTGCTGCTGAATCTCCTGATCAATCTCCTGCAGCATCTCATGCTTCTACATGTCACGCTGAATCTTCTAATGCATCTCCACCTGCTGCCACTCCTACTGCTGCGTTTGCTTCTGCATCTCCTGCTGCAACTCCAGCTGCTGAATCGCCTTATGCCGTGTCTGCTACTGAATATCCTTTGTCTGCTGCTGAATCTCCTCCTGCTGAATCTTCTGCTGCATCTCCTACTGCTGCATCTCCTTCTGCATGTGCTGCTGCAGCATCTTCTTCTGCTGCATCTCCTACTTAAGCATCTCCTGCTGCTGCATCTCCTGCTGTATCTCTGTCTGAATCTCTTGGTGCTGCATTTCCTGCTGATGCATATTCTGCTTCAACTCCTGCTGCTGCATTACCTTATGCATCTATTCCTGTTGTATTTCCTGCTGCTGCATCTGCTGATACTGCATGTGCTGCTGCATCTCCTGCTGCATCGCTTGATACTGCATCTTCTGGTGTTGCATATCTTGCTGCATCTCCTGCGGCATCACCTACTCCTGTATCTCCTACTGCTACATCTCCTGATGTATCTTCTGCTGCTACGTTTCCTGCTGCATCTTCTGCTGATGCATCTCGTGCTAATGGGTCTGATGCAGCATCTCTTGCTCTTGCATCTCCTGCTGCATCTCTTCCTGCTGCATATCCTGCTTCTGTATATACTGCTGCCTTTCCTACTTCTGTATCTCCTGCTGCTCCATCTCCTGATGCATCCTCTGCTCAAGCATCTACGGATGCATCTCCTGATGCGCCATTACCCATTGCATCGGCTGCTCCATCCCCTGCTGCATCTCTTTCTGCTCCATCTGGTGCATCTGCTGTTGCATATGCTGCTGCTGCATCTAGTGCTGCATCTGCTGCTAAATCTCCTGCTGCTGCATCTCCTTCTGAAGTTTCTGCTGAATTTACTGCTGAATATGCATCCCCTGCTGCATCTGCTGCGGCTACATCTCCTGCTGCTACATCTCCTGCTGAATCTCCTGCTGCACTTCCTGCTGTAACTGCTGATGCTTATATTGCTATTTCATCTCCTGCTGCATCTCCTACTGCATCTTCTTCTGCAGAACCTCCTCCAGCATCTCCTGCTACAATTCCTGCTGATGTATCTCCTGCTGCATCTCCTACTACATATCTTGCTCCTGAATCTACTTCTATATCTCCTGCTGCATCTCCTGCTGCCTTTTCTACTGAATCCTGCTCCTGCAGAATCTCCTACGGAATTTCCTGCTGCAGAATCTGATGATGCATTTCCTGCTGATGCATCTCCTGCTGAATCTCCTGCTGCTGCATCTCCTGCTGCTGAATCTCCTGCTGCTGCAACTCCTGCTGAATCTGCTGCTGCCTCTGGTGTGGCTACATCTTCTTTTACTACATATCCTGCTGCTGCATCTCCGGCTGCTGCATCTCGTTCTGCTACATCTCCTTCTGTATCTGCTACTACAGCATCTCCTGCTGTATCTGCTGAATTTTCTGCTGCATCTGCTGCTGCTTCATCTACTGCTGCATCTCCTGATAGATCTCATGCTGCTGCATCTGCTGTTGCATCCTCTTCCACTGCATCTGCTGCTGCATCTGATGCTTCATTCTCTCTTGCTGCATTTACTGCGGCTGCATCTCCTGCTATATTTCTTTCTGCTGCATCTTCTTCACTTCATCTACTACTCTGCATTTCCTGCGGCTGCATCTCCTCCTTCTGCATCTCTGGCTGAATTGCCTGTAGCAGCTTCTGCTTTTTCATCTCCTGTGGCTTACTTGAATTTAAGGTTAATAAGTTAACTTGTTGTAACAAGGACAAATGTTGCAATGCTTAGAAGATATCATGTACCCGGGTGGACTTAGAAACAAGGAATTTGTGGCTACCACTGACGCCTACGTCCTGGAACAAAGAACAGCCTGAGACTACTGATAACCACTCACTTGCCGCCTGCTTTTGCGCAATCACCGCATGACTAACGGTCCTGCCTTAGCTAGCTTAGGATGAGTAAAAGCAATTAGCCAATCAATGTGAAACACACATGCCTGAAAACCGTATAAATGTATGTTGGCTGAACAATAAAGTAGAACAATTTGCTTGCATCAAGCTGTGTTCCCGTCTCTCAATCGCGGCAATCTCCTGCTGCTACATCTCCTAGTTCATATGGTGCTGCTGCATCTCCTGTTACTTCTGCTGCTGCTGCATTCCCTGCTGCATCTCCTGATGCTGCAGCTCCTTCTGCATCTCCTTCTGTGTCTCCTGCTACTACATCCCCTGCTGCTGCATTTCCTGCTGAATCTCCTGATGCTGCAACTCCTTCTGCATCTTCTGCTGTTGAATCTCCTGCGGAATCTGCTGCTGCTTCATCTCCTGTTGCATCTGTTTCTGATGTATGTGCGGCTACATCTCTGCTGCTGCATCCCTTGCTGCATCGCCTGCTATATCTGCTGATACATCTGCTGCTGCTCTATGTCCTGCTACATCTCGTCATCCTGCAGATCCTGCTGCATCTGCTGAAGATTTTCTTCCTATTGCTTCTCCTGCTGAATCTGCATTTCCTGCTGCATCTGCTTCTGCATCTCCTACTGCTGCATCTCCTGCTGAATTAGCTGCTGCTGCATCTCTGGCTTCATCATCTGGTATGTCATCTCCTGCTGCATCTGCTGCAATATTTCCTGCTGCTGAATCTGCTGATCCTGAATCCATTGCTGCATTACCTGCTGCATCTGCTGCTGCTCTACTGCTTCTTCATCTCCTGCCAAATCTCCTGCTACATATGCTGCTGCTGCATCTGATGCTTCATTCTCTCTTGCTGCATTTACTGCGGCTGCATCTCCTGTAATATTTCCTTCTGCTGCATCTTCTTCACTTCATCTATTACTCTGCACCTCCTTCTGCTGCATCTCCTCATTCTGCATCTCCAGATGAATTGCCAGAAGCAACTCCTGCTTTTTCATCTCCTGCTGCTACATCTCCTAGTGCATATGATGCTGCTGCATCTCCTGTTACTTCTGCTGCTGCTGCATTTCCTGCTGAATCTCCTGATGCTGCAACTCCTTCTGCACCTGCTGCTACTTCATCTCCTGTTGCATCTGCTTCTGATGCATCTGCTGCTACATCTCTGCTGCTGCATCTCTTGCTGCATTTCCTGCTTCATCTGCTGATGCATCTGCTGCTGCTCTATGTCCTGCTACATCTCGTCATTCTGCAAATCCTGCTGTAGTTGCTGAAGATTCTCTTCCTATTGCTTCTCCTGCTGAATCTGCATTTCCTGCTGCATCTGCTTCTGCATCTCCTGCTGCTGCATCTCCTGCGGAATTAGCTGCTGCTGCATCTGCTTCTACATGTACGTTATAACTTTCTGCGTTTGCTGCCACATCTCCTGGAACATCTGCTAATGAACCTCCTGCTGCTGCATCTCCTGCTTCATCTTCAACTGATGCATCTCTGGCTTTGTCACCGGATATGTCATCTCCTGCTGCAACTGCTGCAGTATTTCCTGCTGCAGCATCTGCTGATCCTGCATCTACTGCTGCATTTCCTGCTGCATCTGTTGCTGCTCTGCTGCTGCTTCATCTCCTGCCAAATCTCCTGCTACATATCCTGCTGCTGCACCTCCTAATGCATCTCATGATAATGCTTCATCTCCTGCTACTGCATCTCCTGCTGCACCTACTGCTGCTGCATTTCCTGCTGCATCTTCTGCTGCTGCATCTCCTGCTGATGAGTCTGATGCAGCATCTCTTGCTCTTGCATCTCCTGCTGCGTCTCTTGCTGCTGCATTACCTGCTCTATCTCCTCCTACTGCATCTCCTCCTGCTGCATATCCTGCTTCTCTATATACTGCTGCCTTTCCTGCTGCTGCATTTCCTGCTACTGAATCTCTTTCTACATCTCCTTCAGAATCTCCTGCTGCTCTATTACCTCCTGCATTGACTCCTGTTGCATGTCCTGCTGCTGCATCTCTTTCTGCTACATCTGCTTCTGCATCTCCTGCTGATGCATCTCCTTCTGCTGAATCTCCTCCTGAATCTCTGGTGGCATCTCATGCTGATATATATCCTGCTACATCTCCTGACATATCTATTTCTGAATATGCGTCTCCTTCTGCTTCTTTTGTATTTGAATCTCCTGCTTCTTAATCTCCTGCTGCTGCGTCTACTTCATCATCTCCTCTTTCTTCATAACCTGCTGTATCTCCTGTTGCTGCATCTTATCATGCTGCTGCATATGTTGAAGAATCTCTTCCTACTGCATCTTCTGCTGAATCTTCATTTCCTGCTGCATCTGCTTCTGAATCTCCTGCTGCTGCTGCATCTCCTGCTGCTTCTCCTGCTGCTGCATCAGTTGCTGCTGAATCTCCTGATGAATCTCCCATGGCATCTCCTTCTGAATATGCATCTCCTCAGGCATCTCCTTCTGAATATGCATCTCCTCAGGCATCTCCACCTGCTGCCACTCCTACTGCTACGTGTGCTTCTGCATCTCTTGCTGCACCTCCTGCTGCTGAATCTCCTTATGCCGTGTCTGATGCTGTATCTCCTTTGTCTGCTGCTGAATCTCCTGCTGCTGAATCTCCTGATACATCTGCTGATGCTGCATCTCCGACTTCTGCATCACCTTCTGCATGTGCTGCTGCAGCATTTCCTTCTGCTGCATCTCCTGTTGCTTCATCTGCTGGTGCTGCACCTCCTGCAACATCTGCTTCTGCATCTACTGCTGCTGCACCTCCTGCTGCATCTTCGTCTGAATTTTTTGGTGCTGCATTTCCTGCTGATGCATATGCTGCTTCAACTCCTGCTGCTGCATTACCTTCAACTGCATTTGCTACTGAATCTCCTGCTGTGTTTTCTACTGAATCTCCTGCTGCAGAATCTCCTACGCAATTTCCTGCTGCACAATCTGCTGATTCATTTCCTGCTGATGCATTTCTTGCTGAATGTCCTGCTGATGCATCTCCTGCTGCTGAATCTCCTGCCTCTTCATCTCCTGTCCCATCTCCTCCTTCTGCATCTCCTGCTACAGCATCTCCTGCTGCTGCATCTCCTGCTGCTGCATCTCCTTCTGCTACATCTACTTCTGCATCTCCTGCTACAGCATCTCCTGCTCTATCTGCTGCTTCTGCATCTCCTGATACATACCCTGCTGCTTCATCTCATTCTGCTGCATCTCCTGCTGCTATATCTCCTGCTCTTTCATATCCATCCTCTGCATCTCCTAATGAATCTCCTGCTGCTTCATCTCTTGATCCATGTCCTGCTGCTGCATCTCCTCTTTCTGCATCTCCTTTTGCTTCGTTTGCTGCTGCATCTCCTGCTGTATCTTATGTTGCACCTTCTATTGAAGCATCTCCTGCGTCATCTCCTTCTGCTGCATATCTTGCTGCTTCATCTCGTTCTGCATCTGCTGCTGCATCTCTTTCTGCATCACCTGCAGATGCATCTCCTGCTGCTGCATATTCATCTGCATTTCCTGCTGCAGCTCTTTATGAATCTACTACAGCTTCATCTATTGAATTTGCTGCTGCATCTGCTGCTGCTTCATCTACTGCTGCATCTCCTGATAGATCTCCTGCTGCTGCATCTCCTGCTGCTGCACCTGCTGCTGCACCTGATGGTGCATCTGAAGCTGCATCTGATGCTACTTTCTCTCTTGCTGCATTTACTGCGGATGAATCTCCTACTATGTTTCCTTCTGCTGCATCTTCTTCACTTCATCCACTACTCTGCACCTCCTGCTGCTGCCTGATCTCCTGATGCATCTGCTGCAATATTTCTTGATGCAGAATCTGCTGATCCTGCATCTACTGCTGCATTTATCCTGTTGAAGGCATCTGAGGCTGCATTTCCTGCTGCTACATCTCCTGCTGAATCTCCTGCTGCACTTCCTGCTGTAACTGCTGATGCCTATGTTGCTATTTCATCTCCTGCTGCATCTCCTACTGAATCTTCTTCTGCAGAATCTGCCCCAGCATCTCCTGCTACAATTCCTGCTAATGTATCTCCTGTTGCCTTTTCTAATAAATCCTGCTGCTTCAAAATTTCCTACGGAATTTCCTGCTGCACAATCTGCTGATGCATTTCCTGCTGGTGCATCTCCTGCTCAATCTCCTGATGCTGCATCTCCTCCTGTTGAATCTCCTGCCTCTTCATCTCATGCTGCTGTAGCTCCTGCTGAATCTGCTGCTGTCTCTGGTGCGCCTGCATCTTCTTTTCGTGCATCTCCTACTGCTGCATCTCTGGCTGATTTCCTGCTGCATTTCCTTCTGTTGAATCTCCTACTGCATATCCTGGTGCATCACGTGCTGAATATGCATCTCCTGCTGAATATGCTTCTCCTGCTACATCTCCTGCTGATACACCTCATGCAGCTGCATCTGCTGCTGCATATCCTGCTGCATCTGCTGTTGCCAAATCGATTGCTGTTGCATATCCTACTGAATTTCCAGCAGCATCTCCTGCTGATGCAATTCCTGCTTCAAATCATCCTGCATTCTTTGGTGCTGCATTCCCTGCTGCATCTCCTGATGCTACATTTCCTGCTGTGTCTGCTGCTTCATATGCTTCTGTATCTCCTGCTGCATATGGTTCTGCATATTCTGCTGCATATCTTTCTGAATCTTCTGCTGCATAAGTTGCTGCATCTGCTTCTACGGTTACTTGTATGGATGCATCTCCTGATGCACCATTTCCCATTGCATCTGCTGCACCATCCCCTGCTGCATCTCTTTCTGCTCCATCTGGTGCTTCTGCTGTCGCATATGCTGCTGCTTCATCTACTGCTGCATATCCTGCTAAATCTCCTGCTGCTGCATCTCCTTCTGAAGTTTCTGCTGAATCTACTACTGAATATGCATCCCCTGCTGCATCTCCTGCTGCTGCATCTCCTGCTTCATATCCTACTGCATCTCCTCCTGCAGCATATCTTGCTGCATTTCCTTCTGCTGCATCTCCTGCTGCAGCATCTGCTGCAGCATCTTCTGCTGCTACATCTCCTACTGAATCAGCATCTCCTGATGAATCTGCTGCTGCATCTAATGCTCCTGCATCTGCTGCCTCGGCACCTGCAGCTGCATCACATGCTGATGCATCTCCTGCTGCATTACTTCCTGCTGCATATTCTGCTGCTTATTCTGCTGCATTTCTTGCTGATGTTTAATCTGCTGCTGCATTTCCTGATGCTTCATGTACTGCTGCATCTCCTGCTACATTTACTGCTGCTGCATCTCCTTCTACTTGATGTCCTCCTGCATTTCCTGCTGCTGCATCTGCTGCTTCATCTCCTGCTGCATTCTCTGCGGATGCATCTGCAGAAGCATCTCCATTTCCTGCTCATCTGCTGCTCAATCTTCTACGGATGCACCTAGTGCTTCTGCATTTCAGCTGCATATCCAGTTGAAGGCATCTGCGGCTGCATCTCCTTCTGCTATATCTCCTGCTGCTACATCTCCTGCTGCTACATCTCCTGCTGAATCTCCTGCTGCAATTCCTGCTGTAATTGCTGATGCTTATGTTGCTATTTCATCTCCTGCTGCATCTCCTACTGCGTCTTCTTCTGCAGAATCTCCTCCAGCACCTCCTGCTACTATTCCTGCAGATGTATCTCCTGCTGCATCTCCTACTACATCCCCTGCTGATGAATCTCCTTCTATATCTCCTGTAGCATCTCCTGCTGCCTTTTCTACTGAATCTCCTGCTGCCTTTTCTACTGAATCTCCTGCTGCATAATCTCCTATGGAATTTCCTGCTGCAGAAGATGCTGATGCATTTCCTACTGATGCATCTCCTGCTCAATCTCATGATGCTGCATCTCCTCCTGCTGCTGAATCTCCTGCCTCTTTATCTCATGCTGCTGTAGCTCCTGCTGAATCTGATGCTGTCTCTGGTGCGGCTGCATCTTCTTTTCCTGCATCTCCTGCTGCTGCATCTCCGGCTGATTTCCTGCTGCATTTCCTTCTCTTGAATCTCCTGCTGCATATCCTGGTGCATCAACTGCTGAATATGCATCTCTTGCAACATCTCCTGCTGATACACCTCATGCAGCTGCAGCTGCTGCTGCATATCCTGCTGCATCTGCTGTTGCCAAATCGCTTGCTGTTGCATATCCTACTGAATTTCCAGCAGCATCTCCTGTTGATGCAATTCTTGCTGCATCTCATCCTGCATCCTTTGCTGCTGCATCTGCTTCTGCTTCTGCTGCTGGTGCATCTCCTACCTCATATCCTGCTGATGTGTCTCCTGCTGATGTATGTTTTACTGAATCGCCTGTTGATGCATGTCCTGCTGCATCTCCTGCTTCTGCATCTACTTCTTCTGCATCTCTGGCTCCAGCATCTTCTGCTTCATCAATTGCTGCTGCTTCTCTTATTCATCCCCTTCTGCTGCATATACTGCTGCACTTGATGCTTCTGTACCTCCTCCTGCTGCATCTCCTGTTGCATCTCCTCCTGCTGCATTTCCTGCTGAATCTCCTCCTTCGGCATCTCCTGTGCCATTTCCTCCTGAAGCATCTCCTGCAGCAACTCCTGCTGCTGCATCTCCTTCTCCTACATCTCCTGCTGCATCTCCTGCTGCTACATCTCCTTCTGCATCGCTTGCTACAGCATCTCCTGCTCTATCTGCTGATTCTGCATCTCCTGATACATCCTTTGCTGCTTCATCTCATCCTGCTGCATCTCCTGCTGCATTTCCTGCTGCTATATCTCCTGTTGTTTCATATCCTGCTACTGCATCTCCTAATGAATCTCCTGCTGCTTCATCTCTTGATCCATGTCCTGCTGCTGCATCTCCTCTTTCTGCATCTCCTTTTGTTTCATCTGCTGCTGCATCTCCAGCTGTATCTCATGATGCAATTTCTATAGAAGCATCTCCTGCATTATCACTTTCTGCTGCATATCTTGCAGCTTCATCTCATTCAGCATCTCCCGCTGCAGCTCCTTGATCGTCACCTGCTGCATCTCCTTCTGCATCACCTGCAGATGCATATCCTGCTGCTGCATATTCATCTGCATTTCCTGCTGCAGCTCTTATTAAATATACTACAGCTGCATATGCTAAATTTTCTGCTGCATCTGCTGCTGTTTCATCTACTGCTGCATCTCCTGCTGCTGCACATGATGGTGCATCTGATGGTGCATCTGATGCTACTTTCTCTCTTGCTGCATTTACTGCGGCTGCATCTCCTGCTATATTTCCTTCTGCTGCATCTTCTTCACTTCATCTACTACTCTGCACCTCCTGCTGCTGCATCTCCTCCTTCTGCATCTCCGGATGAATCGCCTGTAGCATCTCCTGCTTCTTCATCTCCTGCTGCTACATCTACTAGTGCTCCTGCATGTCCTGTTACTTCTGCTGCTGCTGCATTCCCTGCTGCAGCTCCTGATGCTGCAGCTCCTTCTGCATCTCCTTCTGTGTCTCCTGCTACTACATCCCCTGCTGCTGCATTTCTTGCTGAATCTCCTGATGCTGCAACTCCTTCTGCATCTTCTGCTGATGCATCTCCTGCGGAATCTGCTGCTGCTGCATCTCCTGATGCATCTGCTTCTGATGCATCTGCGGCTACATCTTTGCTGCTGCATCTCTTGCTGCATTGCCTGCTTCATCTGCTGATGCATCTGCTGCTGCTCTATGTCCTGCTACATCTCGTCATTCTGCACATCCTGCTGCATCTGCTGAAGATTCTCTTCCTATTACTTCTGCGGAATATGCATCCCCTGATGCATCTCCTGCTGCTGAATCTCCTGATCCATCTGCTGCTGCTGCATCTCCTTCTGCTGCATCACCTTCTGCATGTGCTGCTTCAGCATCTCCTTCTGCTGCATCTCCTGTTGCTGCATCTGCTAGTGCTGCACCTCCTGCAACATCTGCTTCTGCATCTCCTGCTTCTGCATCTCTGCCTGAATCTCTTGGTGCTGCATATCCTGCTGCTGCATCTCCTGCTGAATTAGCTGCTGCTGCATCTGATTCTACATGTACGTTATAACTTTCTGCGTTTGCTGCCTCATCTCCTGGAACATCTGCTAATGAACCTCCTGCTGCTGCATCTCCTGCTTCATCTTCAACTGATGCATCTCTGGCTTCATCACCTGATATGTCATCTCCTGCTGCATCTGCTGCAGTATTTCCTGCTGCAGTATCTGCTGATCCTGCATCTACTGCTGCATTTCCTGCTGCATCTGCTGCTGCTCTGCTGCTGCTTCATCTCCTGCCAAATCTCCTGCTACATATCCTGCTACTGCATCTCCTGCTGCACCTACTGCTGCTGCATCTTCTGCTGCTGCATCTCCTGCTGATGAGTCAGATGCAGCATCTCTTGCATCTCCTGCTGCATCTCTTGCTGCTGCATTACCTGCTCTATCTCCTCCTACTGCATCTCCTCCTGCTGCATATCCTGCTTCTCTATATACTGCTGCCTTTCCTGCTGCTGCATCTGCTGCTACTGAATCTCTTTCTGCATCTCCTTCTTCTGAATCTCCTGCTGCTCTATTACCTTCAGCACCGACTCCTGCTGCATGTCCTGCTGCTGCATCTCCTGCTGCTGAATCTGCTTCTGCATCTCCTGCTGATGCATCTCCTACTAAATCTGCATCTCCTGCTACATCTGCTTCTGCATCTCCTGCTGATGCATCTCCTGCTCTTGCATCTCCTTCTGCTGAATCTCCTCCTCAATCTCCGGCGGCATCTCATGCTGCTACATATCCTGCTACATCTCCTGACATATCTCCTTCTATATATATGCTTCTCCTGCTGCTGAATCTCCTGCTGCTGAATCTCCTCCTGCTGCTGCTGCATCTTCTGCATCATCTCCTCTTTCTCCATAACCTGCTGTATCTCCTGGTGCTGCATCATATCACGCGGCTGCATATATTGAAGAATCTCTTCCTACTGCATCTTCTGATGAATCTTCATTTCCTGCTGCATCTGCTTCTGCATCTCCTCCTGCATCTCCTGCTGCTTCTCCTGCTGCTGC
The DNA here is from genome assembly GCA_033459285.1 of Clamator glandarius. Lineage (NCBI taxonomy): Eukaryota > Metazoa > Chordata > Aves > Cuculiformes > Cuculidae > Clamator > Clamator glandarius. The sequence goes on along the minus strand of JAUNZM010000300.1, from coordinate 334,154 downwards.
ATCAGTTGCTTCTGAATCTTCTGATGAATCTCCTGCGGCATCTCATGCTTCTACATATCATGCTGAATCTCCTGCTGCTGATTCTCCTGCTGCATCTGCTGCTGCTGCATCTCCTACTGCATGCTATGCTCATGCACCTGCAGATGCATCTCCTGATGCGCCATTACCCATTGCATCTGCTGCTTCATCCCCTGCTGCATCTCTTTCTGCTCCATCTGGTGCATCTGCTGTTGCACATGCTGCTGCTTCATCTACTGCTGCATCTCCTGCTAAATCTCCTGCTGCTGCAACTTCTTCTGAAGTTTCTGCTGAAACTACTGCTGAATATGCATCCCCTGCTGCATCTCCTGCTTCATATCCTACTGCATCCCCTCCTACAGCATATCTTGCTGCATTTCCTTCTGATGCATCTCCTGCTGCATCATCTGCTGCAGCATCTTCTCCTGCTACATGTCCTACTGAATCAGCATCTCCTGATGTATCTGCTGCTGCACCTATTCCTGCTGCATCTGCTGCCTCTGCAGCTGCATCACCTGCTAATGCATCACCTGCTGCATTACCTCCTGTTGCATATTCTGCTGCATTTCCTGCTGCTGCTTAATCTGCTGCTCCATTTCCTGATGCTTCATGTACTGCTGCATCTCCTGATATATTTGCTGCGGCTGCATCTCCTTCTACTTGATGTCCTCCTCCATCTCCTGCTGCTGTATAGCCTGCTGCTTCATCTCCTGCTGCATCCACTGTGGATGCATCTGTGGTTGCTTCTGCAGAAGCATCTCCATTTCCTGCTGCATCTGCTGCTCAATCTTCTACGGATACGTCTAGTGCTTCTGCATTTCAGCTTCATATCCTCTTGAAGGCATCTGCGGCTGCATCTCCTGCTGCTACATCTCCTGCTGAATCTCCTGCTGCACTTCCTGCAGTAACTGCTGGTGCATATGTTGCTATTTCATCGCCTGCTGCATCCCCTACCTAATCTTCTTCTGCAGAATCTCCTCCAGCATCTCCTGCTACAATTCCTGCTGATGTCTTTCCTGCTGCATCTCCTACTACATCCCCTGCTGCTGAATCTCCTATATCTCCGGCTGCATCTCCTGCTGCCTTTTCTACTGAATCTCCTGCTGCAGAATCTCCTACGGAATTTCCTGCTGCACAATCTGCTGATGCATTTCCTGCTGATGCATCTTCTGCTGCTGCTGAATCTCCTGCCTCTGCATCTCCTGCTGAATCTGATGCTGTCTCTGGTGCGGCTGCATCTTCTTTTCCTGCATCTCCTGCTGCTGCATCTCCGGCTGATTTCCTGCTGCATTTCCTTCTCTTGAATCTCCTGCTGCATATCCTGGTGCATCACCTGCTGAATATGCATCTCCTGCTACATCTCCTGCTGATACACCTCATGCAGCTGCATCTGCTGCCTCATATCCTGCTGCATCTGCTGTTGCCAAATCGCTTGCTGTTGCATATCCTACTGAATTTCCAGCAGCATCTCCTGCTGATGCAGTTCCTGCTGAATCTCATCCTGCATCCTTTGCTGCCGCATCTGCTGCTGCTTCTGCTTCTGGTGCATCTCCTGCCTCATATCCTGCTGCTGTGTCTCCTGCTGATGTTTATTTTGCTGCATCTCCTGCTTCTGCATCTACTTCTTCTGCATCTCCGGCTCCAGCATCTCCTGCTGCATCAATTCCTGCTGCACCCGTTAGTCATCTCCTTCTGCTGCATATACTGCTGCATCTGGTGTTCCTGTACCTCCTCCTGCTTCATCTCCTGTTGCACCTCCTCCTGCTACATCTCCTGCTGAATCTCCTCCTTCTGCATCGCCTGTCCCATCTCCTCCTGCTGCATCTCCTGCTGCATCTCCTGCTGCTGCATCTCCTGCTGCTGCTTCTCCTGCTGCTTCTCCTTCTGAATATGCATCTCCTGATGCATCTCCACCTGCTGACACTCCTACTGCAGCGTTTGCTTCTGCATCTCCTGGTGCACCTCCTGCTGCTGAATCTCCTTATGCCGTGTCTGCTGCTGAATATCCTTAGTCTGCTGATGAATCTCCTGCTGCTGAATCTCCTGATGCATCTGCTGCTGCTACATCTCCCACTGCTGCATCAGCTTCTGCATGTGCTGTTTCAGCAACTCCTTCTGCTCCATTTCCTGTTGCTTCATCTGTTGGTGCTGCACCTGCTGCATCTCTTGCTTCTGCATCTGCTGCTGCTGCAACTTCTGCTGCATCTTCGTCTGAATTTTTTGCTGCTGTATTTCCTGCTGATGAATATTCCGCTTCAGCTCCTGCTGCTGCATCTGCTGATACTGCATGTGCTGCTGCATCTCCTGCTGCATCTCTTGGTGCTGCATCTTCTGGTGTTGCATCTCCTGCTTCATCTCATTATGACTTAACTGCCACTATTGAGGCGCTTTATGGAATTTGAATAAAGCCCATAGGGAAGATGCTAGCATGGAATGCTGCTGCTTCTCAATGTCTTGTCTTAGAGCCCTTTCACTGTAAAGCGAGACTTGTAGAATAGCCGTTCTGATGTTAAAGTACACAAGCGTATACTCAAACATCAGAACGGCTATTAAAACGTCACTTGAAAACAGCAGAGCGTTCAGCACAATTACGCAGGGAAGAAGCTACGATGAAATGCTGGCTCTCATTAGAGTCTTCTCTGGAAATGCTCTCACTGCAAGCTGCAAAGCATGACTAACAGAACATTTTAGTATAGGGTACTGAATTGTGACTTATGAAGGTGCTTTCTGAAAAGTGAGTAACAGACGCAGTGAAGATGCTAGCGTGGAATACTGCTGCTACTGAATGTCTTCTCTTAGAGCGCTTTCACTGCAAAGCAAAACTTTTAAAAGTTTCAGTCTAGGCTTGTACACTGCATCAGAATGGCTATTAAAGCGTCACTGCAAAATTTGAAAACGTTTAGAAAAAGTACGGCAAGGGCTCTGCTACGATCAATGCTAGCTCTCGTCAGAATCTTCTCTTGAAGCGCTTTCACTGCAAGCTGCAAAGCACGTCTAACAAAACGTTTAATATTGATTACGGAATTGTGATTTAACTCTTGAGGAGCTTTAGGAAAAGTGAGTAAAGCCCTTATGGAAGATGCTAGCATGGAATGCTGCTGCTTCTGAATGTCTTCACTTAAAGCACTTTCACTGCAAAGCAAGACTTGTAGCACTTTCAGTCCAGGCTCGTGTCCTGTAACATCAGAATAGGTATTAAAGCATCACTTCAAAATTTCTAATCGTTCAGCACAAGTACGGCAGGGAAGCTGCTACGATCACATGCTGGCTCTCATTAGAGTCTTCTCTGGAAGCGCTTTCACTGCAAGCTGCAAAGCACGACTAACACAAAATTTTGGTATAGGATACAGAACAGTTACTTTACTTCGCCGAAAAATGCGCTTTAGGAATAGTGTACATCGTCTGTAGGGAAGATGGTAGTATGGAATGCTGCTGCTTCTGAATGTCTTCTCTCATAGCACTTTCACTGCAAAGTACGACTTCCAGAAGTTTCATTCTAGTCTTCTGAAGTATATCATCAGCTAGTACAGTGTCATTTCAAAATTTCAGAGCGTTTAGCACAAGTACCACAAGGAAGCTTCTACCATCAAATGCTGGTTCTCGTTAGAGTCTTCTCTTATAGCGCTTTCGCTGCAGGCTGTGAAGCACGACTCACACATTTTAGTTTAGGGAAATGAATTGTGACTTAACTGCGCCTGTTAACGCGCTTATGGAAAAGTAAGTATTTCAAGCAGTGCAGATGCTGGCCTGAAAGTACACCGCTTATTAATATTTTCTCTTATAGCGCTGTTACTGCAAAAGACGACTTGTAGAACTTTCACTCTAGGCTTATGAGCTGTAAGATCAGAATGGCTATTAAAGCCTCATTTCAAGATTAGAGATCGTTCAGCACAAGTACTGCAGGCAAGCTGCTACCATCACATTCTGGCTCTCGTTAGGATCTTTTCATAAAGCGCTGTCACTGCCAGCCGCAAAGCAGGAAAAACGCTACGTTATCGCGTAGGCTAGTTATTAGCGACTTAATAAAGCCTAATAACTCTTTTTAGGAAAAGAGAATATCTCCAGCCAGGAAGATGTTAGCATGGAATGCTTCTGCTTGAGGATGTATTCTCTTAGAGCACAATCACTGCAAACCAAGATTTTTCGAACTTTCCGTCTTGGCTAGTGAACAGTAACACCAGCATAGCTAGTAAAGCTTCACTTGAAGATTTGAAAGCGTTTAGCAGAACTACAACCGGGAAGTTGCTAGCATCAAATGGTGCTTCTCGTTAGAATCTTCTCTGGAATGGCTTTCACTGAGAGCTGCAAACACGAACGTTTTAGCATCGCTAAATAACAGGGACTTAAGACATTCTATTACGGCATTTTAGTACAAATTCATATCTGCAGCATGGAAGATGCTACCATGGATTGCTTCTGCTTGTGGATATATTCTCTTAGAGAGCGTTCATTGCAGAGCATGACGTATAGAACTTTCAGTCTAGTCTTGGTACTCTAAGACCAGAATGGCTACGAAAGCGTTACTTCAAAATTTCAGAGCGTTCGGCACAATTAGCACGGGAATGTTGTTATCATCAAAAGCTGGCTTTCGTTAGTGTATTCTATGGAAGTGGTTTCTCTGCAAGACGCAGAGAAAGACTAACACAACGTTCTTGTGTTGGCAAGTGAATAGAGACTTAATAGCTCCTAATACGACGGCTTAGGAAAAGTGAATATCTCCAACAGAGAAGATGTTAGCACGGAATGCTGCTGCTTCTGAATGTCTTCTCTTATAGCGCTTTCACTGGAAAGCGAGACTTGTCGAAATTTCAGTCTAGGCTAGTGACCTGTAACATCAGCATGGCTATTGAGGCATCACGTCAAGATTTTAGAGATTTCTGCTCAACTACCGCACGGAAGCTGCTACCATCAAATTCTGGCTCTCGTTAGGATCTTTGCATGAAGCGCTTTCACTGCCAGCCGCAAGGCAGGAAAAACGCAACCTTTTCGCTTAGGCTAGTTATTAGCGACTTAATAATACCTAACAACGCTCTTTTGGAAAAGTGTATATCTCCAGCAGGGAAGATGTTAGCATGGAATGCTTCTGCTTGTGGATGTATTCTCTTAGAGCGCTTTTATTGCAGAGCCCGATTTGTAGAACTTTCAGTCTAGTCTTGTGTACTGTCAGATCAGAATGACTGCTTGTGCTTCTGATTGTCTTCTCTTAGAGCGCAATCATGTAAACCAGGATTTATCTAACTTTCCGTCTAGGCTAGTGAACGGTCTAAGAGCGAAGATGTTAGCGCGGAATGCTGCTGCTTCTGAATGTCTTCTCTTATAGCGCTTTCACTGGAAAGGGAGACTTGTAGAACTTTCATTCTCGGTTTGTGAACGGTAAGATCAAAATAGCTATGAAGGCGTCACGTCAAAATTTCAGAGCGTTCGGCATAAGTACCGCGGGAAAGCTGCTACCATCCAATACTGGCTCACGTTAGAGTCTTTCTGGAAAGACTTTCACTGCAAGTTGCAAACACCACTACAGAATGTTTTAGTTTAGACTTGTTAATAGTGACTTTAAAACGCCTATTACGTCGCTATAGTTGGAATTAATACCTCCAGCAAGGATGATGCTAGCATGGAATGATTCCGCTTATAAACGTATTCTCTTAAAGCGCTACAACTACAAAGCAAGACTTGTCGAACTTTCACTCTAGGCTTGTGAAAAGTAACATCAGCATGGCTATTGAGGCATCACGTCAAGATTTTAGAGATTTCTGCACAACTACTGCAGGGAAGCTGCTACCATCAAATTCTGGCTCTCGTTAGGATCTTTTTATGAAGCGCTTTCACTGTCAGCCGCAAAGCAGGAAAAACGCAACTTTTTCGCGGAGGCTAGTTATTAGCGACTTAATAACGCCTAATAACGCTTTTTAGGAAAAGTGAATATCTCCAGCAGGGAAGATGTTAGCCTGGAATGCTTCTGCGTCTGAATGTCTTCTCTTAGAGCGCAATCACTGTTAACCAAGATTTTTCGAACTTCCCACTCGGCTAGTGAACTGTAAATCAGCAAGGCTAGTAAAGTTTACTTGAAAGCTTTGAAAGCGTTTAACAGAAGTACCCCTGGGAAGTTGCTAGCATCAAATGGTGTCTCTCGTTAGAATCCCCTCTTGAAGCTCTTTTACTGAGAGGTGCAAAACACCGTTAACAATGCGTTTAAATGTAGGTTAAAGAATAGTGACATATTAGAGACTAATAACGACCTTTAGGAAAAGTGACTATCTGCAACAGAGAAGATGTTAGCACGGAATGCTGCTGCTTCTGAATGTCTTCTCTTATAGCGCTTTCACTGGAAAGCGAGACTTGTCGAAATTTCAGTCTAGGCTAGTGACCTGTAACATCAGCATGGCTATTGAGGCATCACGTCAAGATTTTAGAGATTTCTGCTCAACTACCGCACGGAAGCTGCTACCATCAAATTCTGGCTCTCGTTAGGATCTTTGCATGAAGCGCTTTCACTGCCAGCCGCAAGGCAGGAAAAACGCAACCTTTTCGCTTAGGCTAGTTATTAGCGACTTAATAATACCTAACAACGCTCTTTTGGAAAAGTGTATATCTCCAGCAGGGAAGATGTTAGCATGGAATGCTTCTGCTTGTGGATGTATTCTCTTAGAGCGCTTTTATTGCAGAGCCCGATTTGTAGAACTTTCAGTCTAGTCTTGTGTACTGTCAGATCAGAATGACTGCTTGTGCTTCTGATTGTCTTCTCTTAGAGCGCAATCATGTAAACCAGGATTTATCTAACTTTCCGTCTAGGCTAGTGAACGGTCTAAGAGCGAAGATGTTAGCGCGGAATGCTGCTGCTTCTGAATGTCTTCTCTTATAGCGCTTTCACTGGAAAGGGAGACTTGTAGAACTTTCATTCTCGGTTTGTGAACGGTAAGATCAAAATAGCTGTGAAGGCGTCACGTCAAAATTTCAGAGCATTCGGCATAAGTACCGCGGGAAAGCTGCTACCATCCAATACTGGCTCACGTTAGAGTCTTTCTGGAAAGACTTTCACTGCAAGTTGCAAACACCACTACAGAATGTTTTAGTTTAGACTTGTTAATAGTGACTTTAAAACGCCTATTACGTCGCTATAGTTGGAATTAATACCTCCAGCAAGGATGATGCTAGCATGGAATGATTCCGCTTATAAACGTATTCTCTTAAAGCGCTACAACTACAAAGCACGACTTGTCGAACTTTCACTCTAGGCTTGTGAAAAGTAACATCAGCATGGCTATTGAGGCATCACGTCAAGATTTTAGAGATTTCTGCACAACTACTGCAGGGAAGCTGCTACCATCAAATTCTGGCTCTCGTTAGGATCTTTTTATGAAGCGCTTTCACTGTCAGCCGCAAAGCAGGAAAAACGCAACTTTTTCGCGGAGGCTAGTTATTAGCGACTTAATAACGCCTAATAACGCTTTTTAGGAAAAGTGAATATCTCCAGCAGGGAAGATGTTAGCCTGGAATGCTTCTGCGTCTGAATGTCTTCTCTTAGAGCGCAATCACTGTTAACCAAGATTTTTCGAACTTCCCACTCGGCTAGTGAACTGTAAATCAGCAAGGCTAGTAAAGTTTACTTGAAAGCTTTGAAAGCGTTTAACAGAAGTACCCCTGGGAAGTTGCTAGCATCAAATGGTGTCTCTCGTTAGAATCCCCTCTTGAAGCTCTTTTACTGAGAGGTGCAAAACACCGTTAACAATGCGTTTAAATGTAGGTTAAAGAATAGTGACATATTAGAGACTAATAACGACCTTTAGGAAAAGTGACTATCTGCAACAGAGAAGATGTTAGCACGGAATGCTGCTGCTTCTGAATGTCTTCTCTTATAGCGCTTTCACTGGAAAGCGAGACTTGTCGAAATTTCAGTCTAGGCTAGTGACCTGTAACATCAGCATGGCTATTGAGGCATCACGTCAAGATTTTAGAGATTTCTGCTCAACTACCGCACGGAAGCTGCTACCATCAAATTCTGGCTCTCGTTAGGATCTTTGCATGAAGCGCTTTCACTGCCAGCCGCAAGGCAGGAAAAACGCAACCTTTTCGCTTAGGCTAGTTATTAGCGACTTAATAATACCTAACAACGCTCTTTTGGAAAAGTGTATATCTCCAGCAGGGAAGATGTTAGCATGGAATGCTTCTGCTTGTGGATGTATTCTCTTAGAGCGCTTTTATTGCAGAGCCCGATTTGTAGAACTTTCAGTCTAGTCTTGTGTACTGTCAGATCAGAATGACTGCTTGTGCTTCTGATTGTCTTCTCTTAGAGCGCAATCATGTAAACCAGGATTTATCTAACTTTCCGTCTAGGCTAGTGAACGGTCTAAGAGCGAAGATGTTAGCGCGGAATGCTGCTGCTTCTGAATGTCTTCTCTTATAGCGCTTTCACTGGAAAGGGAGACTTGTAGAACTTTCATTCTCGGTTTGTGAACGGTAAGATCAAAATAGCTGTGAAGGCGTCACGTCAAAATTTCAGAGCATTCGGCATAAGTACCGCGGGAAAGCTGCTACCATCCAATACTGGCTCACGTTAGAGTCTTTCTGGAAAGACTTTCACTGCAAGTTGCAAACACCACTACAGAATGTTTTAGTTTAGACTTGTTAATAGTGACTTTAAAACGCCTATTACGTCGCTATAGTTGGAATTAATACCTCCAGCAAGGATGATGCTAGCATGGAATGATTCCGCTTATAAACGTATTCTCTTAAAGCGCTACAACTACAAAGCACGACTTGTCGAACTTTCACTCTAGGCTTGTGAAAAGTAACATCAGCATGGCTATTGAGGCATCACGTCAAGATTTTAGAGATTTCTGCACAACTACTGCAGGGAAGCTGCTACCATCAAATTCTGGCTCTCGTTAGGATCTTTTTATGAAGCGCTTTCACTGTCAGCCGCAAAGCAGGAAAAACGCAACTTTTTCGCGGAGGCTAGTTATTAGCGACTTAATAACGCCTAATAACGCTTTTTAGGAAAAGTGAATATCTCCAGCAGGGAAGATGTTAGCCTGGAATGCTTCTGCGTCTGAATGTCTTCTCTTAGAGCGCAATCACTGTTAACCAAGATTTTTCGAACTTCCCACTCGGCTAGTGAACTGTAAATCAGCAAGGCTAGTAAAGTTTACTTGAAAGCTTTGAAAGCGTTTAACAGAAGTACCCCTGGGAAGTTGCTAGCATCAAATGGTGTCTCTCGTTAGAATCCCCTCTTGAAGCTCTTTTACTGAGAGGTGCAAAACACCGTTAACAATGCGTTTAAATGTAGGTTAAAGAATAGTGACATATTAGAGACTAATAACGACCTTTAGGAAAAGTGACTATCTGCAACAGAGAAGATGTTAGCACGGAATGCTGCTGCTTCTGAATGTCTTCTCTTATAGCGCTTTCACTGGAAAGCGAGACTTGTCGAAATTTCAGTCTAGGCTAGTGACCTGTAACATCAGCATGGCTATTGAGGCATCACGTCAAGATTTTAGAGATTTCTGCTCAACTACCGCACGGAAGCTGCTACCATCAAATTCTGGCTCTCGTTAGGATCTTTGCATGAAGCGCTTTCACTGCCAGCCGCAAGGCAGGAAAAACGCAACCTTTTCGCTTAGGCTAGTTATTAGCGACTTAATAATACCTAACAACGCTCTTTTGGAAAAGTGTATATCTCCAGCAGGGAAGATGTTAGCATGGAATGCTTCTGCTTGTGGATGTATTCTCTTAGAGCGCTTTTATTGCAGAGCCCGATTTGTAGAACTTTCAGTCTAGTCTTGTGTACTGTCAGATCAGAATGACTGCTTGTGCTTCTGATTGTCTTCTCTTAGAGCGCAATCATGTAAACCAGGATTTATCTAACTTTCCGTCTAGGCTAGTGAACGGTCTAAGAGCGAAGATGTTAGCGCGGAATGCTGCTGCTTCTGAATATCTTCTGTTATAGCGCTTTCACTGGAAAGGGAGACTTGTAGAACTTTCATTCTCGGTTTGTGAACGGTAAGATCAAAATAGCTGTGAAGGCGTCACGTCAAAATTTCAGAGCATTCGGCATAAGTACCGCGGGAAAGCTGCTACCATCCAATACTGGCTCACGTTAGAGTCTTTCTGGAAAGACTTTCACTGCAAGTTGCAAACACCACTACAGAATGTTTTAGTTTAGACTTGTTAATAGTGACTTTAAAACGCCTATTACGTCGCTATAGTTGGAATTAATACCTCCAGCAAGGATGATGCTAGCATGGAATGATTCCGCTTATAAACGTATTCTCTTAAAGCGCTACAACTACAAAGCACGACTTGTCGAACTTTCACTCTAGGCTTGTGAAAAGTAACATCAGCATGGCTATTGAGGCATCACGTCAAGATTTTAGAGATTTCTGCACAACTACTGCAGGGAAGCTGCTACCATCAAATTCTGGCTCTCGTTAGGATCTTTTTATGAAGCGCTTTCACTGTCAGCCGCAAAGCAGGAAAAACGCAACTTTTTCGCGGAGGCTAGTTATTAGCGACTTAATAACGCCTAATAACGCTTTTTAGGAAAAGTGAATATCTCCAGCAGGGAAGATGTTAGCCTGGAATGCTTCTGCGTCTGAATGTCTTCTCTTAGAGCGCAATCACTGTTAACCAAGATTTTTCGAACTTCCCACTCGGCTAGTGAACTGTAAATCAGCAAGGCTAGTAAAGTTTACTTGAAAGCTTTGAAAGCGTTTAACAGAAGTACCCCTGGGAAGTTGCTAGCATCAAATGGTGTCTCTCGTTAGAATCCCCTCTTGAAGCTCTTTTACTGAGAGGTGCAAAACACCGTTAACAATGCGTTTAAATGTAGGTTAAAGAATAGTGACATATTAGAGACTAATAACGACCTTTAGGAAAAGTGACTATCTGCAACAGAGAAGATGTTAGCACGGAATGCTGCTGCTTCTGAATGTCTTCTCTTATAGCGCTTTCACTGGAAAGCGAGACTTGTCGAAATTTCAGTCTAGGCTAGTGACCTGTAACATCAGCATGGCTATTGAGGCATCACGTCAAGATTTTAGAGATTTCTGCTCAACTACCGCACGGAAGCTGCTACCATCAAATTCTGGCTCTCGTTAGGATCTTTGCATGAAGCGCTTTTACTGTCAGTCGCAAAGCAGGAAAAACGCAACTTTTTCGCGAAGGCTAGTTATTAGCGACTTAATAATACCTAACAACGCTCTTTAGGAAAAAAGAATATCTTCAGGAGGGAAGATGTTAGCATGGAATACTTCTGCTTGTGGATGTACTCTCTTAGAGAGCTTTCATTGCATAGCACGACTTGTAGAACTTTCAGTCTAGTCTTATGTCTAGTCAGATCGGAATGACTACTAAGACGTCACTTTATATTTCAGAATGTTTAGCACAACTACTAAGGGAATGCTGAAACCATCAAATCTCGTAGCAATCTTCTTTGGAAGCTTTTTCACTGCAAGCTGCAAACACGAATAAAGAACGTATTAGGCAAGTAAAAGAACATAGGCTAGTGCATAGGTACTTAACACCATTTATACGGAGTTTTAGTAAAAATTCACATCTCCATCTTGTAGAACTTTCAGGGGTATTTCTGGTAATCACTTTCAAATCTTCAAGTGAAGCCTTACTAGCCATACTGATGTTACTGTTCACTAGCCTAGACGGAAAGTTCTACAAGTCGTGCTCTGCAGTGTTTGCTCTCTAATAGAATACATCACATGCAGAAGCATTCCGGGCTAGCATCTTCGCTGTTAGACCGTTCACTAGCCTAGACGGAAAGTTAGATAAAACCTGGTTTACATGATTGCGCTTTAAGAGAATACGTTCAGAAGCGGAATCATTCCATGCTAGCATCATCCTTGCTGGAGGTATTAATTCCAACTATAGCGACGTAATAGGCGTTTTAATGTCACTATTAACAAGTCTAAACTAAAACATTCTTTAGTGGTGTTTGCAACTTGCAGTGAAAGTCTTTCCAGGAAGACTCTAACGTGAGCCAGTATTGGATGGCAGCAGCTTTCCCGCGGTACTTATGCGGAATGCTCTGAAATTTTGACGTGACGCCTTCATAGCGATTTTGATCTTACCGTTCACAAACCGAGAATGAAAGTTCTACAAGTCTCCCTTTCCAGTGAAAGCGGTATAACAGAAGATATTCAGAAGCAGCAGCATTCCGTGCTAACATCTTCGCTCTTAGACTGTTCACTAGCCTAGACGGAAAGTTAGATAAATCCTGGTTTACATGATTGCGCTCTAAGAGAAGACAATCAGAAGCACAAGCAGTCATTCTGATCTGACAGTAGATCAGACTAGACTGAAAGTTCTACAAATCGGGCTCTGCAATAAAAGCGCTCTAAGAGAATACATCCACAAGCAGAAGCATTCCATGCTAACATCTTCCCTGCTGGAGATATACACTTTTCCAAAAGAGCGTTGTTAGGTGTTATTAAGTCGCTAATAACTAGCCTACGCGAAAATGTTGCGATTTTCTTGCTTTGCGGCTGACAGTGAAAGCGCTTCATGCAAAGATCCTAACGAGAACCAGAATTTGATGGTAGCAGCTTCCCTGCAGTAGTTGTGCAGAAATCTCTAAAATCTTGACGTGATGCCTCAATAGCCATGCTGATGTTACCATTCACTAGCCTAAACTGAAAGTTCGACAAGTCTCGCTTTACAGTAAAAACGCTATAAGAGAAGACATTCAGAAGCAGCAGCATTCCGTGCTAACATCTTCTCTGTTGCAGATAGTCACTTTTCCTAAAGCTCATTATTAGTCGCTAATATATCACTATTCTTTAACCTACATTTAAACGCATTGTTAATGGTGTTTTGCACCTCTCAGTGAAAGAGCTTCAGGAGAGGATTCTAACGAGAGACACCATTTGATGCTAGCAACTTCCCAGGGGTACTTCTGTTACACGCTTTCAAAGCCTTCAAGTGAAGCCTTACTAGTTTTGCTGATGTTACAGTTCACTACCCTAGAGGGAAAGTTCGATAAATCTTGGTTTGCAGTGATTGCGCTCTAAAAGAAGACATTCAGAAGCAGAAGCATTCCATGCTAACATCTTCCCTGCTGGAGATATTCTCTTTTCCTAAAAAGCGTTATTAGGCTTTATTAAGTCGCTAATAACTAGCCTACGCGAAAACATTGCGTTTTTCCTGCTTTGCGGCTGGCAGTGACAGGACTTTATGAAAAGATCCTAACGAGAGCCAGAATGTTAATGTAGCAGCTTGCCTGCGGTACTTGTGCTGAACGATCTCAAATCTTGAAATGAGGCTTTAATAGCCATTCTGATCTTACAGCTCATAAGCCTAGAGTGAAAGTTCTACAAGTCGTCTTTTGCAGTAACAGCGCTAGAAGAGAAAATATTAATAAGCGGTGTAGTTTCAGGCCCACATCTGCACTGCCTGTAATACTTACTTTTCCATAAGCGCGTTAACAGGCGCAGTTAAGTCACAATTCATTTCCCTAAACTAAAATGGGTTAGTCGTGCTTCACAGCCTGCAGCGAAAGCGCTATAAGAGAAGACTCTAACGAGAACCAGCATTTGATGGTAGAAGCTTCCTTGCGGTACTTGTGCTAAACCCTCTGAAATTTTGAAGTGACACTTTACTAGGTGATGATATACTCCAGAAGACTAGAATGAAACTTCTGGAAGTCGTACTTTGCAGTGAAAGTGCTATGAGAGAAGACATTCAGAAGCAGCAGCATTCCATACTACCATCTTCCCTGCAGCCGATGTTCACTGTTCCGAAAGCGCTTTATTGGGCGAAGTAAAGTAACTGTTCTGTATCCTATACCCAAATTTTGTGTTAGTCGTGCTTTGCAGCTTGCAGTTAAGCGCTTCCAGAGAAGACTAACGAGAGCCAGCATGTGATCGTAGCAGCTTCCCTGCCGTACTTGTTCTGAACGATTAGAAATTTTGAAGTGATGCTTTAATACCCATTCTGATGTTACAGGACACGAGCCTGGACTGAAAGTTCTACAAGTCTTTCTTTGCAATGAAAGCGTTATATGAGAAGACATTCAGAAGCAGCAGCGCTCCAACCAAGCATCTTCCATAAGGGCTTTACTCACTTGTCCTAAAGCTCCTCAAGAGTTAAATCACAATTCCGTAATCAATACTAAACGTTCCGTAAGACGTGCTTTGCAGCTTGCAGTGAAAGCGTTTCCAGAGAAGACTTTAACGAGAGCCAGTATTTCATCGTAGCTTCTTCCCTGCGGTACTTGTGCTGAACGCTCTGCTGTTTTCAAGTGACGCTTTAATAGCCGTTCTGATGTTAAAGTACACAAGCGTATAATCAAACTTCTACAAGTCTTGCTTTGCAGTGAAAGCGCTTTAAGAGAAGACATACAGAAGCAGCAGCATTCCATGCTAGCATCTTCCCTGTAAGCGTTATTCGATTTCCATAAAGCGCCTCAATAGTGGCAGTTAAGTCATAATGAGATGAAGCAGGAGATGCAAGAGCAGACGATGCAGCACCAAGAGATACAGCAGGAGATGCAACACCAGAAGATGCAGCACCAAGAGATGCAGCAGCACATGCAGTATCAGCAGATGCAGCAGCAGGAGATGAAGCAGAATATGCATCAGCAGGAAATACAGCACCAAGAGATTCAGACGGAGATGCAGCAGGAGGTGCAGTAGCAGGAGATGCAGAAGCAGATGTTGCAGGAGGTGCAGCGCAGGCAGATGAAGCAACAGAAAATGCAGCAGAAGTAGATGTTGCAGCAGCACATGCAGAAGGTGATGCAGTAGTAGGAGATGCAGCAGATGCAGATGCAGCAGGGGATTCAACAGCAGAGAAAGCATATTCAGCAGCAGACACGACATCAGGAGATTCAGCAGCAGGAGATGCAGCAGGAGATGCAGAAGCAAACGAGGCAGTAGGAGAGGCAGCATGTGGAGATGCATCAGGAAATGCATATTCAGAAGGAGATGCAGCAGGAGATTCATCTGGAGATTCTGCAGCAACTGATGCAGCAGCAGGAGAAGCAGCAGGCGATGCAGAAGTAGATGCAGCAGGAAATGAAGAATCAGCAGAAGATGCAGTAGGAAGAGATTCTTCAACATATGCTGCAGCCTGATATGATGCAGCAACGGGAGATACAGCAGGTGGTAGAGAAAGAGGACCTGATGCAGCAGACGCAGCAGGAGATTCAACAGAAGGAAATGCAGCAGGAAATCAGCCGGAGATGCAGCAGCAGGAGATGGACGAAAAGAAGATGCAGCCGCACCAGAGACAGCAGCAGGTTCAGCAGGAGTTGCAGGATATTGAGCAGGAGGAGATGCAGCATCAGGAGATTCAGCAGGAGATGCATCAGCAGGAAATGCATCAGCAGATTGTGCAGCAGGAAATTCAGTAGAAAAGGCAGCAGGAGATTCAGTAGAAAAGGCAGCAGGAGATGCAGTAGGAGATATAGAAGGAGATTCAGCAGCAGGGGATATAGTAGGAGATGCAGCAGCAGATACATCAGCAGGAATTGTAGCAGGAGATGCTGGAGGAGATTCTGCAGAAGACGATTCAGCAGGAGATGCAGCAGGAGATGAAATAGCAACATAGTCATCAGCAGTTACAGCAGGAAGTGCAGCAGGAGATTCAGCAGGAGATGTAGCAGCAGGAGAAGCAGCCGCAGATGCCTTCAACAGAATATGCAGCTGAAATGCATCCGTAGAACATTGAGCAGCAGATGCCGCAAGAAATGGAGATGCTTCTGCAGATGCATCCGCAGAGGATGCAGCAAGAGATGAAGCAGCAGGCTATACAGCAGTAGGAGATGGAGGAGGACATCAAGTAGAAGGAGATGCAGCAGCTGCAAATGTAGCAGGAGATGCAGCAGTACATGAGGCATCAGGAAATAGAGCAGCAGATTAAGGAAATGCAGCAGCAGGAAATGCAGCAGCAGATGCAGAGACAGCAGATGCAGCAGAAATAGATGCTGCAGCAGATGCATCAGGAGATGCAGATTCAGTAGGAGATGTAGCAGCAGCAGATGCTGCAGCAGATGATGCAGCAGGAGATGTAGCAGAAGGAAATGCAGCAAGATATGCTGCAGGAGGAGATGCAGTAGGATATGAAGCAGGAGATGAGGCAGCAGGAGATGCAGCCGGAGATGCATATTCAGCAGTAGATTCAGCAGAAACTTCAGAAATAGATGCAGCAGCAGGAGATTTAGCAGAAGATGCAGCAGTAGATGAAGCAGCAGCATATGTGACAGCAGAAGCACCAGATGGAGCAGAAAGTGATGCAGCAGGGGATGGAGGAGCAGATGCAACGGGAAATGGTGCATCAGGAGCTGCATCCACAGATGCATGAGCATAGGATGCATCAGGAGATGTAGCAGCAGGAGATACAGGAGCTGATGATGCCACAGGAGATGCAGCAGGAGATGCAATACCAGAAAATGCAGTACCCAGTGATGCAGAAGGAGATGCAGCAGCACATGCAGTATCAGCAGATGCAGCAGCAGGAGATGAAGCAGCAGATGCAGCAGCAGGAGGTGTAGCAGCAGGAAATACAATAGGAATAGATGCAGAATGTAACGCAGCAGCAGGAGATGAAGCAGCAGATGCAGCAGCAGGAGGTGTAGCAGCAGGAATTACAATAGGAATAGATGCAGAATGTAATGCAGCAGCAGGACTTGAAGCAGAATATGCATCAGCAGGAAATGCAGCACCAAAAGTTTCAGATGGAGATGCAGCAGGAGGTGCAGCAGCAGGAGATGCAGATTCAGATGTTTCAGCAGGTGCAGCACCAGCAGATGCAGCAACAGGAGTTGCAGTAGAAGGAGATGCTGCAGTAGCACATGCAGAAGGTGATGCAGCAGTAAGAGATGCAGCAGCAGCAGATGCAGCAGGAGATTCAGCAGCAGGAGTTTCGGCATGATGTATAGAAGCATGAGATGCCGCAGGAGATTCATCTGGAGATTCAACAGCAACTGATGCAGCAGCAGGAGAAGCAGCAGGAGATGCAGGAAGAGATGCAGAAGCAGATGCAGCAGGAAACGAAGATTCAGCAGAAGATGCAGTAGGAAGAGATTCTTCAACATATGCAGCAGCATGATAATGATGCAGCACCAGGAGATACAGCAGGTTGTGTAGAAAGAGGAGATGATGCAGCAGACGCAGCAGCAGGAGATTCAGCAGGAGGGGATGCAGCAGCAGGAGATTCAGCAGCAGGAGAAGCAGCAGGAGATGCATATTCAGAAGGAGATACGTCAGGAGATGTAGCAGCATGAGATGCCGCCGGAGATTGAGGAGGAGATTCAGCAGAAGGAGATGCAAGAGCAGGAGATGCATCAGCAGGAGATGCAGAAGCAGATGCAGCAGGAGTCGATGCAGCAGCAGGACATGCAGCAGGAGTCGATGCAGAAGGTGATAGAGCAGCAGGAGTTTCAGAAGAAGGAGATGCAGAAAGAGATTCAGCAGCAGGAGATGCAGCAGCAGGAAAGGCAGCAATATATAGAGAAGCAGGATATGCAGCAGGAGGAGATGCAGTAGGAGGAGATAGAGCAGGTAAGGCAGCAGCAGGAGATGCAGCAGGAGATGCAAGAGCAAGAGATGCAGCATCAGACCCATCATGAGGAGATGCAGCAGCAGAAGATGCAGCAGCAGAAGATGCAGCAGGAAATGCAGCAGTAGGAGATGCAGTAGCAGGAGATGAAGCATTATCATGAGATGCATTAGGAGGTGCAGCAGCAGGATATGTAGCAGGAGATTTGGCAGGAGATGAAGCAGCAGCAGAGCAGCAGCAGATCACAGAATCACAGAATAACCAGGTTGGAAGAGACCCACTGGATCGTCGAGTCCAACCATTCCCACCAATCCCTAAATCATGCTCCTAAGCACCTCATCTACCCTAACCTTAAACACCTCCAGGGACTCAACCACCTCCCTTGGCAGACTGTTCCAATGCCTAACCACCCTCTCCGTGAGGAACTTTTTCCTAATCTCAAGCCTAAATCTCCCCTGGCGGAGCTTGAGGCCATTCCCTCTCGTTCTGTCCCCTGTCACTTGGGAGGAGAGGCCAGCACCCTCCTCTCCACAACCTCCCCTCAGGTAGTTGTAGAGAGTAATAAGGTCTCCCCTCAGCCTCCTCTTCTCCAGGCTGAACAACCCCAGCTTTCTCAGCCGCTCCTCATTAGATTTGTTCTCCAGCCAGTAGAAAATGCAGCAGTAGATGCAGGATCAGCAGATACTGCAGCAGGAAATACTGCAGCAGATGCAGCAGAAGATGACATATGAGGTGACGAAGCCACAGATGCAGCAGCTGAAGATGAAGCAGGAGATGCAGCAGCAGGAGGTGCAGCAGCAGGAGGTGCATCAGCAGATGAAGCAGGAGAGGAGGCAGCAAATGTAGAAAGTTATAACGTACATGTAGAAGCAGATGTAGCAGCAGCTAACTCAGCAGGTGATGCATCAGCAAGAGATGCAGAAGCAGATGCAGCAGGAAATGCAGATTCAGCAGGAGAAGCAATAGGAAGAGAATCTTCAGCAGATGCAGCAGGATGTGCAGCATGACGAGATGTAGCAGGACATAGAGCAGCAGCAGATGCATCAGCAGATGAAGCAGGAAATGCAGCAAGAGATGCAGCAGCAGAGATGTATCCGCAGATGCATCAGAAACAGATGCAACAGGAGATGCAGTGGGAGGAGATTCAGCAGGAGATGCAGCAGGAGGAGATGCAACAGGAAATGTAGCAGGAGGAGGTACAGCAGAACCAGATGCAGCCGTATATGCAACAGAAAGAGATGAATAAGAGATGCAGCAGCAATTGATGCAGCAGGAGATGCTGGAGCCGGAGATGCAGAAGTAGAGGCAGTAGGAGGAGATGCAGCAGGACATGCATCAGATGGAGATGCAGCAAAACATACATCAGCAGGAGACACAAGAGCAGGATATGAGGCATGAGATGCACCCGCAGCAGAAGCAGCAGCAGATGCAGAACCATAGGCAGCAGAACATGCAGAACCATATGCAGCAGGAGATACAGCAGCAGATGAAGCAGGAGATGCAGCTGGAGATATAGCATCACCAGAAGCAGCAGCAGATGCAGCAGCAAAGGATGCAGGATGAGATGCAGAAAGAATTGCATCAGCATGAGAAGCTGCTTGAAATTCAGAAGGATATGCAACAGCAAGAGATTTGCCAACAGCAGATGCATCAGCAGATGCAGTAGGAGATACAGCTGCATGAGGTGTATCAGCAGGAGATGTAGCAGGAGATGCATATTCAGCAGGTGATGCACCAGGATATGCAGCAGGAGATTCAAGAGAAGGAAATGCAGCAGGAAATCAGCCGGAGATGCAGCAGCAGGAGATGCACGAAAAGAAGATGCGGCCGCACCAGAGACAGCAGCAGATTCAGCAGGAGTTGCAGAAGCAGGAGATGAAGAGGCAGGAGATTCAGCAGCAGAAAATGCAGAAGCAGGAGATTCAGCAGCAGGAGATGCATCAGCAGGAAATGCATCAGCAGATTCTGCAGCAGGAAATTCCGTAGGAGATTATGCAGCAAAAAATTCAGTAGAAAAGGCAGCAGGAGATTCAGTAGAAAATGCAGCAGGAGATGCAGCAGGAGCTATAGAAGGAGATTCGGCAGCAGGGTATATAATAGGAGATGCAGCAGCAGATACATCAGCAGGAATTGTAGCAGGAGATGCAGCAGGAGATTCTGCAGAAGAAGATTCAGCAGGAGATGCAGCAGGAGATGAAATAGCAACATAGGCATCAGCAGTTACAGCAGGAAGTGCAGCAGGAGATTCAGTAGGAGATGTACCAGCAGGAGATGCAGCCGCAGATGCCGTTAAATTGACATGCAGCTGAAATGCAGAAGCACTAGATGCATCCGTAGAAGACTGAGCAGCAGATGCAGCAGGAAATGGAGATGCTTCTGCAGATGCATCCGCAGAGGATGCAGCAGGAGATGAAGCAGCAGATGCAGCAGCAGGAGATGCACAAGGGCATCAAGTAGAAGGAGATGCAGCCGCAGCAAATGTAGCAGGAGATGCAGCAGTACATGAAGCATCAGGAAATGGAGCAGCAGATTAAGGAGATGTAGCAGCAGGAAATGCATCAGAATATGCAGAGGAGGTAATGCAGCAGGTGATACAGCAGCAGGTGATGCAGCTGAAGAGGCAGCAGATACAGCAGCAATGGATACAGCAGCATATCATCAGTAGATGCAGATTCAGTAGGAGATGTAGCAGCAGAAGATGCTGCAGCAGATGTTGCAGCAGGAGATGCAGCAGAAGGAAATGCAGCAAGATATGCTGCAGGAGGAGATGCAGTAAGATATGAAGCAGGAGATGCAGCAGCAGGAGATGCAGCAGTAGATGAAGCAGTAGCATATGCAACAGTAGATGCACCAGATGGAGCAGAAAGAGATGCAGCAGCGTATGGAGGAGCAGATGCAAAGGGAAATGGTGCATCAGGACATGCATCCGCAGATGCATGAGCCCAGGATGCTTCAGGAGATTTAGCAGCAGGAGATACAAAAGTAGGTGATGCAGCAGGAGATGCAGCAGGAGATGCACTACAAGAAGATGCAGCACCAAGAGATGCAGCAGGAGATGCAGCAGCATATGCAGTATCAGCAGGTGCAGCAGCAGGAGATGAAGCAAGAGTTGCAGCAGCAGGAGATGCAGCAGCCAGAAATACAAGAGGAATAGATGCAGAAGGTAATGCAGCAGCAGGAGTTGAAGCAGAATATGCATCAGCAGGAAATGCAGCACCAAGAGATGCAGCAGCAGATGCAGCAGCAGATGAAGCAACAGGAGATGCAGCAGTAGGAGATGCAGCAGCAGCAGATGCAGCAGGAGATCCAGCAGCAGGAGATTCAGCATGATATGTAGAAGCATGAGATGCCGCAGGAGATGCATCAGGAGATTCAGCAGCAACTGATGCAGCAGCAGAAGATGCATCAGGAAATGCAGCAGCAGTAGGTGCAGCAGGAGATGCAGTAGCATGAGTTGAAGCATTATCATGAGCTGCATTAAGAGGTGCAGCAGCAGGATATGTAGCAGGAGATTTGGCAGGAGATGAAGCAGCAGCAGAGCAGCAGCAGATGCAGCAGGAAATGCAACAGTAGACACAGAAGCAGGAGTTGCTGGAGCAGGAAATACTGCAGCAGATGCAGCAGGAGATGACATATCAGGTGATGAAGCCACAGATGCATCAGCTGAAGATGAAGCAAGAGATGCAGCAGCAGGGCGTGCATCAGCAGATGCATCAGGAGATGAGGCAGCAGAAGTAGAACGTTATAACGTACATGTAGAAGCAGATGCAGCAGCAGATAATTCGGCAGGAGATGCAGCTTCAGGAGATTCAGCAGGAAATGCAGCAGCAGGGGATGTCGTAGCAGGAGACACAGAAGGAGTAGCAGAAGGAGCTGCAGCATCAGGAGATGTATCAGGGAATGCAGCAGCAGCAGTAGTAACAGGAGATGCAGCAGCATCATATGAACTAGGAGATGTAGCAGCAGGAAATGAAGAAGCAGGAGATGCTACAGGCGATTCAGCCGGAGATGCAGAAGGAGGAGATGCAGCAGCAGGAGGTGCAGAGTAGTAGATGAAGTGAAGAAGATGTAGCCGAAGGAAATATAGCAGGAGATTCAGCCGCAGTAAATGCAGCAAGAGAGAAAGTAGCATCAGATGCAGCAGAAGGAGATGCAGCAGCAGGAGATCTATCAGGAGATGCAGCAGCAGGATATGCAGCAGAAGGAGATGACGCAGGAGATGCTTCAATAGAAGGTGCAACATGAGATACAGCAGATAAAGATGCAGCAGCAGACGAAGCAGAAGGAGATGCAGAAACAGGAGATGCAGCAGCAAGACATGGATCAAGAGATGAAGCAGCAGCAGGAGATGAAGCTTCTGGAGATTAATTAGGAGATGCAGTAGCAGGATATGAAGCAGCAGGAGATATAGCAGCAGGACGTGCAGCATGAGATGCAGCAGTATGAGATGAAGCAGCACGGGATACATCAGGAGATGCAGCAGCAGCAGATACAGCAGGAGATGCCATAGCCGGAGATGCAAAAGGAGATGATGCAGCAGCAGGAGATGCAGCAGCAGGAGATGCAGCAGGAAGAGATTAAGCAGGAGATGCAGCAGGAGGAGGTGGAACAGGAGATGAAGCAGGAGGAGGTACAGCAGCAGCAGATGCAGCAGCAGATGCAGCAGAAGGAGATGCATAAGAGATGCAGTAGCAATTGATGAAGCAGGAGATGCTGGAGCCAGAGATGCCGAAGAAGTAGATGCAGAAGAAGTAGATGCGGAAGCAGGAGATGCAGGAGTAGATGCATCAGCAGGAGATGCAGCAAAACATACATCAGCAGGAGACACAGCAGCAGGATATGAGGCAGGAGATGCACCAGCAGAAAATGCAGCAGGAGATGCACCAGCAGAAAATGCAGCAGGAGATGCTTCAGGAGATTAAACAGGAGATGCCGCAGCAGGTGATGCAGCAGCAGATGCAGCAGCAGGAAATTTTGCAGGGCTTGCAGCAGTAGGTGAAGCAGCACTAGATGAAGCATCATATGCTGCAGATGCAGCAGCAGAGGATGCAGCAGGAAGAGATGGAGCAGGAGATAGATCAGCAGCAGATGCACCAGCAGAGGCAGCAGCAGTAGATGCAGCAGGACATATAGAAAAGTATGAGGCAGCAGGAGATGTAGGAGATGCAGCAGTAGATGAAGTAGCGGTAGATGCAGCAGCCGTTGCAGCAGGAAATGCAGCAGGAGATGCAGAAGCAGGAAATGCAGCAGCAGGAGCTGCAGCCGCAAATGCATTCAGCAGCATATGCAGTAGGAGATGCAGCAGCAGGTGATTCACTAGCAGGAGATTCAGCAGCAGATGTAGCAGGATATGCGGCATCAGTAGATACATCCGCAGATGCATCAGCAGAGCATGTAGCAGGAGATACGGCAGCAGAGGATGCAGCAGGAAGAGATGGAGCAGGAGATAGATCAGCAGCAGATGCACCAGCAGAGGCAGCAGCAGTAGATGCAGCAGGACATATAGAAAAGTATGAGGCAGCAGGAGATGTAGGAGATGCAGCAGTAGATGAAGTAGCGGTAGATGCAGCAGCCGTTGCAGCAGGAAATGCAGCAGGAGATGCAGAAGCAGGAAATGCAGCAGCAGGAGCTGCAGCCGCAAATGCATGCAGCAGCATATGCAGTAGGAGATGCAGCAGCAGGTGATTCACTAGCAGGAGATTCAGCAGCAGATGTAGCAGGATATGCGGCATCAGTAGATACATCCGCAGATGCATCAGCAGAGCATGTAGCAGGAGATACGGCAGCAGAAGATGCAGGAGTACATGAAATAGCAGCAGATACAAGAGCAGATTCAGGAAATGCAGCAGCAGGAGATGCAGCAGGAGATGAAGTAGAAATGTAGATACAAGTGCAGCAGGAGATGCAGCAGTAGGAGATGTAGCAGGAGATGCAGCAGTACATGAAGTAGCAGCAGATACACCAACAGATACAAGAGATGTAGCAGAGTAGATGCAGCAGGATATAAAACTGCAGAAGATATAGAAGGAGATGCAGCAGCAGGGGATGAAGCTGGAAGTGCAGCAGGAGATGTAGCAACACCAGAAGCAGCAGAAGATGCGGCAACATGTGATGCAGGATGAGACGCAGCAGGCACTGCAGCAGAAGGAGATGCTGCAGGAGATTCAGCAGGATATGCCACAGCAGATGCAGCAGCATGAGATGCATAGCAGGAGATGCAGCAGGAGATGAATTAGCAGGAGATGCAGCAATAGGTGAAGCAGCACCAGATGCAGCAGCATATGCTGAAGATGTATTAGGAGGAGATTAAGCGGGAGATCCAGCAGGAAGAGATGCAGCAGGATATGCAGAAAATGATAAAGCAGAAAGAGATGCATCAGGAAATACAGCAGCAGGATATGCATCAGCAGGAAATGCAGCAGGACATGCACTAGTAGAAGATGCAGCAGGAGATGCAGCAGGAGATGCAGCAAGAGATGTAGCAAGAGGATATGCACCATGATATACAGCAGCAGGAGATGCAACAAAAGATGAAACAGGAGGAGATGCAGGAGGAGAGGCAGCAGAGGAGATGCAGCAGAATCTAATGCTGCATCTCCTGCTGCTGCATCTCCTGCTGCATCTCCTGCTTCTGCCTCTTATCCTGCTAAATCTCCTCCTGCTAAATCTCCTCCTGCATCAGCTGATGCATTTCCTGCATCTCCTGCGGCTACATCTGCTGGTGCATCTCCTGCTTCTCTATCTTCTCCTGCATCTCCTGCTGAATCACATGGTGCCTTTCCTGCTGCCGCATCTCCTGCTTCTGCATATCCTTTTGCATGTCTTGCTGCCACATCTCCTGCTTCTGCCTCTCCTACTCCTGCATCTCTACTGCTGCATCTCCTGCTGCTGCATTTCCTGCTCCTGCTTCTCCTGATGCATCTGCTGCTGCATCTTATGCAACATCTTCTATTGCTTCAACTCCAGATGCTGCATCTCCTGCTGCATCTGCTGGTACTGCATCTTATCCTGCCACATCTCCTGCTCCATTTCTTTGTGCATCTGCTGCTGCTGCTCTATCTTCTGCTGCTGCATCTCCTGCTGATGCGTCTGCTGTTGCATCTCCTGCTGCATCTCCTGCTGCTGCATCTCCTGCTGCTGCACCTCCTGCTGCAGAATCTCCGGCTGCAGAATCTCCTACTGCATCTTCTGCTTCTGCATCTCCTGCTACTGGGTCTGCTGCATCATCTCCTCCTGCCTCTTCGCCTACAGCATCTCCTTCTGTATCTCGTGCTACATCTCATGAAGCTGTACCTGCTGAAGCATCTCTTCCTGCTGCATCTCCTGATGAACAGGAATCTATTGATGCATATGCTACTGCTTCATCTCCTGCTGCTGCAGCTCCTACTGAATCTGCTGTTGAATATCTTCCTGCATCTGTAGCGGCTGCATCTCCTGCTGCTGCATCATCTCCTGCTGCATCTCCTGATTCATCTATTGCTGCATCTGCAGTATTTTCTGCTGCATCTGCTGCTGCTTCATATACTGCTTCATCTCCTACTACTGCATCTCCTTCTGCTTCTCATTCTGCATCTCCTGATGCTACAGCTCCATTTGCTACATCTCCTACTGCATCTCCTGCTGCTGAATCTCCCGCTGCATCTCCTGATTCATCTCCTACTGCTGCATCTGCAGTATTTTCTGCTGCATCTCCTGCTGCATCTCCTGCTGAATCTAATCCTACCACATCTCCTGCTGCATTTCCTGATGCTGCATCTCCACCTGCTGCACCTTCTGCTGCTCAACTCCTGCTGATGCATCTTCTGCTGATGCATAACCTGCTGCATCTCTGACTGCTGCATCTCCTGCTGCTGAATCTCCTGCTGCTGCATCTGCTGGTGCTGCATATGCTACTGCATCTGCTGCAGGATCTTCTTCTTCTGCCTCTCATGCCACATCTCCTGCTGATGCATCTCCTGCTTCTCTATATCTTGCTCAATCTACTGCTGCTGCATCTCCAGCTGCATTTCCTGCTGCTGCATCTCTTGCATCTTTTGGTGCATCTGCTGTAGATTAATCTACTGCTGCATCGCCTCTTGCTTCATCTTCTGATTTTTTGATGTCCTTCTGCATCACCTGATGCTCCATCTGCTGCTGCTGCATACACTGCTGCATCTTCTGCTGCTGAATTCACTTCTGCTGCATCTGCTGCTGCATCACCTCCTACTGAATCCCCTGCTGCATCTCCTGCTGCTGCATCCACTGGTACATCTCCTAATGCTGCATCTCCTGCTGCTGCACCTTCTGATGCATCTCCTGCTGCATCTCCTCCTGCTGCTTCTCCTACTGCTTCATCTCCTGCATCTGCTGCTGCATGTGCTGCTGCATCTCCTGCTTCTCTGTGTCCTCCTCCTGCATCTCCACCTGCATCTGTTGCTGCTGCATCCTCTGCTGAACCTCCTGCTGCTGCATCTCCTTCTGCAACTCCCTCTGATGCATCAGCAGATTCATCTGATGATGCATCTCACCTGCTTCATCTCCTGATGCTGAATCTCCTGCTCTTGCATACCCTGCTGCATCTACAGCTGCCTCTAAGCCTACTTCATCTACTGCTGCTGCATTACCTGCTGCTTCTGCTGCTGCATCTCCTCCTGAATTTCCTGCTGCTGCATCTCCTGCTGCTGTATCTTTTGCTTATCAATCTCCTGCTGCTGCATCTCTTACGGAATCTGCTTCTGAATCTGCTCCTGCACCTACTGCGGCTGCATCTCCTGATGCTGTATCTCCTGTTACTGCATCGCCTAATGAATCTCCTGGAGCTTAATCTCCTGCTTTTGCATCTCCTGCTTTTTCTCCTTCTGATGCCTATCTTGCTGCTGCATCTACTGCTGCTTCGTCTGCTTCTACATCTCCCGCTGCATTTCCTGCTGCTGCATCTCAGGGTACATCTCCTCTTGCTCAGTCTCTTGCTGCATATCCTGCTGCTACATCTCCTGCTACTGCATCTCCTGCTGCATCTCCTGCTGCATCTCTTGCAGCTGCATCTCCTGCTCCATCTCTTGCGGCTGCATCTCCTGCTCCATATCCTTCTGTTGCATCTGCGTATTTTTCTTATGATGGTGCTTTCTTGCTGGATCTCCTGCTTCTGCATCTCATACCACATCTCCCGCTGATGCATCTCCTGCTTCTGTATATCTCGCTGCATCTCCTGCTGCTGCATCACCTGCTACGTCACCTGCTGCTGAATCTCCTGCATCTTTTGCTGCATCTGCTGTAGATTCGCCTCCTGGTGCATTTCCTGCTGCTGCATCTCCTGCTGATGGATGTCCTCGTGCATCTCCTGATGCTGCATCTGCTGCTGCATCTCCAGCAGCTGCATCTCCTGTGGCATCTACTGCTGAATATCGTCTGGCTTCATTCTCTGCTTCATCTACTGCTGTTGCATAACCTGCTATGGAATCTCCTAATGCATCTCTTCTTGCGTTGTCTCCTGATGCTTCCTGATGCTTTTTCTGCATATATTGCTGCTGCATCTACTGCTGCTTGGCCTGATACTGTATCCCCTGCTCCATCTCCTGCTGGGGTATCTCCTTCTGCATCTCCTGCTTCTCCATCTGCTGCATCTGCATCATCAGGATATTCTGAAGGAGATGCAGCAACAGGAGATGCAACAGCAGGAGATGCAACCACAGCACTGCGGCAGCAGATTCAGCTGCAGGAGATGCAGCCATAGGAGATGCAGCAGGATTTTCAGAAGAGAGTACAGCAGAAGAAGATGAAGAAGGAGATGCAGTAGCAGATGCAGCAGAACGAAGTTTAGCAGCAGAAGATGTAGGAGGATATGCAGCAGCAGTAGATGAAACAGACCATAAAGCAGAAGCAGGAGAATCAGCAGCAGGGGATGCAGTAGTAAATTCAGCAGCAAATTCAGCAGGAAATGTAGCAACAGTAGATGCAGAAGAAGGATATGTAGCAGGAGATGCATCAGCAGGAAATGCAGCAGCAGAGGCAGCAGCAGAAGATGCAGCAGGAGATATAGAGAAAAATGAGGAAGCAGGAGCAGCCCCTATTACTTGATGTCCTCCTGCATCTACTGATGCTGCATCTGCTGCTTCATCTCCTGCTTCTGTATCTTCTGCTGCTACATCTCCTGATGCATCCTCTGCTCATGCATCTCCTCCTGCAGCATATCTTGCTGCATTTCCTTCTGCTGCATCTCCTGCTGCAGCATCTGCTGCAGCATCTTCTGCTACTACATCTCCTACTGAATCAGCATCTCCTGATGCATCTGCTGCTGCATATATTGCTGCTGCATCTGCTGCCTCTGCAGCTGCTTCTGCATCACCTGCTGCATTATCTCCTGCTGCTTAATCTGCTGCTCCATTTCCTGATGCTTCATGTACTGCTGCATCTCCTGCTACATTTACTGCTGCTGCATCTCCTTCTCCTTGAAGTCCTCCTGCATCTGCTGCTTCATCTTCTGCTGCTGTATAGCCTGCTGCTTCATCTCTTGCTGCATCCGCTGTGGATGCATCTGCGGTTGCTTCTGCAGAAGCATCTCCATTTACTGCTGCATCTGCTGCTCAGTCTTCTACGGATGCACCTAGTGCTTCTGCGTTTCAGCTGCATATCCTGTTGAAGGCATCTGTGGCTGCATCTCCTGCTACTACATCTCCTGCTGAATCTCCTTCTGCACTTCCTGCTGTAACTGCTGATGCCTATGTTGCTATTTCATCTCCTGCTGCATCTCCTGCTGAATCTTTTTCTGCAGAATCTCCTGCTGCATCTCCTGCTACAATTCCTGCTGATGTATCTCCTGCTGCATCTCCTACTACATCCCCTGCTGCCGAATCTCCTTCTATAGCTCCTGCTGCATCTCCTGCTGCATTTTCTACTGAATCTCTTGCTGTGTTTTCTACTGAATATCCTGCTGCAGAATCTCCTACGGAATTTTCGTGATGCACAATCTGCTGATGCATTTCCTGCTGATGCATCTCCTGCTGCTGAATCTCTTGACGCTCCATCTCCTGCTCCTGAATCTCTTGCCTCTTCATCTCCTGCTGCTGCAACTCCTGCTGAATCTGCTGCTCTCTCTGGTGCCGCTGCATCTTCTTTTCCTGCATCTCCTACTGCTGCATCTCTGGCTGATTTCTTGCTGCATTTCCTTCTGTTTAATCTCCTGCTGCATATCCTGGTGCATCACCTGCTGAATATGCATCTCCTGATACATCTCTTGCAGATTCACCTCATGCAGCTGAATCTGCTGCTATGTATCCTGCTGCATCTCCTGTTGCCAAATCTCTTGCTGTTGCATATCCTACTGAATTTCCAGCAGCATCGCCTGCTGATGCAATTCTTACTGCATCTCATCCTGCATCCTTTGCTGCTGCATCTGCTGCTGCTTCTGGTGATGCTACATCTCCAGCTGCATCTACTGCTTCATCTGCTGCTGTATCTCCTGCTGCATATGGATCTGCATGTTCTTCTGCATATGTTTCTGCATATTCTGCTGCATATGGTGCTGCATCTGCTGCTGCTTCTGCTGCTACTGTGATGGATGTTTTGCTGTATCTCCTGCTGATGCATGTCCTGCTGCATCTCCTGCTTCTGCATCTACTTCTTCTGCATCTCCTGCTGCATCATTTGCTGCTGCATCTCTTATTCATCTCGTTCTGCTGCATATACTGCTGCATCTGGTGCTGCTGTACCTCCTCCTACTGCATCTCCTGCTACATCTCCTGCTGCTGCATCTCCTGCTGCTGCATCTCCTTCTGCTACATCTCCTTCTGCATCTCCTGCTACAACATCTCCTGCTCTATCTGCTGCTTTTGCATCTCCTGATACATCCCCTGCTGCTTCACCTCATCCTGCTGCATCCCATGCTGCATCTCCTGCTGCTATAGCTCCTGCTGTTTAATATCCTGCTACTGCATCTCCTAATGAATCTCCTGCTGCTTCATCTCTTGATCCATGTCCTGCTGCTGCATCTCCTCTTTCTGCATCTCCTTTTGCTTCCTCTGCTGCTGCATCTCCTGCTGTATCTCATGTTGCACCTTCTATTGAAGCATCTCCTGCGTCATCTCTTTCTGCTGCATATCTTGCTGCTTCATCTCCTTCTGCATCTCCTGCTGCATCTCCTTGAGTGTCGCCTGCTGCATCTCCTTCTGCATCACCTGCAGATACATCTCCTGCTGTATCTCCTGCTTCTCCATATTCATCTGCATTTCCTGCTGCAGTTATTTATGAATCTACTACTGCTGCATCTGCGGAATTTGCTGCTACATCTGCTGCTGCTTCATCTACTGCTGCATCTCCTGCCAAATCTCCTGCTCCTGCATCTTCTTCTGATGTTCCTGCTGAATCTAGTGCTGAATATGCATCCCCTGCTGCTTCTCTTGCTGCTGCATCTCCTGCTTCATATCCTACTGCATCTCCTCCTGCAGCATATCTTGCTGCATTTCCTTTTGCTGCATGCCCTTCTGCATCATATGCTTCAGCATCTTCTGCTGCTGCATCTTCTACTGAATCTGCATCTGCTGATGCATCTGCTGCTGCATCTATTGTTGCTGCATATGCTGCCTCTGCAGCTGCATCACCTGCTGCTTCATCACCTGCTGCATTACATCCTGCTGCATATTCTGCTGCATTTCCTGATGCTGCATCTCCTTATTCTGCTGCTCATTTTCCTGCTGCTTCATGTACTACTGCATCTCCTGCTACATTTGCTGCTGCTGCATGTCCTACTTGCTGTTTTCCTGCATTTCCTGCTGCTGCATCTGCTGCTTCATCGCCTTCTGCTGTATAGCCTGCTTCTGCATCTCCTGCTTCTTCATCTCCTGCTCTTGCATCTCCTTCTGCTGAATCTCCTCCTCAATCTCAGGTGGCATCTCATGCTGCTACATATCCTGCTACATCTCCTGACGTATCTCCTTCTCAATATGCATCTCCTGTTGCTTCTCCTGCTGCTGAATCTCCTGCTGCTGCATCTTCTCCTGCTGAATATTCTGCTGCTGGTGCATCTGCTGCATCATCTCCTCTTTCTCCGTAACCTGCTGTATCTTCTGTTGCTGCATCATATCATGCTGCTGCATATGTTGAAGAATCTCTTCCTACTCCATCTTCTGCTGAATCTTCATTTCCTGCTGCATCTGCTTCTGAATCTCCTGCTGCTGCTGCATTTCCTTCTGCTTCTCTTGCTGCTGCATCAGTTGCTGCTGAATCTCCTGATCAATCTCCTGCAGCATCTCATGCTTCTACATGTCATGCTGAATCTAATGCATCTCCACCTGCTGCCA
This sequence comes from Clamator glandarius, assembly GCA_033459285.1. Lineage (NCBI taxonomy): Eukaryota > Metazoa > Chordata > Aves > Cuculiformes > Cuculidae > Clamator > Clamator glandarius. Next base: position 303,354 of record JAUNZM010000300.1, on the reverse strand, counting down.
CTCCTACTGCTGCGTTTGCTTCTGCATCTCCTGCTGCAACTCCAGCTGCTGAATCTCCTGATGCCGTGTCTGCTACTGAATATCCTTTGTCTGCTGCTGAATCTCCTCCTGCTGAATCTTCTGCTGCATCTCCTACTGCTGCATCTCCTTCTGCATGTGCTGCTGCAGCATCTTCTTCTGCTGCATCTCCTACTTAAGCATCTCCTGTTGCTGCATCTCCTGCTGTATCTCCGTCTGAATCTCTTGGTACTGCATTTCCTGCTGATGCATATTCTGCTTCAACTCCTGCTGCTGCATTACCTTATGCATCTATTCCTGTTGTATTTCCTGCTGCTGCATCTGCTGATACTGCATGTGCTGCTGCATCTCCTGCTGCATCTCTTGATTCTGCATCTTCTGGTGCTGCATATCTAGCTGCATCTCCTGCGGCATCACCTACTCCTGTATCTCCTACTGCTACATCTCCTGATGTATCCTCTGCTGCTACATTTCCTGCTGCATCTTCTGCTGCTGCATCTCGTGCTGATGGGTCTGATGCAGCATCTCTTGCCCTTGCATCTCCTGCTGCATCTCTTGCTGCTGCATTACCTGCTCTATCTCCTCCTACTGCATCTCCTCCTGCTGCATATCCTGCTGCCTTTCCTACTTCTGTATCTCCTGCTGCTACATCTCCTGATGCATCCTCTGCTCATGCATCTACGGATGCATCTCCTGATGCGCCATTACCCATTGCATCTGCTGCTCCATCACCTTCTGCATCTCTTTCTGATCCATCTGGTGCATCTCCTGCTGCTGAATCTCCTTCTGAAGTTTCTGCTGAATCTACTGCTGAATATGCATCCCCTGCTGCATCTCCTGCTGCTGAATCTCCTGCTGCACCTGCTGCTGCATCTCCTACTGCTGCATCACCTTCTACATGTGCTGCTGCAGCATCTCTTTCTGCTGCATCTCCTGTTGCTGCATCTGCTGCAGCATCTGCTGCTGCATCTCCTGCTGCTGCATCTGCTGCTTAATCTCCTGCTGCATCTCCGTCTGAAATTTCGCATTTCCTACTGATGCATTTTCTGCTTAAGTTCCTGCTGCTGCATTACCTTCTACATCTATTCCTCTTGTATTTCCTGCTGCTTCATCTCCTGCTGCATCCTCTGCGGATGCATCTGCGGATGCATCTGCGGAAGCATCTCCATTTACTGCTGCATCTGCTGCTCAATCTTCTACGGATGCACCCAGTGCTTCTGCATTTCAGCTGCATATCCTGTTGAAGGCATCTGCGGCTACATCTCCTGCTGCTACATCTCCTGCTGAATCTCCTGCTGCACTTCCTGCTGTAACTGCTGATGCCTATGTTGCTATTTCATCTCCTGCTGCATCTCCTAATGAATCTTCTTCTGCAGAATCTCCTGCTGCATCTCCTGCTACAATTCCTGCTGATGTATCTCCTGCTGCATCTCCTACTACATCCCCTGCTCCTGAATCTCCTTCTATATCTCCTGCTGCATCTCCTGTTGCCTTTTCTACTGAATACTGCCTCTGCAGAATCTCCTACGGAATTTCCTGCTGCAGAATCTGACGATGCATTTCCTGCTGATGCATCTCCTTCTGAATCTCCTGCTGCTGCATCTCCTGCTGCTGAATCTCCTGCTGCTGCAACTCCTGCTGAATCTGCTGCTGCCTCTTGTGCGGCTACATCTTCTTTTACTACATATCCTGCTGCTGCATCTCTGGCTGCTGCATCTCCGGCTGCTGCATCTCGTTCTGCTACATCTCCTTCTGTATCTGCCACTACAGCATCTCCTGCTGTATCTGCTGAATTTGCTGCTGCATCTGCTGCTGCTTCATCTACTGCTGCATCTCCTGATAGATCTCATGCTGCTGCATCTGCTGTTTGTTGCATCCTCTTCCACTGCATCTGCTGCTGCGTCTGATGCTTCATTCTCTCTTGCTGCATTTACTGCGGCTGCATCTCCTGCTATATTTCTTTCTGCTGCATCTTCTTCACTTCATCTACTACTCTGCACTTCCTGCGGCTGCATCTCCTCCTTCTGCATCTCTGGCTGAATTGCCTATAGCAGCTCTTGCTTCTTCATCTCCTGCTGCTACATCTCCTAGTTCATATGATACTGCTGCATCTCCTGTTACTTCTGCTGCTGCTGCATTCCCTGCTGCATCTCCTGATGCTGCAGCTCCTTCTGCATCTCCTTCTGTGTCTCCTGCTACTACATCCCCTGCTGCTGCATTTCCTGCTGAATCTCCTGATGCTGCAACTCCTTCTGCATCTTCTGCTGTTGAATCTCCTGCGGAATCTGCTGCTGCTTCATCTCCTGTTGCATCTGCTTCTGATGCATGTGCGGCTACATCTCTGCTGCTGCATCCCTTGCTGCATCGCCTGCTACATCTGCTGATACATCTGCTGCTGCTCTATGTCCTGCTACATCTCGTCATCCTGCAGATCCTGCTGCATCTGCTGAAGAATCTCTTCCTATTGCTTCTCCTGCTGAATCTGCATTTCCTGCTGCATCTGCTTCTACATCTCCTACTGCTGCACCTCCTACTGAATTAGCTGCTGCTGCATCTCTGGCTTCATCACCTGCTATGTCATCTCCTGCTTCATCTGCTGCAATGTTTCCTGCTGCTGAATCTGCTGATCCTGAATCTATTGCTGCATTACCTGCTGCATCTGCTGCTGCTCTACTGCTTCTTCATCTCCTGCCAAATCTCCTGCTACATATGCTGCTGCTGCATCTGATGCTTCATTCTCTCTTGCTGCATTTACTGCGGCTGCATCTCCTGTAATATTTCCTTCTGCTGCATCTTCTTCACTTCATCTATTACTCTGCACCTCCTTCTGCTGCATCTCCTCATTCTGCATCTCCGGATGAATTGCCTGTAGCAGCTCCTGCTTTTTCATCTCCTGCTGCTACATCTCCTAGTGCATATGATGCTGCTGCATCTCCTGTTACTTCTGCTGCTGCTGCATTTCCTGCTGAATCTCCTGATGCTGCAACTCCTTCTGCACCTGCTGCTACTTCATCTCCTGTTGCATCTGCTTCTGATGCATCTGCGGCTACATCTCTGCTGCTGCATCTCTTGCTGCATTTCCTGCTTCATCTGCTGATGCATCTGCTGCTGCTCTATGTCCTGCTACATCTCATCATTCTGCAAATCCTGCTGTAGTTGCTGAAGATTCTCTTCCTATTGCTTCTCCTGCTGAATCTGCTTCTGCATCTCCTGCGGAATTAGCTGCTGCTGCATCTGCTTCTACATGTACGTTATAACTTTCTGTGTTTGCTGCCACATCTCCTGGAACATCTGCTAATGAACCTCCTGCTGCTGCATCTCCTGCTTCATCTTCAACTGATGCATCTCTGGCTTCGTCACCTGATATGTCATCTCCTGCTGCATCTGCTGCAGTATTTCCTGCTGCAGTATCTGCTAATCCTGCATCTACTGCTGCATTTACTGCTGCATCTGCTGCTGCTCTGCTGCTGCTTCATCTCCTGCCAAATCTCCTGCTACATATCCTGCTGCTGCACCTCCTAATGCATCTCATGATAATGCTTCATCTCCTGCTACTGCATCTCCTGCTGCACCTACTGCTGCTGCATTTCCTGATGCATCTTCTGCTGATGGGTCTGATGCAGCATCTCTTGCTCTTACATCTCCTGCTGCATCTCTTGCTGCTGCATTACCTCCTCTATCTCCTCCTACTGCATCTCCTCCTGCTGCATATCCTGCTTCTCTATATACTGCTGCCTTTCCTGCTGCTGCATCTGCTGCTGCTGAATCTCTTTCTGCATCTCCTTCTTCTGAATCTCCTGCTGCTCTATTACCTTCTGCACTGACTCCTGCTGCATGTCCTGCTGCTGCATTACCTGCTGCTGAATCTGCTTCTGCATCTCCTGCTGATGCATCTCCTGCTAAATCTGCATCTCCTGCTACATCTGCTTCTGCATCTCCTGCCGCTTCATCTCCTACTCTTGCATCTCCTTCTGCTGAATCTCCTCCTCAATCTCCGGCGGCATCTCATGCTGCTACATATCCTGCTACATCTCCTGACATATCTCCTTCTATATATATGCTTCTCCTGCTGCTGAATCTCCTGCTGCTGAATCTCCTGCTGCTGAATCTCCTCCTGCTGCTGCTGCATCTTCTGCATCATCTCCTCTTTCTCCATAACCTGCTGTATCTCCTGGTGCTGCATCATATCACGCTGCTGCATATGTTGAAGAATCTTTTCCTACTGCATCTTTTGCTGAATCTTCATTTCCTGCTGCATCTGCTTCTGCATCTCCTCCTGCATCACCTGCTACATCTCCTGCTGCATCTTCTGGTGTTGCATCTCCTGCTGCATCACCTGCTCCTGTATCTCCTGCTGCTACATCTCCTGATGCATGCCATGCTCATACACCTGCGGATGCATCTCCTGATGCGCCATTACCCATTGCATCTGCTGCTCCATACCCTGCTGCATATCTTTTTGCTCCATCTGGTGCTTCTGCTGTTGCATATGCTGCTGCTTCATCTACTGCTGCATCCCTTGCTGCATCTCATGCTGCTGCATCTCCTGCTTCATATCCTACTGCATCTCCTCCTGCAGCATATCTTGCTGCATTTCCTTATGATGCATCTCCTGCTGCATCATTTGCTGCAGCATCTTCTGCTGCTACATCTCCTACTGAATGTGCATCTCCTGATGCATCTGCTGCTGCACCTATTCCTGCTGCATCTGCTGCCTCTGCAGCTGCAGCTGCATCACCTGCTGCTGAATCACCTGCTGCATTACCTCCTGCTGCATATTCCTCTGCATTTCCTGCTGCTGCTTAATCTGCTGCTCCATTTCCTGTTGCTTCATGGACTGCTGCATCTCCTTAATCTGCTGCTGCATTTCCTGATGCTTCATGTACTGCTGCATCTCCTGCTACACTTGCTGCTGCTGCATCTCCTTCTACTTGATGTCCTCCTCCATCTCCTGCTACTGTATAGCCTTCTGCTTCATCTCCTGCTGCATCTCCTAATGAATCTTCTTCTGCAGAATCTCCTCCAGCATCTCCTGCTACAATTCCTGCTGATGTATCTCCTGCTGCATCTTATGCTACATCCCCTGCTGCTGAATCTCCTATATCTCCTGCTGCATCTGCTGCTGCCTTTTCTACTGAATCTTCTACTGCAGAATCTCCTACGGAATTTCCTGGTGCAGAATCTGATGATGCATTTCCTGCTGATGCATCTCCTGCTGCTGAATCTCCTGATGCTGCATCTCCTGCTGCTGCGCCTCCTCCTGAATCTGCTTCTACCTCTGGTTCGCCTGCATCTTCTTTTCCTGCATCTCCTGCTGCTGCATCTCCGGCTGATTTCCTGCTGCATTTCCTTCTGTTGTATCTCCTGCTGCATATCCTGGTGCATCACCTGCTGAATATGCATCTCCTGCTACATCTCCTGCTGATACATCTCATGCAGCTGCATCTGCTGCTGCATATCCTGCTGCATCTGCTGTTGCCAAATCGCTTGCTGTTGCATATCCTACTGAATTTCCAGCAGCATCTCCTGCTGATGCAGTTCCTGCTGAATCTCATCCTGCATCCTTTGCTGCTGCATCTGCTTCTGCTTCTGCTGCTGGTGCATCTCCTGCCTCATATCCTGCTGCTGTGTCTCCTGCTGATGTATATTTTGCTGCATCTCCTGCTGATGCATGTCCTGCTGCATCTCCTGCTTCTCCATCTACTTCTTCTGCATCTCCGGCTCCAGCATCTCCTGCTGAATCAATTGCTGCTGCATCCCTTATTCATCTCCTTCTCCTGCATATACTGCTGCATCTGGTGCTGCTGTACCTCCTCCTGCTGCATTTCCTGTTGCATCTTCTCCTACTGCATATCCTGCTGAATCTCCTCTAACTGCATCTCATGTTCCATCTCCTGCTGATGCATCTGCTGCTGATGCATCTCCTTCTCCTACATCTCCTGCTACATCTCCTGCTGCTACATCTCCTTCTGCATTGCTTGCTACAACATCTCTTGCTGTAGCTGCTGCTTCTGCATCTCCTGATACATCCCCTGTTGCTTCGTCTCATCCTGCTGCATCTCCTGCTGCATCTCCTGCTGCTATAGCTCCTGCTGTTTCATATCCTGCTACTGCATCTCCTAATGAATCTCCTGCTGCTTCATCTCTTGATCCATGTCCTGCTGCTGCATCTCCTGTTTCTGCATCTCCTTTTGCTTTGTCTGCTTCTACATCTACTGCTGTATCTCATGTTGCAATTTCTATTGAAGCATCTGCTGAATTTGCTACTGCATCTGCTGCTGCTTCATCTACTGCTACATCTCCTGATATATCTACTGCTGCTGCAAATCTTACTGCTGCACCTGATGATGCATCTGATGCTGCATCTGATGCTACTTTCTCTCTTGCTGTATTTACTGCTATATTTCCTTCTGCTGCATCTTCTTCACTTCATCTATTACTCTGCACCTCCTACTCCTGCATATCCTACTTCTCTATATACTTCTGCCTTTCCTGCTGCTGCATCTCCTGCTGCTGAATCTCTTTCTGCATCTCCTTCTTCTGAATCTCCTGCTGCTCTATTACCTTCTGCATCGACTCCGGCTGCATGTCCTGCTGATCATCTCCTGCTCTTGCATCTCCTTCTGCTGAATCTCCTACTGAATCTCCGGCGGCATCTCATGCTCCTACATATCCTGCTACATCTCCTGACATATCTCCTTCTCAATATGCATCTCGTTCTGCTTCTCCTGCTGCTGAATCTACTGCTGCTGCGTCTACTCCTGCTGAATCTCCTGCTGCTGCGTCTGCGGCATCATATCCTCTTTCTCCATAACCTGCTGTATCTCCTGTTGCTGCATCATATCATGCTGCTGCATATGTTGAAGAATCTCTTCCTACTGCATATTCTGCTGATTCTTCATTTCCTGCTGCATCTGCTTCTGCATCTCCTGCTGTTGCTGCATCTCCTGCTGCTTCTCCTGATGCTGCATCAGTTGCAGCTGAATCTCCTGATGAATCTCCTGCGGCATCTCATGCTTCTACATATCATGCTGAATCTCCTGCTGCATCGCCTTCTGAATATGCATCTCCTGATGCATCTCCACCTGCTGCCATTCCTACTGCTGCGTTTGCTTCTGCATCTCCTGCTGCTGAATCTCCTGATGTCGTGTCTGCTACTGAATATCCTTTGTCTGCTGCTGAATCTCCTGCTGCTGAATCTCCTGCTGCATCTCCTATTTCTGCATCACCTTTTGCATTTGCTGCTGCAGCATCTCCTTCTGCTGCATCTCCTGTTGCTTCATCTGCTGGTGCTGCACCTCCTGCAACATCTGCTTCTGCATCTCCTGCTGCTGAACCTCCTGCTGCATCTCTGTCTGAATCTCTTGGTGCTGCATTTCCTGCTGATGCATATTCTGCTTCAACTCCTGCTGCTGCATCTCCTGCTTTTACATCTGCTGATACTGCATGTGCTGCTGCATCTCCTGCTGTATCTCCTGCTGCAGCATATTCATCTGCATTTCCTGCTGCAGCTCTTATGTGAATCTACTGCTGCTGCATCTGCTGAATTTGCTGCTGCATCTCCTGATAGATCTCCTGCTGCTCCATCTCCTGCTACTGGGTCTGCTGCATCATCTCCTCCTGCCTCTTCGCCTACAGCATCTCCTTCTGTATCTTGTGCTACATCTCATGAAGCTGTACCTGCTGAAGCATCTCTTCCTGCTGCATCTCCTGATGAATAGGCATCTATTGATGCATCTGCTGCTGCTTCATCTCCTGCTGCTGCAGCTCCGACTGAATCTGCTGTTGAATATGTTCCTGTATCATCTCCTGCTGCATCTCCTGATTCATCTATTGCTGCATCTGCAGTATTTTCTGCTGCATCTGCTGCTGCTTCATCTCCTACTACTGCATCTCCTGCTGCATCTCCTTCTGCATCTCCTGCTGCATCTCCTGCTGAATCTAATCCTACCACATCTCCTGCTGCATCTCCTGCTGCTGCATTTCCTGCTGCATTTCCTGATGCTACATCTCCACCTGCTGCACCTCCTGCTGCTGAACTCCTGCTGCTGCATTTACTGATGCATTTCCTGATGCTACATCTCCTGATGCTGCACCTCCTGTTGCTGAACTCCTGCTGCTGCATTTTCTGCAGATGCATAACCTGCTGCATCTCTGACTGCTGCATCTCCTGCTGCTGAATCTCCTGCTGCTGCATCTGCTGGTGCTGCATATGCTACTGCATCTGCTGCATTTTCTGGTGATGCATAACCTGCTGCATCTCTGACTGCTGCATCTCCTGGTTCTGTATATCTTGCTCAATCTACTGCTGCTGCATCTCCAGCTGCATCTCCTGCTGTTTCATCTCTTGAATCTTTTGGTGCATCTGCTGTAGATTAATCTACTGCTGCATCTCCTCTTGCTTCATCTTCTGATTTTTTGATGTTCTTCTGCATTACCTGATGCTCAATCTGCTGCTGCTGCATACACTGCTACATCTTCTGCTGCTGAATTCACTTCTGCTGCATCTGCTGCTGCATCACCTTCTACTGAATCCCCTGCTGCATCTCCTACTGCTGCATCACCTCCTACTGCATCTCCTGATTCATCTCCTACTGCTGCATCTGCAGTATTTTCTGCTGCATCTCCTGCTGCATCTCCTGCTGAATCTAATCCCACCACATTTCCTGCTGCATTTCCTGATGCTGCATCTCCACCTGCTGCACCTTCTGCTGCTCAACTCCTGCTGATGCATCTTCTGCTGATGCATATCTTGCTGCTTATTCTCGTTCTGCATCTCCCGCTGCATCTCCTTGAGCGTCACCTGCTGAATCTCCTTCTGCATCACCTGCAGATACATCTCCTGCTGTATCTCCTGCTTCTCCATATTCATCTGCATTTCCTGCTGCAGTTATTTATGAATCTACTACTGCTGCATCTGCGGAATTTGCTGCTGCATCTGCTGCTGCTTCATCTACTGCTGCATCTGCTGCTAAATCTCCTGCTGCTGCATCTCCTTCTGATGTTCCTGCTGAATCTACTGCTGAATATGCATCCCCTTCAGCATCTCTTGCTGCTGCATCTCCTGCTTCATATCCTGCTGCATCTCCTCCTGCAGCATATCTTGCTGCATTTCCTCCTGCTGCATGCCCTGCTGCATCTTCTGCTGCTACATCTCCTACTGAATCTGCATCTCCTGATGCATCTGCTGCTGCATCGATTGCTGCTGCATCTGCTGCCTCTGCAGCTGCAGCTGCATCACCTGCTGATGCATCACCTGCTGCATTACCTCCTGCTGCATATTCTGATGCAATTCCTGATGCTGCATCTACTTAATCTGCTGCTCCATTTCCTGCTGCTTCATGTACTACTGCATCTCCTGCTACATTTGCTGCTGCTGCATCTCCTTCCACTTGATGTCCTCCTGCATTTCCTGCTGCTGCATCATCTGCTTCATCTCCTGCTGCTGTATAGCCTGCTTCTGCATTTCATGCTGCTTCATCTCCTGCTCTTACATCTCCTTCTGCTGAATCTCCTCCTGAATCTCTGGTGGCATCTCATGCTCCTCCATATCCTGCTACATCTCCTGACATATCTCCTTCTGAATATGCATCTCCTGTTGCTTCTCCTACGGCTGAATCTCCTGCTGCTGAATCTCCTGCTGCTGCATCTCCTCCTGCTGCTGCATCTCCTGCTGCTGTGTCTGCTGCATCATCTCCTCTTTCTCCATAACCTGCTGTATCTCCTGTTGATGCATCATATCATGCTGCTGCATATGTTGAAGAATCTCTTCCTATTGCATCTTCTGCTGATTCTTCATTTCCTGCTGCATCTGCTTCTGCATCTCCTGCTGTTGCTGCATCTGCTGCTGCTTCTCCTGCTGCTGCATCAGTTACTGCTGAATCTCCTGATGAATCTCCTGCGGCATCTCATGCTTCTACATATCATGCTTAATGTCCTGCTGCTGAATTTTCCTGCTGCATCTGCTGCTGCTGCATCTCCTACTACTGCATTACATTCTGCATGTACTTCTGCAGCATCTCCTTCTGCTGCATCTCCTGTTGCTGCATCTGCTGGTGCTGCACCTGCTGCAACATCTGCTTCTGTATCTGCTGGTGCTGCACCTCCTGCTGCATCTCTGTCTGAGTCATTTTGTGCTGCATTTCCTGGTGATGCATATTCTGCTTCAAGTCCTGCTGCTGTATTACCATCTGCTGCATTTTCTACTGAATCTCCTGCTGCGTTTTCTACTGAATCTCCAGCTGCTGAATCTCCTACGGAATTTCCTGCTGCAGAATCTGCTGATGCATTTCCTGCTGATGCATCTTCTGCTGATGCATAACCTGCTGCATCTCTGACTGCTGCATCTCCTGCTGCTGAATCTCCTGCTGCTGCATCTGCTGGTGCTGCATATGCTACTGCATCTGCTGCAGGATCTTCTTCTTCTGCCTCTCATGCCACGTCTCCCGCTGATGCATCTCCTGCTTCTCTATATCTTGCTCAATCTACTGCTGCTGCATCTCCAGCTGCATCTCCGGCTGCTGCATCTCTTGCATCTTTTGGTGCATCTGCTGTAGATTAATCTACTGCTGCATCTCCTCTTGCTTCATCTTCTGATTTTTTGATGTCCTTCTGCATCACCTGATGCTCCATCTGCTGCTGCTTCATACACTGCTGCATCTTCTGCTGCTGAATTCACTTCTGCTGCATCTGCTGCTGCATCACCTTCTACTGAATCCCCTGCTGCATCTCCTGCTGCTGCATCCACTGGTACATCTCCTAATGCTGCATCTCCTGCTGATGCACCTCCTGATGCATCTCCTGCTCAATCTCCTCCTGCTGCTTCTCCTACTGCTTCATCTCCTGCATCTGCTGCTGCATGTGCTGCTGCATCTCCTGCTTCTCTATGTCCTCCTCCTGCATCTCCACCTGCATCTGTTGCTGCTGCATCCTCTGCTGAACCTCCTGCTGCTGCATCTCCTTCTGCAACTCCCTCTGATGCATCAGCACATTCATCTGATGATGCATCTCACCTGCTTCATCTCCTGATGCTGAATCTCCTGCTCTTGCATACCCTGCTGCATCTACAGCTGCTTCTAAGCCTACTTCATCTACTGCTGCTGCATTACCTGCTGCTTCTGCTGCTGCATCTCCTCCTGAATTTCCTGCTGCTGCATCTCCTGCTGCTGTATCTTTTGCTTATCAATCTCCTGCTGCTGCATCTCTTACGGAATCTGCTTCTGAATCTGCTCCTGCACCTACTGCGGCTGCATCTCCTGATGCTGTATCTCCTGTTACTGCATCGCCTAATGAATCTCCTGGAGCTTAATCTCCTGCTTTTGCATCTCCTGCTTTATCTCCTTCTGATGCCTATCTTGCTGCTGCATCTACTGCTGCTTCGTCTGCTTCTACATCTCCTAATGCATTTCCTGCTGCTGCATCTCAGGGTACATCTCCTCTTGCTCAGTCTCTTGCTGCATATCCTGCTGCTACAACTCCTGCTACTGCATCTCCTGCTGCATCTCCTGCTGCATCTCTTGCAGCTGCATCTCCTGCTCCATCTCTTGCGGCTGCATCTCCTGCTCCATATCCTTCTGTTGCATCTGCGTATTTTTCTTATGATGGTGCTTCCTGCTGGATCTCCTGCTTCTGCATCTCATACCACATCTCCCGCTGATGCATCTCCTGCTTCTGTATATCTCGCTGCATCTCCTGCTGCTGCATCACCTGCTACGTCACCTGCTGCTGAATCTCCTGCATCTTTTGCTGCATCTGCTGTAGATTCGCCTCCTGGTGCATTTCCTGTCGCTGCATCTCCTGCTGATGGATGTCCTCGTGCATCTCCTGATGCTGCATCTGCTGCTGCATCTCCAGCAGCTGCATCTCCTGTGGCATCTACTGCTGAATCTCGTCCAGCTTCATTCTCTGCTTCATCTACTGCTGTTGCATAACCTGCTATGGAATCTCCTAATGCATCCCCTCTTGCTTTGTCTCCTGATGCTTCCTATCCTGCTTCATCTCCTTTTTCTGCATATATTGCTGCTGCATCTACTGCTGCTTGGCCTGATACTGTATCCCCTGCTCCATCTCCTGCTGGGGCATCTCCTTCTGCATCTCCTGCTGCTCCAGCTGCTGCATCTGCATCATCAGGATATTCTGAAGGAGATGCAGCAACAGGAGATGCAGCAGCAGGAGATGCAACCACAGTACTGCAGCAGCAGATTCAGCTGCAGGAGATGCAGCCATAGGAGATGCAGCAGGATTTTCAGAAGAGGGTACAGCAGAAGAAGATGAAGAAGGAGATGCAGTAGCAGATGAAGCACAAGGAAGTGTAGCAGCAGAAGATGTAGGAGGATATGCAGCAGCAGTAGATGAAACAGACCATAAAGCAGAAGCAGGAGAATCAGCAGCAGGGGATGCAGTAGCAGATTCAGCAGCAAATTCAGCAGGAAATGTAGCAACAGTAGATGCAGAAGAAGGATATGTAGCAGGAGATGCATCAGCAGGAAATGCAGCAGCAGAGGCAGCAGCAGAAGATGCAGCAGGAGATATAGAAAAAAATGAGGAAGCAGGAGCAGCCCCTATTACTTGATGTCCTCCTGCATCTACTGATGCTGCATCTGCTGCTTCATCTCCTGCTTCTGTATCTTCTGCTGCTACATCTCCTGATGCATCCTCTGCTCATGCATCTCCTCCTGCAGCATATCTTGCTGCATTTCCTTCTGCTGCATCTCCTGCTGCAGCATCTGCTGCAGCATCTTCTGCTACTACATCTACTACTGAATCAGCATCTCCTGATGCATCTGCTGCTGCATATATTGCTGCTGCATCTGCTGCCTCTGCAGCTTTAGCTGCATCACCTCCTGCTGCTTAATCTGCTGCTGCATTTCCTGATGCTTCATGTACTGCTGCATCTCCTTAATATGTTGCTGCATTTCCTGATGCTTCATGTACTGCTGCATCTCCTGCTACATTTACTGCTGCTGCATCTCCTTCTCCTTGAAGTCCTCCTGCATCTGCTGCTTCATCTTCTGCTGCTGTATAGCCTGCTGCTTCATCTCTTGCTGCATCCGCTGTGGATGCATCTGCGGTTGCTTCTGCAGAAGAATCTCCATTTACTGCTGCATCTGCTGCTCAATCTTCTACGGATGCACCTAGTGCTTCTGCGTTTCAGCTGCATATCCTGTTGAAGGCATCTGTGGCTGCATCTCCTGCTACTACATCTCCTGCTGAATCTCCTTCTGCACTTCCTGCTGTAACTGCTGATGCCTATGTTGCTATTTCATCTCCTGCTGCATCTCCTGCTGAATCTTTTTCTGCAGAATCTCCTGCTGCATCTCCTACTACATCCCCTGCTGCCGAATCTCCTTCTATAGCTCCTGCTACATCTCCTGCTGCATTTTCTACTGAATCTCTTGCTGTGTTTTCTACTGAATATCCTGCTGCAGAATCTCCTACGGAATTTCCTGCTGCACAATCTGCTGATGCATTTCCTGCTGATGCATCTCCTGCTGAATCTCCTGATGCTCCATCTCCTGCTCCTGAATCTCTTGCCTCTTCATCTCCTGCTGCTGCAACTCCTGCTGAATCTGCTGCTGTCTCTGGTGCCGCTGCATCTTCTTTTCCTGCATCTCCTACTGCTGCATCTCTGGCTGATTTCTTGCTGCATTTCCTTCTGTTGAATCTCCTGCTGCATATCCTGGTGCATCACCTGCTGAATATGCATCTCCTGCTACATCTCTTGCAGATACCCCTCATGCAGCTGAATCTGCTGCTATATATCCTGCTGCATCTGCTGTTGCCAAATCTCTTGCTGTTGCATATCCTACTGAATTTCCAGCAGCATCGCCTGCTGATGCAATTCCTGCTTCAAATCATCCTGCATCCTTTGCTGCTGCATCTGCTGCTGCTTCTGGTGATGCCACATCTCCAGATGCATCTCCTGCTTCATCTGCTGCTGTATCTCCTGCTGCATATGGTTCTGCATGTTCTTCTGCATATGTTTCTGCATATTCTGCTGCATATGGTGCTGCATCTGCTGCTGCTTCTGCTGCTACTGTGATGGATGTTTTGCTGTATCTCCTGCTGATGCATGTCCTGCTGCATCTCCTGCTTCTGCATCTACTTCTTCTGCATCTCCTGCTGCATCATTAGCTGCTGTATCTCTTATTCATCTCCTTCTGCTGCATATACTGCTGCATCTGGTGCTGCTGTACCTCCTCCTACTGCATCTCCTGCTGCATCTCCTGCTGCTGCATCTCCTGCTGCTGCATCTCCTTCTGCTACATCTCCTTCTGCATCTCCTGCTACAGCATCTCCTGCTCTATCTGCTGCTTTTGCATCTCCTGATACATCCCCTGCTGCTTCACCTCATCCTGCTGCATCCCATGCTGCATCTCCTGCTACTATATCTCCTGCTGTTTCATATCCTGCTACTGCATCTCCTAATGAATCTCCTGCTACTTCATCTCTTGATCCATGTCCTACTGCTGCATCTCCTCTTTCTGCATCTCCTTTTGCTTCCTCTGCTGCTGCATCTCCTGCTGTATCTCATGTTGCACCTTCTATTGAAGCATCTCCTGCGTCATCCCTTTCTGCTGCATATCTTGCTGCTTCATCTCGTTCTGCATCTCCCGCTGCATCTCCTTGAGTGTCACCTGCTGCATCTCCTTCTGCATCACCTGCAGATACATCTCCTGCTGTATCTCCTGCTTCTCCATATTCATCTGCATTTCCTGCTGCAGTTATTTATGAATCTACTACTGCTGCATCTGCGGAATTTGCTGCTGCATCTGCTGCTGCTTCATCTACTGCTGCATCTGCTGCTAAATCTCCTGCTGCTGCATCTCCTTCTGATGTTCCTGCTGAATCTAGTGCTGAATATGCATCCCCTTCAGCATCTCTTTCTACTGCATCTCCTGCTTCATATCCTGCTGCATCTCCTTCTTCATATCCTACTGCATCTCCTCCTGCAGCATATCTTGCTGCATTTCCTTTTGCTGCATCTCCTGCTGCATCATCTGCTTCAGCATCTTCTGCTGCTACATCTTCTACTGAATCTGCATCTGCTGATGCATCTGCTGCTGCACCTATTCCTGCTGCATATTGTGCCTCTGCAGCTGCAGCTGCATCACCTGCTGCTGCATCACCTGCTGCATTACACCCTGCTGCATCTCCTGCTACATTTGCTGCTGCTGCATGTCCTTCTACTTGATGTTTTCCTGCATTTCCTGCTGCTGCATCTCCTGCTTCTTCATCTCCTGCTCTTGCATCTCCTTCTGCTGAATCTCCTCCTCAATCTCAGGTGGCATCTCATGCTGCTACATATCCTGCTACATCTCCTGACATATCTCCTTCTCAATATGCATCTCCTGTTGCTTCTCCTGCTGCTGAATCTCCTGCTGCTGCATCTTCTCCTGCTGAATATTCTGCTGCTGGTGCATCTGCTGCATCATCTCCTCTTTCTCCGTAACCTGCTGTATCTCCTGTTGCTGCATCATATCATGCTGCTGCATATGTTGAAGAATCTCTTCCTACTCCATCTTCTGCTGAATCTTCATTTCCTGCTGCATCTGCTTCTGAATCTCCTGCTGCTGCTGCATTTCCTTCTGCTTCTCCTGCTGCTGCATCAGTTGCTGCTGAATCTCCTGATCAATCTCCTGCAGCATCTCATGCTTCTACATGTCATGCTGAATCTTCTACTGCATCTCCACCTGCTGCCACTCCTACTGCTGCGTTTGCTTCTGCATCTCCTGCTGCAACTCCAGCTGCTGAATCTCCTGATGCCGTGTCTGCTACTGAATATCCTTTGTCTGCTGCTGAATCTCCTCCTGCTGAATCTTCTGCTGCATCTCCTACTGCTGCATCTCCTTCTGCATGTGCTGCTGCAGCATCTTCTTCTGCTGCATCTCCTACTTAAGCATCTCCTGCTGCTGCATCTCCTGCTGTATCTCCATCTGAATCTCTTGATGCTGCATTTCATGCTGATGCATATTCTGCTTCAACTCCTGCTGCTGCATTACCTTATGCATCTATTCCTGTTGTATTTCCTGCTGCTGCATCTGCTGATACTGCATGTGCTGCTTCATTTCCTGCTGCATCTCTTGGTTCTGCATCTTCTGGTGTTGCATATCTTGCTGCATCTCCTGCAGCATCACCTACTCCTGTATCTCCTACTTCTACTCCTCATGCATCCTCTGATCATGCATCTGCAGATGCATCTCCTGATGCACCATTACCCATTACATCTGCTGCTTCATGCCCTGCTGCATATCTTTCTGCTCCATCCGGTGCATCTGCTGCTGCATCTGCTGCTGCTTCATCTACTGCTGCATTTCCTGTTAAATCTCCTGAATGCTTCATCTCCTTCTGAAGTTTCTGCTGAATCTACTGCTGTATATGCATCCTCTGCTGCATCTCCTACTGCTGCATCTCCTGCTTCATATCCTACTGCATCTCCTCCTGCAGCATATCTTGCTGCATTTCCTTTTGCTGCATCTCCTGCTGCATCATCTGCTGCAGCATCTTCTGCTGCTACATCTCCTACTGAATCAGCATCTCCTGATGCATCTGCTACTGCATCTATTGCTGCTACATCTGCTGCCTCTGCAGCTGCAGCTGCATCACCTGATGCTGCATTACCTCCTGCATTACCTCCTGCTGCTTAATCTGCTGCTCCATTTCCTGATGCTTCATGTACTGCTGCATCTCCTGCTACACTTGCTGCTGCTGCATCTCCTTCTACTTGATGTCCTCCTGCATCTCCTGCTGCTGCATCTGCTGCTTCATTTCCTGATGCTGTATAGCCTGCTGCTTCATCTCTTGCTGCATCCTCTGCGGATGCATCTGCGGATGCATCTCCAGAAGCATCTCCATTTCCTACTGCATCTGCTGCTCAGTCTTCTACAGATGCACCTAGTGCTTCTGCATTTCAGCTGCATATCCTGTTGAAGGCATCTGCGGCTACATCTCCTGCTGCTACATCTCCGGCTGAATCTCCTGCTGCACTTCCTGCTGTAACTGCTGATGCATATGTTGCTATTTCATCTCCTGCTGCATCTCCTAATGAATCTTCTTCTGCAGAATCTCCTCCAGCATCTCCTGCTACAATTCCTGCTGATGTATCTCCTGCTGCATCTCCTACTACATCCCCTGCTGCTGAATCTCCTTCTATATCTCCTGCTGCATCTCCTGCTGCCTTTTCTACTGAATCCTGCTCCTGCAGAATCTCCTACGGAATTTCCTGCTGCAGAATCTGATGATGCATTTCCTGCTGATGCATCTCCTTCTGAATCTCCTGCTGCTGCATCTCCTGCTGCTGAATCTCCTGCTGCTGAATCTCCTGCTGCTGCAACTCCTGCTGAATCTGCTGCTGCCTCTTGTGCGGCTACATCTTCTTTTACTACATATCCTGCTGCTGCATCTCCGGCTGCTGCATCTCCGGCTGCTGCATCTCGTTCTGCTACATCTCCTTCTGTATCTGCCACTACAGCATCTCCTGCTGTATCTGCTGAATTTGCTGATGCATCTGCTGCTGCTTCATCTACTGCTGCATCTCCTGATAGATCTCATGCTGCTGCATCTGCTGTTGCATCCTCTTCCACTTCATCTGCTGCTGCATCTGATGCTTCATTCTCTCTTGCTGCATTTACTGCGGCTGCATCTCCTGCTATATTTCTTTCTGCTGCATCTTCTTCACTTCATCTACTACTCTGCACTTCCTGCGGCTGCATCTCCTCCTTCTGCATCTCTGGCTGAATTGCCTGCAGCAGCTCCTGCTTCT
This sequence comes from Clamator glandarius, assembly GCA_033459285.1. Classification (NCBI taxonomy): domain Eukaryota; kingdom Metazoa; phylum Chordata; class Aves; order Cuculiformes; family Cuculidae; genus Clamator; species Clamator glandarius. Next base: position 285,575 of record JAUNZM010000300.1, on the reverse strand, counting down.
TCATCTCCTGCTGCTACATCTCCTAGTTCATATGATGCTGCTGCATCTCCTGTTACTTCTGCTGCTGCTGCATTCCCTGCTGCATCTCCTGATGCTGCAGCTCCTTCGGCATCTCCTTCTGTGTCTCCTGCTACTACATCCCCTGCTGCTGCATTTCCTGCTGAATCTCCTGATGCTGCAACTCCTTCTGCATCTTCTGCTGTTGAATCTCCTTCGGAATCTGCTGCTGCTTCATCTCCTATTGCATCTGTTTCTGATGCATGTGCGGCTACATCTCTGCTGCTGCATCCCTTGCTGCATTGCCTGCTACATCTGCTGATACATCTGCTGCTGCTCTATGTCCTGCTACATCTCGTCATCCTGCAGATCCTGCTGCATCTGCTGAAGAATCTCTTCCTATTGCTTCTCCTGCTGAATCTGCATTTCCTGCTGCATCTGCTTCTGCATCTCCTGCTGCTGCATCTCCTGCGGAATTAGCTGCTGCTGCATCTGCTTCTACATGTGCGTTATAATTTTCTACATTTACTGCCTCATGTCCTTGTACATCTGCTAATGAACCTCCTGCTGCTGCATCTCCTGCTTCATCTTCAACTGATGCATCTGTGGCTTCGTCACCGGATATGTCATCTCCTGCTGCAACTGCTGCAGTATTTCCGGCTGCAGTATCTGCTGATCCTGCATCTACTGCTGCATTTCCTGCTGCATCTGCTGCTGCTCTGCTGCTGCTTCATCTCCTGCCAAATCTCCTGCTACATATCCTGCTGATGCACCTCCTAATGCATCTCATGATAATGCTTCATCTCCTGCTACTGCATCTCCTGCTGCACCTACTGCTGCTGCATTTCCTGATGCATCTTCTGCTGCTGCATCCCCTGCTGATGAGTCTGATGAAGCATCTCTTTCTTTTGCATCTCCTGCTGCTTCTCTTGCTGCTGCATTACCTGCTCTATCTCCTCCTACTGCATCTCCTCCTGCTGCATATCCTGCTTCTCTATATACTGCTGCCTTTCCTGCTGCTGCATCTGCTGCTGCTGAATCTCTTTCTGCATCTTCTTCAGAATCTCCTGCTGCTCTATTACCTCCTGCATCGACTCCTGCTGCATGTCCTGCTGCTGCATCTCTTCCTGCTACATCTGCTTCTGCATCTCCTGCTGATGCATCTCCTGCTAAATCTGCATCTCCTGCTGCATCTGCTTCTGCATCTCCTGCTGATGCATCTCCTTCTGCTGAATCTCCTGAATCTCTGGTGGCATCTCATGCTGATATATATCCTGCTAAATCTCCTGACATATCTCCTTCTGAATATGCATCTCCTTCTGCTTCTTTTGCATTTGAATCTCCTGCTTCTTAATCTCCTGCTGCTGAATCTCCTGCTGCTGCGTCTACTTCATCATCTCCTCTTTCTCCATAACCTGCTGTATCTCCTGTTGTTGCATCTTATCATGCTGCTGCATATGTTGAAGAATCTCTTCCTACTGCATCTTCTGCTGAATCTTCATTTCCTGCCGCATTTGCTTCTGAATCTCCTGCTGCTGCTGCATCTCCTGCTGCTTCTCCTGCATCTCCTGCTGCTTCTCCTGCTGCTGCATCAGTTGCTGCTGAATCTCCTGATGAATCTCCTGTGGCATCTCCTTCTGAATATGCATCTCCTCAGGCATCTCCACCTGCTGCCACTCCTACTGCTGCGTGTGCTTCTGCATCTCCTGCTGCACCGCCTGCTGCTGAATCTCCTGATGCCGTGTCTGCTGCTGTATCTCCTTTGTCTGCTGCTGAATCTCCTGCTGCTGAATCTCCTGATGCATCTGCTGATGCTGCATCTCCGACCTCTGCATCACCTTCTGCATGTGCTGCTGCAGCGTTTCCTTCTGCTGCATCTCCTGTTGCTTCATCTGCCTGTGCTGCACCTCCTGCAACATCTGCTTCTGCATCTACTGCTGCTGCACCTCCTGCTGCATCTCCGTCTGAATTTTTTGGTGCTGCATTTCCTGCTGATGCATATGCTGCTTCAACTCCTGCTGCTGTATTACCTTCAACTGCATTTGCTACTGAATCTCCTGCTGTGTTTTCTACTGAATCTCCTGCTGCAGAATCTCCTACGGAATTTCCTGCTGCACAATCTGCTGATTCATTTCCTGCTGATGCATTTCTTGCTGAATCTCCTGCTGATGCATCTCCTGCTGCTGAATCTCCTGCCTCTTCATCTCCTGTCCCATCTCCTCCTTCTGCATCTCCTGCTACAGCATCTCCTGCTGCTGCGTCTCCTTCTGCTACATCTCCTGCTGCATCTCCTGCTACAGCATCTCCTGCTCTATCTGCTGCTTCTGCATCTCGTGATACATCCCCTGCTGCTTCATCTCATCCTGCTGCATCTCCTGCTGTTATATCTCCTGCTCTTTCATATCCATCCTCTGCATCTACTAATGAATCTCCTGCTGCTTCATCTCTTGATCCATGTCCTGCTGCTGCATCTCCTCTTTCTGCATCTCCTTTTGCTTCGTTTGCTGCTGCATCTCCTGCTGTATCTCATGTTGCACCTTCTATTGAAGCATCTCCTGCGTCATCTCCTTCTGCTGCATATCTTGCTGCTTCATCTCGTTCTGTATCTGCTGCTGCATCTCCTTCTGCATCACCTGCAGATGCATCTCCTGCTGCTGCATATTCATCTGCATTTCCTGCTGCAGTTATTTATGAATCTACTACAGCTTCATCTATTGAATTTGCTGCTGCATCTGCTGCTGCTTCATCTACTGCTGCATCTCCTGATAGATCTCCTGCTGCTGCATCTCCTGCTGCTGCACCTGATGGTGCATCTCCTGATGCTGCATCTGATGCTGCATCTGATGCTACTTTCTCTCTTGCTGCATTTACTGCGCTGCATCTCCTGTAATATTTCCTTCTGCTGCATCTTCTTCACAGGAGCTATAGCAGCAGGAGATGCAGCATGAGATGCAGCAGGATGAGAGACGAAGCAGCAGGGGATGTATCAGGAGATGCAGAAGCAGCAGATAGATGTTGTAGCAAGAGATGCAGAAGGAGATGTAGCAGAAGGAGATGCAGCAGCAGGAGATGCAGCAGCAGCAGATGCAGCAGCAAGAGATGGAACATGAGATGCAGTTAGAGGAGATTCAGCAGGATATGCAGTAGGAGAAGATGCAACAAGAAATGCAGCAGGAGGAGGTACAGCAGCACCAGATGCAGCAGTATATGCAGCAGTAGGAGATGAATAAGGGATGCAGCAGCAACTGATTCAGCAGGAGATGCTGGAGCCGGAGATGCAGAACAAGTAGATGGAGAAGCAGGAGATGCAGCAGGACATGCATCAGCAGGAGATGCAGCACCAAGAGATTCAGACGGAGATGCAACAGCAAGAGATGCAGAAGCAGGAAATACAACAGGAATAGATTCAGAAGGTGGTGCAGCAGCAGGAGTTGAATCAGAATATGCATCACCAGGAAATGCAGCAACAATAGATTCAGATGGAGATGGAGCAGCAGGAGATGCAGAAGCAGATGTTGCAGCAGGTGCAGCACTAGCTGATCCAGAAACAGGAGATGCAGCAGAAGGAGATGCTGCAGCAGCAGGAGATGCAGAAGAAGATGCAGCAGGAAATGAAGATTCAGCAGAAGATGCAGTAGGAAGAGATTCTTCAACATATGTAGCAGCATGATATGCTGTAGCAGGAGATGTAGGAGATGCAGCAGCAGCAGATGCATCAGCAGGAGATGCAGCAGGAGATGCAGCAGGAGGAGATGGGACAGGAGATGCAGAAGGAGGAGATTCAGCAGGAGATGCAGCAGGAGGAGGTGCAACAGGAGATGAAGCAGGAGGAGGTACAGGAACACCAGATATGTATATGCAGCAGAAGGAGATGACTAACGGGTGCAGCAGGAATTGATGCAGCAGGAGATGCTGGAGCCGGAGATGCAGAAGAAGTAGATGCAGAAGCAGGAGATGCAGCAGGACATGCATCAGCAGGAGATGCAGCAAAATATTCATCAGCAGGAGACACAGCTGCAGGATATGAAGCAGGAGATGCACCAGCAGCAGAAGCAGAAGCAGATGTAGCAGCAAAGGATGCAGGATGAGATTCAGCAGGAACTGCATCAGCAGGTGATGCTGCTGGAAATTCAGTAGGATATGCAACAGCAAGCGATTTGGCAACAGCAGATGCAGCAGCAGATGTAGCAGCAGATGCAGCTGCATGAGATGTATCAGCAGGAGATGTAGCAGGAGATGCATATTCAGCAGGTGATGCACCAGGATATGCAGTAGGAGATTCAACAGAAGGAAATGCAGCAGGAAATCAGCCGGAGATGCAGCAGCAGGAGCTGCAGGAAAAGAAGATGCAGCCGCACCAGAGACAGCATCAGATTCAGCAGGAGCTACAGCAGCAGGAGATTCAGCAGCATCAGAAGATGCATCAGCAGGAAATGCATCAGCAGATTGTGCAGCAGGAAATTCCGTAGGAGATTCTGCAGCAGGAGATTCAGTAGAAAAGGCAGCAGGAGATGCAGCCGGAGATATAGGAGACTCAGCAGCAGGGGATGTAGTAGGAGATGCAGAAGGAAAGACATCAGCAGGAATTGTAGCAGGAGATGCTGGAGGAAATCCTGCTAATGGCGCATCAGGAGATGCATCCGCAGGTGCATGAGCATAGCATGCAGTAGGAGATGCAGCAGGAGCAGATGCAGCAGGAGATTCAGCAGCAGGAGATTCAGCATGATATGTAGAAGCATGAGATGCCACAGGAGATTCATCAGGAGATTCAGAAGCAACTGATGCAGCAGCAGGAGAAGCAGCAGGAGATGCAGGAGGAGATGCAGAAGCAGATGCAGCAGGAAATGAAGATTCAGCAAAAGATGCAGTAGGAAGAGGTTCTTCAACATATGCAGCAGCGTGATATGATGCAGCACCAAGAGATACAGCAGGTTATGGAGAAAGAGGAGATGATGCAGAAGATGCAGCAGCAGGAGATGCAGCAGCAGGAGATTCAGCAGCAGGAGATTCAGCAGCAGGAGAAGCATATATATAGAAGGAGATATGTCAGGAGATGTAGCAGGATATGTAGCAGCATGAGATGCCGCCGGTGATTGAGGAGGAGATTCAGCAGAAGGAGATGCAAGAGCAGAATATGAAGCAGCAGGAGATGCAGAAGCAGATGTAGCAGGAGATGCAGATTTAGTAGGAGATGCATCAGCAGGAGATGCAGAAGGAGATTCAGCAGCAGGAGAAGCATATATATAGAAGGAGATATGTCAGGAGATGTAGCAGGATATGTAGCAGCATGAGATGCCGCCGGTGATTGAGGAGGAGATTCAGCAGAAGGAGATGCAAGAGCAGAATATGAAGCAGCAGGAGATGCAGAAGCAGATGTAGCAGGAGATGCAGATTTAGTAGGAGATGCATCAGCAGGAGATGCAGAAGCAGATTCAGCAGCAGGAGATGCAGCAGCAGGACATGCAGCAGGAGTCGGTGCAGAAGGTAATAGAGCAGCAGGAGATTCAGAAGAAGGAGATGCAGAAAGAGATTCAGCAGCAGGAGATGCAGCAGCAGGAAAGGCAGCAGTATATAGAGAAGCAGGATATGCAGCAGGAGGAGATGCAGTAGGAGGAGATAGAGGAGGTAATGCAGCAGCAAGAGATGCAGCAGGAGATGCAAGAGCAAGAGATGCTGCATCTAACTCATCAGCAGGAGATGCAGCAGCAGTAGATGCAGCAGGAGATGCAGTAGCAGGAGATGAAGCATTATCATGAGATGCATTAGGAGGTGCAGCAGCAGGATATGGAGCAGGAGATTTGGCAGGAAATGCAGCAGCAGTAGGTGCAGCAGGAGATGCAGTACCAGGAGATGAAGCATTATCATGAGATGCATTAGGAGGTGCATCAGCAGGATATGTAGCAGGAGATTTGGCAGGAGATGAAGCAGCAGCAGAGCAGCAGCAGATGCAGCAGTAAACGCAGCAGTAGATGCAGGATCAGCAGATACTGCAGCAGGAAATACTGCAGCAGATGGAGCAGGAGATGACATACCTAGTGATGAAGCCACAGATGCATCAGTTGAAGATGAAGCAGGAGATGCAGCAGCAGGAGGCTCATTAGCAGATGTACCAGGAGATGAGGCAGCAAACGCAGAAAGTTATAACTTACATGTAGAAGCAGATGCAGCAGCAGCTAATTCCGCAGGAGATGCAGCAGCATGAGATGCAGCACCAAGAGATTCAGGCGGAGATACAGTAGCAGGAGATGCAGAAGCAGATGTTGCAGGAGGTGCAGCACCAGCAGATGCAGCAACAGGAGATGCTGCAGCAGCACATGCAGAAGGTGATGCAGCAGAAGGAGATGCAGCAGCAGATGCATCAGGAGATTCAGCAGCAGGAGATGCATCAGGGGATGCATATTCAGCAGGAGAAGTAATAGGAAGAGAATCTTCAGCAGATGCAGCAGGATGTGCAGAATGACGAGATGTAGCAGGACTTAGAGCAGCAGCAGATGCATCAGCAGATGAAGCAGGCAATGCAGCAAGAGATGCAGCAGCAAAGATGTAGCCGCAGATGCATCAGAAGCAGATGCAACAGGAGATGCAGCAGCAGCAGATTCTGCAGGAGATGCATCAGCAGAAGATGCAGAAGGAGTTGCAGCATCAGATTCAGCAGGAAATGCAGCAGCAGGGGATGTAGTAGCAGGAGACACAGAAGGAGATGCAGAAGGAGCTGCAGCATCAGGAGCTGCAGCAGGGAATGCAGCAGCAGCAGAAGTAACAGGAGATGCAGGAGCACTAGGAGATGTAGCAGCAGGAGATGAAGAAGCAGGAGATGCTACAGGCGATTCAGCAGGAGATGCAGAAGGAGGAGATGCAGCAGCAGGAGGTGCAGAGAAGTAGATGAATTGAAGAAGATTAAGCAGAAGTAAATATTACAGGAGATGCAGCCGCAGTAAGTGCAGCAAGAGAGAAAGTAGCATCAGATGCACCATCAGATGCACCATCAGGTGCAGCAGCAGGAGATGCAGCAGCAGGTGCAGCAGCAGGAGATGCAGCAGCAGGAGATTTGGCAGGAGATGCAGCAGTAGATGAAGCAGCAGCAGATGCAGCAGAAAATTCAGCATATGCAGCTGTAGTATATTTAATAAGAGCTGCAGCAGGAAATGCAGATGAATATGCAGGAGCAGGATATGCATCTGCAGGTGATGCAGAAGGAGATGCAGCAGTTGACGATCAAGGAGCTGCAGCGGGAGATGCTGAATGAGATGAAGCAGCAAGATATGCAGCAGAAAGGGATGATGCAGGAGATGCTTCTATAGAAATTGCATCATGAGATACAGCTGGAGGTGCAGCAGCAGACGAAACAAAAGGAGATGCAGAAACAGGAGATGCAGCAGCAGGACATGGATCAAGAGATGAAGCAGCAGGAGATTCATTAGGAGATGCAGTAGCAGGATATGAAACAACAGGAGATATAGCAGCAGGAAATGCAGCAGGAGATGCAGCAGGATGAGATGAAGCAGCAGGGGATGTATCAGGAGATGCAGAATCAGCAGATAGAGCAGGAGATGCTGTAGCAAGCGATGCAGAAGGAGATGTAGCAGCAGGAGATGCAGCAGGAGATGTAGGAGAAGGAGATGCAGCAGCAGGAGATTCAGCAGGAGATGCAGCAGGAGGAGATGCAACAGGAGATGCAGCAGGAGGAGGTACAGAAGCACCAGGTGCAGCAGTATATGCAGCAAAAGGGGATGAATAAGAGAAGCAGCAGCAATTGATGAAGCAGAAGATGCTGGAGCCAGAGATGCAGAAGAAGTAGATGCAGAAGCAGGAGATGCAGCAGGACATGCATCAACAGGCTATTCAGTAAAACATACATCAGCAGGAGACCCATCAGCACGATATGAGGTAGGAGATGCACCAGCAGCAGAAGCAGAAGCAGATGCAGCAGCAAAGGATGCAGGATGAGATTCAGCAAGAATTGCATCAGCAGGAGATGCTGCTGGAAATTCAGTAGGATATGCAACAGCAAGCGATTTGGCAACAGCAGATGCAGCAGCAGATGCAGCAGCTGATGCAGCTGCATGAGGTGTATCAGTAGGAGATGTTGCAAGAGATGCATATTCAGCAGTTGATGCACCAGGATATGCAGCAGGAGATTAAACAGAAGGAAATGCAGCAGGAAAGCAGCCAGAGATGCAGCAGCAGGAGATGGAGGAATAGAAGATGCAGCCGCACCAGAGACAGCAGCAGATTCAGCAGGAGATGCAGCAGCAGGAGATAAAGAGGCAGAAGATTCAGCACAAGGAGGAGATGCAGCATCATGAGATTGAGCAGGAGATGCATCAGTAGGAAATGCATCACCATCTTCTGCAGCAGGAAATTCCGTAGGAGATTCTACAGCAGGAGATTCAGTAGAAAAGGCAGCAGGAGATTCAGTAGAAAAGGCAGCAGGAGATGCAGCAGGAGATATAGAAGGAGATTCAGCAGCAGGGGATGTAGTAGGAGATGCAGCAGGAGATACATCAGCAGGAATTGTAGCAGGAAATGCTGGAGGAGATTCTGCAGAAGAAGATGCAGTAGGAGATGCAGCAGGAGATGAAATAGCAACATAAGCATCAGCAGTTACAGCAGGAAGTGCAGCAGGAGATTCAGCAGGAGATGTAGCAGCAGGAGATGTAGCAGCAGGAGATATAGCAGCAGGAGATGCAGCCGCAGATGCCTTCAACAGGATATGCAGCTGAAATGCAGAAGCACTAGGTGCATCCGTAGGAGACTGAGCAGCAGATGAGCAGGAAATGGAGATGCTTCCGCAGATGCATCCGCAGAGAATGCAGGAGGAGATGAAGCAGCAGATGCAGCAGCAGGAAATGCAGGAGGACATGAAGTAGAAGGAGATGCAGCAGCAGCAAATGTAGCAGGAGATGCAGCAGTACATGAAGCATCAGGATATGGAGCAGCAGGATAAGAAGATGCAGCAGTACCTGAAGCATCAGGAAATGCAGCAGCAGATTAAACATCAGCAAGAAATGCAGCAGAATAAGCAGCAGAATATGCAGCAGGAGGTAATGCAGCAGGAGATGCATCAGCAGGTGATGCAGCTGCAGGTGCCGAGGCAGCAGATGCAGGAGCATTAGATGCAGCAGCAGATTCATCAGGAGATGCTGATTCAGTAGGAGATGTAGCAGCAGAAGATGCTGCAGCAGATGCTGCAGCAGGAGATGCAGCAGAAGGAAATGCAGCAAGATATGCTGCAGGAGGAGATGCAGTAGGATATGAAGCAGGAGATGCAGCAGCAGGAGATGCAGCAGGGGATGCATATTCAGCAGTAGATTCAGCAGAAACTTCAGAAGGAGATGCAGCAGCAGGAGATTTAGCAGGAGATGCAGCAGCGGATGAAGCAGCAGCATATGCGACAGCAGAAGCACCAGATGGAGCAGAAAGAGATGCAGCAGGGGATGGAGCAGCAGATGCAATGGGAAATGGTGCATCAGGAGATGCATCCGTACAAGTAACCGTAGAAGCAGATGCAGCAACTTATGCAGAAGAAGATTCAGAAAGATATGCAGCAGAATATGCAGAATCACATGCAGCAGGAGATACAGAAGCATATGAAGCAGCAGACACAGCAGGAAATGTAGCATCAGGAGATGCAGCAGGGAATGCAGCACCAAAGAATGCAGGATGATTTGAAGCAGGAATTGCATCAGCAGGAGATGCTGCTGGAAATTCAGTAGGATATGCAACAACAAGAGACTTGGCAACAGCAGATGCAGCAGGATATGCAGCAGCAGATACAGCTGCATGAGGTGTATCAGCAAGAGATGTAGCAGGAGATGCATATTCAGCAGGTGATGCACCAGGATATGCAGCAGGAGATTCAACAGAAGGAAATGCAGCAGGAAATCAGCCAGAGATGCAGCAGTAGGAGATGCATGAAAAGAAGATGCAGCGGCACCAGAGACAGCAGCAGATTCAGCAGGAGCTACAGCAGCAGGAGATGAAGAAGCAGGAGATTCAACAGGAGGAGATGCAGCATCAGGAAATTCAGCAGGAGATGCACCAGCAGGAAATTCTGTAGGAGATTCTGAAGCAGTAGGATTTAGTAGAAAAGGCAGCAGGAGATACATCAGCAGGAATTGTAGCAGGAGATGCAGCAGGAGATTCTGCAGAAGAAGATTCGGTAGGAGATGCAGCAGGAGATGAAATAGCAACATAGGCATTAGCAGTTACAGCAGGAAGTACAGCAGGAGATTCATCAGGAGATGTAGCAGCAGGAGATGCAGCCACAGATGCCTTCAACAGGATATGCAGCTGAAATGCAGAAGCACTGAGTTCATCTGTAGAAGATTGAGCAGCAGATGCAGCAGGAAATGGAGATGCTTCTGCAGATGCATCCTCAGATGCATCCGCAGAGGATGCAGCAGGAGATGAAGCAGCAGGAAATACAACAGGAATAGATGTAGAAGGTAATGCAGCAGCAGGAACTTAAGCAGAAAATGCATCAGTAGGAAATGCGAAGTTTCAGACTGAGATGCAGCAGGAGATGAAGCAGCAGATGCAGCAGCAGGAGATGCAGCAGCAGATGCAGCAGGAAATGCAGCAACAGGAGATGTAGCACAAAGAGATGCTGCAGCAGCACATGCAGAAGGTGATGCAGCAGTAGGAGATGCAGCAGCAGAAGATGCAGCAGGAGATTCAGCAGCAGGAGATGCAGCAGGGGATGCATATTCAGCAGTAGATTCAGCAGAAACTTCAGAAGGAGATGCAGCAGCAGGTGATTTAGCAGGAGATGCAGCAGTAGATGAAGCAGCAGCATATGCAACAGCAGATGCACCAGATGGAGCAGAAAGAGATGCAGCAGGGGATGGAGCAGCAGATGCAATGGGAAATGGCGCATCAGGAGATGCATCCGTAGATGCATTAGCAAAGGATGCATCAGGAGATGTAGCAGCAGGAGATACAGTAGTAGGAAAGGCAGCAGTATATACAGAAGCAGCATATGCAGCAGGAGGAGATGCAGTAGGAGGAGATAGAGCAGATAATGCAGCAGCAAGAGTTGCAGCAGGAGATGCAAGAGCAATAGATGCTGCATCAGACCCATTAGCACGAGATGCAGCAGCAGAAGATGCAGCAGGAAACGTAGCAGCAGTAAGTGCAGCAGGAGATGCAGTAGCAGGAGATGAAGCATTATCATGTGATGCATTAAGAGGTGTAGCAGCAGGATATGTAGCAGGATAGTTGGCAGGAGATGAAGCAGTAGCAGAGCAGCACAGATGCCGCAGTAATTGCAGCAGTAGATGCAGGATCAGCAGATTCTGCATCAAGAAATATTGCAGCAGATGCAGTAGGAGATGACATATCAGGTTATGAAGCCACAAATGCACCAGCAGCTAATTCAGCAGGAGGTGCAGCAGCAGGAGATGCAGAAGCAGATGCATCAGGAGATCAGGCAGCAGCAGGAGGTGCAGAGTAGTGGATGAAGTGAAGAAGATGCAGCAGAAGGAAACATAGTAGGAGATTCAGCCGCAGTAAATGCAGCAAGAGAGAAAGTAGCATCAGATGCAGCATCAGATGCAGCAACAGGAGATGCACCATCAGGTGCAGCAGCAGGAGATGCAGCAACAGGAGATCTATCAGGAGATGCAGCAGTAGATGAAGGAGCAGCAGATGCAGCAGCAAATTCAATAGATGAAGCTGTAGTAGATTCATAAAGAGCTGCAGCAGGAAATGCAGATGAATATGCAGCAGCAGGAGATGCATCTGCAGGTGATGCAGAAAGAGATGCAGCAGCAGATGCAGAACGAGATGAAGCAGCAAGATATGCAGCAGAAGGAGATGACGCAGGAGATGCTTCAATAGAAGGTGCAACATGAGATACAGCAGGAGATGCAGCAGCAGAGGAAGCAAAAGGAGATGCAGAAAGAGGAGATGCAGCAGCAGGACATGGATCAAGAGATGAAGCAGCAGGAGATTCATTAGTAGATGCAGAGGATGGATATGAAAGAGCAGGAGATATAACAGCAGGAGATGCAGCAGGATGAGATGAAGCAGCAGGGGATGTATCAGGAGATGCAGAAGCAGCAGATAGAGCAGGAGATGCTGTAGCAGGAGATGCAGAAGGAGGAGATGGGACAGGAGATGAAGAGGCAGGAGATTCAGCAGCAGGAGATGCATCAGCAGGAGATTCAGCAAGAAATGCATCAGCAGGAAATGAATCAGCAGATTGTGCAGCAGGAAATTCCGTAGGAGATTCTGCAGCAGGAGATTCAGTAGAAAACACAGCAGGAGATTCAGTAGCAAATGCAGTTGAAGGTAATACAGCAGCAGGAGTTGAAGCAGCATATGCATCAGCAGGAAATGCAGCACCAAAAAATTCAGACGGAGATGCAGCAGGAGGTGCAGCAGCAGTAGATGCAGAAGCAGATGTTGCAGGAGGTGCAGCACAGGCAGATGAAGCAACAGGAGATGCAGCAGAAGGAAACGCTGCAGCAGCACATGCAGAAGGTGATGCAGAGGTCGGAGATGCAGCATCAGCAGATGCATCAGGAGATTCAGCAGCAGGAGATTCAGCAGCAGACAAAGGAGATACAGCAGCAGACACGGCATCAGGAGATTCAGCAGCAGGCGGTGCAGCAGGAGATGCAGAAGCACACGCAGCAGTAGGAGTGGCAGCAGGTGGAGATGCCTGAGGAGATGCATATTCAGAAGGAGATGCCACAGGAGATTCATCAGGAGATTCAGCAGCAACTGATGCAGCAGCAGGAGAAGCAGCAGGAGATGCAGGAGAAGCAGCAGGAGATGCAGCAGCAGCAGGAGATTCAGAAGCAGATTCAAATACGAAAGAAGCAGAAGGAGACGCATATTCAGAAGGAGATATGTCAGGAGATGTAGCAGGATATATATCAGCATGAGATGCCACCAGAGATTCAGGAGATTCAGCAGAAGGAGATGCATCAGCAGGAGATGCAGAAGCAGATGTAGCAGGAAGAGATGCAGCAGCAGGACATGCAGCAGGAGTCAATGCAGGAGGTAATAGAGCAGCAGGAGATTCAGAAGAAGGAGATGCAGAAAGAGATTCAGCAGCAGCAGATGCAGCAGCAGGTAAGGCAGCAGTATATAGAGAAGCAGGATATGCAGCAGGAGGAGATGCAGTAGGAGGAGATAGAGCAGGTAATGCAGCAGCAAGAGATGCAGCAGGAGATGCAAAAGAAAGAGATGCTGCATCAGACTCATCAGCAGGAGATGCAGCAGCAGAAGATGCAGCAGGAAATGCAGCAGCAGTAGGTGCAGCAGGAGATGCAGTAGCAGGAGATGAAGCATTATCATGAGATGCATTAGGAGGTGCAGCAGCAGGATATGTAGCAGGAGATTTGGCAGGAGATGAAGCAGCAGCAGAGCAGCAGCAGATGCAGCAGTAAATGCAGCAGTAGATGCAGGATCAGCAGATACTGCAGCAGGAAATACTGCAGCAGATGCAGCAGGAGATGACATATCAGGTGACGAAGCCAGAGATGCATCAGTTGAAGATGAAGCAGGATATGCAGCAGCAGGAGGTTCATTAGCAGATGTTCCAGGAGATGTGGCAGCAAACGCAGAAAGTTATAACGTACATGTAGAAGCAGATGCAGCAGCAGCTAATTCCGCAGGAGATGCAGCAGCAGGAGATGCAGAAGCAGATGCAGCAGGAAATGCAGATTCAGCAGGAGAAGCAATAGGAACAGAATCTTCAGCAACTACAGCAGGATTTGCAGAATGACGAGATGTAGCAGGACATAGAGCAGCAGCAGATGAATCAGCAGATGAAGCAGGAAATACAGCAAGAGATGCAGCAGCAGAGATGTAGCTGCAGATGCATCAGAAGCAGATGCAACAGGAGATGAAGTAGCAGCAGATGCAGAAGGAGTTGCAGCATCAGGAGATTCAGCAGGAAATGCAGCAGCAGCAGAAGTAACAGGAGATGCAGCAGCATCATATGCACTAGGAGATGTAGCAGCAGGAGATGAAAAAGCAGGAGCTGCTACAGGCAATTCATCCGGAGATGCAGAATGAGGAGATGCAGCAGAAGGAGGTGCAGAGTAATAGATGAAGTGAAGAAGATGCAGCAGAAGGAAATATTACAGGAGATGCAGCCGCAGTAAATGCAGCAAGAGAGAATGAAGCATCAGATGCAGCAGCAGCATATGTAGCAGGAGATTTGGCAGGAGATGAAGAAGCAGTAGAGCAGCAGCAGATGCAGCAGGTAATGCAGCAATAGATTCAGGATCAGCAGATTCAGCAGCAGGAAATATTGCAGCAGATGCAGCAGGAGATGACATACCAGATGATGAAGCCAGAGATGCAGCAGCAGCTAATTCAGCAGGAGGTGCAGCAGTAGGAGATGTAGAAGCAGATGCAGCAGGAAATGCAGATTCAGCAGGAGAAGCAATAGGAAGAGATTCTTCAGCAGATGCAGCAGGATCTGCAGGATGACGAGATGTAGCAGGACATAGAGCAGCAGCAGATGTATCAGCAGATGTAGCAGGCAATGCAGCAAGGAATGCAGCAGCAGAGATGTAGCCGCACATGCATCAGAAGCAGATGCAATAGGAGATGAAGCAGCAGCAGATTCTGCAGGAGATTCAACAGCAGAAGATGCAGAAGGAGTTGCAGCATCAGGAGATTCAGCAGGAAATGCAGCAGCAGGGGATGTAGTAGCAGGAGACACAGAAGGAGATGCAGAAGGAGCTGCGGCATCAGGAGATGCAGCAGGGAATGCAGCAGCAGCAGAAGTAACAGGAGATGCAGCAACATCATATGAACTAGGAGATGTAGCAGCAGGAGATGAAAAAGCAGGAGCTGCTGCAGGCAATTCAGCCAGAGATGCAGAAGGAAGAGATGCAGCCGCAGGAAGTGCAGAGTAGTAGATGAAGTGAAGAAGATGCAGCAGAAAGAAATATAGCAGGAGATTCAGCCGCAGTAAATGCAGCAAGAGAGAATGAAGCATCAGATGCAGCAGCAGATGAAGTGGAAGAGGATGCAACAGCAGATGCAGCAGCATGAGATCTATCAGGAGATGCAGCAGTAGATGAAGCAGCAGCAGATGCAGCAGCAAATTCAGCAGATACAGCAGGAGATGCTGTAGTAGCAGGTACAGAAGGAGATGTAGAAGAACGAGATGCAGCAGCCGGAGATGCAGCAGCAGGATATGTAGTAAAAGAAGATGTAGCCGCACAAGAGGCAGCAGCAGATTCAGTAGGAGTTGCAGCAGCAGGAGATTCAGCAGCAGGAGATGCAGCAGCAGGAGATTCAGAAGGAGATGCATCAGCAGGAAATGCATCATCAGATTCTGCAGCAGGAAATTCCGTAGGAGATTCTGCAGGAGCAGGATTCAGTAGAAAAGGCAGCAGGAGATGCAGCAGGAGATATAGAAGGAGATTCAGCAGCAGGGGATGTAGTAGGAGATGCAGCAGGAGATACATCAGCAGGAATTGTAGCAGGAGATGCTGGAGGAGATTCTGCAGAAGAAGATTCAGTAGGAGATGCAGCAGGAGATGAAATAGCAACATATGCATCAGCTGTTACAGCAGGAAGTACAGCAGGAGATTCATCAGGAGATGTAGCAGCAGGAGATGCAGCCACAGATGCCTTCAACAGGATATGCAGCTGAAATGCAGAAGCATTAGGTGCATCTGTAGAAGATTGAGCAGCAGATGCAGTAGGAAATGGAGATGCTTCTGGAGATGCATCCGCAGATGCATCCGCAGAGGATGCAGCAAGAGATGAAGCAGCAGGCTATACAGCATCAGGAAATGAAGCAGCAGATGCAGCAGCAGGAGATGCAGGAGGACATCAAGTAGAAGGAGATGCAGCAGCAGCAAGTGTAGCAGGAGATGCAGCAGTACATGAAGCATCAGGAAATGGAGCAGCAGATTAAGCAGCAGGAGGTAATGCAGCAGCAGGTGATGCAGCTGCAGCTGCAGAGGCAGCAGATGTAGCAGCAATAGATGCAGTAGCAGATGCATCAGGAGATGCTGATTCAGTAGGAGATGTAGCAGCAGAAGATGCTGCAGCAGATGATGCAGCAGGAGATGCAGCAAAAGGAAATGCAGCAAGATATGCTGCAGGAGGAGATGCAGTAGGATATGAAGCAGGAGATGCAGCAGTAGGAGATGCAGCAGAGGATGCATATACAGCAGTAGATTCAGCAGAAACTTCAGAAGGAGATGAAGCATTCAGGAGATTTAACAGGAAATGCAGCAGTAGATGAAGCAGCAGCAGATGCAGCAGCAGATTCACCAGATGGAGCAGAAAGATATGCAGCAGGGCATGAAGCAGCAGATGTAATGGGTAATGGTGCATCAGGAGATGCATCTGCAGATGCATGATCAGAGGATGCATCAGGAGATGTAGAAGTAGGAGATACAGGAGTAGGTGATGCCACAGGAGATACAGCAAGATATGCAACACCAGAGGATGCAGAACCAAGAGATGCAGCAGGAGATGCAGCAGCACGTGCAGTATCAGCAGATGCAGCAGCAGGAAATACAACAGGAATAGATGCATAAGGTAATGCAGCAGCAGGAGTTGAAGCAGAATATGCATCAGCATGAAATGCAGCACCAAGAGATTCAGACGGAGATACAGCTGGAGGTGCAGCAGCAGGAGGTGCTTAAGTAGGAGATGCAGCAGATGATTCAGCAGAAGGAAATTCATCAGCAGACAAAAGATATTCAGTAGCAGACACGGCATCAGGAGATTCAGCAGCTGGAGTTGCAGCAGGAGATGCAGAAGCAAACGCAGCAGTAGGAGTGGCAGCAGGTGGAGATGCAGTAGAAGATTCAGCATGACATGTAGAAGCATGAGATGCCGGAGGAGATTGAGTAGGAGATTCAGCAGCAACTGATGCAGCAGCAGGAGAAGCAGAAGGAAATGCAGCAGCAGCAGGAGATTCAGAAGCAGATGCAGCAGGAAATGAAGATTCAGCAGAAGATGGAATAGGAAGAGATTCTTCAACATATGCAGCAGCATGATATGATGCAGCAACAGAAGATACAGCAGGTTACGGAGAAAGAGGAGATGATGCAGCAGATGCACCAGCAGCAGAATATTCAGCAGGAGAAGATGCAGCAGCAGGAGATTCAGCAGCAGGAGAAGCAACAGGAGATGCATATTGCGAAGGAGATACGTCAGGAGATGTAGCAGGATATGTAGCAGCATGAGATGCCACCAGAGATTGAGGTGGAGATTCAGCAGAAGGAGATGCAAGAGCAGGAGATGAAGAAGCAGGAGATGCAGCAGCAGGAAATGCAGGAAAACAGCAAGTAGAAGGACATGCAGCAGCAGCAAATGTAGCAGGAGATGCAGTAGTACATGGAGCATCAAGAAAATGAGCAGCAGAATAAGGAGATGCAGCATCAGGAAATGCAGCAGAATATGCAGCAGGATGTAATGCAGCAGGTGATGCAGCAGCAGGTGATGCAGCTGCAGCTGCAGAGGCACAATATGCAGCAGCAATAGATGCAGCAGCAGATGCATCAGCAGATGCAGATTCAGTAGAAGATGTAGCAGCAGAAGATGCTGAAGCAGATGATGCAGCAGGAGATGCAGCAAAAGGAAATGCAGCAAGATATGCTGCAGGAGGAGATGCAGTAGGATATGAAGAAGGAGATGCAGCAGGATATGAAGCAGGAGATGCAGCAGCAAGAGAAGCAGCAGGGGATGCATATTCAGCACTAGATTCAGCAGGAACATTAGAAGAAGATGCAGGAGCAGAGATTTGGCAGGATATGCAGCAGTAGATGAAGCAGCAGCAGATGCAGCAGCAAATTCCGCAGATGCAGCAGTAGTAGATTCATAAATAACTGCAGCAGGAAATGCAGATGAATATGGAGAAGCAGGAGATACAGCAGGAGATGTATCTGCAGGTGATGCAGAAGGAGATGCAGCAGGTGACACTCAAGGAGATGCAGCGGGAGATGCAGAACGAGATGAAGCAGCAAGATATGCAGCAGAAAGGGATGTCGCAGGAGATGCTTCAATAGAAGGTGCAACATGAGATACAGCAGTAGATGTAGAAGCAGACGAAGCAAAAGGAGATGCAGAAAGAGGAGATGCAGCAGCAGGACATGGATCAAGAGATGAAGCAGCAGGAGATTCATTAGGAGATGCAGTAGCAGGATATGAAACAGCAGGAGATATAGTAGCAGGAGATGCAGCATGGGATGCAGCAGGATGAGGTGAAGCAGCAGGGGATGTATCAGGAGATGCAAAAGCAGTAGATAGAGCAGGAGATGCTGTAGCAGGAGATGCAGAAGGAGATGTAGCAGAAGGAGATGCAGCAGCAGGAGATGCAGCAGCAGGAGATGCAGTAGGAGGAGGTACAGCAGCACCAGATGCAGCAGTATATGCAGCAGAACGAGATGAATAAGAGATGCAGCAGCAAATGATGCAGCAGGAGATGCAGAAGAAGTAGATGCAGAAGCAGGAGATGCAGCACGACATGCATCAGCAGGAGATACAGCAAAACATCCATCACAGTAGCAGCAGAAGCAGCAGCCGATGCAGCACCATATGCAGCAGAATATGCAGAAACATATGCAGAAGAACATGCAGAACCATATGCAGCAGGAGATACAGCAGCAGATGAAGCAGGAGATGCAGCTGGAGATGTAGCATAACCAGAAGCAGCAGCAGATGCAGCAGCAAAGGATGCAGGATGATCTGAAGTAGGAATTGCATCAGCAGGCGATGCTGCTGGGAATTCAGTAGGATATGCAACAACAAGAGACTTGGCAACAGCAGATGCAGCAGGATATATAGCAGCAGATTCAGCTGCATGAGGGGTATCTGCAAGAGATGTAGCAGGAGATGCATATTCAGCAGGTGATGCACCAGGATATGCAGCAGGAGATTCAATAGAAGGAAATGCAGCAAGAAATCAGCCAGAGATGCAGCAGTAGGAGATGCAGGAAAAGAAGATGCAGCGGCACCAGAGACAGCAGCAGATTCAGCAGGAGTTGCAGCAGCAGGAGATGAAGAGGCAAGAGATTCAGGAGCAGGAGATGGAGCATCAGGAGATTCAGCAGGAGATGCATCAGCAGGAAATGCATCAGCAGATTGTGCAGCAGGAAATTCCGTAGGAGATTCTGCAGCAGGATATTCAGTAGAAAACACAGCAAGAGATTCAGTAGAAAATGCAGCAGGAGATGCAGCAGGAGCTATAGAAGGAGATTCGGCAGCAGGGGATGTAGTAGGAGATGCAGCAGGAGATACATCAGCAGGAATTGTAGCAGGAGATGCAGCAGGAGATTCTGCAGAAAAAGATTCAGCAGGAGATGCAGCAGGAGATGAAATAGCAACATAGGCATCAGCAGTTACAGCAGGAAGTGCAGAAGGAGATTCAGCAGGAGATGTAGTAGCAAGAGATGCAGCCACAGATGCCTTCAACAGGATATGCCGCTGAAACGCAGAAGCACTAGGTGCATCCGTAGAAGACTGAGCAGCAGATGCAGCAGTAAATGGAGATGCTTCTGCAGAAGCAACCGCAGATGCATCCACAGCGGATGCAGCAAGAGATGAAGCAGCAGGCTATACAGCAGCAGAAGATGAAGCAGCAGATGCAGGAGGACTTCAAGGAGAAGGAGATGCAGCAGCAGTAAATGTAGCAGGAGATGCAGCAGTACATGAAGCATCAGGAAATGCAGCAGCAGATTAAGCAGCAGGAGGTAATGCAGCAGGTGATGCAGAAGCAGCTGCAGAGGCAGCAGATGCAGCAGCAATATATGCAGCAGCAGATGCATCAGGAGATGCTGATTCAGTAGGAGATGTAGTAGCAGAAGATGCTGCAGCAGATGCTGCAGCAGGAGATGCAGCAGAAGGAAATGCAGCAAGATATGCTGCAGGAGGAGATGCATGAGCAGAGGATGCATCAGGAGATGTAGCAGCAGAAGATACAGAAGCAGGAGATGAAGCAGCAGATGCAGCATCAGTAGATGCAGGAGGACATCAAGTAATAGGGGCTGCTCCTGCTTCCTCATTTTTCTCTATATCTCCTGCTGCATCTTCTGCTGCTGCCTCTACTGCTGCATTTCCTGCTGATGCATCTCCTGCTACATATCCTTCTTCTGCATCTACTGTTGCTACATTTCCTGCTGAATTTGCTGCTGAATCTGCTACTGCATCCCCTGATGCAGCTGCAAGAGATGCAGCAGGAGATGCAGAGAAGGAGATGCAGTAGCAGGAGATGTAGCAGCAGGATATGCAGCAAGAGACTGAGCAAGAGGAGATGTACCCTGAGATGGAGCAGTAGGAAACGCAGCGGGACATGTAGAAGCAGACGAAGCAGCAGTAGATGCAGCAGCAAGACAGGCATCAGAAGGAGATAAAGCAGGAGATGCAAAAGCAGGAGATTAAGATACAGGAGATTCATTAGGAGATGCAGTAACAGGAGATACGGCATCAGGAGATGCAGCCGCAGTAGGTGCAGGAGCAGATTCAGAAGCAGATTCCATAAGAGATGCAGCAGCAGGAGATTGATAAGCAAAAGATACAGCATCAGGAGATGCAGCAGCAGGAAATTCAGGAGGAGATGCAGCAGCAGAAGCAGCAGGTAATGCAGCAGCAGTAGATGAAGTAGGGTATGAAGCAGCTGTAGATGCAGCAGGGTATGCAAGAGCAGGAGATTCAGCATCAGGAGATGAAGCAGGTGAGATGCATCATCAGATGAATCTGCTGATGCATCAGAGGAAGTTTCAGAAGGAGATGCAGCAGCAGGAGGTTCAGCAGAGAATGCAGCAGCAACAGATGCAGGTGGAGATGCAGGAGGAGGACATAGAGAAGCAGGAGATGCAGCAGCACATGCAGCAGCAGATGCAGGAGATGAAGCAGTAGGAGAAGCAGCAGGAGGAGATTGAGCAGGAGATGCATCAGGAGGTGCAGCAGCAGGAGATGCAGCATTAGGACATGTACCAGTGGATGCAGCAGCAGGAGATGCAGCAGGGGATTCAGTATGAGGTGATGCAGCAGCAGATGCAGCAGAAGTGAATTCAGCAGCAGAAGATGCAGCAGTGTATGCAGCAGCAGCAGATGGAGCATCAGGTGATGCAGAAGGACATCAAAAAATCAGAAGATGAAGCCAGAGGAGATGCAACAGTAGGAGATGCAGCTGGAGATGCAGCAGCAGTAGATTGAGCAAGATATAGAGAAGCAGGAGATGCATCAGCGGGAGATGTGGCATGAGAGGCAGAAGAAGAAGATCCTGCAGCAGATGCAGTAGCATATGCAGCACCAGCAGATGCAGCAGCAGGAGATTCAGCAGCAGGAGATGCAGCAGTCAGAGATGCAGCAGGTTATGCATCAGCAGAAAATGTAGCAGCAGGAGTTCAGCAGCAGGAGGTGCAGCATCAGGCGAGGTAGCATCAGGAAATGCAGCAGTAAATGCAGCAGCAAGAGTTCAGCAGCAGGAGGTGCAGCAGGTGGAGATGTAGCATCACTAAATGCATCAGGAAATGCAGCATCAGGAGATGCAGCAGGAGATGTGGTAGGATTAGATTCAGCAGGAGATGCAGAAGGAGATGCAGCAGGAGATGCAGTAGTAGGAGATGAAGCAGTATATGAAGCAGCAGCAGATGCAGCAGAAAATACTGCAGATGCAGCAATAGATGAATCAGGAGATGCAGCAGGAGATGATGCAGCAGCAGGAGATGCAGCCGCTGCAGATACAGGAAGATATTCAACAGCAGATTCAGTAGGAGCTGCAGCAGCAGGAGATGAAGCAGCAGCATATGCATCAATAGATGCCTGTTCATCAGGAGATGCAGCAGGAAGAGATGCTTCAGCAGGTACAGCTTCATGAGATGTAGCACGAGATACCGAAAGAGATGCTGTAGGCGAAGAAGCAGGAGGAGATGATGCAGCAGACCCAGTAGCAGGAGATGCAGCAGCAGGAGATCTATCAGGAGATGCAGCAGCAAATTCAGCAGATGCAGCAGCAGTAGATTCACATAAGAGCTGCGGCAGGAAATGCAGATGAATATGCTGCAGCAGGAGATACAGCAGGAGATGCAGCAGCACATGCAGTATCAGCAGATGTAAAAGCAGGAGATGCAGCAGCAGGAGTTGAAGCAGGAGGAGTTGAAGCAGAATATGCATCAGCAGGAAATGCAGCACCAAGAGATTCAGACAGAGATGCAGCAGGAGGTTCAGCAGCAGGAGATGCAGAAGCAGATGTTGCAGGAGGTGCAGCACCAGCGGATGAAGCAACAGGAGATGCAGCAGAAGGAGATGCTGCAGCAGCACATGCAGAAGGTGATGAAGAAGTAGGAGATGCAGCAGGAGATTCAGCAGCAGGAGATTCAGCAGCAGACAAAGGATATTCAGTAGCAGACACGACATCAGGAGATTCAGCAGCAGGAGATTCAGCAGCAGACAAAGGATATTCAGTAGCAGACACGACATCAGGAGATTCAGCAGCAGGAGATGCAGAAGCAAACGCAGCAGTAGGAATGGCAGCAGGTGGAGATGCATCAGGAGATGCATATTCAGAAGGCGATGCAGCAGGAGATTCAGCATGATATATAGAAGCATGAGATGCCGCAGGAGATTGATCAGGAGATTCAGCTGCAACTGATGCAGCAGCAGGAGAAGCAGCAGGAGATGCAGCAGCAGCAGGAGATGCAGAAGCAGATGCAGCAGGAAATGAAGATTCATCAGAAGATGCAGTAGACAGAGATTCTTCAACATATGCAGCATCATGATATGATGCAGCAACAGGAGATAGAGCAGGTTATGGAGAAAGAGGGGATGATGCAGAAGATGCAGCAGCAGGAGATTCAGCACCAGGAGGTGCAGCTTCAGGAGATTCAGGAGGAGATGCATCAGCAGGAAATGCATCAGCAGATTCTGCAGCAGGAAATTCCGTAGGAGATTCTGCAGCTGGAAATTCAGTAGAAAACGCAGCAGGAGATTCAGTAGAAAATGCAGCAGAAGGTAATGCAGCAGCAGGACTTGAAGCAGAATATGCATCACCAGGAAATGCAGCACAAAATGACTCAGACTGAGATGCAGCAGGAAGTGCAGCACCAGCAGATGCAGATTCAGATGTTGCAGCAGGTGCAGCACCAGCAGATGCAGCAACAGGAGATGCAGCAGAAGGAGATGCTGCAGAAGTACATGCAGAATGTAATGCAGTAGTAGGAGATGTAGCAGCAGCAGATGCAGCAGGAAAATTCAGCAGCAGGACATTAAGCATGATATGTAGAAGCATGAGATGCCGCAGGAGATTGATCAGGAGATTCAGCAGCAACTGATGCAGCAGCAGGAGAAGCAGCAGCAGATGCAGCAGCAGCAGGAGATGCAGAAGCAGATGCAGCAGGAAATGAAGAATCAGCAGAAGATGCAGTAGGAAGAGATTCTTCAACATATGCAGCAGCATGATATGATGCAGCACCAGGAGATACAGCAGGTTGTGGAGAAAGAGGAGATGAAGCAGCAGACACAGCAGGAGGAGATGCAGCAGCAGGAGATTCAGCAGCAGGAGATTCAGCCGTAGGAGAAGCAACAGGAGATGCATATTCAGAAGGAGATATGTCAGGAGATGTAGCAGGATATGGAGGAGCATGAGATGCCACCAGAGATTCAGGTGGAGATTCAGCAGAAGGAGATGCAAGAGCAGGAGATGAAGCAGCATGAGATGCAGAAGCAGGCAATACAGCAGCAGGAGATGAAGCAGATGATGCAGCAGCAGGAAATGCAGGAGGACATCAAGTGGAAGGAGATGCAGCAGCAGCAAATGTAGCAGGAGATGCAGTAGTACATGAAGCAGCAGGAAATGGAGCAGCAGATTAAGGAGATGCAGCATCAGGAATTGCATCAAAATATGCAGCAGGAGGTAATGCAGCAGGTGATGCATCAGCAGGTGATGCAGCTGCAGCTGCAGAGGCAGCAGATGCAGCAGCAATAGATGCAGCAGAAGATGCATCAGGAGATGCAGATTCAGTAGGAGATGTAGCAGCAGAAGATGCTGCAGCAGATGATGCAGCAGGGCATGCAGCAAGAGGAAATGCAGCAAGATATGCTGCAGGAGGAGATGCAGTAGGATATGAAACAGGAGATGCAGCAGCAGGAGATGCAGCAGGGGATGCATATTCAGCAGTAGATTCAGCAGGAACATCAGAAGGAGATGCAGCAGCAGGAGATTTAGCAGCAGATGCAGCAGTAGATGAAACAGCAGCAGCAGCAAATTCAGCAAATGCAGCAGTAGGAGATTCATCAATTGCTGCAGCAGGAAATGCTGATGAATATGGAGAAGCAGGAGATACAGCAGGAGATGTATCTGCAGGTGATGCAGAAGGAGATTCAGCAGGTGACGCTCAAGGAGATGCAGCGGGAGATGCAGAATGAGAATAAGCAGCAAGATATGCAGCATAAGGGGATGACGTAGGAGATGCTTCAATAGAAATTGCAACATGAGATACAGCAGGAGATGCAGCAGCAAACGAAGCAAAAGGAGATGCAGAAACAGGAGATGCAGGAGCAGGACATGGATCAAGAGATGAACTAGCAGGAGATTCATTAGGAGATGCAGTAGCAGGATATGAAACAGCAGGAGATATAGCCGTAGGAGATGCAGCATGAGATGCAGCAGGATGAGACGAAGCAGGAGGGGATGTATCAGTAGCTGCAGAGACAGCAGATAAAGAAGGAGATGCTGTAGCAGGAGATGTAGAAGGAGATGTAGCAGAAGGAGATGCAGCAGCAGGAGATGCAGCAAAATAGGCAGCAGGAGATGCAGAAGGAGGAGATGGAACAGGAGATGTAGTAGGAGGAGAGTCAGCCAGAGATGCAGCAGGAGGAGATAAAACAGGAAATGCAGCAGGAGGAGGTACAGCAGCACCAGATGCAGCAGTGTATGCAGCAGAAGAGATCAATAAGAGATGCAGGAGCAATTGATGCAGCAGTAGATTCTGGAGCCGGAGATGGAGAAGAAGTAGATGCCGAAGAAGGAGATGCAGCAGGACATGCATCAGCAGGAGATGCAGCAAAACATACATCGCCAGGAGACACAAGAGCAGGATATGAGGCAGGTGATGCAACAGCAGCAGAAGCAGCAGCAGATGTAGCACCATATGCAGCAGAAGATGCAGAACCATATGCAGCAAAACATGCAGAACCATATGCAGCAGTAGATACAACATCAGATGAAGCAGCAGATGCAGCTGGAAATGTAGCATCACCAGAAGCAGAAGCAGATGCAGCAGCAAATAATGCAGGATGAGATGCATCAGGAATTGCATCAGCAGGCGATGCTGCTGGAAATTCAGTAGGATATGCAACAGCAAGAGATTTGGCAACAGCAGATGCAGCAGGATATGAAGCAGCAGCTGCACCTGCATGAGGTGTATCAGCAGGAGATGTATCAGGAGATGCATATTCAGCAGGTGATGCACCAGGAAATGCAGCAGGAGATTCAAGAGAAGGACATGCAGCAGGAAATCAGCCGGAGATGCAGCAGCAGGAGATGCAGGAAAGGAGGATGCAGGCGAAACAGATGCAGCAGCAGATTCAGCAGGAGTTGCAGCAGCAGGAGATGAAGAGGCAGGAGATTCAGCATCAGGACGTGCAGCATCAGGAGATTGAGCAGGAGATGCATCAGCAGGAAATGCATCAGCAGATTGTGCATCACGAAAATTCCGTAGGAGATTCTGCAGCAGTAGATTCAGTAGAAAATGCATCAGGAGATGCAGCAGGAGATACAGAAGGAGATTCAGCAGCAGGGGATTTGGTAGGAGATGCAGCAGCAGATACATCAGCAGGAATTTTAGCAGGAGATGCAGCAGGAGATTCTGCAGAAAAAGATTCAGCAGGAGATGCAGCAGGAGATGAAATAGCAACATAGGCATCAGCAGTTACATTCAGCATTCATTCAGGAAGTGCAGCAGGAGACTCAGCAGGAGAAGCAGCGGCAGATGCCTTCAACAGAATATGCAGCTGAAATGCAGAAACAATAGATGCATCCGTAGAACATTGAGCAGCAGATGCCGCAAGAAATGGAGATGCCTCTGCAGATGCATCTGCAGAGGATGCAGCAGGAGATGAAGCAGCAGGCTCTACAGCAGCAGGAGATGAAGCAGCAGATGCAGCAGCAGGAAATGCAGGAGGACATGAAGTAGAAGGAGATGCAGCAGCAGCAAATGTAGCAGGAGATGCAGCAGTACATTAAGCAGCAGTAAAATGGTGCAACAGATTAAGCAGCAGCAGGAAATGCAGCAGAATATGCAGCAGCAGGTGATGCAGCAGGTGATGCAGAGGCAGCAGATGCAGCAGGAATAGATGCAGTAGGAGATGCATCAGGAGATGCAGATTCAGTAGGAGATGTAGCAGCAGCAGATGCTGCAGCAGATGATGCAGCAGGAGATGCAGCAGGGGATGCATATTCAGCAGTAGATTCAGCAGAAATTTCAGAAGGAGATGCAGCAGCAGGAGATTTAGCAGCAGATGCAGCAGTAGATGAAGCAGCAGCTTTTGCAACAGCAGATGCACCAGATGGAGCAGAAAGAGATGCAGCAGGGGATAGAGGAGCAGATGCAATGGGAAATGGTGCATCAGGAGATGCATCCGCAGATGCATGAGCAGAGGATGCATCAGGAGATGTAGCAGCAGGAGATACAGGAGCAGGTGCAGCAGAAGATGCAGCATCAGTAGATGCAGGAGGAAATCAAGTTACAGGGGCTGCTCCTGCTTCCTCATTTTTTCTATATCTCCCGCTGCAACTTCTGCTGCTGCCTCTACCGCTGCATTTCCTGCTGATGCATCTCCTGCTACATATCCTGATTCTGTATCTTCTGATTCATCTCATGCTGATGCATCTTCTGCTGCATCTCCTGCTTCTGCATCTACTCTGGCTACATTTCCGGCTGAATTTGCTGCTGAATCTGCTGCTGCATCCCCTGCTGCTGATTCTCCTGCTTCTGCATATCCTGCTGCTTTATGGTCTGTTTCATCTACTGCTGCTGCATATCCTCCTACATCTTCTGCTGCTACACTTCCTTCTGCTGCATCTGCTACTGCATCTCCTGCTGTAACTCCTTCTGCTGAAAATCCTGCTGCATCTCCTACGGCTGCATCTCTTGCAGCTGAATCTGCTGCCGCAGTACTGTGGTTGCATCTCCTGCAGCTGCATCTGCTGCTTCAGTACTGTGGTTGCATCTCCTGCTGCTGCATCTCCTGTTGCTGCATCTCCTTCAGAATATCCTGATGATGCAGATGCAGCAGCTGGAGCAGCAGGAGATGCAGAAGGAGATGCAGCAGGAGATGCCCCAGCAGGAGATGAAGCAGGCGATACAGCATCAGGCCAAGCAGCAGTAGATGCAGCATTAATATATGCAGCAAAAGGAGATGAAGCAGGATAGGAAGCATCAGGAGACTAAGCAAGAGGAGATGCATTAGGAGATTCTGCAGCAGTCTATGCAGCAGCAGTAGATGCAGCAGAGAATGGAGCGGAACGAGATTCAGCAGTAGGAGATGGCACAGGAGATGCAGCTGCAGGAGATGCAGCAGCAGGAGATGCACCAGGAGGCGAATCTACAGCAGATGCAGCAAAAGATGCAGGAGATTCGGCAGCAGGTGACGCAGCATCAGGAGATGCAGCCAGATATGCAGAAGCAGGAGATGCAGCAGCAGGAGATGTGGTATGAGATGCAGAAGCAGGAGATTCAGCAGCAGATGTAGCAGGAGATGCAGCACCAGCAGATGCAGCAGCAGGAGATGAAGTATCTGATGCAGGAGCAGGAAATGCAGCAGTAGGAAATGCAGCAAGAGGGGATGAAGCAGGAGTTGCAGCAGAAGGAGATGCAGCAGTAGAAAATGCATCAGGAAATGCATCAGCAGCCGCAGGAGATTCAGCAGCTGCAGCTGCAGCTGGAAATGCAGCAGCAGGAGATGCAGCAGAGTTTGCAGCAGCAGGAGATGCAGAAGCAGGAGATCCAGCAAGAAAGCACCATCATAAGATGAAGACGCAGATGCAACAGAAGGATATGGAGCAGGAGATGCAGCTGCAAGAGATGCAGCAGGAGATGCAGAGAAAGAGATGCAGTAGCAGGAGATGTAGCAGCAGGATATGCAGCAAGAGACTGAGCAAGAGGAGATGTACCCTGAGATGCAGCAGCAGGAAATGCAGCGGGAGATGTAGAAGCAGACGAAGCAGCAGTAGATGCAGCAGCAAGATAGGCATCAGAAGGAGAAAAAGCAGGAGATGCAAAAGCAGGAGATTAAGCTCCAGGAGATGCATTAGGAGATGCAGTAACAGGAGATACAGCATCAGGAGATGCAGCTGCAGTAGGTGCAGGAGCAGATTCAGAAGCAGATTCCATAAGAGATGCAGCAGCAGGAGATTGATAAGCAAAAGATACAGCAGCAGGAGATGCAGCAGCAGGAAATTCAGGAGGAGATGCAGCAGCAGAAGCAGCAGGTAATGCAGCAGCAGTAGATGAAGTAGGCTTAGAAGCAGCTGTAGATGCAGCAGGGTATGCAAGAGCAGGAGATTCGGTATCAGGAGATGAAGCAGGTGAGATGCATCATCAGATGAATGTGCTGATGCATCAGAGGGAGTTGCAGAAGGAGATGCAGCAGCAGGAGGTTCAGCAGAGGATGCAGCAGCAACAGATGCAGGTGGAGATGCAGGAGGAGGACATAGAGAAGCAGGAGATGCAGCAGCACATGCAGCAGCAGATGCAGGAGATGAAGCAGTAGGAGAAGCAGCAGGAGGAGATTGAGCAGGAGATGCATCAGGAGGTGCATCAGCAGGAGATGCAGCATTAGGAGATGTACCAGTGGATGCAGCAGCAGGAGATGCAGCAGGGGATTCAGTAGAAGGTGATGCAGCAGCAGATGCAGCAGAAGTGAATTCAGCAGCAGAAGATGCAGCAGTGTATGCAGCAGCAGCAGATGGAGCATCAGGTGATGCAGAAGGACATGAAAAAATCAGAAGATGAAGCAAGAGGAGATGCAGCAGTAGATTAATCTACAGCAGATGCACCAAAAGATGCAAGAGATGCAGCAGCAGGAGATGCAGCTGGAGATGCAGCAGCAGTAGATTGAGCAAGATATAGAGAAGCAGGAGATGCATCAGCAGGAGATGTGGCATGAGAGGCAGAAGAAGAAGATCCTGCAGCAGATGCAGTAGCATATGCAGCACCAGCAGATGCAGCAGCAGGAGATTCAGCAGCAGGAGATGCAGCAGTCAGAGATGCAGCAGGTTATGCATCAGCAGAAGATGCATCAGCAGGAGTTGAGCAGCAGAAGGTGCAGCAGGTGGAGATGCAGCATCAGGAAATGCAGCAGGAGATGTGGTAGCATTAGATTCAGCAGGAGATGCAGCAGGAGATGCAGCAGAAAATACTGCAGATGCAGCAGTAGGAGATGAATCAGGAGATGCAGCGGGAGATTCAGCAGCAGGAGATGCAGTAGGAGATGTAGCAAATGGAGCTGTAGCATCAGGACATGCAGAATGAGAAGCAGAAGGAAATGCAGTAGTAGGAGATGAAGCAGTATATGAAGCAGCAGCAGATGCAGCAGAAAATACTGCAGATGCAGCAGTAGGAAATGAATCAGGAGATTACACAGGAGATGATGCAGCAGCAGGAGATGCAGCTGCTGCAGATGCAGGATGATATTCAACAGCAGATTCAGTAGGAGCTGCAGCAGCAGGAGATGAAGCAGCAGCATATGCATCAATAGATGCCTGTTCATCAGGAGATGCAGCAGGAAGAGATGCTTCAGCAGGTACAGCTTCATGAGATGTAGCACGAGATACAGAAGGAGATGCTGTAGGCGAAGAGGCAAGAGGAGATGATGCAGCAGACCCAGTAGCAGGAGATGCAGAAGCAGAAGATGCAGCCGCAGGAGATGCAGGAAATGCATCAGCTGATGCAGGAGGAGATTTAGCAGGAGAAGATTTAGCAGGAGGAGAGGTAGCAGCAGGAGATGCAGCATGAGATGCAGCAGCAGGAGATTCAGCAGCAGGAGATGCAGCAGTCAGAGATGCAGCAGGTTATGCATCAGCAGAAGATGCATCAGCAGGAGTTCAGCAGGAGGAGGTGCAGCAGGTGGAGATGCAGCATCACTAAATGCATCAGGAAATACAGCGGCAGGAGATGCAGCAGGAGATGTGGTAGGATTAGATTCAGCAGGAGATGCAGCAGGAGATGCAGAAGGAGATGCAGCAGGAGATGCAGTAGTAGGAGATGAAGCAGTATATGAAGCAGCAGCAGATGCAGCAGAAAATATAGCAGATGCAGCAATAGATGAATCAGGAGATGCAGCAGGAGATGATGCAGCAGCAGGAGATGCAGCCGCTGCAGATACAGGAAGATATTCAACAGCAGATTCAGTAGGAGCTGCAGCAGCAGGAGATGAAGCAGCAGCATATGCATCAATAGATGCCTGTTCATCAGGAGATGCAGCAGGAAGAGATGCTTCAGCAGGTACAGCTTCATGAGATGTAGCACGAGATACAGAAGGAGATGCTGTAGGCGAAGAGGCAGGAGGAGATGATGCAGCAGACCCAGTAGCAGGAGATGCAGAAGCAGAAGATGCAGCCGGAGATTCTGCAGCCGGAGATTCTGCAGCAGGAGATGCAGCAGGAGATACAACAGCAGACGCATCAGCAGGAGATGCAGCAGCAGAAGATAGAGCAGCAGCAGCAGATGCACAAAGAAATGGAGCAGGAGATGTGGCAAGATAAGATGCAGTACCAGCAGATGCAGCAGGAGATGCAGCATCTGGAGTTGAAGCAATAGAAGATGCTGCAGAAGATGCAACAGCAGATGCATCAGGAGAAGCAGGAGCAGGAAATGCAGCAGCAGAGATGCAGGAGTAGGAGAGGCAGAAGCAGGAGATGTGGCAGCAAGACACGCAAAAGGATATGCAGAAGCAGGAGATGCGGCAGCAGGAAAGGCATCATGTGATTCAGCAGGAGATGCAGGAGAAGATAGAGAAGCAGGAGATGCACCAGCAGATGTAGCCGCAGGAGATGCAGGAAATGCATCAGCTGATGCAGGAGGAGATTTAGCAGGATAAGAGGCAGAAGCAGGAGATGCAGCAGGAGATGCAGCAGCAGGAGATGCAGCAGCAGGAGATGCAGCAGCAGGAGATGCAGCATTAGATTCTGCTGCATCTCCTCTGCTGCCTCTCCTCCTGCATCTCCTCCTCTTTCATCTTTTGTTGCATCTCCTGCTGCTGTATATCATGGTGCATATCCTCTTGCTACATCTCCAGCTGCGTCTCCTGCTGCATCTCCTGCTGCATCTTCTACTAGTGCATGTCCTGCTGCATTTCCTGCTGATGCATCTCCTGCTGCTGTATTTCCTGATGCATCTCTTTCTGCTTTATCATTTTCTGCATATCCTGCTGCATCTCTTCCTGCTGGATCTCCCGCTTAATCTCCTCCTAATACATCTTCAGCATATGCTGCTGCATCTGGTGCTGCTTCACCTATTGCTGCATCTCCTGCTAATTCATCTCCTGCTGCATCTCCTGCTATGCATCTCATGCTGCTGCATCTGCTGTGGCATATCCTGCTGAATCTCCTGCAGCATCTCCTTCTGCTGCAGTGCCTGCTGCGTCTCATCCTGCATCACATGTTGCTGCATCTTCTGCTGCTTCTGGTGTTGCTACATCTCCTGCTACACCTGCTGCTGCATCTCCTGCTGCATCTCCAGCTTCATCCCCTGCTGCTGCATCTCCTTCTATATCTTCTGCAGTTTCATATCCTGCTGCATCTACTCTGCTACATCTCTTGTATCTGTTGGTGTGTCTGCTGCTACTTCATGTACTGCTGCATCTCCTGCTACATCTCCTACTGCTGCATCTCCTGCTGCACTTGTATCTACATTTCTACTTCATCTCCTGCTGCATCTCCTGCTGCTGCATTTCCTGAATCTGCTCTTGTATCTGCTGCTATCTCATGTACTCCTGCATCTCCTGCTGCCGTATCTCCTGCTACATGCTCTGCTGATGCATCTGCAGATGTATCTACTGATGCCGCATATCCTGCTACATCTGCTGCTGAATCTCCTGCTACTGAATCACCTGCTGCTGCATCTCCTACTGCATATGCTGCTGAATGCATTTGCGGCTGCAGCTCCTGCTGCTGCATTTCATGCTGCTGCATCTCCTGCTGCATTTCCTGCTGCAACGGCTGCTGCATCTACCGCTACTTCATCTACTGCTGCATCTCCTACATCTCCTGCTGCCTCATACTTTTCTCTATGTCCTGCTGCATCTACTGCTGCGGCCTCTGCTGGTGCATCTGCTGCTGATCTATCTCCTGCTCCATCTCCTGTTCCACCTCCTCCTGCTGCATCTCCTGCTTAATCTCTTCCTGCTGCATCTCCTGCTGCTGCATCTCCTGCTGCTGCATCATCTCCTTTTGCATCTCCGGCTATGGCATCTCCTGCTGTATCTGCTGCTTCTGCATCTCCTGATGTATCCCGTGCTGCTTCATCTAGTGCTGCTTCACCTACTGCTGCAAGCCCTGCAAAATTTCCTGCTGCTGCATCTGCTGCTGCATCACCTGCTGCAGCATCTCCTGTTTAATCTCCTGAAGCATCTCCTGCTGCATTTTCTGCTGGTGCATCTCCTGCCTCATATCCTGCTGCTGTGTCTCCTGCTGATGTATGTTTTGCTGCATCTCCTGCTGATGCATTTACTCTTGCATCTCCTGCTTCTGCATCTACTTCTTCTGCATCTACTTCTTTGGCATCTCTGGCTCCAGCATCTCCTGCTTCATCAATTGCTACTGCATCTCTTATGCATCTCCTTCTGCTGCATCTGCTGCTGCATCTGCTGCTGCATCTGCTGCTGCTGTACCTCCTCCTGCTTCATCTCCTGTTCCACCTCCTCCTGCTGCATCTCCTGCTTAATCTCTTCCTGCTGCATCTCCTGCTGCTGCATCTCCTGCTGCTGCATCATCTCCTTTTGCATCTCCGGCTATGGCATCTCCTGCTGTATCTGCTGCTTCTGCATCTCCTGATGTATCCCGTGCTGCTTCATCTCATACTGCTGCATCTCATGCTGCACGTCCTGCTGCTATATCTCCTGCTGCTTCATATCCTGCTACTGCATCTCCTAATTAATCTCCAGAAGCTTCATCTCCTGCTGCTGCTTCATCTCTTGATCCATGTCTTGCTGCTGCATCTCCTGTTTCTGCATCTCCTTCTGCTTTGTCTGCTGCTGCATCTTTATCTGCTGTATCTCATGTTGCACCTTCTATTGAAGCATCTCCTGCGTCATCTCCTTCTGCTGCATATCCTGCTGCTGCATCTCCTGATAGATCTCCTGCTGCTGCATCTCCTTCTGCTGCATCTGATGCTACTTTCTCTCTCGCTGCATTTTACTGCGGCTGCATCTCCTGCTATATTTCCTTCGGCTACATCTTCTTCACTTCATCTACTACTCTGCACCTCCTGC
This sequence comes from Clamator glandarius, assembly GCA_033459285.1. Classification (NCBI taxonomy): domain Eukaryota; kingdom Metazoa; phylum Chordata; class Aves; order Cuculiformes; family Cuculidae; genus Clamator; species Clamator glandarius. Next base: position 252,152 of record JAUNZM010000300.1, on the reverse strand, counting down.
TGCTGCATATCCTCCTTCTGCATCTCCAGCTGAATCGCCTGTAGCATCTCCTGCTTCTTCATTTCCTGCTGCTACATCTCCTAGTGCATATGATGCTGCTGCATCTCCTGTTACTACTGCTGCTGCTGCATTCCCTGATACATCTCCTGATGCTGCAGCTCCTTCTGCTACTCCTTCTGTGTCTCCTGCTACGACATCCCCTGCTGCTGCATTTCCTGCTGAATCTCCTGAAGCTGCATCTCCTGCCGAATTAGCTGCTGCTGCATCTGCTTCTACATGTACGTTATAACGTTCTGCTTTTGCTGCCTCATCTCCTGATGCATCTGCTGATGCACGCCCTGCTGCTGCATCTCTTGCTTCATCTTCAGCTGATGCATCTGTGGCTTCATCACCTGATATGTCATCTCCTGCTGCATCTGCTGCAGTATTTCCTGCTCCAGCAACTCCTGCTTCTGTGTCTACTGTTGCATTTCCTGCTGCATCTGCTGCTGCTCTGCTGCTGCTTCATCTCCTGCCAAATATCCTGCTACATATCCTGCTGCTGCACCTCTTAATGCAGCTCATGATAATGCTTCAACTCATGCTACTGCATCTCCTGCTGCACCTACTGCTGCTGCATTTCCTGATGCATCTTCTGCTGCTGCATCAGTTGCTGCTGAATCTCCTGATGCATCTCCTGCGGCATCTCATGCTTCTACATATCATGCTGAATCTCCTGCTGCTGAATCTCCTGCTGCATCTGCTGCTGCTGCATCTCCTACTGCTGCATCTCCTGTTGCTTCATCTGCTGCTGCATCTCCGGCTGCATCTCTTGGTGCTGCATTTCTTGCTGATGCATATTCTGCTTCAACTCCTGCTGCTGCATTACCTTCTGCATCTATTCCTCTTGTATTTCCGGCTGCTGCATCTCCTGCTGCTGCAACTCTTGCTTCATCTCCTGCTGCTGCATCTACTGATACTGCATATGCTGCTGCATCTCCTGCTGTATCTCTTGGTGCTGCATCTTATTGTAGTGTATCTCCTGCTGCATCTCCTGCGGCATCACCTACTTTTTTATCTCCTGCTGCTAAATCTCCTGAAGCATCCTGGGCTCATGCATCTGCGGATGCATGTCCTGATGCACCATTTCCCGTTGCATCTGCTCCTCCATACGCTGCTGCATCTCTTTCTGCTCTATCTGGTGCATCTGCTGTTGCATATGCTACTGCTTCATCTACTGCTGCATCTCCCGCTGCTGCATCTCCTGCTTCATATCTTACTGCATCTCCTCCTGCAGCATATCTTACTGCATTTCCTTCTGCTGCATCTCCTGCTGCAACATCTGCTGCAGCATCTTCTGCTGCTACATCTCCTACTGAATCTGCATCTACTGATGATATGCTGCTGTATCCATTGCTGCTGTATCTGCTGCCTCTGCAGCTGCATCACCTGCTGCTGCTGTATCACCTACTGCATTACCTCCTCTGCATATTCTGATGCATTTCCTGCTGCTACATCACCTTAATCTGCTGCTCCATTTCCTGATGCTTCATGTACTGCTGCATCTCCTGCTACATTTACTGCTGCTGCATCTCCTTCTACTTGATGCCCTTGTGCATCTCCTGCTGCTGCATCTGTTGCTTCATCTCCTTCTGCTGTATAGCCTGCAGCTTCATCTCCTGCTGCATCCTCTGCGGATGCATCTGCAGAAGCATCTCCATTTCCTGCTGCATCTGCTGCTCAGTCTTCTACGGATGCATCTAGTGCTTCTGCATTTCAGTTGCATGTCAACTTAAAGGCATCTGCGGCTGCATCTCCTGCTGCTACATCTCCTGCTGAATCTCCTGCTGCACTTCCTGCTGTATACTGCTGATGCATATGTTGCTATTTCATCTCCTGCTGCATCTCCTAATGAATCTTCTTCTGCAGAATCTCCTCCAGCATCTCCTGCTACAATTCCTGCTGATATATCTGCTGCTGCATCTCCTACTATATCCCCTGCTGCTGAATCTCCTTCTGTATCTCTTACTGCATCTCCTGCTGCATTTTTTACTAAATCTCCTGCTGCCTTTTCTACTGAATCTCCTGCTGCAGAATCTCCTACTGAATTTCCTGCTGCACAATTTGCTGATGCATTTCCTGCTGATGCATCTCCTGCTGATGCATCTCCTGCTGATGCATCTCCTGCTGCTGAATCTTCTGCCTCTGCATTTTCTGCTGCTGAATCTCCTCCCTCTTCATCTCCTGCTGCTGCAACTCCTGCTGAATCTGCTGCTGTCTCTGGTGCGGCCGCATCTTCTTTTCCTGCATCTCCTGCTGCTGCATCTCCGGCTGATTTCCTGCTGCATTTCCTTCTCTTGAATCTCCTGCTGCATATCCTGGTGCATCACCTGCTGAATATGCATCTCCTGCTACATCTCCTGCTGATACACCTCATGCAGCTGCATCTGCTGCTGCATATCCTGCTGCATCTGCTGTTGCCAAATCTCTTGCTGTTGCATATCCTACTGAATTTCCAGCAGCTTCTCATGCTGATGCAATTCTTTCTGCATCTCATCCTGCATCCTTTGCTGCTGCATCTGCTGCTGCTTCTGGTGATGCTACATCTCCAGCTGCATCTACTGCTTCATCTGCTGTTGTATCTCCTGCTGCATATGGTTCTGCATGTTCTGCTGCCTATGGTTCTGCATCTGCTGCTGCTTCTGCTGCGGGTGCATCTCATGCCTCATATCCTGCTCTTGTGTCTCCTGCTGATGTATGTTTTGCTGCATCTCCATCTGATGCATGTCCTGCTGCATCTCCTCCTTCTGCCTTTACTTCTGCATCTCTGGCTCCAGCATCTCCTGCTGCATCAATTGCTGCTGCATCTCTTATTCATCTCTTTCTGTTGCATATACTGCTGCATCTGGTTCTGCTGTACCTCCTCCTGCTACATTTCCTGTTGCATCTCCTCCTGCTGCATCTCCTGCTGAATCTCCTCCCACTGCATCTCCTGTTGCATCTCCTGCTGCTGCATCTCCTGCTGCTACATCTGCTTCAACATCTCCTGCTACAGCATCTCCTGCTCTATCTGCTGCTTCTACATCTCCTGCTACAGCATCTCCTGCTCTATCTGCTGCTTCTGCATCTCCTAGTACATCCCCTGCTGCTTCATCTCATCCTGCTGCATTTCATGCTGCATCTCCTGCTGCTATATCTCCTGCTCTTTCATATCCATCCTCTGCATCTCCTAATGAATCTCCTGCTGCTTCATCTCTTGATCCATGTCCTGCTGCTGCATCTCCTCTTTCTGCATCTCCTTTTGCTTCGTCTGCTGCTGCATCTCCTGCTATATCTCATGTTGCACTTTCTATTGAAGCATCTCCTGCGTCATCTCTTTCTGCTGCATATCTTGCTGCTTCATCTCGTTCTGCATCTCCTGCTGCATCTCCTTGAGCATCACCTGCTGCATGTTCTTCTGCATCACCTGCAGATGCACCTCCTGCTGCTGCATATTCATCTGCATTTCCTGCTGCAGCTCTTTATGAATCTACTACAGCTGCATATGCTGAATTTTCTGCTGCATCTGCTGCTGCCTCATCTACTGCTGCATCTCCTGATAGATCTCCTGCTGCTGCATCTCCTGCTGATGCATCTGATGGTGCACCTGCTGCTGCATCTGATGCTACTTTCTCTCTTCCTACTGCATCTTCTGCTGAATCTTCATTTCCTGCTGCATCTGCTTCTGCATCTCCTGCTGCTGCTGCATCTCCTGCTGCTTCTCCTGCTGCTGCATCAGTTGCTGCTGAAACACCTGATCAATCTCCTGCGGCATCTCATGCTTCTACATATCATGCTGAATCTCCTGCTGCTGAACCTCCTGCTGCTGAATTTCCTGCTGTTGAATCTCCTGCTGCATCTGCATCTGCTGCGTCTCCTACTGTTGCATCACCTTCTGCATGTGCTGCTGCGGCATCTCCTTCTGCTGCATCTCCTGTTGCTTCATCTGCCTGTGCTGCACCTCCTGCAATATCTGCTTCTGCATCTCCTGCTGCTGCACCTCCTGCTGCATCTCCGTCTGAATCTGTTGGTGCTGCATTTCCTGCTGATGCATATTCTGCTTCAACTCCTGCTGCTTCAACTCCTGCTGCTGCATATCCTGCTGCTGCATATCCTGCTGCTGCATCTGCTGATACAGCATGTGCTGCTGCATCTCCTGCTGTATCTCCTGCTCCTGAATATTCATCTGCATTTCCTGCTGCAGCTCTTTATGAATCTACTACTGCTGCATCTGCTGAATTTGCTGCTGCATCTCCTGATAGATCTCCTGCTGCTGCATCTCCTTCTGCTGCATCTGAAGCTGCAGCTGATGCTGCATCTGATGCTACTTTCTCTATTGCTGCATTTACTGCGGCTGAATCTCCTGCTATATTTCCTTCTGCTGCATCTTCTTCACTTCATCTACTACTCTGCACCTCCTGCTGCTGCATATCCTCCTTCTGCATCTCCGGATGAATCGCCTGTAGCATCTCCTGCTTCTTCATTTCCTGCTGCTACATCTCGTAGTTCATATGATGCTGCTGCATCACCTGTTACTTCTGCTGCTGCTGCATTCCCTGCTGCATCTCCTGATGCCGCAGCTCCTTCTGCATCTCCTTCTGTGTCTCCTGCTACTACATCCCCTGCTGCTGCATTTCCTGCTGAATCTCCTGATGCTGCAACTCCTTCTACATCTTCTGCTGCTGCATCTCCTGCGGAATCTGCTGCTGCTGCATCTCCTGTTGCGCCTGTTTCTGATGCATCTGCGGCTACATCTCTGCTGCTGCATCTCTTGCTGCATTTCCTGCTTCATCTGCTGATGCATCTGCTGCTGCTCTATGTCCTGCTACATCTCGTCATGCTGCACATCCTGCTGCATCTGCTGAAGATTCTCTTCCTATTGCTTCTCCTGCTGAATCTGCATTTCCTGCTGCATCTGCTTCTGCATCTCCTGCTGATGCATCACCTGCTGAATTAGCTGCTGCTGCATCTGCTTCTACATGTACGTTATAACTTTCTACATTTGCTGCCTCCTCTCCTGCTTCATCTGCTGATGCACCTCCTGCTGCTGCATCTCCTGCTTCATCTTCAGCTGCTGCATCTCTGGCTTCGTTACCTCATATGTCATATCCTGCTGCATCTGCTGCAGTATTTCCTGCTGCAGTATCTGTTGATTCTGCATCTACTGCTGCATTTTCTACTGGCTGGAGAACAAATCTTATGAGGAGCGGCTGAGAGAGCTGGGGTTGTTCAGCCTGGAGGAGAGGAGGCTGAGGGGAGACCTTATTACTCTCTACAACTACCTGAGGGGAGGTTGTGGAGAGGAGGGTGCTGGCCTCTCCTCCCAAGTGACAGGGGACAGAACGAGAGGGAATGGCCTCAAGCTCCGCCAGGGGAGATTTAGGCTTGAGATTAGGAAAAAGTTCTTCACGGAGAGGGTGGTTAGGCATTGGAACGGTCTGCCAAGGGAGGTGGTTGAGTCGCTGGAGGTGTTTAAGGTTAGGGTAGATGAGGTGCTTAGGAGCATGATTTAGGGATTGGTGGGAATGGTTGGACTCGACGATCCAGTGGGTCTCTTCCAACCTGGTTATTCTGTGATCTGCTGCTGCTCTGCTGCTGCTTCATCTCCTGCCAAATCTCCTGCTACATATCCTGCTGATGCACCTCCTAATGCATCTCATGATAATGCTTCATCTCCTGCTACTACATCTCCTGCTGCATTTCCTGCTGCATCTTCTGCTGCTGCATCTTCTGCTGCTGCATCTCCTGCTGATGAGTCAGATGCAGCATCTCTTGCTCTTGCATCTCCTGCTGCATCTCCTGCTGCTGCATTACCTGCTCTATCTCCTCCTACTGCATCTCCTCCTGCTGCATATCTTGCTTCTCTATATACTGCTGCCTTTCCTGCTGCTGCATCTGCTGCTGCTGAATCTCTTTCTGCATCTCCTTCTTCTGAATCTCCTGCTGCTCTATCACCTTCTGCATCGACTCCTGCTGCATGTCCTGCTGCTGCATCGACACCTGCTGCACCTGCTTCTGCATCTCCTGCTGATGCATCTCCTGATGCTGCATCTCCTTCTGCTGAATCTCCTCCTGAATCTCCGGTGGCATCTCATGCTGCTACATATCCTACTACATCTCCTGACATATCTCCTTCCGAATATGCATCTCCTGCTGCTTCTCCTGCTGCTGAATCTCCTGCTGCTGCATCCCCTCCTGCTGAATCTCCTGCTGCTGCGTCTGCTGCATCATCTCCTCTTTCTCCACAACATGCTGTATCTCCTGGTGCTGCATCATATCATGCTGCTGCATATGTTGAAGAATCTTTTCCTACTGCATCTTCTGCTGAATCTTCGTTTCCTGCTGCATCTGCTTCTGCATCTCCTCCTGCATCTGCTGCTGCTTCTCCTGCTGCTGCATCAGTTACTGCAGAATCTCCTGATGAATCTCCTGCGGCATCTCATGCTTCTACATATCATGCTGAATCTCCTGCTGCATCTCCTTCTGAATATGCATTTCCTGATGCATCTCCACATGCTGCGTTTGCTTCTGCATCTCCTGCTGCATCTCCTGCTGCTGAATCGCCTGATGTCGTGTCTGCTGCTGAATATCCTTTCTCTGCTGTTTAATCCCCTGCTGCATCGGCATCTGCTGCATCTCCTACTGCTGCATCACCTTCTGCATGTGCTGCTGCAACATCTACTTCTGCTGCATTTCCTGTTGCTTCATCTGCCTGTGCTGCACCTCCTGCAACATCTGCTTCTGCATCTCCTGCTGCTGCACCTCCTGCTGCATCTCCGTCTGAATCTCTTGGTGCTGTATTTCCTGCTGATGCATATTCTGCTTCATCTCCTGCTGCTGCATCTGCTGATACTGCATGGGGTGCTGCATCTCCATAGCCATACTGGTGTTACCGTTCACTAGCCTAGAGGGGAAGTTCGATAAATCTTGGTTTGCAATGATTGCGCTCTAAGAGAATACATCCACAAGCAGACGCATTCCATGCTAACATCTTCCCTGTTGGAGATATTCTCTTTTCCTAAAAAGAGTTATTAGGCTTTATTAAGTCGCTAATAACTAGCCTACGCGAAAACATTGCGTTTTTCCTGCTTTGCGGCTGGCAGTGACAGGACTTTATGAAAAGATCCTAACGAGAGCCAGAATGTTAATGTAGCAGCTTGCCTGCGGTACTTGTGCTGAACGATCTCAAATCTTGAAATGAGGCTTTAATAGCCATTCTGATCTTACAGCTCATAAGCCTAGAGTGAAAGTTCTACAAGTCGTCTTTTGCAGTAACAGCGCTAGAAGAGAAAATATTAATAAGCGGTGTAGTTTCAGGCCAGCATCTGCACTGCCTGAAATACTTACTTTTCCATAAGCGCGTTAACAGGCGCAGTTAAGTCACAATTCATTTCCCTAAACTAAAATGGGTTAGTCGTGCTTCACAGCCTGCAGCGAAAGCGCTATAAGAGAAGACTCTAACGAGAACCAGCATTTGATGGTAGAAGCTTCCTTGTGGTACTTGTGCTAAACCCTCTGAAATTTTGAAGTGTCACTTTACTAGGTGATGATATACTTCAGAAGACTAGAATGAAACTTCTGGAAGTCGTACTTTGCAGTGAAAGTGCTATAAGAGAAGACATTCAGAAGCAGCAGCATTCCATACTACCACCTTCCCTGCAGCCGATGTTCACTGTTCCGAAAGCGCGTTATTCGGTGAAGTAAAGTAACTGTTCTATACCCTATACTAAAATATTGTGTTAGTCGTGCTTTTCAGCTTGCAGTTAAGCGCTTCCAGAGAAGACTAACGAGAGCCAGCATGTGATTGTAGCAGCTTCCCTGCCGTACTTGTTCTGAACGATTAGAAATTTTGAAGTGACGCTTTAATACCCATTCTGATGTTACAGGACACGAGACGAGACTGAAAGTTCTACAAGTCTTTCTTTGCAATGAAAGCGTTATAAGAGAAGACATTCAGAAGCAGCAGCGCTCCAACCTAGCATCTTCCATAAGGGCTTTACTCACTTTTCCTAAAGCTCCTCAAGAGTTAAATCACAATTCCGTAATCAATACTAAACGTTTCGTAAGGCGTGCTTTGCAGCTTGCAGTGAAAGCGATTAAAGAGAAGACTTTAATGAGAGCCAGTATTTCATCGTAGCTTCTTCCCTGCGGTACTTGTGCTGAACGCTCTGCTATTTTCAAGTGACGCTTTAATAGCCGTTCTGATGTTAAAGTACACAAGCGTATAATCAAACTTCTACAAGTCTCACTTTACAGTGAAAGTGCTCTAAGAGAAGACATTCAGAAGCAGCAGCATTCCATGCTAGCATCTTCCCTGTGGGCGTTATTCGATTTCCATAAAGCGCCTCAATAGGGGCAGTTAAGTCATGAGATGAGGCAGGAGATGCAAGAGCAGACGATGCAGCACCAAGAGATACAGCAGGAGATGCAACACCAGAAGATGCAGCACCAAGAGATGCAGCAGCACATGCAGTATCAGCAGATGCAGCAGCAGGAGATGAAGCAGAATATGCATCAGCAGGAAATACAGCACCAAGAGATTCAGACGGAGATGCAGCAGGAGGTGCAGCAGCAGGAGGTGCGGAAGCAGATGTTGCAGGAGGTGCAGCACAGGCAGATGAAGCAACAGGAAATGCAGCAGAAGTAGATGTTGCAGCAGCACATGCAGAAGGTGATGCAGCAGTAGGAGATGCAGCAGATGCAGATGCAGCAGGGGATTCAACAGCAGAGAAAGGATATTCAGCAGCAGACACGACATCAGGAGATTCAGCAGCAGGAGATGCAGCAGGAGATGCAGAAGCAAACGCAGCAGTAGGAGAGGCAGCATGTGGAGATGCATCAGGAAATGCATATTCAGAAGGAGATGCAGCAGGAGATTCATCAGGAGATTCTGCAGCAACTGATGCAGCAGCAGGAGAAGCAGCAGGAGATGCAGAAGTAGATGCAGCAGGAAATGAAGAATCAGCAGAAGATGCAGTAGGAAGAGATTCTTCAACATATGCAGCAGCCTGATATGATGCAGCAACGGGAGATACAGCAGGTGGTGGAGAAAGAGGAACTGATGCAGCAGACGGAGCAGGAGATTCAACAGAAGGAAATGCAGCAAGAAATCAGCCAAAGATGCAGCAGCAGGAGATGCAGGAAAAGAAGATGCAGCCACACCAGAGACAGCAGTAGGTTCAGCAGGAGTTGCAGCAGTAGGAGATGAAGAGGCAGGATATTCAGCAGGAGGAGATGCAGCATCAGGAGATTCAGCAGGAGATGCATCAGCAGGAAATGCATCAGCAGATTGTGCAGAAGGAAATTCAGTAGAAAAGGCAGCAGGAGATTCAGTAGAAAAGGCAGCAGGAGATGCAGTAGGAGATATAGAAGGAGATTCAGCAGCAGGGGATATAGTAGGAGATGCAGCAGCAGATACATCAGCAGGAATTGTAGCAGGAGATGCTGGAGGAGATTCTGCAGAAGACGATTCATTAGGAGATGCAGCAGGAGATGAAATAGCAACATAGGCATCAGCAGTTACAGCAGGAAGTGCAGCAGGAGATTCAGCAGGAGATGTAGCAGCAGGAGAAGCAGCGGCAGATGCCTTCAACAGAATATGCAGCTGAAATGCAGAAGCACTAGATGCATCCGTAGAAGATTGAGCAGCAGATGCCGCAAGAAATGGAGATGCTTCTGTAGATGCATCCGCAGTGGATGCAGCAGGAGATGAAGCAGCAGGCTATACAGCAGTAGGAGATGGAGGAGGATATCAATTAGAAGGAGATGCAGCCGCAGCAAATGTAGCAGGAGATGCAGCAGTACATGAGGCATCAGGAAATGGAGCAGCAGATTAAGGAAATGCAGCAGCAGGAAATGCAGCGGCAGATGCAGAGACAGCAGATGCAGCAGAAATAGATGCTGCAGCAGATGCATCAGGAGATGCAGATTCAGTAGGAGATGTAGCAGCAGAAGATGCTGCAGCAGATGATGCAGCAGGAGATGTAGCAGAAGGAAATGCAGCAAGATATGCTGCAGGAGAAGATGCAGTAGGATATGAAGCAGGGGATGAGGCAGCAGGAGATGCAGCCGGAGATGCATATTCAGCAGTAGATTCAGCAGAAACTTCTGAAGGAGATGCAGCATCAGGAGATTTAGCAGGAGATGCAGCAGTAGATGAAGCAGCAGCATATGTGACAGCAGAAGCACCAGATGGAGCAGAAAGTGATGCAGCAGGGGATGGAGGAGCAGATGCAACGGGAAATGGTGCATCAGGAGCTGCATCCACAGATGCATGAGCATAGGATGCATCAGGAGATGTAGCAGCAGGAGATACAGCAGCTGGTGATGCCACAGGAGATGCAGCAGGAGATGCAATACCAGAAAATGCAGCACCCAGAGATGAAGAAGGAGATGCAGCAGCACATGCAGTATCAGCAGATGCAGCAGCAGGAGGTGTAGCAGCAGGAAATACAATAGGAATAGATGCAGAATGTAATGCAGCAGCAGGAGATGCAGCAGGAGATGCAGCAGCAGGAGGTGTAGCAGCAGGAAATACAATAGGAATAGATGCAGAAAGTAATGCAGCAGCAGGAGATGAAGCAGCAGATGCAGCAGCAGGAGGTGTAGCAGCAGGAATTACAATAGGAATAGATGCAGAATGTAATGCAGCAGCAGGACTTGAAGCAGAATATGCATCAGCAGGAAATGCAGCACCAAAAGTTTCAGATGGAGATGCAGCAGGAGGTGCAGCAGCAGGAGATGCAGATTCAGATGTTTCAGCAGGTACAGCACCAGCAGATGCAGCAACAGGAGTTGCAGTAGAAGGAGATGCTGCAGTAGCACATGCAGAAGGTGATGCAGCAGTAAGAGATGCAGCAGCAGCAGATGCAGCAGGAGATTCAGCAGCAGGAGATTTGGCATGATATGTAGAAGCATGAGATGCCGCAGGAGATTCATCAGGAGATTCAACAGCAACTGATGCAGCAGCAGGAGAAGCAGCAGGAGATGCAGGAGGAGATGTAGAAGCAGATGCAGCAGGAAACGAAGATTCAGCAGAAGATGCAGTAGGAAGAGATTCTTCAACATATGCAGCAGCATGATAATGATGCAGCACCAGGAGATACAGCAGGTTGTGTAGAAAGAGGAGATGATGCAGCAGACGCAGCAGCAGGAGATTCAGCAGGAGGGGATGCAGCAGCAGGAGATTCAGCAGCAGGAGAAGCAGAAGGAGATGCATATTCAGAAGGAGATACGACAGGAGATGTAGTAGGATATGTAGCAGCATGAGATGCCGCCGGAGATTGAGGAGGAGATTCAGCAGAAGGAGATGCAAGAGCAGGAGATGCATCAGCAGGAGATGCAGCAGCAGATCCAGCAGGAGTCGATGCAGCAGCAGGACATGCAGCAGGAGTCGATGCAGAAGGTGATAGAGCAGCTGGAGTTTCAGAAGAAGGAGATGCAGAAAGAGATTCAGCAGCAGGAGATGCAGCAGCAGGAAAGGCAGCAATATATAGAGAAGCAGGATATGCAGCAGGAGGAGATGCAGTAGGAGGAGATAGAGCAGGTAAGGCAGCAGCAGGAGATGCAGCAGGAGATGCAAGAGCAAGAGATGCAGCATCAGACCCATCAGCAGGAGATGCAGCAGCAGAAGATGCAGCAGCAGAAGATGCAGCAGGAAATGCAGCAGGAGATGTAGTAGCAGGAGATGAAGCATTATCATGAGATGCATTAGGAGGTGCATCAGCAGGATATGTAGCAGGAGATTTGGCAGGAGATGAAGCAGCAGCAGAGCAGCAGCAGATCACAGAATAACCAGGTTGGAAGAGACCCACTGGATCGTCGAGTCTAACCATTCCCACCAATCCCTAAATCATGCTCCTAAGCACCTCATCTACCCTAACCTTAAACACCTCCAGCGACTCAACCACCTCCCTTGGCAGACCGTTCCAATGCCTAACCACCCTCTCCGTGAAGAACTTTTTCCTAATCTCAAGCCTAAATCTCCCCTGGCAGAGCTTGAGGCCATTCCCTCTCGTTCTGTCCCCTGTCACTTGGGAGGAGAGGCCAGCACCCTCCTCTCCACAACCTCCCCTCTGGTAGTTATAGAGTAATAAGGTCTCCCCTCAGCCTCCTCTTCTCCAGGCTGAACAACCCCAGCTCTCTCAGCCGCTCCTCATAAGATTTGTTCTCCAGCCAGTAGAAAATGCAGCAGTAGATGCAGGATCAGCAGATACTGCAGCAGGAAATACTGCAGCAGATGCAGCAGGATATGACATATGAGGTAACGAAGCCAGAGATGCAGCAGCTGAAGATGAAGCAGGAGATGCAGCAGCAGGAGGTGCATCAGCAGATGAAGCAGGAGAGGAGGCAGCAAATGTAGAAAGTTATAACGTACATGTAGAAGCAGATGCAGCAGCAGCTAATTCAGCATTGATGCATCAGCAGGAGATGCAGAAGCAGGACGTGCATCAGCAGATGAAGCAGGAGAGGAGGCAGCAAATGTAGAAATTTATAACGTACATGTAGAAGCAGATGCAGCAGCAGCTAATTCAGCAGGTGATGCATCAGCAGGAGATGCAGAAGCAGATGCAGCAGGAGAAGCAATAGGAAGAGAATCTTCAGCAGATGCAGCAGGATGTGCAGCATGACGAGATGTAGCAGGACATAGAGCAGCAGCAGATGCATCAGCAGATGAAGCAGGAAATGCAGCAAGAGATGCAGCAGCAGAGATGTAGCCGCAGATGCATCCAAAAACAGATGCAACAGGAGATGCAGCAGCAGCAGATTCCACAGGAGATGCATCAGCAGAAGATGTAGAAGGAGTTGCAGCACCAGGAGATTCAGCAGGAAATGCAGCAGCAGGGGATGTAGTAGCAGGAGACACAGAAGGAGATGCAGAAGGAGCTGCGGCATCAGGAGATGCAGCAGGGAATGCAGCAGCAGCAGAAGTAACAGGTGATGCAGCAGCATCATATGAACTACGAGATGTAGCAGCAGGAAATGAAGAAGCAGGAGATGCTACAGGCGATTCATCAGGAGATGCAGAAGGAGGAGATGCAGCAGCAGGAGGTGCAGAGTAGTAGATGAAGTGAAGAAGATGCAGCAGAAAGAAATATAGCAGGAGATTCAGCCACAGTAAATGCAGCAAGAGAGAAAGTAGCATCAGATGCAGCATCAGCTGCAGCTTCAGATGCAGCAGAAGGAGATGCAGCAGCAGGAGATCTATCAGGAGATGCAGCAGCAAATTCAGCAGATGCAGCAGTAAATGCAGATGAATATTCAGGAGCAGGACGTACAGAAGGAGATGCAGCAGCACATGCCATATCAGCAGATGCAGCAGTAGGATATGCAGCAGCAGGAGTTGAAGCAGCAGTAGTTGAAGTAGAATATGCATCAGCAGGAAATGCAGCACCAACAGATTCAGATGGAGATGCAGCAGGAGGTGCAGCAGCAGGAGATGCAGAAGCAGATGTTGCAGGAGGTGCAGCACAGGCAGATGAAGCAACAGGAGATGCAGCAGAAGGAGATGCCGCAGCAGCACATGCAGAAGGTGATGCAACAGTAGGAGACGCAGCAGATGCAGATGCAGCAGGAGATTCAGCAGCAGGAGATTCAGCAGCAGGAGATTCAGCATGATATGTAGAAGCATGAGATGCCGGAGGAAATTGATCAGGTGTTTCAGCAGCAACTGATGCAGCAGCAGGAGAAGCAGCAGGAGATGCAGCAGCAGCAGGAGATGCAGAAGCAGATGCAGCAGGAAATGAAGATTCAGCAGAAGATGCAGTAGGAAGAGAGAAAGTAGCATCAGATGCAGCAGCAGGTGCACCATCAGATGCATCAGCAGGAGATGCAGCAGCAGGAGATCTATCAGGAGATGCAGCAGTAGATGAGGCAGCAGCAGATGCAGCAGAAAATTCAGCATATGCAGCTGTAGTAGATTCATAAAGAGCTGCAGCAGGAAATGCAGATGAATATGCAGCAGCAGGAGGTGCATCTGCAGGTGATGCAGAAGAACATGCAGCAGGTGATGCTCAAGGAGATGCAGCAGGAGATGCAGAACGAGATGAAGCAGCAAGATATGCAGCAGAAAGAGATGACGCAGAAGATGCTTCAATAGAAAGTGCAACATGAGATATAGCAGGAGATGCAGCAGCAGACGAAGCAAAAGGAGATGCAGAAAGAGGAGATGCAGCAGCAGGACATGGATCAAGAGATGAAGCAGCAGGAGATTCATTAGGAGATGCAGTAGCAGGATATGAAACAGCAGGAGCTATAGTAGCAGGAAATGCAGCATGAAATGCAGCAGGATGAGATGAAGCAGCAGGGGATGTACTAGGAGATGCAGAAGTAGCAGATAGAGCAGGAGATGCTGTAGCAGGAGATGCAGAAGCAGATGTAGCAGCAGGAGATGCAGCAGCAGGAGATGCAGCAGCAGGAGATGCAACAGGAGATGCAGTGGGAGGAGATTCAGCAGGAGATGCAGCAGGAGGAGATGCAACAGGAAATGTAGCAGGAGGAGGTACAGCAGAACCAGATGCAGCCGTATATGCAACAGAAAGAGATGAATAAGAGATGCAGCAGCAATTGATGCAGCAGGAGATGCTGGAGCCGGAGATGCAGAAGTAGAGGCAGAAGGAGGAGATGCAGCAGGACATGCATCAGATGGAGATGCAGCAAAACATACATCAGCAGGAGACACAAGAGCAGGATATGAGGCATGAGATGCACCCGCAGCAGAAGCAGCAGCAGATGCAGAACCATAGGCAGCAGAACATGCAGAACCATATGCAGCAGGAGATACAGCAGCAGATGAAGCAGTAGATGCAGCTGGAGATGTAGCATCACCAGAAGCAGCAGCAGATGCAGCAGCAAAGGATGCAGGATGAGATGCAGAAAGAATTGCATCAGCATGAGAAGCAGCTGGAAATTCAGTAGGATATGCAACAGCAAGAGATTTGGCAACAGCAGATGCAGCAGGATATGCAGCAGCAGATGCAGCTGCATGAGGTGTATCAGCAGGAGATGTAGCAGGAGATGCATATTCAGCAGGTGATGCACCAGGATATGCAGCAGGAGATTCAAGAGAAGGAAATGCAGCAGGAAATCAGCCGGAGATGCAGCAGCAGGAGATGCAGGAAAAGAAGATGCGGCCGCACCAGAGACAGCAGCAGATTCAGCAGGAGTTGCAGACGCAGGAGATGAAGAGGCAGGAGATTCAGCAGCAGAAAATGCAGAGGCAGAAGATTCAGCAGCAGGAGATGCATCAGCAGGAAATGCATCCTCAGATTGTGCAGCAGGAAATTCCGTAGGAGATTCTGCAGCTGGAGATTCAGTAGAAAAGGCAGCAGGAGATTCAGTAAAAAATGCAGCAGGAGATGCAGTAAGAGATACAGAAGGAGATTCAGCAGCAGGGGATATAGTAGGCGATGCAGCAGCAGATACATCAGCAGGAATTGTAGCAGGAGATGCTGGAGGAGATTCTGCAGAAGAAGATTCAGCAGGAGATGCAGCAGGAGATGAAATAGCAACATATGCATCAGCAGTATACAGCAGGAAGTGCAGCAGGAGATTCAGCAGGAGATGTAGCAGCAGGAGATGCAGCCGCAGATGCCTTTAAGTTGACATGCAACTGAAATGCAGAAGCACTAGATGCATCCGTAGAAGACTGAGCAGCAGATGCAGCAGGAAATGGAGATGCTTCTGCAGATGCATCCGCAGAGGATGCAGCAGGAGATGAAGCTGCAGGCTATACAGCAGAAGGAGATGAAGCAGCAAATGCAGCAGCAGGAGATGCACAAGGGCATCAAGTAGAAGGAGATGCAGCAGCAGCAAATGTAGCAGGAGATGCAGCAGTACATGAAGCATCAGGAAATGGAGCAGCAGATTAAGGAGATGGAGCAGCAGATTAAGGTGATGTAGCAGCAGGAAATGCATCAGAATATGCAGAGGAGGTAATGCAGTAGGTGATACAGCAGCAGCAGGTGATGCAGCTGCAGAGGCAGCAGATACAGCAGCAATGGATACAGCAGCATATCATCAGTAGATGCAGATTCAGTAGGAGATGTAGCAGCAGAAGATGCTGCAGAAGAAGTTGCAGCAGGAGATGCAGCAGAAGGAAATGCAGTAAGATATGCTGCAGGAGGAGATGCAGTAAGATATGAAGCAGGAGATGCAGCAGCGGGAGATGCAGCAGTAGATGAAGCAGTAGCATATGCAACAGCAGATGCACCAGATAGAGCAGAAAGAGATGCAGCAGCGTATGGAGGAGCAGATGCAACGGGAAATGGTGCATCAGGACATGCATCCGCAGATGCATGAGCCCAGGATGCTTCAGGAGATTTAGCAGCAGGAGATACAAAAGTAGGTGATGCCGCAGGAGATGCAGCAGGAGATGCACTACAAGAAGATGCAGCACCAAGAGATGCAGCCGGAGATGCAGCAGCATATGCAGTATCAGCAGATGCAGCAGCAGGAGATGAAGCAAGAGTTGCAGCAGCAGGAGATGCAGCAGCCGGAAATACAAGAGGAATAGATGCAGAAGGTAATGCAGCAGCAGGAGTTGAAGCAGAATATGCATCAGCAGGAAATGCAGCACCAAGAGATACAGCAGCAGATGCAGCAGCAGATGAAGCAACAGGAGATGCAGCAGTAGGAGATGCAGCAGCAGCAGATGCAGCAGGAGATTCAGCAGCAGGAGATTCAGCATGATATGTAGAAGCATGAGATGCCGCAGGAGATGCATCAGGAGATTCAGCAGCAACTGATGCAGCAGCCGAAGATGCATCAGGAAATGCAGCAGCAGTAGGTGCAGCAGGAGATGCAGTAGCATGAGTTGAAGCATTATCATGAGCTGCATTAAGAGGTGCAGCAGCAGGATATGTAGCAGGATATTTGGCAGGAGATGAAGCAGCAGCAGAGCAGCAGCAGATGCAGCAGGAAATGCAACAGTAGACACAGAAGCAGGAGTTGCTGGAGCAGGAAATACTGCAGCAGATGCAGCAGGAGATGATATATCAGGTGATGAAGCCACAGATGCATCAGTTGAAGATGAAGCAAGAGATGCAGCAGCAGGGCGTGCATCAGCAGATGCATCAGGAGATGAGGCAGCAAAAGCAGAACGTTATAACGTACATGTAGAAGCAGATGCAGCAGCAGCTAATTCGGCAGGAGATGCAGCTTCAGGAGATTCAGCAGGAAATGCAGCAGCAGGGGATGTCGTAGCAGGAGACACAGAAGGAGTAGCAGAAGGAGCTGCAGCATCAGGAGATGTATCAGGGAATGCAGCAGCAGCAGTAGTAACAGGAGATGCAGCAGCATCATATGCACTAGGAGATGTAGCAGCAGGAAATGAAGAAGCAGGAGATGCTACAGGCGATTCAGCTGGAGATGCAGAAGGAGGATATGCAGCAGCAGGAGGTGCAGAGTAGTAGATGAAGTGAAGAAGATGTAGCCGAAGGAAATATAGCAGGAGATTCAGCCGCAGTAAAATGCAGCGAGAGAGAAAGTAGCATCAGATGCAGCAGAAGGAGATGCAGCAGCAGGAGATCTATCAGGAGATGCAGCAGCAGGATATGCAGCAGAAGGAGATGACGCAGGAGATGCTTCAATAGAAGGTGCAACATGAGATACAGCAGATAAAGATGCAGCAGCAGACGAAGCAGAAGGAGATGCAGAAACAGGAGATGCAGCAGCAAGACATGGATCACGAGATGAAGCAGCAGCAGGAGATGAAGCTTCTGGAGATTAATTAGGAGATGCAGTAGCAGGATATGAAGCAGCAGGAGATATAGCAGCAGGACGTGCAGCATGAGATGCAGCAGTATGAGATGAAGCAGCACGGGATACATCAGGAGATGCAGCAGCAGCAGATACAGCAGGAGATGCCATAGCCGGAGATGCAAAAGGAGATGATGCAGCAGCAGGAGATGCAGCAGCAGGAGATGCAGCAGGAAGAGATTAAGCAGGAGATGCAGCAGGAGGAGGTGGAACAGGAGATGAAGCAGGAGGAGGTACAGCAGCAGCAGATGCAGCAGCAGATGCAGCAGCAGATGCAGCAGAAGGAGATGCATAAGAGATGCAGTAGCAATTGATGAAGCAGGAGATGCTGGAGCCAGAGATGCCAAAGAAGTAGATGCAGAAGAAGTAGATGCAGAAGCAGGAGATGCAAGAGTAAATGCATCAGCAGGAGATGCAGCAAAACATACATCAGCAGGAGACACAGCAGCAGGATATGAGGCAGGAGATGCACCAGCAGAAAATGCAGCAGGAGATGCTTCAGGAGATTAAACAGGAGATGCTGCAGCAGGTGATGCAGCAGCAGATGCAGCAGCAGGAAATTTTGCAGGGCTTGCAGCAGTAGGTGAAGCAGCACTAGATGAAGCATCATATGCTGCAGATGCAGCAGCAGAGGATGCAGCAGGAAGAGATGGAGCAGGAGATAGATCAGCAGCAGATGCACCAGCAGAGGCCGCAGCAGTAGATGCAGCAGGACATATAGAAAAGTATGAGGCAGCAGGAGATGTAGGAGATGCAGCAGTAGATGAAGTAGCGGTAGATGCAGCAGCCGTTGCAGCAGGAAATGCAGCAGGAGATGCAGCAGCATGAAATGCAGCAGCAGGAGCTGCAGCCGCAAATGCATTCAGCAGCATATGCAGTAGGAGATGCAGCAGCAGGTGATTCAGTAGCAGGAGATTCAGCAGCAGATGTAGCAGGATATGCGGCATCAGTAGATACATCCGCAGATGCATCAGCAGAGCATGTAGCAGGAGATACGGCAGCAGGAGATGCAGGAGTACATGAGATAGCAGCAGATACAAGAGCAGATTCAGGAAATGCAGCAGCAGGAGATGCAGCAGGAGATGAAGTAGAAATGTAGATACAAGTGCAGCAGGAGATGCAGCAGTAGGAGATGTAGCAGGAGATGCAGCAGTACATGAAGTAGCAGCAGATACACCAACAGATACAAGAGATGTAGCAGAGTAGATGCAGCAGGATATGAAACTGCAGAAGATATAGAAGGAGATGCAGCAGCAGGAGATGAAGCTGGAGATGCAGCAGGAGATGCAGCAGCAGGTGTAGCAGGAGATGTAGCAACACCAGAAGCAGCAGAAGATGCAGCAACATGTGATGCAGGATGAGACGCAGCAGGCACTGCAGCAGAAGGAGATGCTGCAGGAGATTCAGCAGGATATGCTACAGCAGATGCAGCAGCATGAGATGCATAGCAGGAGATGCAGCAGGAGATGAATTAGCAGGAGATGCAGCAATAGGTGAAGCAGCACCAGATGCAGCAGCATATGCTGAAGATGTATTAGGAGGAGATTAAGCGGGAGATCCAGCAGGAAGAGATGCAGCAGGATATGCAGAAAATGATAAAGCAGAAAGAGATGCATCAGGAAATACAGCAGCAGGAGATGCATCAGCAGGAAATGCAGCAGGACATGCACTAGTAGAAGATGCAGCAGGAGATGCAGCAGGAGACGCAGCTGGAGATGTAAAAGAGGATATGCACCATGATATACAGCAGCAGGAGATGCAACAAAAGATGAAACAGGAGGAGATGCAGGAGGAGAGGCAGCAGAGGAGATGCAGCAGAATCTAATGCTGCATCTCCTGCTGCTGCATCTCCTGCTGCTGCATCTCCTGCTGCATCTCCTGCTTCTGCCTCTTATCCTGCTAAATCTCCTCCTGCATCAGCTGATGCATTTCCTGCATCTCCTGCGGCTACATCTGCTGGTGCATCTCCTGCTTCTCTATCTTCTCCTGCATCTCCTGCTGAATCACATGATGCCTTTCCTGCTGCCGCATCTCCTGCTTCTGCATATCCTTTTGCATGTCTTGCTGCCACATCTCCTGCTTCTGCCTCTCCTACTCCTGCATCTCTGCTGCTGCATTTCCTGCTCCTGCTTCTCCTGATGCATCTGCTGTTGCATCTTCTGCAGCATCTTCTATTGCTTCAACTCCAGATGCTGCATCTCCTGCTGCATCTGCTGGTACTGCATCTTATCTTGCCACATCTCCTGCTCCATTTCTTTGTGCATCTGCTGCTGCTGCTCTATCTTCTGCTGCTGCATCTCCTGCTGATGCGTCTGCTGTTGCATCTCCTGCTGCAGAATCTCCGGCTGTAGAATCTCCGGCTGCATCTTCTGCTTCTGCATCTCCTGCTACTGGGTCTGCTGCATCATCTCCTCCTGCCTCTTCGCCTACAGCATCTCCTTCTGTATCTCGTGCTACATCTCATGAAGCTGTACCTGCTGAAGCATCTCTTCCTGCTGCATCTCCTGATGAATAGGCATCTATTGATGCATATGCTTCTGCTTCATCTCCTGCTGCTGCAGCTCCTACTGAATCTGCTGTTGAATATCTTCCTGTATCTGCAGCGGCTGCATCTCCTGCTGCTGCATCATCTCCTGCTGCATCTCCTGATTCATCTATTACTGCATCTGCAGTATTTTCTGCTGCATCTGCTGCTGCTTCATATACTGCTTCATCTCCTACTACTGCATCTCCTTCTGCATCTCCTGCTGCATCTCCTGCTGAATCTAATCCTACCACATCTCCTGCTGCATCTCCTGCCGCTGTATTTCCTGATGCATTTAGTGATGCTGCATCTCCACCTGCTGCACCTACTCCTGCTGAACTCCTGCTGATGCATCTTCTGCTGATGCATAACTTGCTGCATCTCTGACTGCTGCATCTCCTGCTGCTGAATCTCCTGCTGCTGCATCTCATGCTGCATCTCCTGCTGCTACCTCTCCTCCTGCTAAATCTTCTCCTGCTAAATCTCCTCCTGCATCAGCTGATGCATTTCCTGCATCTCCTGCGGCTGCATCTTCTGCTTCTGCATCTCCTGCTACTGGGTCTGCTGCATCATCTCCTCTTGCCTCTTCGCCTACAGCATCTCCTTCTGTATCTCGTGCTACATCTCATGAAGCTGTACCTGCTGAAGCATCTCTTCCTGCTGCATCTCCTGATGAACAGGCATCTATTGATGCATATGCTGCTGCTTCATCTCCTGCTGCTGCAGCTCCTACTGAATCTGCTGTTGAATATCATCCTGCATCTGCAGCAGCTGCATCTCCTGCTGCTGCATCATCTCCTGTGTAATCTCCTGATTCATTTCCTACTGCTGCATCTGCAGTATTTTCTGCTGCATCTGCTGCTGCTTCATATACTGCTTCATCTCCTACTACTGCATTTCCTTCTGCTTCTCATTCTGCATGTCCTGATGCTACAGCTCCATTTGCTACATCTCCTACTGCATCTCCTGCTGCTGAATCTCCCGCTGCATCTCCTGATTCATCTCCTACTGCTGCATCTGCAGTATTTTCTGCTGCATCTCCTGCTGCATCTCCTGCTGAATCTAATGCTACCACATCTCCTGCTGCATTTCCTGATGCTGCATCTCCACCTGCTGCACCTTCTGCTGCTCAACTCCTGCTGATGCACCTTCTGCTGATGCATAACCTGCTGCATCTCTGACTGCTGCATCTCCTGCTGCTGAATCTCCTGCTGCTGCATCTGCTGCAGGATCTTCTTCTTCTGCCTCTCATGCCACATCTCCCGCTGATGCATCTCCTGCTTCTCTATATCTTGCTCAATCTACTGCTGCTGCATCTCCAGCTGCATCTCCTGCTGCTGCATCTCTTGCATCTTTTGGTGCATCTGCTGTAGATTAATCTACTGCTGCATCTCCTCTTGCTTCATCTTCTGATTTTTTCATGTCCTTCTGCATCACCTGATGCTCCATCTGCTGCTGCTGCATACACTGCTGCATCTTCTGCTGCTGAATTCACTTCTGCTGCATCTGCTGCTGCATCACCTTCTACTGAATCCCCTGCTGCATCTCCTGCTGCTGCATCCACTGGTACATCTCCTAATGCTGCATCTCCTGCTGCTGCACCTCCTGATGCATCTCCTCCTGCTGCTTCTCCTACTGCTTCATCTCCTGCATCTGCTGCTGCATGTGCTGCTGCATCTCCTGCTTCTCTATGTCCTCCTCCTCCATCTCCACCTGCATCTGTTGCTGCTGCATCCTCTGCTGAACCTCCTGCTGCTGCATCTCCTTCTGCAACTCCTTCTAATGCATCAGCAGATTCATCTGATGATGCATCTCACCTGCTTCATCTCCTGATGCTGAATCTCCTGCTCTTGCATACCCTGCTGCATCTACAGCTGCTTCTAAGCCTACTTCATCTACTGCTGCTGCATTACCTGCTGCTTCTGCTGCTGCATCTCCTCCTGAATTTCCTGCTGCTGCATCTCCTGCTGCTGCATCTCCTGCTTCATATCCTACTGCATCCACTCCTGCAGCATATCTTGCTACATTTCCTTCTCCTGCATCTCCTGGCGTATCATCTGCTGCAGCATCTGCTGCTGCTACATCTCCTACTGAATCTGCATCTCCTGATGCATCTCCTACTGCATCTATTCCTGCTGCATCTGCTGCCTCTGCATCACCTGCTGCATCACCTGCTGCTGCATATTCTGCTGCATTTCCTGCTGCTGCTTAATCTGCTGCTCCATTTTACTGCTGCTTAATGTACTGCTGCATCTCCTGCTACATTTGCTGCTGCTGCATCTCCTTCTACTTCATGTCCTCCTGCATTTCCTGCTGCTGCATCTGCTGCTTCATCTCCTGCTGCTGTATAGCCTGCTGCTTCATCTCCTGCTGCATCCTCTGCGGATGCATCTGCAGATGCATCTCCATTTCTTGCGGCATCTGCTGCTCAATGTTCTACGGATGCATCTAGTGCTTCTGCATTTCAGCTGCATATTCTGTTGAAGGCATCTGCGGCTGCTTCTCCTGCTGCTACATCTCCTGCTGAATCTCCTGCTGCACTTCCTGACTGAATGCTGAATGTAACTGCTGATGCCTATGTTGCTATTTCATCTCCTGCTGAATCTTCTTCTGCAGAATCTCCTGCTGCATCTCCTGCTACAATTCCTTCTGATGTATCTTTTGCTGCATCTCCTGCTGCCTTTTCTACTGAATCTCCTGCTGCAGAATCTCCTACGGAATTTCCTGCTGCACAATCTGCTGATGCATTTCCTGCTGATGCATCTCCTGCTCAATCTCCTGATGCTGCATCTCCTGATGCTGAATCTCCTGCCTCTGCAGCTCCTGCTGAATCTGCTGCTGCATCTGGTTCGCCTGCATCCTCTTTTCCTGCATCTCCTGCTGCTGCATCTCCGGCTGATTTCCTGCTGCATGTCCTTCTCTTGAATCTCCTGCTGCATTTCCTGGTGCATCACCTGCTGAATATGCATCTCCTGATACATCTCCTGCTGATACACCTCATGCAGCTGCATCTGCTGCTTCATATCCTGCTGCATCTGCTGTTGCCAAATCTCTTGCTGTTGCATATCCTACTGAATTTCCAGCAGCATCGCCTGCTGATGCAATTCCTGATGCATCTCATCCTGCATTATTTGCTGCTGCATCTGCTTCTGCTTCTGGTGATGCTACATTTCCAGCTGCATCTGCTACTTCATCTGATGCTGTAACTACTGCTGCATATGGTTCTGCATGTTCTGCTGCATATGTTTCTGCATTATCTGCTGCATATGGTGCTGCATCTGCTGCTGCTTCTGCTGCTGGTGCATCACCTGCCTCATATCCTGCTCTTGTGTCTCCTGCTGATGTATGTTTTGCTGCATCTCCTGCTGATGAATGTCCTGCTGCATCTCCTTCTTCTGCATCTACTTCTTCTCCATCTCCGGCTCCAGAATCTACTGCTGCATCAATTGCTCCTGCATCTCTTATTGATCTCTTCTGCTGCATACACTGCTGCATCTGGTGCTGCTGTACCTCCTCCTGCTGCATTTCCTGTTTTATCTCCTCCTGCTGCATCTCCGGCTGACTCTCCTCCTACTGCATCTCCTGTTCCATCTCCTCCTTCTGCATCTCCTGCTGCATATTTTGCTGCATCTCCTGCTGCTGCATCTCCTGCTGCTGCATCTCCTTCTGCTACATCTCCTTCTACATCTCCTGCTACAGCATCTCCTTCTTTATCTGCTGTCTCTGCATCTACTGATACATCCCCTCCTGCTTCGTCTCATCCTGCTGCATCTCATGCTGCATCTCCTACGGCTATATCTCCTGCTGTTTCATATCCTGCTACTGCATCTCCTAATGAATCTCCTGCTGCTTCATCTCTTGATCCATGTCCTGCTGCTGCATCTCCTCTTTCTGCATCTCCTTTTGCTTCCTCTGCTGCTGCATCTCCTGCTGTATCTCATGTTGCAATTTCTATTGAAGCATCTCCTACGTCATCCCCTTATGCTGCATATCTTGCTGCTTATTCTCATTCTGCATCTCCCGCTGCATCTCCTTGAGCGTCACCTGCTGAATCTCCTTCTGCATCACCTGCAGATACATCTCCTGCTGTATCTCCTGCTTCTCCATATTCATCAGCATTTCCTGCTGCAGTTATTTATGAATCTACTACTGCTGCATCTGCGGAATTTGCTGCTGCATCTGCTGCTGCTTCATCTACTGCTGCATCTGCTGCTAAATCTCCTGCTGCTGCATCTCCTTCTGATGTTCCTGCTGAATCTACTGCTGAATATGCATCCCCTTCAGCATCTCTTGCTGCTGCATCTCCTGCTTCATATCCTGCTGCATCTCCTCCTGCAGCATATCTTGCTGCATTTCCTCCTGCTGCATGCCCTGCTGCATCATCTGCTGCAGCATCTTCTGCTGCTACATCTCCTACTGAATCTGCATCTCCTGATGCATCTGCTGCTGCATCTATTGCTGCTGCATCTGCTGCCTCTGCAGCTGCAGCTGCATCACCTGCTGATGCATCACCTGCTGCATTACCTCCTGCTGCATATTCTGTTGCAATTCCTGATGCTGCATCTACTTAATCTGCTGCTCCATTTCCTGCTGCTTCATGTACTACTGCATCTCCTGCTACATTTGCTGCTGCTGCATCTCCTTCCACTTGATGTCCTCCTGCATTTCCTGCTGCTGCATCATCTGCTTCATCTCCTGCTGCTGTATAGCCCGCTTCTGCATTTCATGCTGCTTCATCTCCTGCTCTTGCATCTCCTTCTGCTGAATCTCCTCCTGAATCTCTGGTGGCATCTCATGCTCCTCCATATCCTGCTACATCTCCTGACATATCTCATTCTGAATATGCATCTCCTGTTGCTTCTCCTACGGCTGAATCTCCTGCTGCTGAATCTCCTGCTGCTGCATCTCCTCCTGCTGCTGCATCTCCTGCTGCTGTGTCTGCTGCATCATCTCCTCTTTCTCCATAACCTGCTGTATCTCCTGTTGCTGCATCATATCATGCTGCTGCATATGTTGAAGAATCTCTTCCTATTGCATCTTCTGCTGATTCTTCATTTCCTGCTGCATCTGCTTCTGCATCTCCTGCTGTTGCTGCATCTGCTGCTGCTTCTCATGCTGCTGCATCAGTTACTGCTGAATCTCCTGATGAATCTCCTGCGGCATCTCATGCTTCTACATATCATTCTTAATGTCCTGCTGCTGAATCGCCTGCTGCATCTGCTGCTGCTACATCTCCTACTACTGCATTACATTCTGCATGTGCTTCTGCACCATCTCCTTCTGCTGCATCTCCTGTAGTTGCATCTGCTGGTGCTGCACCTGCTGCAACATCTGCTTCTGCATCTGCTGGTGCTGCACCTCCTGCTGCATCTCCGTCTGAGTCTTTTTGTGATGCATTTCCTGGTGATGCATATTCTGCTTCAAGTCCTGCTGCTGCATTACCTTCTGCTGCATTTTCTACTGAATCTCATGCTGCCTTTTCTACTGAATTTCCAGCTGCAGAATCTCCTACGGAATTTCCTGCTGCAGAATCTGCTGATGCATTTCCTGCTGATGCATCTCCTCCTGAATCTCCTGAAGCTGCACCTACTGCTGCTGAATCTCCTGCTGCTGCATCTTCTGCATCATCTCCTCTTTCTCCATAACCTGCTGTATCTACTGTTGCTGCATCATATCATGATGCTGCATATGTTGAAGAATCTCTTCCTAATGCATCTTCTGCTGATTCTTCATTTACTGCTGCATCTGCTTCTGCATCTCCTGCTGTTGCTGCATCTCCTGCTGCTTCTCCTGCTGCTGCATCAGTTGCAGCTGAATCTCCTGATGAATCTCCTGCAGCAACTCATGCTTCTACATATCATGCTGAATCTCCTGCTGCATCTCCTTCTGAATATGCATCTCCTGATGCATCTCCACCTGCTGCCATACCTACTGCTGCGTTTGCTTCTGCATCTCCTGCTGCTGAATCTCCTGATGTCGTGTCTGCTACTGAATATCCTTTGTCTGCTGCTGAATCTCCTGCTGCTGAATCTCCTGCTGCATCTCCTACTTCTGCATCACCTTCTGCATGTGCTGCTGCAGCATCTCCTTCTGCTGCATCTCCTGTTGCTTCATCTGCTGGTGCTGCACCTCCTGCAACATCTGCTTCTGCATCTCCTGCTGCTGAACCTCCTGCTGCATCTCTGTCTGAATCTCTTGGTGCTGCATTTCCTGTTGATGCATATTCTGCTTCAACTCCTGCTGCTTCAACTCCTGCTGCTGCATCTCCTGCTTTTACATCTGCTGATACTGCATGTGCTGCTGCATCTCTGACTGCTGCATCTCCTGCTGCAGCATATTCATCTGCATTTCCTGCTGCAGCTCTTATGTGAATCTACTGCTGCTGCATCTGCTGAATTTGCTGCTGTATCTCCTAATAGATCTTCTGCTGTTGCATCCCCTGCTACTGGGTCTGCTGCATCATCTCCTCCTGCCTCTTCGCCTACAGCATCTCCTTCTGTATCTCGTGCTACATCTCATGAAGCTGTACCTGCTGAAGCATCTCTTCCTGCTGCATCTCCTGATGAATAGGCATCTATTGATTCATCTGCTGCTACTTCATCTCCTGCTGCTGCAGCTCCTACTGAATCTGCTGTTGAATATCTTCCTGTATCTGCAGCGGCTGCATCTCCTGCTGCTGCATCATCTCCTGCTGCGTCTCCTGATTCATCTCCTACTGCTGCATCTGCAGTATTTTCTGCTGCATCTGCTGCTGCTTCATATACTGCTTCATCTCCTACTACTGCATCTCCTGCTGCATCTCCTGCTGCATCTCCTGCTGCATCTCCTGCTGAATCTAATTCTACCACATCTCCTGCTGCATCTCCTGATGCTGCATTTCCTGATGCATTTCCTGATGCTACATCTCCACCTGCTGCACCTCCTGCTGCTGAACTCCTGCTGCTGTATTTACTGATGCATTTCCTGATGCTACATCTCCTGATGCTGCACCTCCTGCTGCTGAAATCCTGCTGCTGCATTTTCTGCTGATGCATAACCTGCTGCATCTCTGACTGCTGCATCTCCTGCTGCTGAATCTCCTGCTGCTGCATCTGCTGGTGCTGCATATGCTACTGCATCTGCTGCATTTTCTGCTGATGCATAACCTGCAGCATCTCTGACTGCTGCATCTCCTGCTTCTGTATATCTTGCTCAATCTACTGCTGCTGCATCTCCAGCTGCATTTCCTGCTGCTGCATCTCTTGCATCTTTTGGTGCATCTGCTGTAGATTAATCTACTGCTGCATCTCCTCTTGCTTCATCTTCTGATTTTTTCATGTCCTTCTGCATCACCTGATGCTCCATCTGCTGCTGCTGCATACACTGCTGCATCTTCTGCTGCTGAATTCACTTCTGCTGCATCTGCTGCTGCATCACCTCCTACTGGATCCCCTGCTGCATCTCCTGCTGCTGCATCCACTGGTACATCTCCTAATGCTGCATCTCCTGCTGCTGCACCTTCTGATGCATCTCCTGCTGCATCTCCTCCTGCTGCTTCTCCTACTGCTTCATCTCCTGCATCTGCTGCTGCACGTGCTGCTGCATCTCCTGCTTCTCTATGTCCTCCTCCTCCATCTCCACCTGCATCTGTTGCTGCTGCATCCTCTGCTGAACCTCCTGCTGCTGCATCTCCTTCTGCAACTCCCTCTGATGCATCAGCAGATTCATCTGATGATGCATCTCACCTGCTTCATCTCCTGATGCTGAATCTCCTGCTCTTGCATACCCTGCTGCATCTACAGCTGCCTCTAAGCCTACTTCATCTACTGCTGCTGCATTACCTGCTGCTTCTGCTGCTGCATCTCCTCCTGAATTTCCTGCTGCTGCATCTCCTGATGCTGTATCTTTTGCTTATCAATCTCCTGCTGCTGCATCTCTTACGGAATCTGCCTCTGAATCTGCTGCTGCACTTACTGCGGCTGCATCTCCTGATGCTGTATCTCCTGTTACTGCATCTCCTAATGAATCTCCTGGAGCTTAATCTCCTGCTTTTGCATCTCCTGCTTTTTCTCCTTCTGATGCCTATCTTGCTGCTGCATCTACTGCTGCTTCGTCTGCTTCTACATCTCCCGCTGCATTTCCTGCTGCTCCATCTCAGGGTACATCTCCTCTTGCTCAGTCTCTTGCTGCATATCCTGCTGCTACATCTCCTGCTACTGCATCTCCTGCTGCATCTCCTGCTGCATCTCTTGCAGCTGCATCTCCTGCTCCATCTCTTGCGGCTGCATCTCCTGCTCCATATCCTTCTGTTGCATCTGCGTATTTTTCTTATGATGGTGCTTTCTTGCTGGATCTCCTGCTTCTGCATCTCATACCACATCTCCCGCTGATGCATCTCCTGCTTCTGTATATCTCGCTGCATCTCCTGCTGCTGCATCACCTGCTACGTCACCTGCTGCTGAATCTCCTGCATCTTTTGCTGCATCTGCTGTAGATTCGCCTCCTGGTGCATTCCTAGATCCTAGTGCAATCCTAGATCCTGGTGCAATCCTAGATCCTGGTGCAATCCTAGAAGATTGAGCAGCAGATGCAGCAGTAAATGGAGATGCTTCTGCAGAAGCAACCGCAGATGCATCCACAGCGGATGCAGCAAGAGATGAAGCAGCAGGCTATACAGCAGCAGAAGATGAAGCAGCAGATGCAGGAGGACTTCAAGGAGAAGGAGATACAGCAGCAGTAAATGTAGCAGGAGATGCAGCAGTACATGAAGCATCAGGAAATGGAGCAACATATTAAGGAGATGCAGCAGTACATGAAGCAATTCCAGGATTGCACCTGGTGCATTTCCTGCTGCTCAATCTTCTAGGATGCACCTAGTGCTTCTGCATTTCAGCTGTATATCCTGTTGAAGGCATCTGTGGCTGCATCTCCTGCTACTACATCTCCTGCTGAATCTCCTGCTGCACTTCCTGCTGTAACTGCTGATGCATATGTTGCTATTTCATCTCTTGCTGCATCTCCTGCTGAATCTTTTTCTGCAGAATCTCCTGCTGCATCTCCTGCTACAATTCCTGCTGATGTATCTCCTGCTGCATCTCCTACTACATCCCCTGCTGCCGAATCTCCTTCTATAGCTCCTGCTGCATCTCCTGCTGCATTTTCTACTGAATCTCTTGCTGTGTTTTCTACTGAATATCCTGCTGCAGAATCTCCTACGGAATTCCCTGCTGCACAATCTGCTGATGCATTTCCTGCTGATGCATCTCCTGCTCAATCTCCTGATGCTCCATCTCCTGCTCCTGAATCTCTTGCCTCTTCATCTCCTGCTGCTGCAACTCCTGCTGAATCTGCTGCTGTCTCTGGTGCCGCTGCATCTTCTTTTCCTGCATCTCCTACTGCTGCATCTCTGGCTGATTTCTTGCTGCATTTCCTTCTGTTGAATCTCCTGCTGCATATCCTGGTGCATCACCTGCTGAATATGCATCTCCTGCTACATCTCTTGCAGATACCCCTCATGCAGCTGAATCTGCTGCTATATATCCTGCTGCATCTGCTGTTGCCAAATCTCTTGTTGTTGCATATCCTACTGAATTCCCAGCAGCATCGCCTGCTGATGCAATTCCTGCTTCAAATCATCCTGCATCCTTTGCTGCTGCATCTGCTGCTGCTTCTGGTGATGCCACATCTCCAGATGCATCTCCTGCTTCATCTGCTGCTGTATCTCCTGCTGCATATGGTTCTGCATGTTCTTCTGCATATGTTTCTGCATATTCTGCTGCATATGGTGCTGCATCTGCTGCTGCTTCTGCTGCTACTGCATTTCCTGCCTCATATCCTTCTACTGTATCTCCTGCTGATGCATGTCGTGCTGCATCTCATGCTTCTGCATCTACTTCTTCTGCATCTCCTGCTGCATCATTTGCTGCTGCATCTCTTATTCATCTCGTTCTGCTGCATATACTGCTGCATCTGGTGCTGCTGTACCTCCTCCTACTGCATCTCCTGCTGCTGCATCTCCTGCTGCTGCATCTCCTTCTGCTACATCTCCTTCTGCATCTCCTGCTACAGCATCTCCTGCTCTATCTGCTGCTTTTGCATCTCCTGATACATCCCCTGCTGCTTCACCTCATCCTGCTGCATCCCATGCTGCATCTCCTGCTGCTATAGCTCCTGCTGTTTAATATCCTGCTACTGCATCTCCTAATGAATCTCCTGCTGCTTCATCTCTTGATCCATGTCCTGCTGCTGCATCTCCTCTTTCTGCATCTCCTTTTGCTTCCTCTGCTGCTGCATCTCCTGCTGTATCTCATGTTGCACCTTCTATTGAAGCATCTCCTGCGTCATCTCTTTCTGCTGCATATCTTGCTGCTTCATCTCCTTCTGCATCTCCTGCTGCATCTCCTTGAGTATAGCCTGCTGCATCTCCTTCTGCATCACCTGCAGATACATCTCCTGCTGTATCTCCTGCTTCTCCATATTCATCTGCATTTCCTGCTGCAGTTATTTATGAATCTACTACTGCTGCATCTTCTTCTGATGTTCCTGCTGAATCTAGTGCTGAATATGCATCCCCTCCTGCTTCTCTTGCTGCTGCATCTCCTGCTTCATATCCTACTGCATCTCCTCCTGCAGCATATCTTGCTGCATTTCCTTTTGCTGCATCTCCTGCTGCATCATATGCTGCAGCATCTTCTGCTGCATCATCTGCTGCAGCATCTTCTGCTGCTACATCTTCTACTGAATCTGCATCTGCTGATGCATCTGCTGCTGCATCTATTGTTGCTGCATATGCTGCCTCTGCAGCTGCAGCTGCATCACCTGCTGCTGCATCACCTGCTGCATTACATCCTGCTGCATATTCTGTTGCATTTCCTGATGCTGCATCTCCTTATTCTGCTGCTCATTTTCCTGCTGCTTCATGTACTACTGCATCTCCTGCTACATTTGCTGCTGCTGCATGTCCTACTTGCTGTTTTCCTGCATTTCCTGCTGCTGCATCTGCTGCTTCATCGCCTTCTGCTGTATAGCCTGCTTCTGCATCTCCTGCTTCTTCATCTCCTGCTCTTGCATCTCCTTCTGCTGAATCTCCACCTCAATCTCTGGTGGCATCTCATGCTGCTACATATCCTGCTACATCTCCTGACATATCTCCTTCTCAATATGCATCTCCTGTTGCTTCTCCTGCTGCTGAATCTCCTGCTGCTGCATCTTCTCCTGCTGAATATTCTGCTGCTGGTGCATCTGCTGCATCATCTCCTCTTTCTCCGTAACCTGCTGTATCTTCTGTTGCTGCATCATATCATGCTGCTGCATATGTTGAAGAATCTCTTCCTACTCCATCTTCTGCTGAATCTTCATTTCCTGCTGCATCTGCTTCTGAATCTCCTGCTGCTGCTGCATTTCCTTCTGCTTCTCCTGCTGCTGCATCAGTTGCTGCTGAATCTCCTAATCAATCTCCTGCAGCATCTCATGCTTCTACATGTCATGCTGAATCTTCTAATGCATCTCCACCTGCTGCCACTCCTACTGCTGCGTTTGCTTCTGCATCTCCTGCTGCAACTCCAGCTGCTGAATCTCCTGATGCCGTGTCTGCTACTGAATATCCTTTGTCTGCTGCTGAATCTCCTCCTGCTGAATCTTCTGCTGCATCTCCTACTGCTGCATCTCCTTCTGCATGTGCTGCTGCAGCATCTTCTTCTGCTGCATCTCCTACTTAAGCATCTCCTGCTGCTGCATCTCCTGCTGTATCTCCGTCTGAATCTCTTGGTACTGCATTTCCTGCTGATGCATATTCTGCTTCAACTCCTGCTGCTGCATTACCTTCTGCATCTATTCCTGTTGTATTTCCTGCTGCTGCATCTGCTGATACTGCATGTGCTGCTGCATCTCCTGCTGCATCTCTTGATTCTGCATCTTCTGGTGCTGCATATCTAGCTGCATCTCCTGCGGCATCACCTACTCCTGTATCTCCTACTGCTACATCTCCTGATGTATCCTCTGCTGCTACATTTCCTGCTGCATCTTCTGCTGCTGCATCTCGTGCTGATGGGTCTGATGCAGCATCTCTTGCCCTTGCATCTCCTGCTGCATCTCTTGCTGCTGCATTACCTGCTCTATCTCCTCCTACTGCATCTCCTCCTGCTGCATATCCTGCTTCTGTATATACTGCTGCCTTTCCTACTTCTGTATCTCCTGCTGCTCCATCTCCTGATGCATCCTCTGCTCATGCATCTACGGATGCATCTCCTGATGCGCCATTACCCATTGCATCTGCTCCTCCATCCCCTTCTGCATCTCTTTCTGCTCCATCTGGTGCATCTGCTGTTGCATATGCTGCTGCTTCATCTACTGCTGCATCTGCTGCTAAATCTCCTGCTGCTGAATCTCCTTCTGAAGTTTCTGCTGAATCTACTGCTGAATATGCATCCCCTGCTGCATCTCCTGCTGCTGAATCTCCTGCTGCACCTGCTGCTGCTGCATCTCCTACTGCTGCATCACCTTCTACATGTGCTGCTGCAGCATCTCTTTCTGCTGCATCTCCTGTTGCTGCATCTGCTGCAGCATCTGCTGCTGCATCTCCTGCTGCTGCATCTGCTGCTTAATCTCCTGCTGCATCTCCGTCTGAAATTTCGCATTTCCTACTGATGCATTTTCTGCTTAAGTTCCTGCTGCTGCATTACCTTCTACATCTATTCCTCTTGTATTTCCTGCTGCTTCATCTCCTGCTGCATCCTCTGCGGATGCATCTGCGGATGCATCTGCGGAAGCATCTCCATTTACTGCTGCATCTGCTGCTCAATCTTCTACGGATGCACCCAGTGCTTCTGCATTTCAGCTGCATATCCTGTTGAAGGCATCTGCGGCTACATCTCCTGCTGCTACATCTCCTGCTGAATCTCCTGCTGCACTTCCTGCTGTAACTGCTGATGCCTATGTTGCTATTTCATCTCCTGCTGCATCTCCTAATGAATCTTCTTCTGCAGAATCTCCTGCTGCATCTCCTGCTACAATTCCTGCTGATGTATCTCCTGCTGCATCTCCTACTACATCCCCTGCTCCTGAATCTCCTTCTATATCTCCTGCTGCATCTCCTGTTGCCTTTTCTACTGAATACTGCTCCTGCAGAATCTCCTACGGAATTTCCTGCTGCAGAATCTGACGATGCATTTCCTGCTGATGCATCTCCTTCTAAATCTCCTGCTGCTGCATCTCCTGCTGCTGAATCTCCTGCTGCTGCAACTCCTGCTGAATCTGCTGCTGCCTCTTGTGCGGCTACATCTTCTTTTACTACATATCCTGCTGCTGCATCTCCGGCTGCTGCATCTCGTTCTGCTACATCTCCTTCTGTATCTGCTACTACAGCATCTCCTGCTGTATCTGCTGAATTTGCTGCTGCATCTGCTGCTGCTTCATCTACTGCTGCATCTCCTGATAGATCTCATGCTGCTGCATCTGCTGTTTGTTGCATCCTCTTCCACTGCATCTGCTGCTGCATCTGATGCTTCATTCTCTCTTGCTGCATTTACTGCGGCTGCATCTCCTGCTATATTTCTTTCTGCTGCATCTTCTTCACTTCATCTACTATTCTGCACTTCCTGCGGCTGCATCTCCTCCTTCTGCATCTCTGGCTGAATTGCCTATAGCAGCTCTTGCTTCTTCATCTCCTGCTGCTACATCTCCTAGTTCATATGATACTGCTGCATCTCCTGTTACTTCTGCTGCTGCTGCATTCCCTGCTGCATCTCCTGATGCTGCAGCTCCTTCTGCATCTCCTTCTGTGTCTCCTGCTACTACATCCCCTGCTGCTGCATTTCCTGCTGAATCTCCTGATGCTGCAACTCCTTCTGCATCTTCTGCTGTTGAATCTCCTGCGGAATCTGCTGCTGCTTCATCTCCTGTTGCATCTGCTTCTGATGCATGTGCGGCTACATCTCTGCTGCTGCATCCCTTGCTGCATCGCCTGCTACATCTGCTGATACATCTGCTGCTGCTCTATGTCCTGCTACATCTCGTCATCCTGCAGATCCTGCTGCATCTGCTGAAGAATCTCTTCCTATTGCTTCTCCTGCTGAATCTGCATTTCCTGCTGCATCTGCTTCTACATCTCCTACTGCTGCACCTCCTACTGAATTAGCTGCTGCTGCATCTCTGGCTTCATCACCTGCTATGTCATCTCCTGCTTCATCTGCTGCAATGTTTCCTGCTGCTGAATCTGCTGATCCTGAATCTATTGCTGCATTACCTGCTGCATCTGCTGCTGCTCTACTCCTTCTTCATCTCCTGCCAAATCTCCTGCTACATATGCTGCTGCTGCATCTGATGCTTCATTCTCTCTTGCTGCATTTACTGCGGCTGCATCTTCTTCTCTTCATCTACTACTCTGCACCTCCTTCTGCTGCATCTCCTCATTCTGCATCTCCGGATGAATTGCCTGTAGCAGCTCCTGCTTTTTCATCTCCTGCTGCTACATCTCCTAGTGCATATGATGCTGCTGCATCTCCTGTTACTTCTGCTGCTGCTGCATTTCCTGCTGAATCTCCTGATGCTGCAACTCCTTCTGCACCTGCTGCTACTTCATCTCCTGTTGCATCTGCTTCTGATGCATCTGCGGCTACATCCCTGCTGCTGCATCTCTTGCTGCATTTCCTGCTTCATCTGCTGATGCATCTGCTGCTGCTCTATGTCCTGCTACATCTCGTCATTCTGCAAATCCTGCTGTAGTTGCTGAAGATTCTCTTCCTATTGCTTCTCCTGCTGAATCTGCTTCTGCATCTCCTGCGGAATTAGCTGCTGCTGCATCTGCTTCTACATGTACGTTATAACTTTCTGTGTTTGCTGCCACATCTCCTGGAACATCTGCTAATGAACCTCCTGCTGCTGCATCTCCTGCTTCATCTTCAACTGATGCATCTCTGGCTTCGTCACCTGATATGTCATCTCCTGCTGCATCTGCTGCAGTATTTCCTGCTGCAGTATCTGCTAATCCTGCATCTACTGCTGCATTTACTGCTGCATCTGCTGCTGCTCTGCTGCTGCTTCATCTCCTGCCAAATCTCCTGCTACATATCCTGCTGCTGCACCTCCTAATGCATCTCATGATAATGCTTCATCTCCTGCACCTGCATCTCCTGCTGCACCTACTGCTGCTGCATTTCCTGCTGCATCTTCTGCTGATGGGTCTGATGCAGCATCTCTTGCTCTTACATCTCCTGCTGCATCTCTTGCTGCTGCATTACCTGCTCTATCTCCTCCTACTGCATCTCCTCCTGCTGCATATCCTGCTTCTCTATATACTGCTGCCTTTCCTGCTGCTGCATCTGCTGCTGCTGAATCTCTTTCTGCATCTCCTTCTTCTGAATCTCCTGCTGCTCTATTACCTTCTGCACTGAC
Source organism: Clamator glandarius (assembly GCA_033459285.1). Taxonomy (NCBI): domain Eukaryota; kingdom Metazoa; phylum Chordata; class Aves; order Cuculiformes; family Cuculidae; genus Clamator; species Clamator glandarius. The sequence continues at coordinate 216,484 of JAUNZM010000300.1, read as the reverse complement.
TCCTGCTGCATGTCCTGCTGCTGCATTACCTGCTGCTGAATCTGCTTCTGCATCTCCTGCTGATGCATCTCCTGCTAAATCTGCATCTCCTGCTACATCTGCTTCTGCATCTCCTGCCGCTTCATCTCCTACTCTTGCATCTCCTTCTGCTGAATCTCCTCCTCAATCTCCGGCGGTATCTCATGCTGCTACATATCCTGCTACATCTCCTGACATATCTCCTTCTATATATATGCTTCTCCTGCTGCTGAATCTCCTGCTGCTGAATCTCCTGCTGCTGAATCTCCTCCTGCTGCTGCTGCATCTTCTGCATCATCTCCTCTTTCTCCATAACCTGCTGTATCTCCTGGTGCTGCATCATATCACGCTGCTGCATATGTTGAAGAATCTTTTCCTACTGCATCTTTTGCTGAATCTTCATTTCCTGCTGCATCTGCTTCTGCATCTCCTCCTGCATCACCTGCTACATCTCCTGCTGCATCTCTTGGTGCTGCATCTTCTGGTGTTGCATCTCCTGCTGCATCACCTGCTCCTGTATCTCCTGCTGCTACATCTCCTGATGCATGCCATGCTCATACACCTGCGGATGCATCTCCTGATGCGCCATTACCCATTGCATCTGCTGCTCCATCCCCTGCTGCATATCTTTTTGCTCCATCTGGTGCTTCTGCTGTTGCATATGCTGCTGCTTCATCTACTGCTGCATCCCTTGCTGCATCTCCTGCTGCTGCATCTCCTGCTTCATATCCTACTGCATCTCCTCCTGCAGCATATCTTGCTGCATTTCCTTATGATGCATCTCCTGCTGCATCATCTGCTGCAGCATCTTCTACATCTGCTGCTACATCTCCTACTGAATGTGCATCTCCTGATGCATCTGCTGCTGCACCTATTCCTGCTGCATCTGCTGCCTCTGCAGCTGCAGCTGCATCACCTGCTGCTGAATCACCTGCTGCATTACCTCCTGCTGCATATTCCTCTGCATTTCCTGCTGCTGCTTAATCTGCTGCTCCATTTCCTGTTGCTTCATGGACTGCTGCATCTCCTTAATCTGCTGCTGCATTTCCTGATGCTTCATGTACTGCTGCATCTCCTGCTACACTTGCTGCTGCTGCATCTCCTTCTACTTGATGTCCTCCTCCATCTCCTGCTACTGTATAGCCTTCTGCTTCATCTCCTGCTGCATCTCCTAATGAATCTTCTTCTGCAGAATCTCCTCCAGCATCTCCTGCTACAATTCCTGCTGATGTATCTCCTGCTGCATCTTATGCTACATCCCCTGCTGCTGAATCTCCTATATCTCCTGCTGCATCTGCTGCTGCCTTTTCTACTGAATCTTCTACTGCAGAATCTCCTACGGAATTTCCTGGTGCAGAATCTGATGATGCATTTCCTGCTGATGCATCTCCTGCTGCTGAATCTCCTGATGCTGCATCTCCTGCTGCTGCGCCTCCTCCTGAATCTGCTTCTACCTCTGGTTCGCCTGCATCTTCTTTTCCTGCATCTCCTGCTGCTGCATCTCCGGCTGATTTCCTGCTGCATTTCCTTCTGTTGTATCTCCTGCTGCATATCCTGGTGCATCACCTGCTGAATATGCATCTCCTGCTACATCTCCTGCTGATACATCTCATGCAGCTGCATCTGCTGCTGCATATCCTGCTGCATCTGCTGTTGCCAAATCGCTTGCTGTTGCATATCCTACTGAATTTCCAGCAGCATCTCCTGCTGATGCAGTTCCTGCTGAATCTCATCCTGCATCCTTTGCTGCTGCATCTGCTTCTGCTTCTGCTGCTGGTGCATCTCCTGCCTCATATCCTGCTGCTGTGTCTCCTGCTGATGTATATTTTGCTGCATCTCCTGCTGATGCATGTCCTGCTGCATCTCCTGCTTCTCCATCTACTTCTTCTGCATCTCCGGCTCCAGCATCTCCTGCTGAATCAATTGCTGCTGCATCCCTTATTCATCTCCTACTGCTGCATATACTGCTGCATCTGGTGCTGCTGTACCTCCTCCTGCTGCATTTCCTGTTGCATCTTCTCCTACTGCATATCCTGCTGAATCTCCTCTAACTGCATCTCATGTTCCATCTCCTGCTGATGCATCTGCTGCTGATGCATCTCCTTCTCCTACATCTCCTGCTGCATCTCCTGCTGCTACATCTCCTTCTGCATTGCTTGCTACAACATCTCTTGCTGTAGCTGCTGCTTCTGCATCTCCTGATACATCCCCTGTTGCTTCGTCTCATCCTGCTGCATCTCATGCTGCATCTCCTGCTGCTATAGCTCCTGCTGTTTCATATCCTGCTACTGCATCTCCTAATGAATCTCCTGCTGCTTCATCTCTTGATCCATGTCCTGCTGCTGCATCTCCTGTTTCTGCATCTCCTTTTGCTTCGTCTGCTTCTACATCTACTGCTGTATCTCATGTTGCAATTTCTATTGAAGCATCTGCTGAATTTGCTACTGCATCTGCTGCTGCTTCATCTACTGCTACATCTCCTGATATATCTCCTGCTGCTGCAAATCTTACTGCTGCACCTGATGACGCATCTGATGCTGCATCTGATGCTACTTTCTCTCTTGCTGTATTTACTGCTATATTTCCTTCTGCTGCATCTTCTTCACTTCATCTATTACTCTGCACCTCCTACTCCTGCATATCCTACTTCTCTATATACTTCTGCCTTTCCTGCTGCTGAATCTCTTTCTGCATCTCCTTCTTCTGAATCTCCTGCTGCTCTATTACCTTCTGCATCGACTCCGGCTGCATGTCCTGCTGATCATCTCCTGCTCTTGCATCTCCTTCTGCTGAATCTCCGGCGGCATCTCATGCTCCTACATATCCTGCTACATCTCCTGACATATCTCCTTCTGATTATGCATCTCGTTCTGCTTCTCCTGCTGCTGAATCAACTGCTGCTGCGTCTACTGCTGTTGAATCTACTGCTGCTGCGTCTACTCCTGCTGAATCTCCTGCTGCTGCGTCTGCGGCATCATCTCCTCTTTCTCCATAACCTGCTGTATCTCCTGTTGCTGCATCATATCATGCTGCTGCATATGTTGAAGAATCTCTTCCTACTGCATCTTCTGCTGAATCTTCATTTCCTGCTGCATCTGCTTCTGCATCTCCTGCTGCTGCTGCATCTCCTTCTGAATATGCATCTCCTGATGCATCTCCACCTGCTGACACTCCTACTGCAGCGTTTGCTTCTGCATCTCCTGGTGCACCTCCTGCTGCTGAATCTCCTTATGCCGTGTCTGCTGCTGAATATCCTTAGTCTGCTGATGAATCTCCTGCTGCTGAATGTCCTGATGCATCTGCTGCTGCTACATCTCCCACTGCTGCATCACCTTCTGCGTGTGCTGTTGCAGCACCTCCTTCTGCTGCATCTCCTGTTGCTTCATCTGCTGGTGCTGCGCCTGCTGCAACATCTGCTTCTGCATCTGCTGGTGCTGCTCCTCCTGCTGCATCTTCGTCTGAATTTTTTGGTGCTGTATTTCCTGCTAAAGCATATTCTGCTTCATCTCCTGCTGCTGCATCTGCTGATACTGCATGTGCTGCTGCATCTCCTGCTGCATCTCTTGGTGCTGCATCTGCTGGTGCTGCTCCTCCTGCTGCATCTTCGTCTGAATTTTTTGGTGCTGTATTTCCTGCTGATGCATATTCTGCTTCATCTCCTGCTGCTGCATCTGCTGATACTGCATGTGCTGCTGCATCTCCTGCTGCATCTCTTGGTGCTGCATCTTCTGGTGTTGCATCTCCTGCTGTATCTCTTGGTGTAGCATCTTCTGCTCTTGCATCTCCTGCTTCATCTCTTTATGACTTAACTGCCATTATTGAGGCGCTTTATGGAATTCGAATAAAGCCCATAGGGAAGATGCTAGCATGGAATGCTGCTGCTTCTGTATGTCTTCTCTTAGAGCGCTTTCACTGTAAAGCGAGACTTGTAGAAGTTTGTGTATACGCTTGTGTACTTTAACATCAGAACGGCTATTAAAGCGTCACTTGAAAACAGCAGAGCGTTCAGCACAAGTACCGCAGGGAAGAAGCTACGATGAAATGCTGGCTCTCATTAAAGTCTTCTCTGGAAATGCTCTCACTGCAAGCTGCAACGCATGACTAACAGAACGTTTTAGTATAGGGTACTGAATTGTGACTTATGAAGCAGCTTTCTGATAAGTGAGTAACAGACGCAGTGAAGATGCTAGCGTGGAATACTGCTGCTACTGAATGTCTTCTCTTAGAGCGCTTTCACTGCAAAGCAAAACTTTTAGAAGTTTCAGTCTAGGCTTGTACACTGCACCAGAATGGCTATTAAAGTGTCGCTTCAAAATCTTTAGCGTTTCACTGCAGGGCAAGACTTGTTGAACTTTTAGTTTGGGCTTATGTACTGCATCATCAGAATGGCTATTAAAGCGTCACTGCAAAATTTGAAAACGTTTAGAAAAAGTACGGCAAGGGCTCTGCTACGATCAAATGATAGCTCTCGTTAGAATCTTCTCTTGAAGCGCTTTCACTACAAGCTGCAAAGCACGTCTAACAAAACATTTAATATTGATTACGGAATTGTGATTTAACTCTTGAGGAGCTTTAGGAAATTGAGTAAAGCCCGTATGGAAGATGCTAGCATGGAATGCTGCTGCTTCTGAATGTCTTCACTTAAAGCACTTTCACTGCAAAGAAAGACTTGTAGAACTTTCAGTCTCGTCTCGTGTCCTGTAACATCAGAATGGGTATAAAGCGTCCCTTCAAAATTTCAAATCGTTCAGCACAAGTACGGCAGGGAAGCTGCTACGATCACATGCTGGCTCTCATTACAGGCTTCTCTGGAATCGCTTTCACTGCAAGCTGCAAAGCACGACTAACACAAAATTTTGGTATAGGATACAGAACAGTTACTTTACTTTGCCGAATAACGCGCTTTAGGAATAGTGTACATCGTCTGTAGGGAAGATGGTACTATGGAATGCTGCTGCTTCTGAATGTCTTCTCTTATAGCAGTTTCACTGCAAAGTACGACTTCCAGAAGTTTCATTCTAGTCTTCTGAAGTATATCATCACCTAGTAAAGTGACACTTCAAAATTTCAGAGCGTTTAGCACAAGTACCACAAGGAAGCTTCTACCATCAAATGCTGGTTCTCGTTTGAGCCTTCTCTTATAGCGCTTTCCCTGCAGGCTGTGAAGCACGACTCACACATTTTAGTTTAGGGTAATGCATTGTGACTTAACTGCGCCTGTTAACGCGCTTATGGAAAAGTAAGTATTTCAGGCAGTGCAGATGTGGGCCTGAAACTACACCGCTTATTAATATTTTCTCTTCTAGCGCTGTTACTGCAAAAGACGACTTGTAGAACTTTCACTCTAGGCTTATGAGCTGTAAGATCAGAATGGCTATTAAAGCCTCAATTTCAAGATTTGAGATCGTTCAGCACAAGTACCGCAGGCAAGCTGCTACATTAACATTCTGGCTCTCGTTAGGATCTTTTCATAAAGCGCTGTCACTGCCAGCCGCAAAGCAGGAAAAACGCTACGTTTTCGCGTAGGCTAGTTATTAGCGACTTAATAAAGCCTAATAACGCTTTTTAGGAAAAGAGAATATCTCCAACAGGGAAGATGTTAGCATGGAAGGCTTCTGCTTGTGGATGTATTCTCTTAGAGCACAATCACTGCAAACCAAGATTTTTCGAACTTTCAGTCTAGAGTAGTAAACGGTAACACCAGCATGACTACTAAAGCTTCACTTGAAGATTTGAAACCGTTCAGCAGAATTACCCTCGGGAAGTTGCTAGCATCAAATGGTGGCTCTCGTTAGAGTCTTCTCTGGAAGCGCTTTCACTGAGAGCTGCAAACACGAACGTATTAGCATAGGCTAAATAACAGGGACTTAACACCTTCTATTACTGCACTTTAGTACAAATTCATATCTGCAGCATGGAAGATGCTACCATGGAATGCTTCTGCTTGTGGTATTCTTTTAGAGAGCTTTCATTGCAGAGCATGACTTGTAGAACTTTCAGTCTAGTCTTGGTACTCTAAGACCCAGAATGGCTACGAAAGAGTTACTTCAAAATTTGAGATTGTTCAGAACAAGTAGCACAGGAATGTTGCTATCATCAAAAGCTGGCTTTCGTTAGTGTCTTCTATGGAAATGGTTTCTCTGCAAGACGCAGAGAACGACTAACACAACGTTCTTGTGTTGGCAAATGAATAGAGACTTAAGAGCTCCTAATAAGACTCCTTAGGAAAAGTGAATATCTCCAGTAGGGAAAATGTTAGCACGGAGTGCTTCTGCTTCTGAATGTATTCTCCTAGAGCAGAATCACTGCAAACCAAGATTTATCGAACTTTCCCTCTAGGCTAGTGAACTGTAACACCAGCAAAACTAGTAAGGCTTCACTTGAAGGCTTTGAAAGCGTTTAACAGAAGTACCCCTGGGAAGTTGCTAGCATCAAATGGTGTCTCTCGTTAGAATCCTCTCCTGAAGCTCTCTCACTGAGATGTGCAAATCACCATTAACAATGCTTTTAAGTGTAGGTTAAAGAATAGTGACATATTAGCGACTAATAACGAGCTTTAGGAAAAGTGAATATCTCCAACAGCGAAGATGTTAGCACGGAATGCTGCTGCTTCTGAATGTCGTCTCTTATAGCGCTTTCACTGGAAAGCGAGACTTGTCGAACTTTCAGTCTAGGCTAGTGAACGGTAACATCAGCATGACTATTGAGGCATCACGTCAAGATTTTAGAGATTTCCGCTCAACTACCGCACGGAAGCTGCTACCATCAAATGCTGGCTCTCGTTAGGATCTTTGCATGAAGCGCTTTCACTGTCAGCCGCAAAACAGGAAAAACGCAACGTTTTCGCGAAGGCTAGTTATTAGCGACTTAATAACGGCTAACAACACTCCTTAGGAAAAGTGAATATCTCCAGCAGGGAAGATGTTAGCATGGAATGCTTCTGCTTGTGGATGTATTCTCTTAGAGCGCTTTTATTGCAGAGCCCGACTTGTAGAACTTTCAGTCTAAGTCTTGTGTACTGTCAGATCAGAATGAATGCTTGTGCTTCTGATTGTCTTCTCTTAGAGCGCAATCATGTAAACCAGGATTTATCTAACTTTCCGTCTAGGCTAGTGAACCGTCTAACTGCGAAGATGTTAGCACGGAATGCTGCTGCTTCTGAATATCTTCTGTTATACCGCTTTCACTGGAAAGGGAGACTTGTAGAACTTTCATTCTCGGTTTGTGAACGGTAAGATCAAAATAGCTATGAAGGCGTCACGTCAAAATTTCAGAGCATTCGGCATAAGTACCGCGGGAAAGCTGCTGCCATCCAATACTGGCTCACGTTAGAGTCTTCCTGGAAAGACTTTCACTGCAAGTTGCAAACACCACTAAAGAATGTTTTAGTTTAGACTTGTTAATAGTGACATTAAAACGCCTATTACGTCGCTATAGTTGGAATTAATACCTCCAGCAAGGACGATGTTAGCATGGAATGATTCCGCTTCTGAACGTATTCTCTTAAAGCGCTACAACTACAAAGCACGACTTGTCGACCTTTCAGTCTAGGCTTGTGAAAAGTAACATCAGCATGGCTATTGAGGCATCACGTCAAGAATTTAGAGATTTCTGCACATCTACTGCAAGGAAGCTGCTACCATCAAATTCTGGCTCTCGTTAGGATCCTTTCATGAAGCGCTGTCACTGCCAGCCGCAAAGCACGAAAAACGCAAGTTTTTCGCGTAGGCTAGTTATTAGCGACTTAATAACGCCTAATAACGCTGTTTAGGAAAAGAGAATATCTCCAGCAGGGAAGATGTTGGCATGAAATGCTTCTGCTTGTGGATGTATTCTCTTAGAGCGCTTTCATTGCAGAGCACGACTTGTAGAACTTTCAGTCTAGTCTTGGTACTCTAAGACCAGAATGGCTACGAAAGAGTTACTTCAAAATTTCAGAGCGTGCAACACAAGAAAATAGGAAAGGTGTTACCATCAAAAGCTGGCTTTCGTTAGCGTCTTCTATGGAAGCGGTTTCTCTGCAAGACGCAGAGAACGACTAACACAACGTTCTTGTGTTGGCAAATGAATAGAGACTTAAGAGCTCCTAATAAGACTCCTTAGGAAAAGTGAATATCTCCAGTAGGTAAAATGTTAGCATGGAGTGCTTCTGCTTCTGAATGTCTTCTCCTAGAGCAGAATCACTGCAAACCAAGATTTATCGAACTTTCCCTCTAGGCTAGTGAACTGTAACACCAGCAAAACTAGTAAGGCTTCACTTGAAGGCTTTGAAAGCGTGTAACAGAAGTACCCCTGGGAAGTTGCTAGCATCAAATGGTGTCTCTCGTTAGAATCCTCTCCTGAAGCTCTCTCACTGAGAGGTGCAAAACACCATTAACAATGCTTTTAAGTGTAGGTTAAAGAACAGTGACATATTAGCGACTAATAACGAGCTTTAGGAAAAGTGACTATCTCCAACAGCGAAGATGTTAGCACGGAATGCTGCTGCTTCTGAATGTCGTCTCTTATAGCGCTTTCACTGGAAAGCGAGACTTATCGAACTTTCGGTCTAGGCTAGTGAACGGTAACATCAGCATGACTATTGAGGCATCACGTCAAGATTTTAGAGATTTCCGCTCAACTACCGCACGGAAGCTGCTACCATCAAATGCTGGCTCTCGTTAGGATCTTTGCATGATGCGCTTTCACTGTCAGCCGTAAAGCAGGAAAAACGCATCTTTTTCGCGAAGGCTAGTTATTAGCGACTTAATAACGGCTAACAACACTCCTTAGGAAAAGTGAATATCTCCAGCAGGGAAGATGTTAGCATGGAATGCTTCTGCTTGTGGATGTATTCTCTTAGAGCGCTTTTATTGCAGAGCACGACTTGTAGAACTTTCAGTCTAGTCTTGTGTACTGTCAGATGAGAATGAATGCTTGTGCTTCTGATTGTCTTCTCTTAGAGCGCAATCATGTAAACCAGGATTTATCTAACTTTCCGTCTAGGCTAGTGAACGGTCTAACTGCGAAGATGTTAGCACGGAATGCTGCTGCTTCTGAATATCTTCTGTTATACCGCTTTCACTGGAAAGGGAGACTTGTAGAACTTTCATTCTCGGTTTGTGAACGGTAGCATCAAAATAGCTATGAAGGCGTCACGTCAAAATTTCAGAGCATTCGGCATAAGTACCGCGGGAAAGCTGCTACCATCCAATACTGGCTCACGTTAGAGTCTTCCTGGAAAGACTTTCACTGCAAGTTGCAAACACCACTAAAGAATGTTTTAGTTTAGACTTGTTAATAGTGACATTAAAACGCCTATTACGTCGCTATAGTTGGAATTAATACCTCCAGCAAGGATGATGCTAGCATGGAATGATTCCGCTTCTGAACGTATTCTCTTAAAGCGCTACAACTACAAAGCACGACTTGTCGAACTTTCAGTCTAGGCTTGTGAAAAGTAACATCAGCATGGCTATTGAGGCATCACGTCAAGATTTTAGAGATTTCTGCACAACTACCGCACGGAAGCTGCTACCATCAAATGCTGGCTCTCGTTAGGATCTTTGCATGAAGCGCTTTCACTGTCAGCCGCAAAGCAGGAAAAACGCAAAGTTTTCGCGTAGGCTAGTTATTAGCGACTTAATAACGCCTAATAACGCTGTTTAGGAAAAGTGAATATCTCCAGCAGGGAAGATGTTAGCCTGGAATCCTTCTGCTTCTGAATGTCTTCTCGTAGAGCGCAATCACTATTAACCAAGATTTTTCGAACTTTCCCTCTAGGCTAGTGAACTGTAAATCAGCAAGGCTAGTAAAGTTTACTTGAAAGCTTTGAAAGCGTTTCACAGAAGTACCCCTGGGAAGTTGCTAGCATCAAATGGTGTCTCTCTTTAGAATCCTCTCCTGAAGCTCTTTCACTGAGAGGTGCAAAACACCGTTAACAATGCATTTAAATGTAGGTTAAAGAATAGTGACGTAACAGCGACTAATAACGAGCTTTAGGAAAAGTGACTATCTGCAACAGCGAAGATGTTAGCACGGAATGCTGCTGCTTCTGAATGTCTTCTCTTATAGAGCTTTCACTGGAAAGCGAGACTTATCGAACTTTCAGTCTAGGCTAGTGAACGGTTACATCAGCATGACTATTGAGGCATCACGTCAAGATTTTAGAGATTTCTGCTCAACTACCGCACGGAAGCTGCTACCATCAAATTCTGGCTTTCGTTAGGATCTCTGCATGAAGCGCTTTCACTGTCAGCCGCAAAGCGGGAAAAAAGCAACGTTTTCGCGAAGGCTAGTTATTAGCGACTTAATAACGGCTAAGAACGCTTTTTAGGAAAAGTGAATATCTCCAGCAGGGAAGATGTTAGCATGGAATGCTTCTGCTTGTGGATGTATTCTCTTAGACCGCTTTCATTGCAGAGCACGACTTGTAGAACTTTCAGTCTAAGTCTTGTGTACTGTCAGATCGGAATGACTACTAAGACGTCACTTTAAATTTCAGAACGTTTAGCACAACTACTGAGGGAATGCTGAAACCATCAAATCTCGTTGGAATCGTCTCTGGAAGCGCTTTCACTGCAAGCTATAACACGACAAAAAGAACGTATTAGGCTAGTAAAAGAACATAGGCTAGTGCATATGGACTTAATACCGTCTATTACGGAGTTTTAGTAAAAATTCACATCTCCATCTTGTAGAACTTTCAGGGGTATTTCTGCTAATCACTTTCAAATCGTCAAGTGAAGCCTTACTAGCCATGCTGATGTTACTGTTCCTAGCCTAGACAGAAAGTTCTACAAGTCGTGCTCTGTAGTGATTGCGCTCTAAGAGAATACGAATGAGAAGAGAATTTGATGGTAGCAGCTTCCCTGCGGTACTTGTGCTGAACGATCTCAAATCTTGAAATGAAGCTTTAATAGCCATTCTGATCTTACAGCTCATAAGCCTAGAGTGAAAATTCTACAAGTGGTCTTTGCAGTAACAGCGCTATAAGAGAAAACATTAATAAGCGGTGTAGTTTCAGGCCAACATCTGCACTGCCTGAAATACTTACTTTTCCATAAGCGCGTTAACAGGCGCAGTTAAGTCACAATTCATTTCCCCAAACTAAAATGTGTGAGTCGTGCTTCACAGCCTGCAGCGAAAGCGCTATAAGAGAAGACTCAAACGAGAACCAGCATTTGAGGTAGAAGCTTCCCTGCGGTTCTTGTGTTAAACGCTCTGAAATTTTGAAGTGACACTGTACTAGCTGATGAAATACTTCAGAAGACTAGAATGAAACATCTAGAAATCGTACTTTGCAGTGAAACTGCTATAAGAGAAGACATTCAGAAGCAGCAGCATTCCATACTACCATCTTCCCTGCAGACGATGTTCACTGTTCCGAAAGCGCGTTATTCGGTGAAGTAAAGTAACTGTTCTATACCCTATACTAAAATTTTGTGTTAGTCGTGCTTTTCAGCTTGCAGTTAAGCGCTTCCAGAGAAGACTAACGAGAGCCAGCATGTGATCATAGCAGCTTCCCTGCCGTACTTGTTCTGAACGATTTGACATTTTGAAGTGACCCTTTAATACCCGTTCTGATGTTACAGGACACGAGACTAGACTGAAAGTTCTACAAGTCTTTCATTGCAATGAAAGCGTTATAAGAGAAGACATTCAGAAGCAGCAGCGCTCCAACCTAGCATCTTCCATAAGGGCTTTACTCACTTTTCCTAAAGCTCCTCAAGAGTTAAATCACAATTCCGTAATCAATACTAAACGTTTCGTAAGACGTGCTTTGCAGTTTGCAGTGAATGCGTTTCCAGAGAAGACTTTAACGAGAGCCAGTATTTCATCGTAGCTTCTTCCCTGCGGTACTTGTGCTGAGCGCTCTGTTATTTTCAAGTGACGCTTTACTAGCCGTTCTGATGTTAAAGTACACAAGCGTATACACAAACTTCTACAAGTCTCGCTTTACTGTGACAGCGCTCTAAGAGAAGACATACAGAAGCAGCAGCATTCCATGCTAGCATCTTCCCTATGGGCTTTATTCGATTTCCATAAAGCGCCTCAATAGTGGCAGTTAAGTCATAATGAGATGAAGCAGGAGATGCAAGAGCAGAAGATGCAGCACCAAGAGATACAGCAGGAGATGCAACACCAGAAGATGCAGCACCAAGAGATGCAGCAGGAGATGCAGCAGCACATGCAGTATCAGCAGATGCAGCAGCAGGAGATGAAGCAGAATATGCATCAGCAGGAAATACAGCACCAAGAGATTCAGACGGAGATGCAGCAGGAGGTGCAGTAGCAGGAGATGCAGAAGCAGATGTTGCAGGAGGTGCAGCGCAGGCAGATGAAGCAACAGAAAATGCAGCAGAAGTAGATGTTGCAGCAGCACATGCAGAAGGTGATGCAGTTGTAGGAGATGCAGCAGATGCAGATGCAGCAGGGGATTCAACAGCAGAGAAAGCATATTCAGCAGCAGACACGACATCAGGAGATTCAGCAGCAGGAGATGCAGCAGGAGATGCAGAAGCAAACGCAGCAGTAGGAGAGGCAGCATGTGGAGATGCATCAGGAAATGCATATTCAGAAGGAGATGCAGCAGGAGATTCAGCATGATATGTAGAAGCATGAGATGCCGCAGGAGATTCATCAGGAGATTCTGCAGCAACTGATGCAGCAGCAGGAGAAGCAGCAGGAGATGCAGAAGTAGATGCAGCAGGAAATGAAGAATCAGCAGAAGATGCAGTAGGAAGAGATTCTTCAACATATGCAGCAGCATGATATAATGCAGCAAGAGGAGATACAGCAGGTGGTAGAGAAAGTGGAGATGACGCAGCAGACGCAGCAGGAGATTCAACAGAAGGAAATGCAGCAGGAAATCAGCCGGAGGTGCAGCAGCAGGAGATGCACGAAAAGAAGATGCAGCCGCACCAGAGGCAGCAGCAGGTTCAGCAGGAGTTGCAGCAGTAGGAGATGAAGAGGCAGGATATTCAGCAGGAGGAGATGCAGCATCAGGAGATTCAGCAGGAGATGCATCAGTAGGAAATGCATCAGCAGATTCTGCAGAAGGAAATTCAGTAGAAAAGGCAGCAGGAGATTCAGTAGAAAAGGCAGCAGGAGATGCAGTAGGAGATATAGAAGGAGATTCATGAGCAGGGGATATAGTAGGAGATGCAGCAGCAGATACATCAGCAGGAATTGTAGCAGGAGATGCTGGAGGAGATTCTGCAGAAGAAGATTCATTAGGAGATGCAGCAGGAGATGAAATAGCAACATAGTCATCAGCAGTTACAGCAGGAAGTGCAGCAGGAGATTCAGCAGGAGATGTAGCAGCAGGAGAAGCAGCCGCAGATGCCTTCAACAGAATATGCAGCTGAAATGCAGAAGCACTAGATGCATCCGTAGAAGATTGAGCAGCAGATGCAGCAGGAAATGGAGATGCTTCTGCAGAAGCATCCGCAGAGGATGCAGCAGGAGATGAAGCAGCAGGCTATACAGCAGTAGGAGATGGAGGAGGACATCAAGTGGAAGGAGATGCAGCAGCTGCAAATGTAGCAGGAGATGCAGCAGTACATGAGACATCAGGAAATGGAGCAGCAGATTAAGGAAATGCAGCAGCAGGAAATGCAGCGGCAGATGCAGAGACAGCAGATGCAGCAGAAATAGATGCTGCAGCAGATGCATCAGGAGATGCAGATTCAGTAGGAGATGTAGCAGCAGAAGATGCTGCAGCAGATGATGCAGCAGGAGATGCAGCAGAAGGAAATGCAGCAAGATATGCTGCAGGAGGAGATGCAGTAGGATATGAAGCAGGAGATGAGGCAGCAGGAGGTGCAGCCGGAGATGCATATTCAGCAGTAGATTCAGCAGAAACTTCAGAAGGAGATGCAGCATCAGGAGATTTAGCAGGAGATGCAGCAGTAGATGAAGCAGCAGCATATGTGACAGCAGAAGCACCAGATGGAGCAGAAAGTGATGCAGCAGGGGATGGAGCAGTAGATGCAACGGGAAATGGTGCATCAGGAGATGCAGCACCCAGAGATGAAGAAGGAGATGCAGCAGCACATGCAGTATCAGCAGATGCAGCAGCAGGAGATGAAGCAGCAGATGCAGCAGCAGGAGATGCAGCAGCAGGAAATACAATAGGAATAAATGCAGAATGTAATGCAGCAGCAGGAGATGAAGCAGCAGATGCAGGCAGCAGGAGGTGCAGCAGCAGGAAATACAATAGGAATAGATGCAGAATGTAATGCAGCAGCAGGAGGTGTAGCAGCAGGAATTATAATAGGAATAGATGCAGAATGTAATCCAGCAGCAAGAGTTGAAGCAGAATATGCATCAGCAGGAAATGCAGCACCAAAAGTTTCAGATGGAGATGCAGCAGGAGGTGCAGCAGCAGGAGATGCAGATTCAGATGTTTCAGCAGGTGCAGCACCAGCAGATGCAGCAACAGGAGTTGCAGTAGAAGGAGATGCTGCAGTAGCACATGTAGAAGGTGATGCAGCAGTAAGAGATGCAGCAGCAGCAGATGCAGCAGGAGATTCAGCAGCAGGAGATTCGGCATGATATGTAGAAGCATGAGATGCCGCAGGAGATTCATCAGGAGATTCAGCAGCAACTGATGCAGCAGTAGGAGAAGCAGCAGGAGATGCAGGAGGAGATGCAGAAGCAGATGCAGCAGGAAATGAAGATTCAGCAGAAGATGCAGTAGGAAGAGATTCTTCAACATATGCATCAGCATGATATGATGCAGCACCAGGAGATACAGCAGGTTGTGTAGAAAGAGGAGATGATGCAGCAGACGCAGCAGCAGGAGATTCAGCAGGAGGGGATGCAGCAGCAGGAGATTAAGCATGAAAATAGCATGAAAATACATGAAATAGCAGCAGATACAAGAGCAGATTCAGGAAATGCAGCAGCAGGAGAAGCAGCAGGAGATGCATATTCAGAAGGAGATACGTCAGGAGACGTAGAAGGATATGTAGCAGCATGAGATGCCGCCGGAGATTCAGGAGGAGATTCAGCAGAAGGAGTTGTAAGAGCAGGAAATGCATCAGCAGGAGATGCCGAAGCAGATCCAGCAGAAGTCGTTGCAGCAGCAGGACATGCAGCAGGAGTCGATGCAGAAGGTGATAGAGCAGCAGGAGTTTCAGAAGAAGGAGATGCAGAAAGAGATTCAGCAGCAGCAGATGCAGCAGCAGGAAAGGCAGCAGTATATAGAGAAGCAGGATATGCAGCAGGAGGAGATGCAGTAGGAGGAGATAGAGCAGGTAAGGCAGCAGCAGGAGATGCAGCAGGAGATGCAAGAGCAAGAGATGCAGCATCAGACCCATCAGCAGGAGATGCAGCAGCAGAAGATGCAGCAGGAAATGCAGCAGCAGTAGGTGCAGCAGGAGATGCAGTAGCAGGAGATGAAGCATTATCATGAGATGCATTAGGAGGTGCAGCAGCAGGATATGTAGCAGGAGATTTGGCAGGAGATGAAGCAGCAGCAGAGCAGCAGCAGATCACAGAATCACAGAATAATCAGGTTGGAATAGACCCACTGGACCGTCGAGTCCAACCATTCCCACCAATCCCTAAATCATGCTCCTAAGCACCTCATCTACCCTAACCTTAAACACCTCCAGGCACTCAACCACCTCCCTTGGCAGACCGTTCCAATGCCTAACCACCCTCTCCGTGAAGAACTTTTTCCTAATCTCAAGCCTAAATCTCCCCTGGTGGAGCTTGAGGCCATTCCCTCTCGTTCTGTCCCCTCTCACTTGGGAGGAGAGGCCAGCACCCTCCTCTCCACAACCTCCCCTCAGGTAGTTGTAGAGAGTGATAAGGTCTCCCCTCAGCCTCCTCTTCTCCAGGCTGAACAACCCCAGCTCTCTCAGCCGCTCCTCATAAGATTTGTTCTCCAGCCAGTAGAAAATGCAGCAGTAGATGCAGGATCAACAGATACTGCAGCAGGAAATACTGCAGCAGATGCAGCAGGATATGACATATGAGGTAACGAAGCCAGAGATGCAGCAGCTGAAGATGAAGCAGGAGATGCAGCAGCAGGAGGTGCATCAGCAGATGAAGCAGGAGAGGAGGCAGCAAATGTAGAAAGTTATAACGTACATGTAGAAGCAGATGCAGCAGCAGCTAATTCAGCAGGTGATGCATCAGCAGGAGATGCAGAAGCAGATGCAGCAGGAAATGCAGATTCAGCAGGAGAAGCAATAGGAAGAGAATCTTCAGCAGATGCAGCAGGATGTGCAGCATGACGAGATGTAGCAGGACATAGAGCAGCAGCAGATGCATCAGCAGATGAAGCAGGAAATGCAGCAAGAGATGCAGCAGCAGAGATGTAGCCGCAGATGCATCAGAAACAGACGCAAAAGGAGATGCAGCAGCAGCAGATTCCGCAGGAGATGCAGCAGCAGAAGATGTAGAAGGAGTTGCAGCATCAGGAGATTCAGCAGGAAATGCAGCAGCAGGGGATGTAGTAGCAGGAGACACAGAAGGAGATGCAGAAGGAGCTGCGGCATCAGGAGATGCAGCAGGGAATGCAGCAGCAGCAGAAGTAACAGGTGATGCAGCAGCATCATATGAACTACGAGATGTAGCAGCAGGAAATGAAGAAGCAGGAGATGCTACAGGCGATTCATCCGGAGATGCAGAAGGAGGATATGCAGCAGCAGGAGGTGCAGAGTAGTAGATGAAGTGAAGAAGATGCAGCAGAAGGAAATATAGCAGGAGATTCAGCCGCAGTAAATGCAGCAATAGAGAAAGTAGCATCAGATGCAGCATCAGCTGCAGCTTCAGATGCAGCAGAAGGAGATGCAGCAGCAGGAGATCTATCAGGAGATGCAGCAGCAAATTCAGCAGATGCAGCAGTAGTAGATTCATAAAGAGCTGCAGAAGAAAATGCAGATGAATATTCAGGAGCAGGAGATGCAGCAGCACATGCTGTATCAGCAGATGCAGCAGCAGGATATGCAGCAGCAGGATATGCAGCAGCAGGAGTTGAAGCAGCAGGAGTTGAAGCAGAATATGCATCAGCAGGAAATGCAGCACCAAGAGATTCAGACGGAGATGCAGCAGGAGGTGCAGCAGCAGGAGATGCAGATGCAGATGTTGCAGGAGGTGCAGCACAGGCAGATGAAGCAACAGGAGATGCAGCAGAAGGAGATGGTGCAGCAGCACATGCAGAAGGTGATGCAACAGTAGGAGACGCAGCAGATGCAGATGCAGCAGGAGATTCAGCAGCAGGAGATTCAGCAGCAGGAGATTCAGCATGATATGTAGAAGCATGAGATGCCGCAGGAGATTGATCAGGTGTTTCAGCAGCAACTGATGCAGCAGCAGGAGAAGCAGCAGGAGATGCAGCAGCAGCAGGAGATGCAGAAGCAGATGCAGCAGGAAATGAAGATTCAGCAGAAGATGCAGTAGGAAGAGAGAAAGTAGCATCAGATGCAGCAGCAGGTGCACCATCAGATGCATCAGCAGGAGATGCAGCAGCAGGAGATCTATCAGGAGATGCAGCAGTAGATGAGGCAGCAGCAGATGCAGCAGAAAATTCAGCATATGCAGCTGTAGTAGATTCATAAAGAGCTGCAGCAGGAAATGCAGATGAATATGCAGCAGCAGGAGGTGCATCTGCAGGTGATGCAGAAGAACATGCAGCAGGTGACGCTCAAGGAGATGCAGCAGGAGATGCAGAACGAGATGAAGCAGCAAGATATGCAGCAGAAAGAGATGACGCAGGAGATGCTTCAATAGAAAGTGCAACATGAGATATAGCAGGAGATGCAGCAGCAGACGAAGCAAAAGGAGATGCAGAAAGAGGAGATGCAGCAGCAGGACATGGATCAAGAGATGAAGCAGCAGGAGATTCATTAGGAGATGCAGAGGATGGATATGAAAGAGCAGGAGATATAGCAGCAGGAGATGCAGCATGAAATGCAGCAGGATGAGATGAAGCAGCAGGGGATGTACTAGGAGATGCAGAAGCAGCAGATAGAGCAGGAGATGCTGTAGCAGGAGATGTAGAAGCAGCAGATAGAGCAGGAGATGCTGTAGCAGGAGATGTTGAAGCAGATGTAGCAGCAGGAGATGCAGCAGCAGGAGATGCAACAGGAGATGCAGTGGGAGGAGATTCAGCAGGAGATGCAGCAGGAGGAGATGCAACAGGAAATGTAGCAGGAGGAGGTACAGCAGAACCAGATGCAGCAGTATATGCAACAGAAAGAGATGAATAAGAGATGCAGCAGCAATTGATGCAGCAGGAGATGCTGGAGCTGGAGATGCAGAAGTAGAGGCAGTAGGAGGAGATGCAGCAGGATGTGCATCAGCATACATCAGCAGGAGACACAAGAGCAGGATATGAGGCATGAGATGCAACCGCAGCAGAAGCAGCAGCAGATGCAGAACCATAGGCAGCAGAACATGCAGAACCATATGCAGCAGGAGATACAGCAACAGATGAATCAGTAGATGCAGCTGGAGATGTAGCATCACCAGAAGCAGCAGCAGATGCAGCAGCAAAGGATGCAGGATGAGATGCAGAAAGAATTGCATCAGCATGAGAAGCTGCTGGAAATTCAGTAGGATATGCAACAGCAAGAGATTTGGCAACAGCAGATGCAGCAGCAGATGCAGCAGGAGATGCAGCTGCATGAGGTGTATCAGCAGGAGATGTAGCAGGAGATGCATATTCAGCAGGTGATGCACCAGGATATGCAGCAGGAGATTCAAGAGAAGGAAATGCAGCAGGAAATCCGCCGCAGATGCAGCAGCAGGAGATGCAGGAAAAGAAGATGCAGCCGCACCAGAGACAGCAGTAGATTCAGCAGGAGTTGCAGCAGCAGGAGATGAAGAGGCAAGAGATTCAGGAGCAGGAGATGGAGCATCAGGAGATTGAGCAGGAGATGCATCAGCAGGAGATGCATCATCAGGAAATGCATCAGCAGATTGTGCAGCAGGAAATTCCGTAGGAGATTCTGCAGCTGGAGATTCAGTAGAAAAGGCAGCAGGAGATTCAGTAGAAAATGCAGCAGGAGATGCAGTAAGAGATACAGAAGGAGATTCAGCAGCAGGGGATATAGTAGGAGATGCAGCAGCAGATACATCAGCAGGAATTGTAGCAGGAGATGCTGGAGGAGATTCTGCAGAAGAAGATTCAGCAGGAGATGCAGCAGGAGATGAAATAGCAACATAGGCATCAGCAGTATACAGCAGGAAGTGCAGCAGGAGATTCAGGAGGAGATGTAGCAGCAGGAGATGCAGCCGCAGATGCCTTTAAGTTGACATGCAACTGAAATGCAGAAGCACTAGATGCATCCGTAGAAGACTGAGCAGCAGATGCAGCAGGAAATGGAGATGCTTCTGCAGATGCATCCGCAGAGGATGCAGCAGGAGATGAAGCAGCAGGCTATACAGCAGAAGGAGATGAAGCAGCAGATGCAGCAGCAGGAGATGCACAAGGGCATCAAGTAGAAGGAGATGCAGCAGCAGCAAATGTAGCAGGAGATGCAGCAGTACATGAAGCATCAGGAAATGGAGCAGCAGATTAAGGAGATGGAGCAGCAGATGAAGGTGATGTAGCAGCAGGAAATGCATCAGAATATGCAGAGGAGGTAATGCAGCAGGTGATACAGCAGCAGCAGGTGATGCAGCTGCAGAGGCAGCAGATGCAGCAGCAATGGATACAGCAGCATATCATCAGTAGATGCAGATTCAGTAGGAGATGTAGCAGCAGAAGATGCTGCAGCAGATGTTGCAGCAGGAGATGCAGCAGAAGGAAATGCAGCAAGATATGCTGCAGGAGGAGATGCAGTAAGATATGAAGCAGGAGATGCAGCAGCAGGAGATGCAGCAGTAGATGAAGCAGTAGCATATGCAACAGCAGATGCACCAGATGGAGCAGAAAGAGATGCAGCAGCGTATGGAGGAGCAGATGCAACGGGAAATGGTGCATCAGGACATGCATCCACAGATGCATGAGTCCAGGATGCTACAGGAGATTTAGCAGCAGTAGATACAAAAGTAGGTGATGCCGCAGGAGATGCAGCAGGAGATGCACTACAAGAAGATGCAGCACCAAGAGATGCAGCAGGAGATGAAGCAGCATATGCAGTATCAGCAGATGCAGCAGCAGGAGATGAAGCAAGAGTTGCAGCAGCAGGAGATGCAGCAGCCAGAAATACAAGAGGAATAGATGCAGAAGGTAATGCAGCAGCAGGAGTTGAAGCAGAATATGCATCAGCAGGAAATGCAGCACCAAGAGATGCAGCAGCAGATGCAGCAGCAGATGAAGCAACAGGAGTTGCAGCAGTAGGAGATGCAGCAGCAGCAGATGCAGCAGGAGATTCAGCATGATATGTAGAAGCATGAGATGCCGCAGGAGATTCATCAGGAGATTCAGCAGCAACTGATGCAGCAGCAGAAGATGCATCAGGAAATGCAGCAGCAGTAGGTGCAGCAGGAGATGCAGTAGCATGAGTTGAAGCATTATCATGAGATGCATTAAGAGGTGCAGCAGTAGGATATGTAGCAGGAGATTTGGCAGGAGATGAAGCAGCAGCAGAGCAGCAGCAGATGCAGCAGGAAATGCAACAGTAGACACAGAAGCAGGAGTTGCTGGAGCAGGAAATACTGCAGCAGATGCAGCAGGAGATGACATATCAGGTGATGAAGCCACAGATGCATCAGCTGAAGATGAAGCAAGAGATGCAGCAGCAGGGCGTGCATCAGCAGATGCATCAGGAGATGAGGCAGCAAAAGCAGAACGTTATAACGTACATGTAGAAGCAGATGCAGCAGCAGCTAATTCGGCAGGAGATGCAGCTTCAGGAGATTCAGCAGGAAATGCAGCAGCAGGGGATGTCGTAGCAGGAGACACAGAAGGAGTAGCAGAAGGAGCTGCAGCATCAGGAGATGTAGCAGGGAATGCAGCAGCAGCAGTAGTAACAGGAGATGCAGCAGCATCATATGCACTAGGAGATGTAGCAGCAGGAAATGAAGAAGCAGGAGATGCTACAGGTGATTCAGCCGGAGATGCAGAAGGAGGAGATGCAGCAGCAGGAGGTGCAGAGTAGTAGATGAAGTGAAGAAGATGTAGCCGAAGGAAATATAGCAGGAGATTCAGCCGCAGTAAATGCAGCAAGAGAGAATGAAGCATCAGATGCAGCAGCAGGATATGCAGCAGCAGGAGATCTATCAGGAGATGCAGCAGCAGGATATGCAGCAGAAGGAGATGACGCAGGAGATGCTTCAATAGAAGGTGCAACATGAGATACAGCAGATAAAGATGCAGCAGCAGACGAAGCAGAAGGAGATGCAGAAACAGGAGATGCAGCAGCAAGACATGGATCACGAGATGAAGCAGCAGCAGGAGATGAAGCTTCTGGAGATTAATTAGGAGATGCAGTAGCAGGATATGAAGCAGCAGGAGATATAGCAGCAGGACGTGCAGCATGAGATGCAGCAGTATGAGATGAAGCAGCAGGGGATACATCAGGAGATGCAGAAGCAGCAGATACAGCAGGAGATGCCATAGCCGGAGATGCAAAAGGAGATGATGCAGCAGCAGGAGATGCAGCAGCAGGAGATGCAGCAGCAGGAGATGCAGCAGGAAGAGATTAAGCAGGAGATGCAGCAGGAGGAGGTGGAACAGGAGATGAAGCAGGAGGAGGTACAGCAGCAGCAGATGCAGCAGCAGATGCAGCAGAAGGAGATGCATAAGAGATGCAGTAGCAATTGATGAAGCAGGAGATGCTGGAGCCAGAGATGCCGAAGAAGTAGATGCAGAAGAAGTAGATGCAGAATCAGGAGATGCAGGAGTAGATGCATCAGCAGGAGATGCAGCAAAACATACATCAGCAGGAGACACAGCAGCAGGATATGAGGCAGGAGATGCACCAGCAGAAAATGCAGCAGGAGATGCCTCAGGAGATTAAACAGGAGATGCTGCAGCAGGTGATGCAGCAGCAGGAAATTTTGCAGGGCTTGCAGCAGTAGGTGAAGCAGCACTAGATGAAGCATCATATGCTGCAGATGCAGCAGCAGAGGATGCAGCAGGAAGAGATGGAGCAGGAGATAGATCAGCAGCAGATGCACCAGCAGAGGCAGCAGCAGTAGATGCAGCAGGACATATAGAAAAGTATGAGGCAGCAGGAGATGTAGGAGATGCAGCAGTAGATGAAGTAGCGGTAGATGCAGCAGCCGTTGCAGCAGGAAATGCAGCAGGAGATGCAGAAGCAGGAAATGCAGCAGCAGGAGCTGCAGCCGCAAATGCATGCAGCAGCATATGCAGTAGGAGATGCAGCAGCAGGTGATTCAGTAGCAGGAGATTCAGCAGCAGATGTAGCAGGATATGCGGCATCAGTAGATACATCTGCAGATGCATCAGCAGAGCATGTAGCAGGAGATACGGCAGCAGGAGATGCAGGAGTACATGAAATAGCAGCAGATACAAGAGCAGATTCAGGAAATGCAGCAGCAGGAGATGCAGCAGGAGATGAAGTAGAAATGTAGATACAAGTGCAGCAGGAGATGCAGCAGTAGGAGATGTAGCAGGAGATGCAGCAGTACATGAAGTAGCAGCAGATACACCAACAGATACAAGAGATGTAGCGGAGTAGATGCAGCAGGATATGAAACTGCAGAAGATACAGAAGGAGATGCAGCAGCAGGAGATGAAGCTGGATGTGCAGCAGGAGAGGCAGCAGCAGGTGCAGCAGGAGATGTAGCAACACCAGAAGCAGCAGAAGATGCAGCAACATGTGATGCAGGATGAGACGCAGCAGGCACTGCAGCAGCAGGAGATGCTGCAGGAGATGCAGCAGGAGATGAATTAGCAGGAGATGCAGCAATAGGTGAAGCAGCACCAGATGCAGCAGCATATGCTGAAGATGTATTAGGAGGAGATTAAGCGGGAGATCCAGCAGGAAGAGATGCAGCAGGATATGCAGAAAATGATAAAGCAGAAAGAGATGCATCAGGAAATACAGCAGCAGGATATGCATCAGCAGGAAATGCAGCAGGACATGCACTAGTAGAAGATGCAGCAGGAGATGCAGCAGGAGACGCAGCTGGAGATGTAGCAAGAGGATATGCACCATGATATACAGCAGCAGGAGATGCAACAAAAGATGAAACAGGAGGAGATGCAGGAGGAGAGGCAGCAGAGGAGATGCAGCAGAATCTAATGCTGCATCTCCTGCTGCTGCATCTCCTGCTGCATCTCCTGCTTCTGCCTCTTATCCTGCTAAATCTCCTCCTGCATCAGCTGATGCATTTCCTGCATCTCCTGCGGCTACATCTGCTGGTGCATCTCCTGCTTCTCTATCTTCTCCTGCATCTCCTGCTGAATCACATGGTGCCTTTCCTGCTGCCGCATCTCCTGCTTCTGCATATCCTTTTGCATGTCTTGCTGCCACATCTCCTGCTTCTTCCTCTCCTACTCCTGCATCTCTACTGCTGCATCTCCTGCTGCTGCATTTCCTGCTCCTGCTTCTCCTGATGCATCTGCTGCTGCATTTTCTGCAGCATCTTCTATTGCTTCAACTCCAGATGCTGCATCTCCTGCTGCATCTGCTGGTACTGCATCTTATCCTGCCACATCTCCTGCTCCATTTCTTTGTGCATCTGCTGCTGCTGCTCTATCTTCTTCTGCTGCATCTCCTGCTGCTGCATCTCCTGCTGCAGGATCTCCGGCTGCATCTTCTGCTTCTGCATCTCCTGCTACTGGGTCTGCTGCATCATCTCCTCCTGCCTCTTCGCCTACAGCATCTCCTTCTGTATCTCGTGCTACATCTCATGAAGCTGTACCTGCTGAAGCATCTCTTCCTGCTGCATCTCCTGATGAACAGGCATCTATTGATGCATCTGCTGCTGCTTCATCTCCTGCTGCTGCAGCTCCTACTGAATCTGCTGTTGAATATCATCCTGCATCTGCAGCGGCTGCATCTCCTGCTGCTGCATCATCTCCTGCTGCATCTCCTGATTCATCTCCTACTGCTGCATCTGCACTATTTTCTGCTGCATCTGCTGCTGCTTCATATACTGCTTCATCTCCTACTACTGCATCTCCTTCTGCTTCTCATTCTGCATCTCCTGATGCTACAGCTCCATTTGCAACATCTCCTACTGCACCTCCTGCTGCTGAATCTCCCGCTGCATCTCCTGATTCATCTCCTACTGCTGCATCTGCAGTATTTTCTGCTGCATCTCCTGCTGCATCTCCTGTTGAATATAATGCTACCACATCTCCTGCTGCATCTCCTGATGCTGCATCTCCACCTGCTGCACCTTCTGCTGCTCAACTCCTGCTGATGCATCTTCTGCTGATGCATAACCTGCTGCATCTCTGACTGCTGCATCTCCTGCTGCTGAATCTCCTGCTGCTGCATCTGCTGGTGCTGCATATGCTACTGCATCTGCTGCAGGATCTTCTTCTTCTGCCTCTCATGCCACATCTCCCGCTGATGCATCTCCTGCTTCTCTATATCTTGCTCAATCTACTGCTGCTGCATCTCCAGCTGCATCTCCTGCTGCTGCATCTCTTGCATCTTTTGGTGCATCTGCTGTAGATTAATCTACTGCTGCATCTCCTCTTGCTTCATCTTCTGATTTTTTCATGTCCTTCTGCATCACCTGATGCTCAATCTGCTGCTGCTGCATACACTGCTGCATCTTCTGCTGCTGAATTCACTTCTGCTGCATCTGCTGCTGCATCACCTTCTACTGAATCCCCTGATGCATCTCCTGCTGCTGCATCCACTGGTACATCTCCTAATGCTGCATCTCCTGCTGCTGCACATCCTGATGCACATCTTGATGCATCTCCTCCTGCTGCTTCTCCTACTGCTTCATCTCCTGCATCTGCTGCTGCAGGGGCTGCTGCATCTCCTGCTTCTCTGTGTCCTCCTCCTCCATCTCCACCTGCATCTGTTGCTGCTGCATCCTCTGCTGAACCTCCTGCTGCTGCATCTCCTTCTGCAACTCCCTCTGATGCATCAGCACATTCATCTGATGATGCATCTCACCTGCTTCATCTCCTGCTGCTGAATCTCCTGCTCTTGCATACCCTGCTGCATCTACAGCTGCTTCTAAGCCTACTTCATCTACTGCTGCTGCATCTCCTGCTGCTATATCTTTTGTTTATCAATCTCCTGCTGCTGCATCTCTTACGGAATCTGCTTCTCAATCTGCTCCTGCACCTACTGCAGCTGCATCTCCTGATGCTGTATCTCCTGTTACTGCATCTCCTAATGCATCTCCTGGAGCTTAATCTCCTGCTTTTGCATCTGCTGCTTTATCTCCTTCTGATGCCTATCTTGCTGCTGCATCTACTGCTGCTTCGTCTGCTTCTACATCTCCCGCTGCATTTTCTGCTGCTCCATCTCAGGATACATCTCCTCTTGCTCAGTCTCTTGCTGCATATCCTGCTGCTACATCTCCTGCTACTGCATCTCCTTCTCTGCATCTCCTGCTGCATCTCCTGCAGCTGCATCTCCTGCTCCATATCCTTCTGTTGCATCTGCGTATTCATCTTATGATGGTGCTTTCTTGCTGGATCTCCTGCTTCTGCATCTCCTGCTGCTGCAAACTCTGCTGCATCTCCTGCTGCTGCATTTCCAGCTGCAGCTGCTGCTGCTGAATCTCCTGTGGCTGCTGATGCATTTCCTGATGCATTTTCTACTGCTGCATCTCCTTCTGCTGCAACTCCTGCTTCATCCCCTCTTGCTGCATTTCCTACTGCTGCATTTCCTGCTCCTGCATCAGATACTTCATCTCCTGCTGCTGCATCTGCTGGTGCTGCATCTCCTGCTGCATCTGCTGCTGAATCTCCTGCTTCTGCAGCTCATACCACATCTCCTGCTGCTGCATCTCCTGCTTCTGCATATCTGGCTGCATCTCCTGATGCTGCATCACCTGCTGCCGAATCTCCTGCATCTTTTGCTGCATCTGCTGTAGATTCGCCTCCTGGTGCATCTCCTGCTGCTGCATCTCCTGCAGCTGCATCTCCTGTGCCATCTCCTACTGCTGAATCTCGTTCCGCTCCATTCTCTGCTGCATCTACTGCTGCTGCATAGACTGCTGCAGAATCTCCTAATGCATCTCCTCTTGCTTAGTCTCCTGATGCTTCCTATCCTGCTTCATCTCCTTTTGCTGCATATATTAATGCTGCATCTACTGCTGCTTGGCCTGATGCTGTATCGCCTGCTTCATCTCCTGCTGGGGCATCTCCTGCTGCATCTCCTTCTGCATCTCCTGCTGCTCCAGCTGCTGCATCTGCATCATCAGGATATTCTGAAGGAGATGCAGCAACAGGAGATGCAGCAGCAGGAGATGCAACCACAGTACTGAAGCAGCAGATGCAGCTGCAGGAGATGCAACCACAGTACTGCGGCAGCAGATTCAGCTGCAAGAGATGCAGCCGTAGGAGATGCAGCAGGATTTTCAGCAGAAGGAGTTACAGCAGGAGATGCAGTAGCAGATGCAGCAGAAGGAAGTGTAGCAGCAGAAGATACAGGAGGATATGCAGCAGCAGTAGATGAAACAGACCATAAAGCAGCAGGATATGCAGAAGCAGGAGAATCAGCAGCAGGGGATGCAGCAGCAGATTCAGCAGCAAATTCAGCCGGAAATGTAGCCAGAGTAGATGCAGAAGCAGGAGATGCAGCAGAAGATGCATCAGCAGGAAATGCACCAGCAGAGGCAGCAGCAGAAGTTGCAGTGGGAGATATAGAAAAAAATGAGGAAGCAGGAGCAGCCCCTGTAACTTGATTTCCTCCTGCATCTACAGATGCTGCATCTTCTGCGGCACCTGCTCCTGTATCTCCTGCTGCTACATCTCCTGATGCATCCTCTGCTCATGCATCTGCGGATGCATCTCCTGATGCACCATTTCCCGTTGCATCTGCTCCTCCATCCCCTGCTGCATCTCTTTCTGCTCCATCTGGTGCATCTGCTGTTGCAAAAGCTGCTGCTTCATCTACTGCTGCATCTGCTGCTAAATCTCCTGCTGCTGCATCTCCTTCTGAAATTTCTGCTGAATCTACTGCTGAATATGCATCCCCTGCTGCATCACCTGCTGCTGCATCTCCTGCTTCATATCCTACTGCATCCCCTCCTGCAGCATATCTTGCTACATTTCCTTCTGCTGCATCTCCTGGTGCATCATCTGCTGCAGCATCTGCTGCTGCTACATCTCCTACTGAATCTGCATCTCCTGATGCATCTCCTACTGCATCTATTCCTGCTGCATCTGCTGCCTCTGCATCACCTGCTGCATCACCTGCTGCTGCATATTCTGCTGCATTTCCTGCTGATGCATCTTCTGTTGCTCCATTTTACTGCTGCTTAATGTACTGCTGCATCTCCTGCTACATTTGCTGCTGCTGCATCTCCTTCTACTTCATGTCCTCCTGCATTTCCTGCTGCCTCATCTGCTCCTTCATCTCCTGCTGCTGTAGAGCCTGCTGCTTCATCTCCTGCTGCATCCTCTGCGGATGCATCTGCAGAAGCATCTCCATTTCTTGCGGCATCTGCTGCTCAGTGTTCTACAGATGCATCTAGTGCTTCTGCATTTCAGCTGCATATTCTGTTGAAGGCATCTGCGGCTGCTTCTCCTGCTGCTACATCTCCTGCTGCATGTCCTGCTGAATCTTCTTCTGCAGAATCTCCTCCAGCATCTCCTGCTACAATTCCTGCTGATGTATCTCCTGCTGCATCTCCTGCTGCCTTCTCTACTGAATCTCCTGCTGCAGAATCTCCTACGGAATTTCCTGCTGCACAATCTGCTGATGCATTTCCTGCTGATGCATCTCCTGCTCAATCTCCTGATGCTGCATCTCCTGATGCTGAATCTCCTGCCTCTGCATCTCCTGCTGCTGCAACTCCTGCTGAATCTGCTGCTGCATCTGGTTCGCCTGCATCCTCTTTTCCTGCATCTCCTGCTGCTGCATCTCTGGCTGATGTCCTGCTGCATGTCCTTCTCTTGAATCTCCTGCTGCATTTCCTGGTGCATCACCTGCTGAATATGCATCTCCTGATACATCTCCTGCTGATACACCTCATGCAGCTGCATCTGCTGCTTCATATCCTGCTGCATCTGCTGTTGCCAAATCTCTTGCTGTTGCATATCCTACTGAATTTCCAGCAGCATCGCCTGCTGATGCAATTCCTGATGCATCTCATCCTGCATTATTTGCTGCTGCATTTGCTTCTGCTTCTGGTGATGCTACATTTCCAGCTGCATCTGCTGCTTCATCTGATGCTGTAACTACTGCTGCATATGGTTCTGCATGTTCTGCTGCATATGGTTCTGCATCTTCTGCTGCATATGGTGCTGCATCTGCTGCTGCTTCTGCTGCTGGTGCATCACCTGCCTCATATCCTGCTCTTGTGTCTCCTGCTGATGTATGTTTTGCTGCATCTCCTGCTGATGCATGTCCTGCTGCATCTCCTTCTTCTGCATCTACTTCTTCTCCATCTCCGGCTCCAGAATCTACTGCTGCATCCATTGCTCCTGCATCTCTTATTGATCTCTTCTGCTGCATACACTGCTGCATCTGGTGCTGCTGTACCTCCTCCTGCTGCTTTTCCTGTTTTATCTCCTCCTGCTGCATCTCCGGCTGACTCTCCTCCTACTGCATCTCCTGTTCCATCTCCTCCTTCTGCATCTCCTGCTGCATATTTTGCTGCATCTCCTGCTGCTGCATCTCCTGCTGCTGCATCTCCTTCTGCTACATCTCTTTCTACATCTCCTGCTACAGCATCTCCTTCTGTATCTGCTGTCTCTGTATCTCCTGATACATCCCCTCCTGCTTCATCTCATCCTGCTGCATCTCATGCTGCATCTCCTACGGCTATATCTCCTGCTGTTTCATATCCTGCTACTGCATCTCCTAATGAATCTCCTGCTGCTTCATCTCTTGATCCATGTCCTGCTGCTGCATCTCCTCTTTCTGCATCTCCTTTTGCTTCCTCTGCTGCTGCATCTCCTGCTGTATCTCATGTTGCAATTTCTATTGAAGCATCTCCTACGTCATCCCCTTATGCTGCATATCTTGCTGCTTATTCTCTTTCTGCATCTCCCGCTGCATCTCCTTGAGTGTCACCTGCTGAATCTCCTTCTGCATCACCTGCAGATACATCTCCTGCTGTATCTCCTGCTTCTCCATATTCATCTGCATTTCCTGCTGCAGTTATTTATGAATCTACTACTGCTGCATCTGCGGAATTTGCTGCTGCATCTGCTGCTGCTTCATCTACTGCTGCATCTGCTGCTAAATCTCCTGCTGCTGCATCTCCTTCTGATGTTCCTGCTGAATCTACTGCTGAATATGCATCCCCTTCAGCATCTCTTGCTGCTGCATCTCCTGCTTCATATCCTGCTGCATCTCCTCCTGCAGCATATCTTGCTGCATTTCCTCCTGCTACATGCCCTGCTGCATCATCTGCTGCATTATCTTCTGCTGCTACATCTCCTACTGAATCTGCATCTCCTGATGCATCTGCTGCTGCATCTATTGCTGCTGCATCTGCTGCCTCTGCAGCTGCAGCTGCATCACCTGCTGATGCATCACCTGCTGCATTACCTCCTGCTGCATATTCTGATGCAATTCCTGATGCTGCATCTCCTTCCACTTGATGTCCTCCTGCATTTCCTGCTGCTGCATCATCTGCTTCATCTCCTTCTGCTGTATAGCCTGCTTCTGCATTTCATGCTGCTTCATCTCCTGCTCTTACATCTCCTTCTGCTGAATCTCCTCCTGAATCTCTGGTGGCATCTCATGCTCCTCCATATCCTGCTACATCTCCTGACATAACTCCTTCTCAATATGCATCTCCTGTTGCTTCTCCTACGGCTGAATCTCCTGCTGCTGCATCTCCTCCTGCTGCTGCATCTCCTGCTGCTGTGTCTGCTGCATCATCTCCTCTTTCTCCATAACCTGCTGTATCTCCTGTTGATGCATCATATCATGCTGCTGCATATGTTGAAGAATCTCTTCCTATTGCATCTTCTGCTGATTCTTCATTTCCTGCTGCATCTGCTTCTGCATCTCCTGCTGCTGCTGCATCTGTTGCTGCTTCTCCTGCTGCTGCATCAGTTACTGCTGAATCTCCTGATGAATCTCCTGCGGCATCTCATGCTTCTACATATCATGCTTAATGTCCTGCTGCTGAATTTTCCTGCTGCATCTGCTGCTGCTGCATCTCCTACTACTGCATTACATTCTGCATGTACTTCTGCAGCATCTCCTTCTGCTGCATCTCCTGTTGCTGCATCTGCTGGTGCTGCACCTGCTGCAACATCTGAATCTGCATCTGCTGGTGCTGCACCTCCTGCTGCATCTCTGTCTGAGTCATTTTGTGCTGCATTTCCTGGTGATGCATATTCTGCTTCAAGTCCTGCTGCTGTATTACCTTCTGCTGCATTTTCTACTGAATCTCCTGCTGCGTTTTCTACTGAATCTCCAGCTGCTGAATCTCCTACGGAATTTCCTGCTGCAGAATCTGCTGATGCATTTCCTGCTGATGTATCTCCTCCTGAATCTCCTGAAGCTGCACCTACTGCTGCTGAATCTCCTGCTGCTGCATCTTCTGCATCATCTCCTCTTTCTCCATAACCTGCTGTATCTACTGTTGCTGCATATGTTTAAGAATCTCTTCCTATTGCATCTTCTGCTGATTCTTCATTTCCTGCTGCATCTGCTTCTGCATCTCCTGCTGTTGCTGCATCTCCTGCTGCTTCTCCTGCTGCTGCATCAGTTGCAGCTGAATCTCCTGATCAATCTCCTGCGGCAACTCATGCTTCTACATATCATGCTGTATCTCCTGCTGCATCTCCTTCTGAATATGCATCTCCTGATGCATCTCCACCTGCTGCCATTTATACTGCTGCGTTTGCTTCTGCATCTCCTGCTGCTGAATCTCCTGATGTCGTGTCTGCTACTGAATATCCTTTCTCTGCTGCTGAATCTCATGCTGCTGAATCTCCTGCTGCATCTCCTACTTCTGCATCACCTTCTGCATGTGCTGCTGCAGCATATCCTTCTGCTGCATCTCCTGTTGCTTCATCTGCTGGTGCTGCACCTCCTGCAACATCTGCTTCTGCATCTCCTGCTGCTGAACCTCCTGCTGCATCTCTGTCTGAATCTCTTGGTGCTGCATTTCCTGCTGATGCATATTCTGCTTCAACTCCTGCTGCTTCAACTCCTGCTGCTGCATCTCCTGCTTTTACATCTGCTGATACTGCATGTGCTGCTGCATCTCCTGCTGCAGCATATTCATCTGCATTTCCTGCTGCAGCTCTTATGTGAATCTACTGCTGCTGCATCTGCTGAATTTGCTGCTGTATCTCCTAATAGATCTTCTGCTGTTGCATCCCCTGCTACTGGGTCTGCTGCATCATCTCCTCCTGCCTCTTCGCCTACAGCATCTCCTTCTGTATCTCGTGCTACATCTCATGAAGCTGTACCTGCTGAAGCATCTCTTCCTGCTGCATCTCCTGATGAATAGGCATCTATTGATGCATATGCTGCTACTTCATCTCTTGCTGCTGCAGCTCCTACTGAATCTGCTGTTGAATATGTTCCTGTATCTGCAGCGGCTGCATCTCCTGCTGCTGCATCATCTCCTGCTGCATCTCCTGATTCATCTCCTACTGCTGCATCTGCACTATTTTCTGCTGCATCTGCTGCTGCTTCATATACTGCTTCATCTCCTACTACTGCATCTCCTGCTGCATCTCCTTCTGCATCTCCTGCTGAATCTAATCCTACCAGATCTCCTGCTGCATCTCCTGATGCTGCATTTCCTGATGCATTTCCTGATGCTACATCTCCACCTGCTGCACCTCCTGCTGCTGCATTTACTGATGCATTTCCTGATGCTACATCTCCTGATGCTCCACCTCCTGCTGCTGAACTCCTGCTGCTGCATTTTCTGCTGATGCATAACCTGCTGCATCTCTGACTGCTGCATCTCTGACTGCTGCATCTCCTGCTGCTGAATCTCCTGCTGCTGCATCTGCTGGTGCTGCATATGCTACTGCATCTGCTGCAGGATCTTCTTCTTCTGCCTCTCATGCCACATCTCCCGCTGATGCATCTCCTGCTTCTCTATATCTTGCTCAATCTACTGCTGCTGCATCTCCAGCTGCATCTCCTGCTGCTGCATCTCTTGCATCTTTTGGTGCATCTGCTGTAGATTAATCTACTGCTGCATCTCCTCTTGCTTCATCTTCTGATTTTTTCATGTCCTTCTGCATCACCTGATGCTCAATCTGCTGCTGCTGCATACACTGCTGCATCTTCTGCTGCTGAATTCACTTCTGCTGCATCTGCTGCTGCATCACCTTCTACTGAATCCCCTGCTGCATCTCCTGCTGCTGCATCCACTGGTACATCTCCTAATGCTGCATCTCCTGCTGCTGCACCTCCTGATGCATCTCCTCCTGCTGCTTCTCCTCCTGATGCCTATCTTGCTGCTGCATCTACTGCTGCTTCATCTGCTTCTACATCTCCCGCTGCATTTCCTGCTGCTGCATCTCAGGATATATCTCCTCTTGCTCAGTCTCTTGCTGCATATCCTGCTGCTACATCTCCTGCTACTGCATCTCCTGCTGCATCTCCTGCTGCATCTCTTGCAGCTGCATCTCCTGCTCCATCTCTTGCGGCTGCATCTCCTGCTCTATATCCTTCTGTTGCATCTGCGTATTTTTCTTATGATGGTGCTTTCTTGCTGGATCTCCTGCTTCTGCATCTCATACCACATCTCCCGCGGATGCATCTCCTGCTTCTGTATATCTCGCTGCATCTCCTCCTGCTGCATCACCTGCTAAATCACCTGCTGCTGAATCTCCTGCATCTTTTGCTGCATCTGCTGTAGATTCGCCTCCTGGTGCATTTCCTGTCGCTGCATCTCCTGCTGATGGATGTCCTCGTGCATCTCCTGATGCTGCATCTGCTGCTGCATCTCCAGCAGCTGCATCTCCTGTGGCATCTACTGCTGAATCTCGTCCGGCTTCATTCTCTGCTTCATCTACTGCTGTTGCATAACCTACTGCGGAATCTCCTAATGCATCTCCACTTGCTTTGTCTCCTGATGCTTCCTGATGCTTTTGCTGCATATATTGCTGCTGCATCTACTGCTGCTTGGTCTGATGCTGTATCCCCTGCTCCATCTCCTGCTGGGGTATCTCCTTCTGCATCTCCTGCTTCTCCATCTGCTGCATCTGCATCATCAGGATATTCTGAAGGAGATGCAGCAACAGGAGATGCAACAGCAGGAGATGCAACCACAGCACTGCGGCAGCAGATTCAGCTGCAGGAGATGCAGCCATAGGAGATGCAGCAGGATTTTCAGAAGAGGGTACAGCAGAAGGAGATGAAGAAGGAGATGCAGTAGCAGATGAAGCACAAGGAAGTGTAGCAGCAGAAGATACAGGAGGATATGCAGCAGCAGTAGATGAAACAGACCATAAAGCAGAAGCAGGAGAATCAGCAGCAGGGGATGCAGTAGCAGATTCAGCAGCAAATTCAGCAGGAAATGTAGCAACAGTAGATGCAGAAGAAGGATATGTAGCAGGAGATGCATCAGCAGGAAATGCAGCAGCAGAGGCAGCAGCAGAAGATGCAGCAGGAAGTATAGAGAAAAATGAGGAAGCAGGAGCAGCCCCTATTACTTGATGTCCTCCTGCATCTACTGATGCTGCATCTGCTGCTTCATCTCCTGCTTCTGTATCTTCTGCTGCTACATCTCCTGATGCATCCTCTGCTCATGCATCTCCTCCTGCAGCATATCTTGCTGCATTTCCTTCTGCTGCATCTCCTGCTGCAGCATCTGCTGCAGCATCTTCTGCTACTACATCTCCTACTGAATCCGCATCTCCTGATGCATCTGCTGCTGCATATATTGCTGCTGCATCTGCTGCCTCTGCAGCTTTAGCTGCATCACCTGCTGCATTACCTTCTGCTGCTTAATCTGCTGCTCCATTTCCTGATGCTTCATGTACTGCTGCATCTCCTTAATATGTTGCTCCATTTCCTGATGCTTCATGTACTGCTGCATCTACTGCTACATTTACTGCTGCTGCATCTCCTTCTCCTTGAAGTCCTCCTGCATCTGCTGCTTCATCTTCTGCTACTGTATAGCCTGCTGCTTCATCTCTTGCTGCATCCGCTGTGGATGCATCTGCGGTTGCTTCTGCAGAAGCATCTCCATTTACTGCTGCATCTGCTGCTCAATCTTCTACGGATGCACCCAGTGCTTCTGCATTTCAGCTGCATATCCTGTTGAAGGCATCTGTGGCTGCATCTCCTGCTACTACATCTCCTGCTGAATCTCCTTCTGCACTTCCTGCTGTAACTGCTGATGCATATGTTGCTATTTCATCTCCTGCTGCATCTCCTGCTGAATCTTTTTCTGCAGAATCTCCTGCTGCATCTCCTGCTACAATTCCTGCTGATGTATCTCCTGCTGCATCTCCTACTACATCCCCTGCTGCCGAATCTCCTTCTATAGCTCCTGCTGCATCTCCTGCTGCATTTTCTACTGAATCTCTTGCTGTGTTTTCTACTGAATATCCTGCTGCAGAATCTCCTACGGAATTCCCTGCTGCACAATCTGCTGATGCATTTCCTGCTGATGCATCTCCTGCTCAATCTCCTGATGCTCCATCTCCTGCTCCTGAATCTCTTGCCTCTTCATCTCCTGCTGCTGCAACTCCTGCTGAATCTGCTGCTGTCTCTGGTGCGGCTGCATCTTCTTTTCCTGCATCTCCTACTGCTGCATCTCTGGCTGATTTCCTGCTGCATGTCCTTCTGTTGAATCTCCTGCTGCATATCCTGGTGCATCACCTGCTGAATATGCATCTCCTGCTACATCTCTTGCAGATACCCCTCATGCAGCTGAATCTGCTGCTATATATCCTGCTGCATCTGCTGTTGCCAAATCTCTTGCTGTTGCATATCCTACTGAATTTCCAGCAGCATCGCCTGCTGATGCAATTCCTGCTTCAGATCATCCTTGCATCCTTTGCTGCTGCATCTGCTGCTGCTTCTAGTGATGCTACATCTCCAGCTGCATCTCCTGCTTCATCTGCTGCTGTAACTACTGCTGCATATGGTTCTGCATGTTCTGCTGCATATGGTTCTGCATCTTCTGCTGCATATGGTGCTGCATCTGCTGCTGCTTCTGCTGCTACTGCATTTCCTGCCTCATATCCTTCTACTGTGTCTCCTGCTGATGTATGTTTTGCTGTATCTCCTGCTGATGCATGTCCTGCTGCATCTCCTGCTTCTGCATCTACTTCTTCTGCATCTCCTGCTGCATCATTTGCTGCTGCATCTCTTATTCATCTCCTTCTGCTGCATATACTGCTGCATCTGGTGCTGCTGTACCTCCTCCTACTGCATCTCCTGCTGCATCTCCTGCTGCTGCATCTCCTGCTGCTGCAATCTCCTTCTGCTACATCTCCTTCTGCATCTCCTGCTCTATCTGCTGCTTTTGCATCTCCTGATACATCCCCTGCTGCTTCAACTCATCCTGCTGCATCCCATGCTGCATCTCCTGCTGCTAGATCTCCTGCTGTTTCATATCCTGCTACTGCATCTCCTAATGAATCTCCTGCTGCTTCATCTCTTGATCCATGTCCTGCTGCTGCATCTCCTCTTTCTGCATCTCCTTTTGCTTCCTCTGCTGCTGCATCTCCTGCTGTATCTCATGTTGCACCTTCTATTGAAGCATCTCCTGCGTCATCTCTTTCTGCTGCACATCTTGCTGCTTCATCTCGTTCTGCATCTCCCGCTGCATCTCCTTGAGTGTCACCTGCTGCATCTCCTTCTGCATCACCTGCACATACATCTCCTGCTGTATCTCGTGCTTCTCCATATTCATCTGCATTTCCTGCTGCAGTTATTTATGAATCTACTACTGCTGCATCTGCGGAATTTGCTGCTACATCTGCTGCTGCTTCATCTACTGCTGCATCTCCTGCCAAATCTCCTGCTCCTGCATCTTCTTCTGATGTTCCTGCTGAATCTAGTGCTGAATATGCATCCCCTGCTGCTTCTCTTGCTGCTGCATCTCCTGCTTCATATCCTACTGCATCTCCTCCTGCAGCATATCTTGCTGCATTTCCTTTTGCTGCATCTCCTGCTGCATCATCTGCTGCAGCAACTTCTGCTGCTACATCTCCTACTGAATCTGCATCTGCTGCTGCATCTGCTGCTGCATCTATTGTTGCTGCATATGCTGCCTCTGCAGCTGCAGCTGCATCACCTGCTGCTGCATCACCTGCTGCATTACATCCTGCTGCATATTCTGCTGCATTTCCTGATGCTGCATCTCCTTATTCTGCTGCTCATTTTCCTGCTGCTTCATGTACTACTGCATCTCCTGCTACATTTGCTGCTGCTGCATGTCCTACTTGCTGTTTTCCTGCATTTCCTGCTGCTGCATCTGCTGCTTCATCTCCTTCTGCTGTATAGCCTGCTTCTGCATCTCCTGCTTCTTCATCTCCTGCTCTTGCATCTCCTTCTGCTGAATCTCCACCTCAATCTCTGGTGGCATCTCATGCTGCTACATATCCTGCTACATCTCCTGACGTATCTCCTTCTCAATATGCATCTCCTGTTGCTTCTCCTGCTGCTGAATCTCCTGCTGCTGCATCTTCTCCTGCTGAATATTCTGCTGCTGGTGCATCTGCTGCATCATCTCCTCTTTCTCCGTAACCTGCTGTATCTTCTGTTGCTGCGTCATATCATGCTGCTGCATATGTTGAAGAATCTCTTCCTACTCCATCTTCTGCTGAATCTTCATTTCCTGCTGCATCTGCTTCTGAATCTCCTGCTGCTGCTGCATTTCCTTCTGCTTCTCCTGCTGCTGCATCAGTTGCTGCTGAATCTCCTAATCAATCTCCTGCAGCATCTCATGCTTCTACATGTCATGCTGAATCTTCTAATGCATCTCCACCTGCTGCCACTCCTACTGCTGCGTTTGCTTCTGCATCTCCTGCTGCAACTCCAGCTGCTGAATCTCCTGATGCCGTGTCTGCTACTGAATATCCTTTGTCTGCTGCTGAATCTCCTCCTGCTGAATCTTCTGCTGCATCTCCTACTGCTGCATCTCCTTCTGCATGTGCTGCTGCAGCATCTTCTTCTGCTGCATCTCCTACTTAAGCATCTCCTGCTGCTGCATCTCCTGCTGTATCTCCGTCTGAATCTCTTGGTGCTGCATTTCCTGCTGATGCATATTCTGCTTCAACTCCTGCTGCTGCATTACCTTATGCATCTGTTCCTGTTGTATTTCCTGCTGCTGCATCTGCTGATACTGCATGTGCTGCTGCATCTCCTGCTGCATCTCTTGATTCTGCATCTTCTGGTGTTGCATATCTTGCTGCATCTCCTGCGGCATCACCTACTCCTGTATCTCCTACTGCTACATCTCCTGATGTATCCTCTGCTGCTTCATTTCCTGCTGCATCTTCTGCTGCTGCATCTCCTGCTGATGGGTCTGATGCAGCATCGCTTGCTCTTGCATCTCCTGCTGCATCTCTTGCTGCTGCATTACCTGCTCTATCTCCTCCTACTGCATCTCCTCCTGCTGCATATCCTGCTTCTGTATATACTGCTGCCTTTCCTACTTCTGTATCTCCTGCTGCTCCATCTCCTGATGCATCCTCGGCTCATGCATCTACGGATGCATCTCCTGATGCGCCATTACCCATTGCATCTGCTCCTCCATCCCCTTCTGCATCTCTTTCTGCTCCATCTGGTGCATCTGCTGTTGCATATGCTGCTGCTTCATCTACTGCTGCATCTGCTGCTAAATCTCCTGCTGCTGCATCTCCTTCTGAAGTTTCTGCTGAATCTACTGCTGAATATGCATCCCCTGCTGCATCTCCTGCTGCTGAATCTACTGCTGCATCTGCTGCTGCTGCATCTCCTACTGCTGCATCACCTTCTACATGTGCTGCTGCAGCATCTCTTTCTGCTGCATCTCCTGTTGCTGCATCTGCTGCAGCATCTGCTGCTGCATCTCCTGCTGCTGCATCTGCTGCTTAATCTCCTGCTGCATCTCCGTCTGAAACTTCGCATTTCCTACTGATGCATTTTCTGCTTAAGTTCCTGCTGCTGCATTACCTTCTACGTCTATTCCTCTTGTATTTCCTGCTGCTTCATCTCCTGCTGCATCCTCTGCGGATGCATCTGCGGATGCATCTCCATTTCCTTCTGCATCTGCTGCTCAATCTTCTACGGATGCACCCAGTGCTTCTGCATTTCAGCTGCATATTCTGTTGAAGGCATCTGCGGCTGCATCTCCTGCTACTACATCTCCTGCTGAATCTCCTGCTGCACTTCCTGCTGTAACTGCTGATGCCTATGTTGCTATTTCATCTCCTGCTGCATCTCCTAATGAATCTTCTTCTGCAGAATCTCCTGCTGCATCTCCTGCTACAATTCCTGCTGATGTATCTCCTGCTGCATCTCCTACTACATCCCCTGCTCCTGAATCTCCTTCTATATCTCCTGCTGCATCTCCTGTTGCCTTTTCTACTGAATACTGCTCCTGCAGAATCTCCTACGGAATTTCCTGCTGCAGAATCTGACGATGCATTTCCTGCTGATGCATCTCCTTCTGAATCTCCTGCTGCTGCATCTCCTGCTGCTGAATCTCCTGCTGCTGCAACTCCTGCTGAATCTGCTGCTGCCTCTTGTGCGGCTACATCTTCTTTTACTACATATCCTGCTGCTGCATCTCCTGCTGCTGCATCTCCGGCTGCTGCATCTCGTTCTGCTACATCTCCTTCTGTATCTGCTACTACAGCATCTCCTGCTGTATCTGCTGAATTTGCTGCTGCATCTGCTGCTGCTTCATCTACTGCTGCATCTCCTGATAGATCTCATGCTGCTGCATCTGCTGTTTGTTGCATCCTCTTCCACTGCATCTGCTGCTGCATCTGATGCTTCATTCTCTCTTGCTGCATTTACTGCGGCTGCATCTCCTGCTATATTTCTTTCTGCTGCATCTTCTTCACTTCATCTACTACTCTGCACTTCCTGCAGCTGCATCTCCTCCTTCTGCATCTCTGGCTGAATTGCCTGTAGCAGCTCCTGCTTTTTCATCTCCTGCTGCTACATCTCCTAGTTCATATGATGCTGCTTCATCTCCTGTTGCATCTGTTTCTGATGCATGTGCGGCTACATCTCTGCTGCTGCATCCCTTGCTGCATCGCCTGCTACATCTGCTGATACATCTGCTGCTGCTCTATGTCCTGCTACATCTCGTCATCCTGCAGATCCTGCTGCATCTGCTGAAGAATCTCTTCCTATTGCTTCTCCTGCTGAATCTGCATTTCCTGCTGCATCTGCTTCTACATCTCCTACTGCTGCACCTCCTGCTGAATTAGCTGCTGCTGCATCTCTGGCTTCATCACCTGGTATGTCATCTCCTGCTGCATCTGCTGCAATATTTCCTGCTGCTGAATCTGCTGATCCTGAATCTATTGCTGCATTACCTGCTGCATCTGCTGCTGCTATGCTGCTTCATCTCCTGCTAAATCTCCTGCTACATATCCTGCTGCTGCACCTCCTAATGCATCTCATGATAATGCTTCATCTCCTGCTACTGCATCTCCTGCTGCACCTACTGCTGCTGCATTTCCTGCTGCATCTTCTGCTGCTGCATCTCCTGCTGATGGGTCTGATGCTGCATCTCTTGCTCTTGCATCTCCTGCTGCATCTCTTGCTGCTGCATTACCTGCTCTATCTCCTCCTACTGCATCTCCTCCTGCTGCATATCCTGCTTCTCTATATACTGCTGCCTTTCCTGCTGCTGCATCTGCTGCTGCTGAATCTCTTTCTGCATCTCCTTCTTCTGAATCTCCTGCTGCTCTAGTACCTTCTGCACCGACTCCTGCTGCATGTCCTGCTGCTGCATCTCCTGCTGCTGAATCTGCTTCTGCATCTCCTGCTGATGCATCTCCTGCTAAATCTGCATCTCCTGCTACATCTGCTTCTGCATCTCCTGCTGATGCATCTCCTGCTCTTGCATCTCCTTCTGCTGAATCTCCTCCTCAATCTCCGGCGACATCTCATGCTGCTACATATCCTGCTACATCTCCTGACATATCTCCTTCTATATATATGCTTCTCCTGCTGCTGAATCTCCTGCTGCTGAATCTCCTCCTGCTGCTGCTGAATCTTCTGCATCATCTCCTCTTTCTCCACAACCTGCTGTATCTCCTGGTGCTGCATCATATGACGCTGCTGCATATGTTGAAGAATCTCTTCCTACTGCATCTTTTGCTGAATCTTCTTTTCCTGCTGCATCTGCTTCTGCATCTCCTGCTGCATCTCCTGCTGCTTCTCCTGCTGCTGCATCAGTTGCTGATGAATCTCCTGATGAATCTCCTGTGGAATCTCATGCTTCTACATATCATGCTGCATCTCCTGCTGCTGAATCTCCTGCTGCATTACCTGCTCCTGTATCTCCTGCTGCTACATCTCCTGATGCATGCCATGCTCATGCACCTGCGGATGCATCTCCTGATGCGCCATTACCCATTGCATCTGCTGCTCCATCCCCTGCTGCATCTCTTTTTGCTCCATCTGGTGCTTCTGCTGTTGCATATGCTGCTGCTTCATCTACTGCTGCATCCCCTGCTGCTGCATCTCCTGCTTCATATCCTACTGCATCTCCTCCTGCAGCATATCTTGCTGCATTTCCTTATGATGCATCTCCTGCTGCATCATCTGCTGCAGCATCTTCTGCTGCTACATCTCCTACTGAATGTGCATCTCCTGATGCATCTGCTGCTGCACCTATTCCTGCTGCATCTGCTGCCTCTGCAGCTGCAGCTGCATCACCTGCTGCTGAATCACCTGCTGCATTACCTCCTGCTGCATATTCCACTGCATTTCCTGCTGCTGCTTAATCTGCTGCTCTATTTCCTGTTGCTTCATGGACTGCTGCATCTCCTTAATCTGCTGCTGCATTTCCTGATGCTTCATGTACTGCTGCATCTCCTGCTACACTTGCTGCTGCTGCATCTCCTTCTACTTGATGTCCTCCTCCATCTCCTGCTACTGTATAGCCTGCTGCTTCATCTCCTGCTGCATCCTCTGCGAATGCATCTGCGGATGCATCTGCGGAAGCATCTCCATTTCCTGCTCATCTGCTGCTCAATCTTCCACGGACGCACCTAGTGCTTCTGCATTTCAGCTGCATATCCTGTTGAAGTCATCTGTGGCTGCATCTCCTGCTGCTACATCTCCTGCTGAATCTCCTGCTGCACTTCCTGCTGTAACTGCTGATGCCTATGTTGCTATTTCATCTCCTGCTGCATCTCCTGCTGAATCTTCTTCTGCAGAATCTCCTCCAGCATCTCCTGCTACAATTCCTGCTGATGTATCTCCTGCTGCATCTCCTACTACATCCCCTGCTGCTGAATCTCCTATATCTCCGGCTGCATCTGCTGCTGCCTTTTCTACTGAATCTCCTGCTGCAGA
Organism: Clamator glandarius; assembly: GCA_033459285.1. Lineage (NCBI taxonomy): Eukaryota > Metazoa > Chordata > Aves > Cuculiformes > Cuculidae > Clamator > Clamator glandarius. The sequence goes on along the minus strand of JAUNZM010000300.1, from coordinate 174,992 downwards.
ATCTCCTACGGAATTTCCTGCTGCAGAATCTGCTGATGCATCTCCTACTGATGCATCTCCTGATGCTGAATCTCCTGATGCTGCATCTCCTGCTGCTGCAACTCCTGCTGAATCTGCTTCTACCTCTGGTTCGCCTGCATCTTCTTTTCCTGCATCTCCTGCTGCTGCATCTCCGGCTGATTTCCTGCTGCATTTCCTTCTCTTGAATCTCCTGCTGTATATCCTGGTGCATCACCTGCTGAATATGCATCTCCTGCTACATCTCCTGCTGATACACCTCATGCAGCTGCATCTGCTGCTGCATATCCTGCTGCATCTGCTGTTGCCAAATCGCTTACTGTTACATATCCTACTGAATTTCCAGCAGCATCTCCTGCTGATGCATTTCCTGATGCATCTCATCCTGCATCCTTTACTGCTGCATCTGCTGCTGCTTCTGCTGCTGGTGCATCTCCTGCCTCATATCCTGCTGCTGTGTCTCCTGCTGATGTATATTTTGCTGCATCTCCTGCTGATGCATGTCCTGCTGCATCTCCTGCTTCTTCATCTATTTCTGCATCTCCGGCTCCAGCATCTCCTGCTGCATCCTTTGCTGCTGCATCCCTTATTCATCTCCTTCTCCTGCATATACTGCTGCATCTGGTGTTCCTGTAACTCCTCCTGCTTCATCTCCTGTTTCATCTCCTCCTTCTGCATCTCCTGCTGAATCTCCTCCTTCGGCATCTCCTGTCCCATCTCCTCCTGGTGCATCTCCTGCTGCATCTCCTGCTGATGCATCCGCTGCTGCTGCATCTCCTTCTGCTACATCTCCAGCTGCATCTCCTGCTTCTGCATCTCCTGCTGCTGCATCTCCTTCTGCTACATCTCCTTCTACATCTCCTGCTACAGCATATCATGCTGCTGCATATGTTGAAGAATCTCTTCCTACTGCATCTTCTGCTGAATCTTCATTTCCTGCTGCATCTGCTTCTGCATCTCCTGCTGTTTCTGCCTCTCCTGCTGCTTCTCCTGTTGCTGCATCAGTTGCTTCTGAATCTCCAGATGAATCTCCTTCAGCATCTCATGCTTCTACATATCATGCTGAAATTCCTGCTGCTGAATTTCCTGATGCATCTGCTGCTTCTGCACCTCCTACTGCTGCATCACCTTCTGCATGTGTTGCTGCATCATCTCCTTCTGCTGCATCTCCTGTTGCTACATCTGCCGCTTCATCTTCTCCTGCTGCATCTCTTGCTGCATCTCCCTCTGAATCTCTTGGTTCTGCATTTCCTGCTGATGCATATTCTGCTTCAACTCCTGCTGCTGCATTACCTTCTGCATCTATTCCTGTTGTATTTCCTGCTGCTGCATCTCCGGCTGCTGCATCTGCTCCTTCATCTCATACTGCTGCATCTGCTAATATTGCATGTGTTGATGCATCTCTTGGTGCTGCATCTTCTGGTGTTCAATCTCCTGCTGCATCTCCTGCGGCATCCTCTGCTCCTTTGTCTCCTGCTGCAACATCTCCTGATGCATCCTCTGCTCATGCATCGGCGGATACTTCTCCTGATGCACCATTTCCCGTTGCATCTGCTGCTCCATCCCCTTCTACATCTCTTTCTGCTCCATCTGGTGCATCTGCTGTTGCATATGCTGCTGCTTCATCTACTCCTGCAGCTCCTGCTTCATCTCCTTCTGCTACATCACTAGCTTCTGAATTTCCTGATGAATCTCCTGCGGCATCTCATGCTTCTATATATCGTGCTGCATCTCCTGTTGCTGAATCTCCTGATGCATCTGCTACTGCTGCATCTCCTACAACTGCATCACCTTCTGCATGTGCTGCTGCAGCATCTCCTTCTGCTGCACCTCCTGTTGCTGCATCTGCTAGTGCTGCACCTGCTGCAACATCTGCTTCTGCATCTCCTGCTTCTGTATCTCCGCCTGAATCTCTTGGTGCTGCATCTCCTGCTGCTGCATCTCCTGCGGAATTAGCTGCTGCTGCATCTGCTTCTACATGTACGTTATAACTTTCTGCGTTTGCTGCCACATCTCCTGGAACATCTGCTAATGAACCTCCTGCTGCTGCATCTCCTGCTTCATCTTCAACTGATGCATCTGTGGCTTCATCACCTGGTATGTCATCTCCTGCTGCATCTGCTGCAGTATTTCCGGCTGCAGTATCTGCTGATCCTGCATCTACTGCTGCATTTACTGCTGCATCTGCTGCTGCTCTGCTGCTGCTTCATCTCCTGCCAAATCTCCTGCTACATATCCTGCTGCTGCACCTCCTAATGCATCTCATGATAATGCTTCATCTCCTGCTACTGCATCTCCTGCTGCACCTACTGCTGCTGCATTTCCTGCTGCATCTTCTGCTGCTGCATCTCCTGCTGATGGGTCTGATGCTGCATCTCTTGCTCTTGCATCTCCTGCTGCATCTCTTGCTGCTGCATTACCTGCTCTATCTCCTCCTACTGCATCTCCTCCTGCTGCATATCCTGCTTCTCTATATACTGCTGCCTTTCCTGCTGCTGCATCTGCTGCTGCTGAATCTCTTTCTGCATCTCCTTCTTCTGAATCTCCTGCTGCTCTAGTACCTTCTGCACCGACTCCTGCTGCATGTCCTGCTGCTGCATCTCCTGCTGCTGAATCTGCTTCTGCATCTCCTGCTGATGCATCTCCTGCTAAATCTGCATCTCCTGCTACATCTGCTTCTGCATCTCCTGCTGATGCATCTCCTGCTAAATCTGCATCTCCTGCTACATCTGCTTCTGCATCTCCTGCTGATGCATCTCCTGCTCTTGCATCTCCTTCTGCTGAATCTCCTCCTCAATCTCCGGCGACATCTCATGCTGCTACATATCCTGCTACATCTCCTGACATATCTCCTTCTATATATATGCTTCTCCTGCTGCTGAATCTCCTGCTGCTGAATCTCCTGCTGCTGAATCTCCTCCTGCTGCTGCTGAATCTTCTGCATCATCTCCTCTTTCTCCACAACCTGCTGTATCTCCTGGTGCTGCATCATATGACGCTGCTGCATATGTTGAAGAATCTCTTCCTACTGCATCTTTTGCTGAATCTTCATTTCCTGCTGCATCTGCTTCTGCATCTCCTGCTGCATCTCCTGCTGCTTCTCCTGCTGCTGCATCAGTTGCTGATGAATCTCCTGATGAATCTCCTGTGGAATCTCATGCTTCTACATATCATGCTGCATCTCCTGCTGCTGAATCTCCTGCTGTTGCATCACCTTCTGCATGTGCTGTGGCAGCATCTCCTTCAGCTGCACCTCCTGCTGCTGCATCTGCTGATACTGCATGTGCTGCTACATATCCTGCTGCATCTCTTGGTGCTGCATCTTCTGGTGTTGCATCTCCTGCTGCATCACCTGCTCCTGTATCTCCTGCTGCTACATCTCCTGATGCATGCCATGCTCATGCACCTGCGGATGCATCTCCTGATGCGCCATTACCCATTGCATCTGCTGCTCCATCCCCTGCTGCATCTCTTTTTGCTCCATCTGGTGCTTCTGCTGTTGCATATGCTGCTGCTTCATCTACTGCTGCATCCCCTGCTGCATCTCCTGCTGCTGCATCTCCTGCTTCATATCCTACTGCATCTCCTCCTGCAGCATATCTTGCTGCATTTCCTTATGATGCATCTCCTGCTGCATCATCTGCTGCAGCATCTTCTGCTGCTACATCTCCTACTGAATGTGCATCTCCTGATGCATCTGCTGCTGCACCTATTCCTGCTGCATCTGCTGCCTCTGCAGCTGCATCACCTGCTGCTGAATCACCTGCTGCATTACCTCCTGCTGCATATTCCACTGCATTTCCTGCTGCTGCTTAATCTGCTGCTCTATTTCCTGTTGCTTCATGGACTGCTGCATCTCCTTAATCTGCTGCTGCATTTCCTGATGCTTCATGTACTGCTGCATCTCCTGCTACACTTGCTGCTGCTGCATCTCCTTCTACTTGATGTCCTCCTCCATCTCCTGCTACTGTATAGCCTGCTGCTTCATCTCCTGCTGCATCCTCTGCGAATGCATCTGCGGATGCATCTGCGGAAGCATCTCCATTTCCTGCTCATCTGCTGTTCAATCTTCCATGGATGCACCTAGTGCTTCTGCATTTCAGCTGCATATCCTGTTGAAGGCATCTGCGGCTGCATCTCCTGCTGCTACATCTCCTGCTGAATCTCCTGCTGCACTTCCTGCTGTAACTGCTGATGCCTATGTTGCTATTTCATCTCCTGCTGCATCTCCTAATGAATCTTCTTCTGCAGAATCTCCTCCAGCATCTCCTGCTACAATTCCTGCTGATGTATCTCCTGCTGCATCTCCTACTACATCCCCTGCTGCTGAATCTCCTATATCTCCGGCTGCATCTGCTGCTGCCTTTTCTACTGAATCTCCTGCTGCAGAATCTCCTACAGAATTTCCTGCTGCAGAATCTGCTGATGCATCTCCTACTGATGCATCTCCTGCTGCTGAATCTCCTGATGCTGCATCTCCTGCTGCTGCAACTCCTGCTGAATCTGCTTCTACCTCTGGTTCGCCTGCATCTTCTTTTCCTGCATCTCCTGCTGCTGCATCTCCGGCTGATTTCCTGCTGCATTTCCTTCTCTTGAATCTCCTGCTGTATATCCTGGTGCATCACCTGCTGAATATGCATCTCCTGCTACATCTCCTGCTGATACACCTCATGCAGCTGCAGCTGCTGCTGCATATCCTGCTGCATCTGCTGTTGCCAAATCGCTTGCTGTTGCATATCCTACTGAATTTCCAGCAGCATCTCCTGCTGATGCAATTCCTGATGCATCTCATCCTGCATCCTTTACTGCTGCATCTGCTGCTGCTTCTGCTGCTGGTGCATCTCCTGCCTCATATCCTGCTGCTGTGTCTCCTGCTGATGTATATTTTGCTGCATCTCCTGCTGATGCATGTCCTGCTGCATCTCCTGCTTCTTCATCTATTTCTGCATCTCCGGCTCCAGCATCTCCTGCTGCATCCTTTGCTGCTGCATCCCTTATTCATCTCCTTCTCCTGCATATACTGCTGCATCTGGTGTTCCTGTAACTCCTCCTGCTTCATCTCCTCTTTCATCTCCTCCTACTGCATATCCTGCTGAATCTCCTCTAACTGCATCTCATGTTCCATCTCCTGCTGATGCATCTACTGCTGCTGCATCTCCTTCTCCTACATCTCCTGCTGCATCTGCTGCTGCTACATCTCCTTCTGCATCGCTTGCTACAACATCTCTTGCTGTAGCTGCTGCTTCTGCATCTCCTGATACATCCCCTGTTGCTTCGTCTCATCCTGCGGCATCTCATGCTGCATCTCCTGCTGCTCTAGCTCCTGCTGTTTCATATCCTGCTACTGCATCTCCTAATGAATCTCCTGCTGCTTCATCTCTTGATCCATGTCCTGCTGCTGCATCTCCTGTTTCTGCATCTCCTTTTGCTTCGTCTTCTTCTACATCTACTGCTGTATCTCATGTTGCAATTTCTATTGAAGCATCTGCTGAATTTGCTACTGCATCTGCTGCTGCTTCATCTACTGCTACATCTCCTGATATATCTCCTGCTGCTGCAAATCTTACTGCTGCACCTGATGACGCATCTGATGCTGCATCTGATGCTACTTTCTCTCTTGCTGTATTTACTGCTATATTTCCTTCTGCTGCATCTTCTTCACTTCATCTATTACTCTGCACCTCCTCCTGCTGCATATCCTGCTTCTGTATATACTGCTGCCTTTCCTGCTGCTGCATCTCCTGCTGCTGAATCTCTTTCTGCGTCTCCTTCTTCTGAATCTCCTGCTGCTCTATTACCTTCTGCATCGACTCTGGCTGCATGTCCTGCTGATCATCTCCTGCTCTTGCATCTCCTTCTGCTGAATCTCGTACTGAATCTCCGGCAGCATCTCATGCTCCTACATATCCTGCTACATCTCCTGACATATCTCCTTCTGATTATGCATCTCGTTCTGCTTCTCCTGCTGCTGAATCTCCTGCTGCTGAATCTACTGCTGCTGCGTCTACTCCTGCTGAATCTCCTGCTGCTGCGTCTGTGGCATCATCTCCTCTTTCTCCATAACCTGCTGTATCTCCTGTTGCTGCATCATATCATGCTGCTGCATATGTTGAAGAATCTCTTCCTACTGCATCTTCTGCTGAATCTTCATTTCCTGCTGCATCTGCTTCTGCATCTCCTGCTGCTGCTGCATCTCCTTCTGAATATGCATCTCCTGATGCATCTCCACCTGCTGACACTCCTACTGCAGCGTTTGCTTCTGCATCTCCTGGTGCACCTCCTGCTGCTGAATCTCCTTATGCCGTGTCTGCTGCTGAATATCCTTAGTCTGCTGATGAATCTCCTGCTGCTGAATGTCCTGATGCATCTGCTGCTGCTACATCTCCCACTGCTGCATCACCTTCTGCGTGTGCTGTTGCAGCACCTCCTTCTGCTGCATCTCCTGTTGCTTCATCTGCTGGTGCTGCACCTGCTGCAACATCTGCTTCTGAATCTGCTGCTGCTGCACCTCCTGCTGCATCTTCGTCTGAATTTTTTGGTGCTGTATTTCCTGCTGATGCATATTCTGCTTCATCTCCTGCTGCTGCATCTGCTGATACTGCATGTGCTGCTGCATCTCCTGCTGCATCTATTGGTGCTGCATCTTTTGGTTTTGCATCTCCTGCTGTATCTCTTGGTGCTGCATCTTCTGCTCTTGCATCTCCTGCTTCATCTCATTATGACTTAACTGCCATTATTGAGGCGCTTTATGGAATTCGAATAAAGCCCATAGGGAAGATGCTAGCATGGAATGCTGCTGCTTCTGTATGTCTTCTCTTAGAGCGCTGTAAAGCGAGACTTGTAGAAGTTTGTGTATACGCTTGTGTACTTTAACATCAGAACGGCTATTAAAGCGTCACTTGAAAACAGCAGAGCGTTCAGCACAAGTACCGCAGGGAAGAAGCTACGATGAAATGCTGGCTCTCATTAAAGTCTTCTCTGGAAACGCTTTCACTGCAACATCAGAAGACTGTAAAGCGAGACTTGTAGAAGTTTGTGTATACGCTTGTGTACTTTAACATCAGAACGGCTATTAAAGCGTCACTTGAAAACAGCAGAGCGTTCAGCACAAGTACCGCAGGGAAGAAGCTACGATGAAATGCTGGCTCTCATTAAAGTCTTCTCTGGAAACGCTTTCACTGCAAGCTGCAAAGCATGACTAACAGAACGTTTTAGTATAGGGTACTGAATTGTGACTTATGAAGCAGCTTTCTGATAAGTGAGTAACAGACGCAGTGAAGATGCTAGCGTGGAATACTGCTGCTACTGAATGTCTTCTCTTAGAGCGCTTTCACTGCAAAGCAAAACTTTTAGAAGTTTCAGTCTAGGCTTGTACACTGCACCAGAATGGCTATTAAAGCGTCGCTTCAAAATCTTTAGCGTTTCACTGCAGGGCAAGACTTGTTGAACTTTTAGTTTGGGCTTATGTACTGCATCATCAGAATGGCTATTAAAGCGTCACTGCAAAATTTGAAAACGTTTAGAAAAAGTACGGCAAGGGCTCTGCTACGATCAAATGATAGCTCTCGTTAGAATCTTCTCTTGAAGCGCTTTCACTGCAAGCTGCAAAGCACGTCTAACAAAACGTTTAATATTGATTACGGAATTGTGATTTAACTCTTGAGGAGCTTTAGGAAATTGAGTAAAGCCCGTATGGAAGATGCTAGCATAGAATGCTGCTGCTTCTGAATGTCTTCACTTAAAGCACTTTCACTGCAAAGAAAGACTTGTAGAACTTTCAGTCTCGTCTCGTGTCCTGTAACATCAGAATGGGTATTAAAGCGTCCCTTCAAAATTTCAAATCGTTCAGCACAAGTACGGCAGGGAAGCTGCTACGATCACATGCTGACTCTCATTACAGTCTTCTCTGGAATCGCTTTCACTGCAAGCTGCAAAGCACGACTAACACAAAATTTTGGTATAGGGTATAGAACAGTTACTTTACTTTGCCGAATAACGCGCTTTAGGAATAGTGTACATCGTCTGTAGGGAAGATGGTAGTATGGAATGCTTATGCTTGTGGATGTATTCTCTTAGACCGCTTTCATTGCAGAGCACGACTTGTAGAACTTTCAGTCTAGTCTTGTGTACTGTCAGATCGGAACGACTACTAAGACGTCACTTTAAATTTCAGAACGTTTAGCACAACTACTGAGGGAATGCTGAAACCATCAAATCTCGTTGGAATCGTCTCTGGAAGCGCTTTCACTGCAAGCTATAACACGACAAAAAGAACGTATTAGGCTAGTAAAAGAACATAGGCTAGTGCATAGGGACTTAATACCGTCTATTACGGAGTTTTAGTAAAAATTCACATCTCCATCTTGTAGAACTTTCAGGGGTATTTCTGCTAATCACTTTCAAATCGTCAAGTGAAGCCTTACTAGCCATGCTGATGTTACTGTTCACTAGCCTAGACGGAAAGTTCTACAAGTCGTGCTCTGTAGTGATTGCGCTCTACGAGAAGACATTCAGAAGCAGAAGGATTCCAGGCTAACATCTTCCCTGCTGGAGATATTCACTTTTCCTAAAAAGCGTTATTAGGCGTTATTAAGTCGCTAATAACTAGCCTTCGCGAAAAAGATGCGTTTTTCCTGCTTTGCGGCTGACAATGAAAGCGCTTCATGCAAAGATCCTAACGAGAGCCAGAATTTGATGGTAGCAGCTTCCCTGCAGTAGTTGTGCAGAAATCTCTAAAATCTTGACGTGATGCCTCAATAGCCATGCTGATGTTACTTTTCACAAGCCTAGACTGAAAGTTCGACAAGTCGTGCTTTGTAGTTGTAGCGCTTTAAGAGAATACGTTCAGAAGCGGAATCATTCCATGCTAACATCGTCCTTGCTGGAGGTATTAATTCCAACTATAGCGACGTAATAGGCGTTTTAATGTCACTATTAACAAGTCTAAACTAAAACATTCTTTAGTGGTGTTTGCAACTTGCAGTGAAAGTCTTTCCAGGAAGACTCTAACGTGAGCCAGTATTGGATGGTAGCAGCTTTCCCGCGGTACTTATGCCGAATGCTCTGAAATTTTGACGTGACGCCTTCATAGCTATTTTGATGCTACCGTTCACAAACCGAGAATGAAAGTTCTACAAGTCTCCCTTTCCAGTGAAAGCGCTACAAGAGAAGATATTCAGAAGCAGCAGCATTCCGTGCTAGCATCTTCGCTCTTAGACCGTTCACTAGCCTAGACGGAAAGTTAGATAAATCCTGGTTTACATGATTGCGCTCTAAGACAATCAGAAGCACAAGCAGTCATTCTGATCTGACAGTACACAAGACTAGACTGAAAGTTCTACAAATCGGGCTCTGCAATAAAAGCGCTCTAAGAGAATACATCCACAAGCAGAAGCATTCCATGCTAACATCTTCCCTGCTGGAAATATTCACTTTTCCTAAAAAGCGTTGTTAGCCGTTATTAAGTCGCTAATAACTAGCCTTCGCGAAAAAGATGCGTTTTTCCTGCTTTGCGGCTGACAATGAAAGCGCTTCATGCAAAGATCCTAACGAGAGCCAGCATTTGATGGTAGCAGCTTCCGTGCGGTAGTTGAGCGGAAATCTCTAAAATCTTGACGTGATGCCTCAATAGTCATGCTGATGTTACCGTTCACTAGCCTAGACTGAAAGTTCGACAAGTCTCGCTTTCCAGTGAAAGCTCTATAAGAGACGACATTCAGAAGCAGCAGCATTCCGTGCTAACATCTTCGCTGTTGGAGATAGTCAATTTTCCTAAAGCTCGTTATTAGTCTCTAATATGTCACTATTCTTTAACCTACACTTAAAAGCATTGTTAATGGTGTTTTGCACCTCTCAGTGAAAGAGCTTCAGGAGAGGATTCTAACGAGAGACACCATTTGATGCTAGCAACTTCCCAGGGGTACTTCTGTTAAACGTTTTCAAAGCCTTCAAGTGAAGCCATACTAGTTTTGCTGGTGTTACAGTTCACTAGCCTAGAGGGAAAGTTCGATAAATCTTGGTTTGCAGTGATTCTGCTCTAGGAGAATACATTCAGAAGCAGAAGCACTCCGTGCTAACATTTTCCCTACTGGAGATATTCACTTTTCCTAAGGAGTCTTATTAGGAGCTATTAAGTCTCTATTCATTTGCCAACACAAGAACGTTGTGTTAGTCGTTCTCTGCGTCTTGCAGAGAAACCGCTTCCATAGAAGACGCTAACGAAAGCCAGCTTTTGATGGTAACACCTTTCCTATTTTCTTGTGTTGCACGCTCTGAAATTTTGAAGTAACTCTTTCGTAGCCATTCTGGTCTTAGAGTACCAAGACTAGACTGAAAGTTCTACAAGTCGTGCTCTGCAATGAAAGCGCTCTAAGAGAATACATCCACAAGCAGAAGCATTTCATGCTAACATCTTCCCTGCTGGAGATATTCTCTTTTCCTAAAGAGCGTTATTAGGCGTTATTAAGTCGCTAATAACTAGCCTACGCGAAAAACTTGCGTTTTTCGTGCTTTGCGGCTGGCAGTGACAGCGCTTCATGAAAGAATCCTAACGAGAGCCAGAATTTGATGGTAGCAGCTTCCCTGCGGTACTTGTGCTGAACGATCTCAAATCTTGAAATGAAGCTTTAATAGCCATTCTGATCTTACAGCTCATAAGCCTAGAGTGAAAATTCTACAAGTGGTCTTTTGCAGTAACAGCGCTGTAAGAGAAAACATTAATAGAGCGGTGTAGTTTCAGGCCAACATCTGCACTGCCTGAAATACTTACTTTTCCATAAGCGCGTTAACAGGCGCAGTTAAGTCACAATTCATTTCCCCAAACTAAAATGTGTGAGTCGTGCTTCACAGCCTGCAGCGAAAGCGCTATAAGAGAAGACTCAAACGAGAACCAGCATTTGAGGTAGAAGCTTCCCTGCGGTTCTTGTGTTAAACGCTCTGAAATTTTGAAGTGACACTGTACTAGCTGATGAAATACTTCAGAAGACTAGAATGAAACATCTAGAAATCGTACTTTGCAGTGAAACTGCTATAAGAGAAGACATTCAGAAGCAGCAGCATTCCATACTACCATCTTCCCTGCAGCCGATGTTCACTGTTCCGAAAGCGCGTTATTCGGCGAAGTAAAGTAACTGTTCTATACCCTATACTAAAATTTTGTGTTAGTCGTGCTTTTCAGCTTGCAGTTAAGCGCTTCCAGAGAAGACTAACGAGAGCCAGCATGTGATCATAGCAGCTTCCCTGCCGTACTTGTTCTGAACGATTTGACATTTTGCAGTGACCCTTTAATACCCGTTCTGATGTTACAGGACACGAGACTAGACTGAAAGTTCTACAAGTCTTTCATTGCAATGAAAGCGTTATAAGAGAAGACATTCAGAAGCAGCAGCGCTCCAACCTAGCATCTTCCATAAGGGCTTTACTCACTTTTCCTAAAGCTCCTCAAGAGTTAAATCACAATTCCGTAATCAATACTAAACGTTTCGTAAGACGTGCTTTGCAGTTTGCAGTGAATGCGTTTCCAGAGAAGACTTTAACGAGAGCCAGTATTTCATCGTAGCTTCTTCCCTGCGGTACTTGTGCTGAGCCCTCTGTTATTTTCAAGTGACGCTTTAATAGCCGTTCTGATGTTAAAGTACACAAGCGTATAATCAAACTTCTACAAGTCTCGCTTTACAGTGAAAGTGCTCTAAGAGAAGACATTCAGAAGCAGCAGCATTCCATGCTAGCATCTTCCCTGTGGGCGTTATTCGAATTCCATAAAGCGCCTCAATAGTGGCAGTTAAGTCATAATGAGATGAAGCAGGAGATGCAAGAGCAGAAGATGCAGCACCAAGAGATACAGCAGGAGATGCAACACCAGAAGATGCAGCACCAATAGATGCAGCAGGGGATTCAAGAGCAGAGAAAGGATATTCAGCAGCAGACACGACATCAGGAGATTCAGCAGCAGGAGATGCAGCAGGAGATGCATATTCAGAAGGAGATGCAGCAGGAGATTCAGCATGATATGTAGAATCATGAGATGCCGCAGGAGATTCATCAGGAGATTCTGCAGCAACTGATGCAGCAGCAGGAGAAGCAGCAGGAGATGCAGAAGTAGATGCAGCAGGAAATGAAGAATCAGCAGAAGATGCAGTAGGAGGAGATTCTGCAACATATGCAGCAGCAGGAGATTCTTCAACATATGCAGCAGCATGATATAATGCAGCAAGAGGAGATACAGCAGGTGGTAGAGAAAGAGGAGATGACGCAGCAGACGCAGCAGGAGATTCAACAGAAGGAAATGCAGCAAGAAATCAGCCGGAGATGCAGCAGCAGGAGATGCACGAAAAGAAGATGCAGCCGCACCAGAGGCAGCAGCAGATTCAGCAGGAGTTGCAGCAGTAGGAGATGAAGAGGCAGGATATTCAGCAGGAGGAGATGCAGCATCAGGAGATTCAGCAGGAGATGCATCAGCAGGAAATGCATCAGCAGATTGTGCAGAAGGAAATTCAGTAGAAAAGGCAGCAGGAGATTCAGTAGAAAAGGCAGCAGGAGATGCAGTAGGAGATATAGAAGGAGATTCAGCAGCAGGGGATATAGTAGGAGATGCAGCAGCAGATACATCAGCAGGAATTGTAGCAGGAGATGCTGGAGGAGATTCTGCAGAAGAAGATTCAGCAGGAGATGCAGCAGGAGATGAAATAGCAACATAGGCATCAGCAGTTACAGCAGGAAGTGCAGCAGGAGATTCAGCAGGAGATGTAGCAGCAGGAGAAGCAGCCGCAGATGCCTTCAACAGAATATGCAGCTGAAATGCAGAAGCACTAGATGCATCCGTAGAAGATTGAGCAGCAGATGCAGCAGGAAATGGAGATGCTTCTGCAGAAGCATCCGCAGAGGATGCAGCAGGAGATGAAGCAGCAGGCTATACAGCAGTAGGAGATGGAGGAGGACATCAAGTGGAAGGAGATGCAGCAGCTGCAAATGTAGCAGGAGATGCAGCAGTACATGAGGCATCAGGAAATGGAGCAGCAGATTAAGGAAATGCAGCAGCAGGAAATGCAGCGGCAGATGCAGAGACAGCAGATGCAGCAGAAATAGATGCTGCAGCAGATGCATCAGGAGATGCAGATTCAGTAGGAGATGTAGCAGCAGAAGATGCTGCAGCAGATGATGCAGCAGGAGATGCAGCAGAAGGAAATGCAGCAAGATATGCTGCAGGAGGAGATGCAGTAGGATATGAAGCAGGAGATGAGGCAGCAGGAGATGCAGCCGGAGATGCATATTCAGCAGTAGATTCAGCAGAAACTTCAGAAGGAGATGCAGCAGCAGGAGATTTAGCAGCAGATGCAGCAGTAGATGAAGCAGCAGCATATGTGACAGCAGAAGCACCAGATGGAGCAGAAAGTGATGCAGCAGGGGATGGAGGAGCAGATGCAACGGGAAATGGTGCATCAGGAGCTGCATCCACAGATGCATGAGCATAGGATGCATCAGGAGATGTAGCAGCAGGAGATACAGGAGCTGGTGATGCCACAGGAGATGCAGCAGGAGATGCAATACCAGAAAATGCAGCACCCAGAGATGAAGAAGGAGATGCAGCAACACATGCAGTATCAGCAGATGCAGCAGCAGGAGATGAAGCAGCAGATGCAGCAGCAGGAGGTGTAGCAGCAGGAATTACAAAGGAATAGATGCAGAATGTAATGCAGCAGCAGGACTTGAAGCAGAATATGCATCAGCAGGAAATGCAGCACCAAAAGTTTCAGATGGAGATGCAGCAGGAGGTGCAGCAGCAGGAGATGCAGATTCAGATGTTTCAGCAGGTGCAGCACCAGCAGATGCAGCAACAGGAGTTGCAGTAGAAGGAGATGCTGCAGTAGCACATGCAGAAGGTGATGCAGCAGTAAGAGATGCAGCAGCAGCAGATGCAGCAGGAGATTCAGCAGCAGGAGATTCGGCATGATATGTAGAAGCATGAGATGCCGCAGGAGATTCATCAGGATATTCAGCAGCAACTGATGCAGCAGCAGGAGAAGCAGCAGGAGATGCAGGAGGAGATGCAGAAGCAGATGCAGCAGGAAACGAAGATTCAGCAGAAGATGCAGTAGGAAGAGATTCTTCAACATATGCAGCAGCATGATATGATGCAGCACCAGGAGATACAGCAGGTTGTGGAGAAAGAGGAGATGATGCAGCAGACGCAGCAGCAGGAGATTCAGCAGGAGGGGATGCAGCAGCAGGAGATTCAGCAGCAGGAGAAGCAGCAGGAGATGCATATTCAGAAGGAGATACGTCAGGAGATGTAGCAGGATATGTAGCAGCATGAGATGCCGCCGGAGATTCAGGAGGAGATTCAGCAGAAGGAGATGCAAGAGCAGGAGATGCATCAGCAGGAGATGCAGAAGCAGATCCAGCAGGAGTCGATGCAGCAGCAGGACATGCAGCAGGAGTCGATGCAGAAGGTGATAGAGCAGCAGGAGATTCAGAAGAAGGAGATGCAGAAAGAGATTCAGCAGCAGCAGATGCAGCAGCAGGAAAGGCAGCAGTATATAGAGAAGCAGGATATGCAGCAGGAGGAGATGCAGTAGGAGGAGATAGAGCAGGTAAGGCAGCAGCAAGAGATGCAGCAGGAGATGTAAGAGCAAGAGATGCTGCATCAGACCCATCAGCAGGAGATGCAGCAGAAGATGCAGCAGCAGAAGATGCAGCAGGAAATGCAGCAGGAGATGTAGTAGCAGGAGATGAAGCATTATCATGAGATGCATTAGGAGGTGCAGCAGCAGGATATGTAGCAGGAGATTTGGCAGGAGATGAAGCAGCAGCAGAGCAGCAGCAGATCACAGAATCACAGAATAATCAGGTTGGAATAGACCCACTGGACCGTCGAGTCCAACCATTCCCACCAATCCCTAAATCATGCTCCTAAGCACCTCATCTACCCTAACCTTAAACACCTCCAGGCACTCAACCACCTCCCTTGGCAGACCGTTCCAATGCCTAACCACCCTCTCCGTGAAGAACTTTTTCCTAATCTCAAGCCTAAATCTCCCCTGGTGGAGCTTGAGGCCATTCCCTCTCGTTCTGTCCCCTCTCACTTGGGAGGAGAGGCCAGCACCCTCCTCTCCACAACCTCCCCTCAGGTAGTTGTAGAGAGTGATAAGGTCTCCCCTCAGCCTCCTCTTCTCCAGGCTGAACAACCCCAGCTCTCTCAGCCGCTCCTCATAAGATTTGTTCTCCAGCCAGTAGAAAATGCAGCAGTAGATGCAGGATCAACAGATACTGCAGCAGGAAATACTGCAGCAGATGCAGCAGGATATGACATATGAGGTAACGAAGCCACAGATGCAGCAGCTGAAGATGAAGCAGGAGATGCAGCAGCAGGAGGTGCATCAGCAGATGAAGCAGGAGAGGAGGCAGCAAATGTAGAAAGTTATAACGTACATGTAGAAGCAGATGCAGCAGCAGCTAATTCAGCAGGTGATGCATCAGCAGGAGATGCAGAAGCAGATGCAGCAGGAAATGCAGATTCAGCAGGAGAAGCAATAGGAAGAGAATCTTCAGCAGATGCAGCAGGATGTGCAGCATGACGAGATGTAGCAGGACATAGAGCAGCAGCAGATGCATCAGCAGATGAAGCAGGAAATGCAGCAAGAGATGCAGCAGCAGAGATGTAGCCGCAGATGCATCAGAAACAGACGCAAAAGGAGATGCAGCAGCAGCAGATTCCGCAGGAGATGCAGCAGCAGAAGATGTAGAAGGAGTTGCAGCATCAGGAGATTCAGCAGGAAATGCAGCAGCAGGGGATGTAGTAGCAGGAGACACAGAAGGAGATGCAGAAGGAGCTGCGGCATCAGGAGATGCAGCAGGGAATGCAGCAGCAGCAGAAGTAACAGGTGATGCAGCAGCATCATATGAACTACGAGATGTAGCAGCAGGAAATGAAGAAGCAGGAGATGCTACAGGCGATTCATCCGGAGATGCAGAAGGAGGATATGCAGCAGCAGGAGGTGCAGAGTAGTAGATGAAGTGAAGAAGATGCAGCAGAAGGAAATATAGCAGGAGATTCAGCCGCAGTAAATGCAGCAATAGAGAAAGTAGCATCAGATGCAGCATCAGCTGCAGCTTCAGATGCAGCAGAAGGAGATGCAGCAGCAGGAGATCTATCAGGAGATGCAGCAGCAAATTCAGCAGATGCAGCAGTAGTAGATTCATAAAGAGCTGCAGAAGAAAATGCAGATGAATATTCAGGAGCAGGAGATGCAGCAGCACATGCTGTATCAGCAGATGCAGCAGCAGGATATGCAGCAGCAGGATATGCAGCAGCAGGAGTTGAAGCAGCAGGAGTTGAAGCAGAATATGCATCAGCAGGAAATGCAGCACCAAGAGATTCAGACGGAGATGCAGCAGGAGGTGCAGCAGCAGGAGATGCAGATGCAGATGTTGCAGGAGGTGCAGCACAGGCAGATGAAGCAACAGGAGATGCAGCAGAAGGAGATGGTGCAGCAGCACATGCAGAAGGTGATGCAACAGTAGGAGACGCAGCAGATGCAGATGCAGCAGGAGATTCAGCAGCAGGAGATTCAGCAGCAGGAGATTCAGCATGATATGTAGAAGCATGAGATGCCGCAGGAGATTGATCAGGTGTTTCAGCAGCAACTGATGCAGCAGCAGGAGAAGCAGCAGGAGATGCAGCAGCAGCAGGAGATGCAGAAGCAGATGCAGCAGGAAATGAAGATTCAGCAGAAGATGCAGTAGGAAGAGAGAAAGTAGCATCAGATGCAGCAGCAGGTGCACCATCAGATGCATCAGCAGGAGATGCAGCAGCAGGAGATCTATCAGGAGATGCAGCAGTAGATGAGGCAGCAGCAGATGCAGCAGAAAATTCAGCATATGCAGCTGTAGTAGATTCATAAAGAGCTGCAGCAGGAAATGCAGATGAATATGCAGCAGCAGGAGGTGCATCTGCAGGTGATGCAGAAGAACATGCAGCAGGTGACGCTCAAGGAGATGCAGCAGGAGATGCAGAACGAGATGAAGCAGCAAGATATGCAGCAGAAAGAGATGACGCAGGAGATGCTTCAATAGAAAGTGCAACATGAGATATAGCAGGAGATGCAGCAGCAGACGAAGCAAAAGGAGATGCAGAAAGAGGAGATGCAGCAGCAGGACATGGATCAAGAGATGAAGCAGCAGGAGATTCATTAGGAGATGCAGAGGATGGATATGAAAGAGCAGGAGATATAGCAGCAGGAGATGCAGCATGAAATGCAGCAGGATGAGATGAAGCAGCAGGGGATGTACTAGGAGATGCAGAAGCAGCAGATAGAGCAGGAGATGCTGTAGCAGGAGATGTAGAAGCAGATGTAGCAGCAGGAGATGCAGCAGCAGGAGATGCAACAGGAGATGCAGTGGGAGGAGATTCAGCAGGAGATGCAGCAGGAGGAGATGCAACAGGAAATGTAGCAGGAGGAGGTACAGCAGAACCAGATGCAGCAGTATATGCAACAGAAAGAGATGAATAAGAGATGCAGCAGCAATTGATGCAGCAGGAGATGCTGGAGCCAGAGATGCAGAAGTAAAGGCAGAAGGAGGAGATACAGCAGGACATGCATCAGATGGAGATGCAGCAAAACATACATCAGCAGGAGACACAAGAGCAGGATATGAGGCATGAGATGCAACCGCAGCAGAAGCAGCAGCAGATGCAGAACCATAGGCAGCAGAACATGCAGAACCATATGCAGCAGGAGATACAGCAGCAGATGAAGCAGTAGATGCAGCTGGAGATGTAGCATCACCAGAAGCAGCAGCAGATGCAGCAGCAAAGGATGCAGGATGAGATGCAGAAAGAATTGCATCAGCAGGCGATGCTGCTGGAAATTCAGTAGGATATGCAACAGCAAGAGATTTGGCAACAGCAGATGCAGCAGCAGATGCAGCAGGAGATGCAGCTGCATGAGGTGTATCAGCAGGAGATGTAGCAGGAATGCATATTCAGCAGGTGATGCACCAGGATATGCAGCAGGAGATTCAACAGAAGTAAATGCAGCAAGAAATCAACCAGAGATGCAGCAGTAGGAGATGCAGGAAAAGAAGATGCAGCGGCACCAGAGACAGCAGCAGATTCAGCAGGAGTTGCAGCAGCAGGAGATGAAGAGGCAAGAGATTCAGGAGCAGGAGATGGAGCATCAGGAGATTGAGCAAGAGATGCATCAGCAGGAAATGCATCAGCAGATTGTGCAGCAGGAAATTCCGTAGGAGATTCTGCAGCTGGAGATTCAGTAGAAAAGGCAGCAGGAGATTCAGTAGAAAATGCAGCAGGAGATGCAGTAAGAGATACAGAAGGAGATTCGGCAGCAGGGGATATAGTAGGAGATGCAGCAGCAGATACATCAGCAGGAATTGTAGCAGGAGATGCTGGAGGAGATTCTGCAGAAGAAGATTCATTAGGAGATGCAGCAGGAGATGAAATAGCAACATAGGCATCAGCAGTATACAGCAGGAAGTGCAGCAGGAGATTCAGGAGGAGATGTAGCAGCAGGAGATGCAGCCGCAGATGACTTTAAGTTGACATGCAACTGAAATGCAGAAGCACTAGATGCATCCGTAGAAGACTGAGCAGCAGATGCAGCAGGAAATGGAGATGCTTCTGCAGATGCATCCACAGAGGATGCAGCAGGAGATGAAGCAGCAGGCTATACAGCAGAAGGAGATGAAGCAGCAGATGCAGCAGCAGGAGATGCACAAGGGCATCAAGTAGAAGGAGATGCAGCAGCAGCAAATGTAGCAGGAGATGCAGCAGTACATGAAGCATCAGGAAATGGAGCAGCAGATTAAGGAGATGGAGCAGCAGATTAAGGTGATGTAGCAGCAGGAAATGCATCAGAATATGCAGAGGATGTAATGCAGCAGGTGATACAGCAGCAGCAGGTGATGCAGCTGCAGAGGCAGCAGATGCAGCAGCAATGGATACAGCAGCATATCATCAGTAGATGCAGATTCAGTAGGAGATGTAGCAGCAGAAGATGCTGCAGCAGATGTTGCAGCAGGAGATGCAGCAGAAGGAAATGCAGCAAGATATGCTGCAGGAGGAGATGCAGTAAGATATGAAGCAGGAGATGCAGCAGCAGGAGATGCAGCAGTAGATGAAGCAGTAGCATATGCAACAGCAGATGCACCAGATGGAGCAGAAAGAGATGCAGCAGCGTATGGAGGAGCAGATGCAACGGGAAATGGTGCATCAGGACATGCATCCACAGATGCATGAGTCCAGGATGCTACAGGAGATTTAGCAGCAGTAGATACAAAAGTAGGTGATGCCGCAGGAGATGCAGCAGGAGATGCACTACAAGAAGATGCAGCACCAAGAGATGCAGCAGGAGATGAAGCAGCATATGCAGTATCAGCAGATGCAGCAGTAGGAGATGAAGCAAGAGTTGCAGCAGCAGGAGATGCAGCAGCCAGAAATACAAGAGGAATAGATGCAGAAGGTAATGCAGCAGCAGGAGTTGAAGCAGAATATGCATCAGCAGGAAATGCAGCACCAAGAGATGCAGCAGCAGATGCAGCAGCAGATGAAGCAACAGGAGTTGCAGCAGTAGGAGATGCAGCAGCAGCAGATGCAGCAGGAGATTCAGCATGATATGTAGAAGCATGAGATGCCGCAGGAGATTCATCAGGAGATTCAGCAGCAACTGATGCAGCAGCAGAAGATGCATCAGGAAATGCAGCAGCAGTAGGTGCAGCAGGAGATGCAGTAGCATGAGTTGAAGCATTATCATGAGATGCATTAAGAGGTGCAGCAGTAGGATATGTAGCAGGAGATTTGGCAGGAGATGAAGCAGCAGCAGAGCAGCAGCAGATGCAGCAGGAAATGCAACAGTAGACACAGAAGCAGGAGTTGCTGGAGCAGGAAATACTGCAGCAGATGCAGCAGGAGATGACATATCAGGTGATGAAGCCACAGATGCATCAGCTGAAGATGAAGCAAGAGATGCAGCAGCAGGGCGTGCATCAGCAGATGCATCAGGAGATGAGGCAGCAAAAGCAGAACGTTATAACGTACATGTAGAAGCAGATGCAGCAGCAGCTAATTCGGCAGGAGATGCAGCTTCAGGAGATTCAGCAGGAAATGCAGCAGCAGGGGATGTCGTAGCAGGAGACACAGAAGGAGTAGCAGAAGGAGCTGCAGCATCAGGAGATGTAGCAGGGAATGCAGCAGCAGCAGTAGTAACAGGAGATGCAGCAGCATCATATGCACTAGGAGATGTAGCAGCAGGAAATGAAGAAGCAGGAGATGCTACAGGTGATTCAGCCGGAGATGCAGAAGGAGGAGATGCAGCAGCAGGAGGTGCAGAGTAGTAGATGAAGTGAAGAAGATGTAGCCGAAGGAAATATAGCAGGAGATTCAGCCGCAGTAAATGCAGCAAGAGAGAATGAAGCATCAGATGCAGCAGCAGGATATGCAGCAGCAGGAGATCTATCAGGAGATGCAGCAGCAGGATATGCAGCAGAAGGAGATGACGCAGGAGATGCTTCAATAGAAGGTGCAACATGAGATACAGCAGATAAAGATGCAGCAGCAGACGAAGCAGAAGGAGATGCAGAAACAGGAGATGCAGCAGCAAGACATGGATCACGAGATGAAGCAGCAGCAGGAGATGAAGCTTCTGGAGATTAATTAGGAGATGCAGTAGCAGGATATGAAGCAGCAGGAGATATAGCAGCAGGACGTGCAGCATGAGATGCAGCAGTATGAGATGAAGCAGCACGGGATACATCAGGAGATGCAGCAGCAGCAGATACAGCAGGAGATGCCATAGCCGGAGATGCAAAAGGAGATGATGCAGCAGCAGGAGATGCAGCAGCAGGAGATGCAGCAGGAAGAGATTAAGCAGGAGGAGGTGGAACAGGAGATGAAGCAGGAGGAGGTACAGCAGCAGCAGATGCAGCAGCAGATGCAGCAGAAGGAGATGCATAAGAGATGCAGTAGCAATTGATGAAGCAGGAGATGCTGGAGCCAGAGATGCCGAAGAAGTAGATGCAGAAGAAGTAGATGCAGAATCAGGAGATGCAGGAGTAGATGCATCAGCAGGAGATGCAGCAAAACATACATCAGCAGGAGACACAGCAGCAGGATATGAGGCAGGAGATGCACCAGCAGAAAATGCAGCAGGAGATGCTTCAGGAGATTAAACAGGAGATGCTGCAGCAGGTGATGCAGCAGCAGGAAATTTTGCAGGGCTTGCAGCAGTAGGTGAAGCAGCACTAGATGAAGCATCATATGCTGCAGATGCAGCAGCAGAGGATGCAGCAGGAAGAGATGGAGCAGGAGATAGATCAGCAGCAGATGCACCAGCAGAGGCAGCAGCAGTAGATGCAGCAGGACATATAGAAAAGTATGAGGCAGCAGGAGATGTAGGAGATGCAGCAGTAGATGAAGTAGCGGTAGATGCAGCAGCCGTTGCAGCAGGAAATGCAGCAGGAGATGCAGAAGCAGGAAATGCAGCAGCAGGAGCTGCAGCCGCAAATGCATGCAGCAGCATATGCAGTAGGAGATGCAGCAGCAGGTGATTCAGTAGCAGGAGATTCAGCAGCAGATGTAGCAGGATATGCGGCATCAGTAGATACATCTGCAGATGCATCAGCAGAGCATGTAGCAGGAGATACGGCAGCAGGAGATGCAGGAGTACATGAAATAGCAGCAGATACAAGAGCAGATTCAGGAAATGCAGCAGCAGGAGATGCAGCAGGAGATGAAGTAGAAATGTAGATACAAGTGCAGCAGGAGATGCAGCAGTAGGAGATGTAGCAGGAGATGCAGCAGTACATGAAGTAGCAGCAGATACACCAACAGATACAAGAGATGTAGCGGAGTAGATGCAGCAGGATATGAAACTGCAGAAGATACAGAAGGAGATGCAGCAGCAGGAGATGAAGCTGGATGTGCAGCAGGAGAGGCAGCAGCAGGTGCAGCAGGAGATGTAGCAACACCAGAAGCAGCAGAAGATGCAGCAACATGTGATGCAGGATGAGACGCAGCAGGCACTGCAGCAGCAGGAGATGCTGCAGGAGATGCAGCAGGAGATGAATTAGCAGGAGATGCAGCAATAGGTGAAGCAGCACCAGATGCAGCAGCATATGCTGAAGATGTATTAGGAGGAGATTAAGCGGGAGATCCAGCAGGAAGAGATGCAGCAGGATATGCAGAAAATGATAAAGCAGAAAGAGATGCATCAGGAAATACAGCAGCAGGATATGCATCAGCAGGAAATGCAGCAGGACATGCACTAGTAGAAGATGCAGCAGGAGATGCAGCAGGAGACGCAGCTGGAGATGTAGCAAGAGGATATGCACCATGATATACAGCAGCAGGAGATGCAACAAAAGATGAAACAGGAGGAGATGCAGGAGGAGAGGCAGCAGAGGAGATGCAGCAGAATCTAATGCTGCATCTCCTGCTGCTGCATCTCCTGCTGCATCTCCTGCTTCTGCCTCTTATCCTGCTAAATCTCCTCCTGCATCAGCTGATGCATTTCCTGCATCTCCTGCGGCTACATCTGCTGGTGCATCTCCTGCTTCTCTATCTTCTCCTGCATCTCCTGCTGAATCACATGGTGCCTTTCCTGCTGCCGCATCTCCTGCTTCTGCATATCCTTTTGCATGTCTTGCTGCCACATCTCCTGCTTCTTCCTCTCCTACTCCTGCATCTCTACTGCTGCATCTCCTGCTGCTGCATTTCCTGCTCCTGCTTCTCCTGATGCATCTGCTGCTGCATTTTCTGCAGCATCTTCTATTGCTTCAACTCCAGATGCTGCATCTCCTGCTGCATCTGCTGGTACTGCATCTTATCCTGCCACATCTCCTGCTCCATTTCTTTGTGCATCTGCTGCTGCTGCTCTATCTTCTTCTGCTGCATCTCCTGCTGCTGCATCTCCTGCTGCAGGATCTCCGGCTGCATCTTCTGCTTCTGCATCTCCTGCTACTGGGTCTGCTGCATCATCTCCTCCTGCCTCTTCGCCTACAGCATCTCCTTCTGTATCTCGTGCTACATCTCATGAAGCTGTACCTGCTGAAGCATCTCTTCCTGCTGCATCTCCTGATGAACAGGCATCTATTGATGCATCTGCTGCTGCTTCATCTCCTGCTGCTGCAGCTCCTACTGAATCTGCTGTTGAATATCATCCTGCATCTGCAGCGGCTGCATCTCCTGCTGCTGCATCATCTCCTGCTGCATCTCCTGATTCATCTCCTACTGCTGCATCTGCACTATTTTCTGCTGCATCTGCTGCTGCTTCATATACTGCTTCATCTCCTACTACTGCATCTCCTTCTGCTTCTCATTCTGCATCTCCTGATGCTACAGCTCCATTTGCAACATCTCCTACTGCACCTCCTGCTGCTGAATCTCCCGCTGCATCTCCTGATTCATCTCCTACTGCTGCATCTGCAGTATTTTCTGCTGCATCTCCTGCTGCATCTCCTGTTGAATATAATGCTACCACATCTCCTGCTGCATCTCCTGATGCTGCATCTCCACCTGCTGCACCTTCTGCTGCTCAACTCCTGCTGATGCATCTTCTGCTGATGCATAACCTGCTGCATCTCTGACTGCTGCATCTCCTGCTGCTGAATCTCCTGCTGCTGCATCTGCTGGTGCTGCATATGCTACTGCATCTGCTGCAGGATCTTCTTCTTCTGCCTCTCATGCCACATCTCCCGCTGATGCATCTCCTGCTTCTCTATATCTTGCTCAATCTACTGCTGCTGCATCTCCAGCTGCATCTCCTGCTGCTGCATCTCTTGCATCTTTTGGTGCATCTGCTGTAGATTAATCTACTGCTGCATCTCCTCTTGCTTCATCTTCTGATTTTTTGATGTCCTTCTGCATCACCTGATGCTCAATCTGCTGCTGCTGCATACACTGCTGCATCTTCTGCTGCTGAATTCACTTCTGCTGCATCTGCTGCTGCATCACCTTCTACTGAATCCCCTGATGCATCTCCTGCTGCTGCATCCACTGGTACATCTCCTAATGCTGCATCTCCTGCTGCTGCACATCCTGATGCACATCTTGATGCATCTCCTCCTGCTGCTTCTCCTACTGCTTCATCTCCTGCATCTGCTGCTGCATGTGCTGCTGCATCTCCTGCTTCTCTGTGTCCTCCTCCTCCATCTCCACCTGCATCTGTTGCTGCTGCATCCTCTGCTGAACCTCCTGCTGCTGCATCTCCTTCTGCAACTCCCTCTGATGCATCAGCACATTCATCTGATGATGCATCTCACCTGCTTCATCTCCTGCTGCTGAATCTCCTGCTCTTGCATACCCTGCTGCATCTACAGCTGCTTCTAAGCCTACTTCATCTACTGCTGCTGCATCTCCTGCTGCTATATCTTTTGTTTATCAATCTCCTGCTGCTGCATCTCTTACGGAATCTGCTTCTCAATCTGCTCCTGCACCTACTGCAGCTGCATCTCCTGATGCTGTATCTCCTGTTACTGCATCTCCTAATGCATCTCCTGGAGCTTAATCTCCTGCTTTTGCATCTGCTGCTTTATCTCCTTCTGATGCCTATCTTGCTGCTGCATCTACTGCTGCTTCGTCTGCTTCTACATCTCCCGCTGCATTTTCTGCTGCTCCATCTCAGGATACATCTCCTCTTGCTCAGTCTCTTGCTGCATATCCTGCTGCTACATCTCCTGCTACTGCATCTCCTTCTCTGCATCTCCTGCTGCATCTCCTGCAGCTGCATCTCCTGCTCCATATCCTTCTGTTGCATCTGCATATTCATCTTATGATGGTGCTTTCTTGCTGGATCTCCTGCTTCTGCATCTCCTGCTGCTGCAAACTCTGCTGCATCTCCTGCTGCTGCATTTCCAGCTGCAGCTGCTGCTGCTGAATCTCCTGTGGCTGCTGATGCATTTCCTGATGCATTTTCTACTGCTGCATCTCCTTCTGCTGCAACTCCTGCTTCATCCCCTCTTGCTGCATTTCCTACTGCTGCATTTCCTGCTCCTGCATCAGATACTTCATCTCCTGCTGCTGCATCTGCTGGTGCTGCATCTCCTGCTGCATCTGCTGCTGAATCTCCTGCTTCTGCAGCTCATACCACATCTCCTGCTGCTGCATCTCCTGCTTCTGCATATCTGGCTGCATCTCCTGATGCTGCGTCACCTGCTGCCGAATCTCCTGCATCTTTTGCTGCATCTGCTGTAGATTCGCCTCCTGGTGCATCTCCTGCTGCTGCATCTCCTGCAGCTGCATCTCCTGTGCCATCTCCTACTGCTGAATCTCGTTCCGCTCCATTCTCTGCTGCATCTACTGCTGCTGCATAGACTGCTGCAGAATCTCCTAATGCATCTCCTCTTGCTTAGTCTCCTGATGCTTCCTATCCTGCTTCATCTCCTTTTGCTGCATATATTAATGCTGCATCTACTGCTGCTTGGCCTGATGCTGTATCGCCTGCTTCATCTCCTGCTGGGGCATCTCCTGCTGCATCTCCTTCTGCATCTCCTGCTGCTCCAGCTGCTGCATCTGCATCATCAGGATATTCTGAAGGAGATGCAGCAACAGGAGATGCAGCAGCAGGAGATGCAACCACAGTACTGAAGCAGCAGATGCAGCTGCAGGAGATGCAACCACAGTACTGCGGCAGCAGATTCAGCTGCAAGAGATGCAGCCGTAGGAGATGCAGCAGGATTTTCAGCAGAAGGAGTTACAGCAGGAGATGCAGTAGCAGAAGCAGCAGAAGGAAGTGTAGCAGCAGAAGATACAGGAGGATATGCAGCAGCAGTAGATGAAACAGACCATAAAGCAGCAGGATATGCAGAAGCAGGAGAATCAGCAGCAGGGGATGCAGCAGCAGATTCAGCAGCAAATTCAGCCGGAAATGTAGCCAGAGTAGATGCAGAAGCAGGAGATGCAGCAGAAGATGCATCAGCAGGAAATGCACCAGCAGAGGCAGCAGCAGAAGTTGCAGTGGGAGATATAGAAAAAAATGAGGAAGCAGGAGCAGCCCCTGTAACTTGATTTCCTCCTGCATCTACAGATGCTGCATCTTCTGCGGCACCTGCTCCTGTATCTCCTGCTGCTACATCTCCTGATGCATCCTCTGCTCATGCATCTGCGGATGCATCTCCTGATGCACCATTTCCCGTTGCATCTGCTCCTCCATCCCCTGCTGCATCTCTTTCTGCTCCATCTGGTGCATCTGCTGTTGCAAAAGCTGCTGCTTCATCTACTGCTGCATCTGCTGCTAAATCTCCTGCTGCTGCATCTCCTTCTGAAATTTCTGCTGAATCTACTGCTGAATATGCATCCCCTGCTGCATCACCTGCTGCTGCATCTCCTGCTTCATATCCTACTGCATCCCCTCCTGCAGCATATCTTGCTACATTTCCTTCTGCTGCATCTCCTGGTGCATCATCTGCTGCAGCATCTGCTGCTGCTACATCTCCTACTGAATCTGCATCTCCTGATGCATCTCCTACTGCATCTATTCCTGCTGCATCTGCTGCCTCTGCATCACCTGCTGCATCACCTGCTGCTGCATATTCTGCTGCATTTCCTGCTGATGCATCTTCTGTTGCTCCATTTTACTGCTGCTTAATGTACTGCTGCATCTCCTGCTACATTTGCTGCTGCTGCATCTCCTTCTACTTCATGTCCTCCTGCATTTCCTGCTGCCTCATCTGCTCCTTCATCTCCTGCTGCTGTAGAGCCTGCTGCTTCATCTCCTGCTGCATCCTCTGCGGATGCATCTGCAGAAGCATCTCCATTTCTTGCGGCATCTGCTGCTCAGTGTTCTACAGATGCATCTAGTGCTTCTGCATTTCAGCTGCATATTCTGTTGAAGGCATCTGCGGCTGCTTCTCCTGCTGCTACATCTCCTGCTGCATGTCCTGCTGAATCTTCTTCTGCAGAATCTCCTCCAGCATCTCCTGCTACAATTCCTGCTGATGTATCTCCTGCTGCATCTCCTGCTGCCTTCTCTACTGAATCTCCTGCTGCAGAATCTCCTACGGAATTTCCTGCTGCACAATCTGCTGATGCATTTCCTGCTGATGCATCTCCTGCTCAATCTCCTGATGCTGCATCTCCTGATGCTGAATCTCCTGCCTCTGCATCTCCTGCTGCTGCAACTCCTGCTGAATCTGCTGCTGCATCTGGTTCGCCTGCATCCTCTTTTCCTGCATCTCCTGCTGCTGCATCTCTGGCTGATGTCCTGCTGCATGTCCTTCTCTTGAATCTCCTGCTGCATTTCCTGGTGCATCACCTGCTGAATATGCATCTCCTGATACATCTCCTGCTGATACACCTCATGCAGCTGCATCTGCTGCTTCATATCCTGCTGCATCTGCTGTTGCCAAATCTCTTGCTGTTGCATATCCTACTGAATTTCCAGCAGCATCGCCTGCTGATGCAATTCCTGATGCATCTCATCCTGCATTATTTGCTGCTGCATTTGCTTCTGCTTCTGGTGATGCTACATTTCCAGCTGCATCTGCTGCTTCATCTGATGCTGTAACTACTGCTGCATATGGTTCTGCATGTTCTGCTGCATATGGTTCTGCATCTTCTGCTGCATATGGTGCTGCATCTGCTGCTGCTTCTGCTGCTGGTGCATCACCTGCCTCATATCCTGCTCTTGTGTCTCCTGCTGATGTATGTTTTGCTGCATCTCCTGCTGATGCATGTCCTGCTGCATCTCCTTCTTCTGCATCTACTTCTTCTCCATCTCCGGCTCCAGAATCTACTGCTGCATCCATTGCTCCTGCATCTCTTATTGATCTCTTCTGCTGCATACACTGCTGCATCTGGTGCTGCTGTACCTCCTCCTGCTGCATTTCCTGTTTTATCTCCTCCTGCTGCATCTCCGGCTGACTCTCCTCCTACTGCATCTCCTGTTCCATCTCCTCCTTCTGCATCTCCTGCTGCATATTTTGCTGCATCTCCTGCTGCTGCATCTCCTGCTGCTGCATCTCCTTCTGCTACATCTCTTTCTACATCTCCTGCTACAGCATCTCCTTCTGTATCTGCTGTCTCTGTATCTCCTGATACATCCCCTCCTGCTTCATCTCATCCTGCTGCATCTCATGCTGCATCTCCTACGGCTATATCTCCTGCTGTTTCATATCCTGCTACTGCATCTCCTAATGAATCTCCTGCTGCTTCATCTCTTGATCCATGTCCTGCTGCTGCATCTCCTCTTTCTGCATCTCCTTTTGCTTCCTCTGCTGCTGCATCTCCTGCTGTATCTCATGTTGCAATTTCTATTGAAGCATCTCCTACGTCATCCCCTTATGCTGCATATCTTGCTGCTTATTCTCTTTCTGCATCTCCCGCTGCATCTCCTTGAGCGTCACCTGCTGAATCTCCTTCTGCATCACCTGCAGATACATCTCCTGCTGTATCTCCTGCTTCTCCATATTCATCTGCATTTCCTGCTGCAGTTATTTATGAATCTACTACTGCTGCATCTGCGGAATTTGCTGCTACATCTGCTGCTGCTTCATCTACTGCTGCATCTGCTGCTAAATCTCCTGCTGCTGCATCTCCTTCTGATGTTCCTGCTGAATCTACTGCTGAATATGCATCCCCTTCAGCATCTCTTGCTGCTGCATCTCCTGCTTCATATCCTGCTGCATCTCCTCCTGCAGCATATCTTGCTGCATTTCCTCCTGCTGCATGCCCTGCTGCATCATCTGCTGCATCATCTTCTGCTGCTACATCTCCTACTGAATCTGCATCTCCTGATGCATCTGCTGCTGCATCTATTGCTGCTGCATCTGCTGCCTCTGCAGCTGCAGCTGCATCACCTGCTGATGCATCACCTGCTGCATTACCTCCTGCTGCATATTCTGATGCAATTCCTGATGCTGCATCTCCTTCCACTTGATGTCCTCCTGCATTTCCTGCTGCTGCATCATCTGCTTCATCTCCTTCTGCTGTATAGCCTGCTTCTGCATTTCATGCTGCTTCATCTCCTGCTCTTACATCTCCTTCTGCTGAATCTCCTCCTGAATCTCTGGTGGCATCTCATGCTCCTCCATATCCTGCTACATCTCCTGACATAACTCCTTCTCAATATGCATCTCCTGTTGCTTCTCCTACGGCTGAATCTCCTGCTGCTGCATCTCCTCCTGCTGCTGCATCTCCTGCTGCTGTGTCTGCTGCATCATCTCCTCTTTCTCCATAACCTGCTGTATCTCCTGTTGATGCATCATATCATGCTGCTGCATATGTTGAAGAATCTCTTCCTATTGCATCTTCTGCTGATTCTTCATTTCCTGCTGCATCTGCTTCTGCATCTCCTGCTGCTGCTGCATCTGTTGCTGCTTCTCCTGCTGCTGCATCAGTTACTGCTGAATCTCCTGATGAATCTCCTGCGGCATCTCATGCTTCTACATATCATGCTTAATGTCCTGCTGCTGAATTTTCCTGCTGCATCTGCTGCTGCTGCATCTCCTACTACTGCATTACATTCTGCATGTACTTCTGCAGCATCTCCTTCTGCTGCATCTCCTGTTGCTGCATCTGCTGGTGCTGCACCTGCTGCAACATCTGAATCTGCATCTGCTGGTGCTGCACCTCCTGCTGCATCTCTGTCTGAGTCATTTTGTGCTGCATTTCCTGGTGATGCATATTCTGCTTCAAGTCCTGCTGCTGTATTACCTTCTGCTGCATTTTCTACTGAATCTCCTGCTGCGTTTTCTACTGAATCTCCAGCTGCTGAATCTCCTACGGAATTTCCTGCTGCAGAATCTGCTGATGCATTTCCTGCTGATGTATCTCCTCCTGAATCTCCTGAAGCTGCACCTACTGCTGCTGAATCTCCTGCTGCTGCATCTTCTGCATCATCTCCTCTTTCTCCATAACCTGCTGTATCTACTGTTGCTGCATATGTTTAAGAATCTCTTCCTATTGCATCTTCTGCTGATTCTTCATTTCCTGCTGCATCTGCTTCTGCATCTCCTGCTGTTGCTGCATCTCCTGCTGCTTCTCCTGCTGCTGCATCAGTTGCAGCTGAATCTCCTGATCAATCTCCTGCGGCAACTCATGCTTCTACATATCATGCTGTATCTCCTGCTGCATCTCCTTCTGAATATGCATCTCCTGATGCATCTCCACCTGCTGCCATTTATACTGCTGCGTTTGCTTCTGCATCTCCTGCTGCTGAATCTCCTGATGTCGTGTCTGCTACTGAATATCCTTTCTCTGCTGCTGAATCTCATGCTGCTGAATCTCCTGCTGCATCTCCTACTTCTGCATCACCTTCTGCATGTGCTGCTGCAGCATATCCTTCTGCTGCATCTCCTGTTGCTTCATCTGCTGGTGCTGCACCTCCTGCAACATCTGCTTCTGCATCTCCTGCTGCTGAACCTCCTGCTGCATCTCTGTCTGAATCTCTTGGTGCTGCATTTCCTGCTGATGCATATTCTGCTTCAACTCCTGCTGCTTCAACTCCTGCTGCTGCATCTCCTGCTTTTACATCTGCTGATACTGCATGTGCTGCTGCATCTCTGACTGCTGCATCTCCTGCTGCAGCATATTCATCTGCATTTCCTGCTGCAGCTCTTATGTGAATCTACTGCTGCTGCATCTGCTGAATTTGCTGCTGTATCTCCTAATAGATCTTCTGCTGTTGCATCCCCTGCTACTGGGTCTGCTGCATCATCTCCTCCTGCCTCTTCGCCTACAGCATCTCCTTCTGTATCTCGTGCTACATCTCATGAAGCTGTACCTGCTGAAGCATCTCTTCCTGCTGCATCTCCTGATGAATAGGCATCTATTGATGCATATGCTGCTACTTCATCTCTTGCTGCTGCAGCTCCTACTGAATCTGCTGTTGAATATGTTCCTGTATCTGCAGCGGCTGCATCTCCTGCTGCTGCATCATCTCCTGCTGCATCTCCTGATTCATCTCCTACTGCTGCATCTGCACTATTTTCTGCTGCATCTGCTGCTGCTTCATATACTGCTTCATCTCCTACTACTGCATCTCCTGCTGCATCTCCTTCTGCATCTCCTGCTGAATCTAATCCTACCAGATCTCCTGCTGCATCTCCTGATGCTGCATTTCCTGATGCATTTCCTGATGCTACATCTCCACCTGCTGCACCTCCTGCTGCTGCATTTACTGATGCATTTCCTGATGCTACATCTCCTGATGCTCCACCTCCTGCTGCTGAACTCCTGCTGCTGCATTTTCTGCTGATGCATAACCTGCTGCATCTCTGACTGCTGCATCTCTGACTGCTGCATCTCCTGCTGCTGAATCTCCTGCTGCTGCATCTGCTGGTGCTGCATATGCTACTGCATCTGCTGCAGGATCTTCTTCTTCTGCCTCTCATGCCACATCTCCCGCTGATGCATCTCCTGCTTCTCTATATCTTGCTCAATCTACTGCTGCTGCATCTCCAGCTGCATCTCCTGCTGCTGCATCTCTTGCATCTTTTGGTGCATCTGCTGTAGATTAATCTACTGCTGCATCTCCTCTTGCTTCATCTTCTGATTTTTTGATGTCCTTCTGCATCACCTGATGCTCAATCTGCTGCTGCTGCATACACTGCTGCATCTTCTGCTGCTGAATTCACTTCTGCTGCATCTGCTGCTGCATCACCTTCTACTGAATCCCCTGATGCATCTCCTGCTGCTGCATCCACTGGTACATCTCCTAATGCTGCATCTCCTGCTGCTGCACCTCCTGATGCATCTCCTGCTCAATCTCCTCCTGCTGCTTCTCCTACTGCTTCATCTCCTGCATCTGCTGCTGCATGTGCTGCTGCATCTCCTGCTTCTCTATGTCCTCCTCCTGCATCTCCACCTGCATCTGTTGCTGCTGCATCCTCTGCTGAACCTCCTGCTGCTGCATCTCCTTCTGCAACTCCCTCTGATGCATCAGCACATTCATCTGATCATGCATCTCACCTGCTTCATCTCCTGCTGCTGAATCTCCTGCTCTTGCATACTCTGCTGCATCTACAGCTGCCTCTAAGCCTACTTCATCTACTGCTGCTGCATTACCTGCTGCTTCTGCTGCTGCATCTCCTCCTGAATTTCCTGCTGCTGCATCTCCTGCTGCTGTATCTTTTGCTTATCAATCTCCTGCTGCTGCATCTCTTACGGAATCTGCTTCTCAATCTGCTCCTGCACCTACTGCGGCTGCATCTCCTGATGCTGTATCTCCTGTTACTGCATCTCCTAATGAATCTCCTGGAGCTTAATCTCCTGCTTTTGCATCTCCTGCTTTTTCTCCTTCTGATGCCTATCTTGCTGCTGCATCTACTGCTGCTTCATCTGCTTCTACATCTCCCGCTGCATTTCCTGCTGCTGCATCTCAGGATATATCTCCTCTTGCTCAGTCTCTTGCTGCATATCCTGCTGCTACATCTCCTGCTACTGCATCTCCTGCTGCATCTCCTGCTGCATCTCTTGCAGCTGCATCTCCTGCTCCATCTCTTGCGGCTGCATCTCCTGCTCTATATCCTTCTGTTGCATCTGCGTATTTTTCTTATGATGGTGCTTTCTTGCTGGATCTCCTGCTTCTGCATCTCATACCACATCTCCCGCGGATGCATCTCCTGCTTCTGTATATCTCGCTGCATCTCCTCCTGCTGCATCACCTGCTAAATCACCTGCTGCTGAATCTCCTGCATCTTTTGCTGCATCTGCTGTAGATTCGCCTCCTGGTGCATTTCCTGTCGCTGCATCTCCTGCTGATGGATGTCCTCGTGCATCTCCTGATGCTGCATCTGCTGCTGCATCTCCAGCAGCTGCATCTCCTGTGGCATCTACTGCTGAATCTCGTCCGGCTTCATTCTCTGCTTCATCTACTGCTGTTGCATAACCTACTGCGGAATCTCCTAATGCATCTCCACTTGCTTTGTCTCCTGATGCTTCCTGATGCTTTTGCTGCATATATTGCTGCTGCATCTACTGCTGCTTGGTCTGATGCTGTATCCCCTGCTCCATCTCCTGCTGGGGTATCTCCTTCTGCATCTCCTGCTTCTCCATCTGCTGCATCTGCATCATCAGGATATTCTGAAGGAGATGCAGCAACAGGAGATGCAACAGCAGGAGATGCAACCACAGCACTGCGGCAGCAGATTCAGCTGCAGGAGATGCAGCCATAGGAGATGCAGCAGGATTTTCAGAAGAGGGTACAGCAGAAGGAGATGAAGAAGGAGATGCAGTAGCAGATGAAGCACAAGGAAGTGTAGCAGCAGAAGATATAGGAGGATATGCAGCAGCAGTAGATGAAACAGACCATAAAGCAGAAGCAGGAGAATCAGCAGCAGGGGATGCAGTAGCAGATTCAGCAGCAAATTCAGCAGGAAATGTAGCAACAGTAGATGCAGAAGAAGGATATGTAGCAGGAGATGCATCAGCAGGAAATGCAGCAGCAGAGGCAGCAGCAGAAGATGCAGCAGGAAGTATAGAGAAAAATGAGGAAGCAGGAGCAGCCCCTATTACTTGATGTCCTCCTGCATCTACTGATGCTGCATCTGCTGCTTCATCTCCTGCTTCTGTATCTTCTGCTGCTACATCTCCTGATGCATCCTCTGCTCATGCATCTCCTCCTGCAGCATATCTTGCTGCATTTCCTTCTGCTGCATCTCCTGCTGCAGCATCTGCTGCAGCATCTTCTGCTACTACATCTCCTACTGAATCCGCATCTCCTGATGCATCTGCTGCTGCATATATTGCTGCTGCATCTGCTGCCTCTGCAGCTTTAGCTGCATCACCTGCTGCATTACCTTCTGCTGCTTAATCTGCTGCTCCATTTCCTGATGCTTCATGTACTGCTGCATCTCCTTAATATGTTGCTCCATTTCCTGATGCTTCATGTAATGCTGCATCTACTGCTACATTTACTGCTGCTGCATCTCCTTCTCCTTGAAGTCCTCCTGCATCTGCTGCTTCATCTTCTGCTACTGTATAGCCTGCTGCTTCATCTCTTGCTGCATCCGCTGTGGATGCATCTGCGGTTGCTTCTGCAGAAGCATCTCCATTTACTGCTGCATCTGCTGCTCAGTCTTCTACGGATGCACCCAGTGCTTCTGCATTTCAGCTGCATATCCTGTTGAAGGCATCTGTGGCTGCATCTCCTGCTACTACATCTCCTGCTGAATCTCCTTCTGCACTTCCTGCTGTAACTGCTGATGCATATGTTGCTATTTCATCTCCTGCTGCATCTCCTGCTGAATCTTTTTCTGCAGAATCTCCTGCTGCATCTCCTGCTACAATTCCTGCTGATGTATCTCCTGCTGCATCTCCTACTACATCCCCTGCTGCCGAATCTCCTTCTATAGCTCCTGCTGCATCTCCTGCTGCATTTTCTACTGAATCTCTTGCTGTGTTTTCTACTGAATATCCTGCTGCAGAATCTCCTACGGAATTCCCTGCTGCACAATCTGCTGATGCATTTCCTGCTGATGCATCTCCTGCTGAATCTCCTGATGCTCCATCTCCTGCTCCTGAATCTCTTGCCTCTTCATCTCCTGCTGCTGCAACTCCTGCTGAATCTGCTGCTGTCTCTGGTGCGGCTGCATCTTCTTTTCCTGCATCTCCTACTGCTGCATCTCTGGCTGATTTCCTGCTGCATGTCCTTCTGTTGAATCTCCTGCTGCATATCCTGGTGCATCACCTGCTGAATATGCATCTCCTGCTACATCTCTTGCAGATACCCCTCATGCAGCTGAATCTGCTGCTATATATCCTGCTGCATCTGCTGTTGCCAAATCTCTTGCTGTTGCATATCCTACTGAATTTCCAGCAGCATCGCCTGCTGATGCAATTCCTGCTTCAAATCATCCTGCATCCTTTGCTGCTGCATCTGCTGCTGCTTCTAGTGATGCTACATCTCCAGCTGCATCTCCTGCTTCATCTGCTGCTGTATCTCCTGCTGCATATGGTTCTGCATGTTCTTCTGCATATGTTTCTGCATCTTCTGCTGCATATGGTGCTGCATCTGCTGCTGCTTCTGCTGCTACTGCATTTCCTGCCTCATATCCTTCTACTGTGTCTCCTGCTGATGTATGTTTTGCTGTATCTCCTGCTGATGCATGTCCTGCTGCATCTCCTGCTTCTGCATCTACTTCTTCTCCATCTCCTGCTGCATCATTTGCTGCTGCATCTCTTATTCATCTCCTTCTGCTGCATATACTGCTGCATCTGGTGCTGCTGTACCTCCTCCTACTGCATCTCCTGCTGCATCTCCTGCTGCTGCATCTCCTGCTGCTGCAATCTCCTTCTGCTACATCTCCTTCTGCATCTCCTGCTCTATCTGCTGCTTTTGCATCTCCTGATACATCCCCTGCTGCTTCAACTCATCCTGCTGCATCCCATGCTGCATCTCCTGCTGCTAGATCTCCTGCTGTTTCATATCCTGCTACTGCATCTCCTAATGAATCTCCTGCTGCTTCATCTCTTGATCCATGTCCTGCTGCTGCATCTCCTCTTTCTGCATCTCCTTTTGCTTCCTCTGCTGCTGCATCTCCTGCTGTATCTCATGTTGCACCTTCTATTGAAGCATCTCCTGCGTCATCTCTTTCTGCTGCACATCTTGCTGCTTCATCTCGTTCTGCATCTCCCGCTGCATCTCCTTGAGTGTCACCTGCTGCATCTCCTTCTGCATCACCTGCACATACATCTCCTGCTGTATCTCGTGCTTCTCCATATTCATCTGCATTTCCTGCTGCAGTTATTTATGAATCTACTACTGCTGCATCTGCGGAATTTGCTGCTACATCTGCTGCTGCTTCATCTACTGCTGCATCTCCTGCCAAATCTCCTGCTCCTGCATCTTCTTCTGATGTTCCTGCTGAATCTAGTGCTGAATATGCATCCCCTGCTGCTTCTCTTGCTGCTGCATCTCCTGCTTCATATCCTACTGCATCTCCTCCTGCAGCATATCTTGCTGCATTTCCTTTTGCTGCATCTCCTGCTGCATCATCTGCTGCAGCAACTTCTGCTGCTACATCTCCTATTGAATCTGCATCTGCTGCTGCATCTGCTGCTGCATCTATTGTTGCTGCATATGCTGCCTCTGCAGCTGCAGCTGCATCACCTGCTGCTGCATCACCTGCTGCATTAAATCCTGCTGCATATTCTGCTGCCTTTCCTGATGCTGCATCTCCTTATTCTGCTGCTCATTTTCCTGCTGCTTCATGTACTACTGCATCTCCTGCTACATTTGCTGCTGCTGCATGTCCTACTTGCTGTTTTCCTGCATTTCCTGCTGCTGCATCTGCTGCTTCATCTCCTTCTGCTGTATAGCCTGCTTCTGCATCTCCTGCTTCTTCATCTCCTGCTCTTGCATCTCCTTCTGCTGAATCTCCACCTCAATCTCTGGTGGCATCTCATGCTGCTACATATCCTGCTACATCTCCTGACGTATCTCCTTCTCAATATGCATCTCCTGTTGCTTCTCCTGCTGCTGAATCTCCTGCTGCTGCATCTTCTCCTGCTGAATATTCTGCTGCTGGTGCATCTGCTGCATCATCTCCTCTTTCTCCGTAACCTGCTGTATCTTCTGTTGCTGCATCATATCATGCTGCTGCATATGTTGAAGAATCTCTTCCTACTCCATCTTCTGCTGAATCTTCATTTCCTGCTGCATCTGCTTCTGAATCTTCTGCTGCTGCTGCATTTCCTTCTGCTTCTCCTGCTGCTGCATCAGTTGCTGCTGAATCTCCTAATCAATCTCCTGCAGCATCTCATGCTTCTACATGTCATGCTGAATCTTCTAATGCATCTCCACCTGCTGCCACTCCTACTGCTGCGTTTGCTTCTGCATCTCCTGCTGCAACTCCAGCTGCTGAATCTCCTGATGCCGTGTCTGCTACTGAATATCCTTTGTCTGCTGCTGAATCTCCTCCTGCTGAATCTTCTGCTGCATCTCCTACTGCTGCATCTCCTTCTGCATGTGCTGCTGCAGCATCTTCTTCTGCTGCATCTCCTACTTAAGCATCTCCTGCTGCTGCATCTCCTGCTGTATCTCCGTCTGAATCTCTTGGTGCTGCATTTCCTGCTGATGCATATTCTGCTTCAACTCCTGCTGCTGCATTACCTTATGCATCTGTTCCTGTTGTATTTCCTGCTGCTGCATCTGCTGATACTGCATGTGCTGCTGCATCTCCTGCTGCATCTCTTGATTCTGCATCTTCTGGTGTTGCATATCTTGCTGCATCTCCTGCGGCATCACCTACTCCTGTATCTCCTACTGCTACATCTCCTGATGTATCCTCTGCTGCTTCATTTCCTGCTGCATCTTCTGCTGCTGCATCTCCTGCTGATGGGTCTGATGCAGCATCGCTTGCTCTTGCATCTCCTGCTGCATCTCTTGCTGCTGCATTACCTGCTCTATCTCCTCCTACTGCATCTCCTCCTGCTGCATATCCTGCTTCTGTATATACTGCTGCCTTTCCTACTTCTGTATCTCCTGCTGCTCCATCTCCTGATGCATCCTCGGCTCATGCATCTACGGATGCATCTCCTGATGCGCCATTACCCATTGCATCTGCTCCTCCATCCCCTTCTGCATCTCTTTCTGCTCCATCTGGTGCATCTGCTGTTGCATATGCTGCTGCTTCATCTACTGCTGCATCTGCTGCTAAATCTCCTGCTGCTGCATCTCCTTCTGAAGTTTCTGCTGAATCTACTGCTGAGTATGCATCCCCTGCTGCATCTCCTGCTGCTGAATCTACTGCTGCATCTGCTGCTGCTGCATCTCCTACTGCTGCATCACCTTCTACATGTGCTGCTGCAGCATCTCTTTCTGCTGCATCTCCTGTTGCTGCATCTGCTGCAGCATCTGCTGCTGCATCTCCTGCTGCTGCATCTGCTGCTTAATCTCCTGCTGCATCTCCATCTGAAACTTCGCATTTCCTACTGATGCATTTTCTGCTTAAGTTCCTGCTGCTGCATTACCTTCTACATCTATTCCTCTTGTATTTCCTGCTGCTTCATCTCCTGCTGCATCCTCTGCGGATGCATCTGCGGATGCATCTCCATTTCCTTCTGCATCTGCTGCTCAATCTTCTACGGATGCACCCAGTGCTTCTGCATTTCAGCTGCATATTCT
Organism: Clamator glandarius; assembly: GCA_033459285.1. Lineage (NCBI taxonomy): Eukaryota > Metazoa > Chordata > Aves > Cuculiformes > Cuculidae > Clamator > Clamator glandarius. The sequence goes on along the minus strand of JAUNZM010000300.1, from coordinate 136,902 downwards.
GTTGAAGGCATCTGCGGCTGCATCTCCTGCTACTACATCTCCTGCTGAATCTCCTGCTGCACTTCCTGCTGTAACTGCTGATGCCTATGTTGCTATTTCATCTCCTGCTGCATCTCCTAATGAATCTTCTTCTGCAGAATCTCCTGCTGCATCTCCTGCTACAATTCCTGCTGATGTATCTCCTGCTGCATCTCCTACTACATCCCCTGCTCCTGAATCTCCTTCTATATCTCCTGCTGCATCTCCTGTTGCCTTTTCTACTGAATACTGCTCCTGCAGAATCTCCTACGGAATTTCCTGCTGCAGAATCTGACGATGCATTTCCTGCTGATGCATCTCCTTCTGAATCTCCTGCTGCTGCATCTCCTGCTGCTGAATCTCCTGCTGCTGCAACTCCTGCTGAATCTGCTGCTGCCTCTTGTGCGGCTACATCTTCTTTTACTACATATCCTGCTGCTGCATCTCCTGCTGCTGCATCTCCGGCTGCTGCATCTCGTTCTGCTACATCTCCTTCTGTATCTGCTACTACAGCATCTCCTGCTGTATCTGCTGAATTTGCTGCTGCATCTGCTGCTGCTTCATCTACTGCTGCATCTCCTGATAGATCTCATGCTGCTGCATCTGCTGTTTGTTGCATCCTCTTCCACTGCATCTGCTGCTGCATCTGATGCTTCATTCTCTCTTGCTGCATTTACTGCGGCTGCATCTCCTGCTATATTTCTTTCTGCTGCATCTTCTTCACTTCATCTACTACTCTGCACTTCCTGCAGCTGCATCTCCTCCTGCATCTCTGGCTGAATTGCCTGTAGCAGCTCCTGCTTTTTCATCTCCTGCTGCTACATCTCCTAGTTCATATGATGCTGCTTCATCTCCTGTTGCATCTGTTTCTGATGCATGTGCGGCTACATCTCTGCTGCTGCATCCCTTGCTGCATCGCCTGCTACATCTGCTGATACATCTGCTGCTGCTCTATGTCCTGCTACATCTCGTCATCCTGCAGATCCTGCTGCATCTGCTGAAGAATCTCTTCCTATTGCTTCTCCTGCTGAATCTGCATTTCCTGCTGCATCTGCTTCTACATCTCCTACTGCTGCACCTCCTGCTGAATTAGCTGCTGCTGCATCTCTGGCTTCATCACCTGGTATGTCATCTCCTGCTGCATCTGCTGCAATATTTCCTGCTGCTGAATCTGCTGATCCTGAATCTATTGCTGCATTACCTGCTGCATCTGCTGCTGCTATGCTGCTTCATCTCCTGCTAAATCTCCTGCTACATATCCTGCTGCTGCACCTCCTAATGCATCTCATGATAATGCTTCATCTCCTGCTACTGCATCTCCTGCTGCACCTACTGCTGCTGCATTTCCTGCTGCATCTTCTGCTGCTGCATCTCCTGCTGATGGGTCTGATGCTGCATCTCTTGCTCTCGCATCTCCTGCTGCATCTCTTGCTGCTGCATTACCTGCTCTATCTCCTCCTACTGCATCTCCTCCTGCTGCATATCCTGCTTCTCTATATACTGCTGCCTTTCCTGCTGCTGCATCTGCTGCTGCTGAATCTCTTTCTGCATCTCCTTCTTCTGAATCTCCTGCTGCTCTAGTACCTTCTGCACCGACTCCTGCTGCATGTCCTGCTGCTGCATCTCCTGCTGCTGAATCTGCTTCTGCATCTCCTGCTGATGCATCTCCTGCTAAATCTGCATCTCCTGCTACATCTGCTTCTGCATCTCCTGCTGATGCATCTCCTGCTCTTGCATCTCCTTCTGCTGAATCTCCACCTGAATCTCTGGTGGCATCTCATGCTGCTACATATCCTGCTACATCTCCTGACATATCTCCTTCTATATATATGCTTCTCCTGCTGCTGAATCTCCTGCTGCTGAATCTCCTGCTGCTGAATCTCCTCCTGCTGCTGCTGAATCTTCTGCATCATCTCCTCTTTCTCCACAACCTGCTGTATCTCCTGGTGCTGCATCATATGACGCTGCTGCATATGTTGAAGAATCTCTTCCTACTGCATCTTTTGCTGAATCTTCTTTTCCTGCTGCATCTGCTTCTGCATCTCCTGCTGCATCTCCTGCTGCTTCTCCTGCTGCTGCATCAGTTGCTGATGAATCTCCTGTGGAATCTCATGCTTCTACATATCATGCTGCATCTCCTGCTGCTGAATCTCCTGCTGCATTACCTGCTCCTGTATCTCCTGCTGCTACATCTCCTGATGCATGCCATGCTCATGCACCTGCGGATGCATCTCCTGATGCGCCATTACCCATTGCATCTGCTGCTCCATCCCCTGCTGCATCTCTTTTTGCTCCATCTGGTGCTTCTGCTGTTGCATATGCTGCTGCTTCATCTACTGCTGCATCCCCTGCTGCTGCATCTCCTGCTTCATATCCTACTGCATCTCCTCCTGCAGCATATCTTGCTGCATTTCCTTATGATGCATCTCCTGCTGCATCATCTGCTGCAGCATCTTCTGCTGCTACATCTCCTACTGAATGTGCATCTCCTGATGCATCTGCTGCTGCACCTATTCCTGCTGCATCTGCTGCCTCTGCAGCTGCAGCTGCATCACCTGCTGCTGAATCACCTGCTGCATTACCTCCTGCTGCATATTCCACTGCATTTCCTGCTGCTGCTTAATCTGCTGCTCTATTTCCTGTTGCTTCATGGACTGCTGCATCTCCTTAATCTGCTGCTGCATTTCCTGATGCTTCATGTACTGCTGCATCTCCTGCTACACTTGCTGCTGCTGCATCTCCTTCTACTTGATGTCCTCCTCCATCTCCTGCTACTGTATAGCCTGCTGCTTCATCTCCTGCTGCATCCTCTGCGAATGCATCTGCGGATGCATCTGCGGAAGCATCTCCATTTCCTGCTCATCTGCTGCTCAATCTTCCACGGATGCACCTAGTGCTTCTGCATTTCAGCTGCATATCCTGTTGAAGGCATCTGTGGCTGCATCTCCTGCTGCTACATCTCCTGCTGAATCTCCTGCTGCACTTCCTGCTGTAACTGCTGATGCCTATGTTGCTATTTCATCTCCTGCTGCATCTCCTAATGAATCTTCTTCTGCAGAATCTCCTCCAGCATCTCCTGCTACAATTCCTGCTGATGTATCTCCTGCTGCATCTCCTACTACATCCCCTGCTGCTGAATCTCCTATATCTCCGGCTGCATCTGCTGCTGCCTTTTCTACTGAATCTCCTGCTGCAGAATCTCCTACGGAATTTCCTGCTGCAGAATCTGCTGATGCATCTCCTACTGATGCATCTCCTGATGCTGAATCTCCTGATGCTGCATCTCCTGCTGCTGCAACTCCTGCTGAATCTGCTTCTACCTCTGGTTCGCCTGCATCTTCTTTTCCTGCATCTCCTGCTGCTGCATCTCCGGCTGATTTCCTGCTGCATTTCCTTCTCTTGAATCTCCTGCTGTATATCCTGGTGCATCACCTGCTGAATATGCATCTCCTGCTACATCTCCTGCTGATACACCTCATGCAGCTGCATCTGCTGCTGCATATCCTGCTGCATCTGCTGTTGCCAAATCGCTTACTGTTACATATCCTACTGAATTTCCAGCAGCATCTCCTGCTGATGCATTTCCTGATGCATCTCATCCTGCATCCTTTACTGCTGCATCTGCTGCTGCTTCTGCTGCTGGTGCATCTCCTGCCTCATATCCTGCTGCTGTGTCTCCTGCTGATGTATATTTTGCTGCATCTCCTGCTGATGCATGTCCTGCTGCATCTCCTGCTTCTTCATCTATTTCTGCATCTCCGGCTCCAGCATCTCCTGCTGCATCCTTTGCTGCTGCATCCCTTATTCATCTCCTTCTCCTGCATATACTGCTGCATCTGGTGTTCCTGTAACTCCTCCTGCTTCATCTCCTGTTTCATCTCCTCCTTCTGCATCTCCTGCTGAATCTCCTCCTTCGGCATCTCCTGTCCCATCTCCTCCTGGTGCATCTCCTGCTGCATCTCCTGCTGATGCATCCGCTGCTGCTGCATCTCCTTCTGCTACATCTCCAGCTGCATCTCCTGCTTCTGCATCTCCTGCTGCTGCATCTCCTTCTGCTACATCTCCTTCTACATCTCCTGCTACAGCATATCATGCTGCTGCATATGTTGAAGAATCTCTTCCTACTGCATCTTCTGCTGAATCTTCATTTCCTGCTGCATCTGCTTCTGCATCTCCTGCTGTTTCTGCCTCTCCTGCTGCTTCTCCTGTTGCTGCATCAGTTGCTTCTGAATCTCCAGATGAATCTCCTTCAGCATCTCATGCTTCTACATATCATGCTGAAATTCCTGCTGCTGAATTTCCTGATGCATCTGCTGCTTCTGCACCTCCTACTGCTGCATCACCTTCTGCATGTGTTGCTGCATCATCTCCTTCTGCTGCATCTCCTGTTGCTACATCTGCCGCTTCATCTTCTCCTGCTGCATCTCTTGCTGCATCTCCCTCTGAATCTCTTGGTTCTGCATTTCCTGCTGATGCATATTCTGCTTCAACTCCTGCTGCTGCATTACCTTCTGCATCTATTCCTGTTGTATTTCCTGCTGCTGCATCTCCGGCTGCTGCATCTGCTCCTTCATCTCATACTGCTGCATCTGCTAATATTGCATGTGTTGATGCATCTCTTGGTGCTGCATCTTCTGGTGTTCAATCTCCTGCTGCATCTCCTGCGGCATCCTCTGCTCCTTTGTCTCCTGCTGCAACATCTCCTGATGCATCCTCTGCTCATGCATCGGCGGATACTTCTCCTGATGCACCATTTCCCGTTGCATCTGCTGCTCCATCCCCTTCTACATCTCTTTCTGCTCCATCTGGTGCATCTGCTGTTGCATATGCTGCTGCTTCATCTACTCCTGCAGCTCCTGCTTCATCTCCTTCTGCTACATTACTTGCTTCTGCATTTCCTGATGAATCTCCTGCGGCATCTCATGCTTCTATATATCATGCTGCATCTCCTGTTGCTGAATCTCCTGATGCATCTGCTACTGCTGCATCTCCTACAACTGCATCACCTTCTGCATGTGCTGCTGCAGCATCTCCTTCTGCTGCACCTCCTGTTGCTGCATCTGCTAGTGCTGCACCTGCTGCAACATCTGCTTCTGCATCTCCTGCTTCTGTATCTCCGCCTGAATCTCTTGGTGCTGCATCTCCTGCTGCTGCATCTCCTGCGGAATTAGCTGCTGCTGCATCTGCTTCTACATGTACGTTATAACTTTCTGCGTTTGCTGCCACATCTCCTGGAACATCTGCTAATGAACCTCCTGCTGCTGCATCTCCTGCTTCATCTTCAACTGATGCATCTGTGGCTTCATCACCTGGTATGTCATCTCCTGCTGCATCTGCTGCAGTATTTCCGGCTGCAGTATCTGCTGATCCTGCATCTACTGCTGCATTTACTGCTGCATCTGCTGCTGCTCTGCTGCTGCTTCATCTCCTGCCAAATCTCCTGCTACATATCCTGCTGCTGCACCTCCTAATGCATCTCATGATAATGCTTCATCTCCTGCTACTGCATCTCCTGCTGCACCTACTGCTGCTGCATTTCCTGCTGCATCTTCTGCTGCTGCATCTCCTGCTGATGGGTCTGATGCTGCATCTCTTGCTCTTGCATCTCCTGCTGCATCTCTTGCTGCTGCATTACCTGCTCTATCTCCTCCTACTGCATCTCCTCCTGCTGCATATCCTGCTTCTCTATATACTGCTGCCTTTCCTGCTGCTGCATCTGCTGCTGCTGAATCTCTTTCTGCATCTCCTTCTTCTGAATCTCCTGCTGCTCTAGTACCTTCTGCACCGACTCCTGCTGCATGTCCTGCTGCTGCATCTCCTGCTGCTGAATCTGCTTCTGCATCTCCTGCTGATGCATCTCCTGCTAAATCTGCATCTCCTGCTACATCTGCTTCTGCATCTCCTGCTGATGCATCTCCTGCTAAATCTGCATCTCCTGCTACATCTGCTTCTGCATCTCCTGCTGATGCATCTCCTGCTCTTGCATCTCCTTCTGCTGAATCTCCTCCTCAATCTCCGGCGACATCTCATGCTGCTACATATCCTGCTACATCTCCTGACATATCTCCTTCTATATATATGCTTCTCCTGCTGCTGAATCTCCTGCTGCTGAATCTCCTGCTGCTGAATCTCCTCCTGCTGCTGCTGAATCTTCTGCATCATCTCCTCTTTCTCCACAACCTGCTGTATCTCCTGGTGCTGCATCATATGACGCTGCTGCATATGTTGAAGAATCTCTTCCTACTGCATCTTTTGCTGAATCTTCATTTCCTGCTGCATCTGCTTCTGCATCTCCTGCTGCATCTCCTGCTGCTTCTCCTGCTGCTGCATCAGTTGCTGATGAATCTCCTGATGAATCTCCTGTGGAATCTCATGCTTCTACATATCATGCTGCATCTCCTGCTGCTGAATCTCCTGCTGTTGCATCACCTTCTGCATGTGCTGTGGCAGCATCTCCTTCAGCTGCACCTCCTGCTGCTGCATCTGCTGATACTGCATGTGCTGCTACATATCCTGCTGCATCTCTTGGTGCTGCATCTTCTGGTGTTGCATCTCCTGCTGCATCACCTGCTCCTGTATCTCCTGCTGCTACATCTCCTGATGCATGCCATGCTCATGCACCTGCGGATGCATCTCCTGATGCGCCATTACCCATTGCATCTGCTGCTCCATCCCCTGCTGCATCTCTTTTTGCTCCATCTGGTGCTTCTGCTGTTGCATATGCTGCTGCTTCATCTACTGCTGCATCCCCTGCTGCATCTCCTGCTGCTGCATCTCCTGCTTCATATCCTACTGCATCTCCTCCTGCAGCATATCTTGCTGCATTTCCTTATGATGCATCTCCTGCTGCATCATCTGCTGCAGCATCTTCTGCTGCTACATCTCCTACTGAATGTGCATCTCCTGATGCATCTGCTGCTGCACCTATTCCTGCTGCATCTGCTGCCTCTGCAGCTGCAGCTGCATCACCTGCTGCTGAATCACCTGCTGCATTACCTCCTGCTGCATATTCCACTGCATTTCCTGCTGCTGCTTAATCTGCTGCTCTATTTCCTGTTGCTTCATGGACTGCTGCATCTCCTTAATCTGCTGCTGCATTTCCTGATGCTTCATGTACTGCTGCATCTCCTGCTACACTTGCTGCTGCTGCATCTCCTTCTACTTGATGTCCTCCTCCATCTCCTGCTACTGTATAGCCTGCTGCTTCATCTCCTGCTGCATCCTCTGCGAATGCATCTGCGGATGCATCTGCGGAAGCATCTCCATTTCCTGCTCATCTGCTGCTCAGTCTTCCACGGATGCACCTAGTGCTTCTGCATTTCAGCTGCATATCCTGTTGAAGGCATCTGCGGCTGCATCTCCTGCTGCTACATCTCCTGCTGAATCTCCTGCTGCACTTCCTGCTGTAACTGCTGATGCCTATGTTGCTATTTCATCTCCTGCTGCATCTCCTAATGAATCTTCTTCTGCAGAATCTCCTCCAGCATCTCCTGCTACAATTCCTGCTGATGTATCTCCTGCTGCATCTCCTACTACATCCCCTGCTGCTGAATCTCCTATATCTCCGGCTGCATCTGCTGCTGCCTTTTCTACTGAATCTCCTGCTGCAGAATCTCCTACAGAATTTCCTGCTGCAGAATCTGCTGATGCATCTCCTACTGATGCATCTCCTGATGCTGAATCTCCTGATGCTGCATCTCCTGCTGCTGCAACTCCTGCTGAATCTGCTTCTACCTCTGGTTCGCCTGCATCTTCTTTTCCTGCATCTCCTGCTGCTGCATCTCCGGCTGATTTCCTGCTGCATTTCCTTCTCTTGAATCTCCTGCTGTATATCCTGGTGCATCACCTGCTGAATATGCATCTCCTGCTACATCTCCTGCTGATACACCTCATGCAGCTGCAGCTGCTGCTGCATATCCTGCTGCATCTGCTGTTGCCAAATCGCTTACTGTTACATATCCTACTGAATTTCCAGCAGCATCTCCTGCTGATGCATTTCCTGATGCATCTCATCCTGCATCCTTTACTGCTGCATCTGCTGCTGCTTCTGCTGCTGGTGCATCTCCTGCCTCATATCCTGCTGCTGTGTCTCCTGCTGATGTATATTTTGCTGCATCTCCTGCTGATGCATGTCCTGCTGCATCTCCTGCTTCTTCATCTATTTCTGCATCTCCGGCTCCAGCATCTCCTGCTGCATCCTTTGCTGCTGCATCCCTTATTCATCTCCTTCTCCTGCATATACTGCTGCATCTGGTGTTCCTGTAACTCCTCCTGCTTCATCTCCTCTTTCATCTCCTCCTACTGCATATCCTGCTGAATCTCCTCTAACTGCATCTCATGTTCCATCTCCTGCTGATGCATCTACTGCTGCTGCATCTCCTTCTCCTACATCTCCTGCTGCATCTGCTGCTGCTACATCTCCTTCTGCATCGCTTGCTACAACATCTCTTGCTGTAGCTGCTGCTTCTGCATCTCCTGATACATCCCCTGTTGCTTCGTCTCATCCTGCGGCATCTCATGCTGCATCTCCTGCTGCTCTAGCTCCTGCTGTTTCATATCCTGCTACTGCATCTCCTAATGAATCTCCTGCTGCTTCATCTCTTGATCCATGTCCTGCTGCTGCATCTCCTGTTTCTGCATCTCCTTTTGCTTCGTCTTCTTCTACATCTACTGCTGTATCTCATGTTGCAATTTCTATTGAAGCATCTGCTGAATTTGCTACTGCATCTGCTGCTGCTTCATCTACTGCTACATCTCCTGATATATCTCCTGCTGCTGCAAATCTTACTGCTGCACCTGATGACGCATCTGATGCTGCATCTGATGCTACTTTCTCTCTTGCTGTATTTACTGCTATATTTCCTTCTGCTGCATCTTCTTCACTTCATCTATTACTCTGCACCTCCTCCTGCTGCATATCCTGCTTCTGTATATACTGCTGCCTTTCCTGCTGCTGCATCTCCTGCTGCTGAATCTCTTTCTGCGTCTCCTTCTTCTGAATCTCCTGCTGCTCTATTACCTTCTGCATCGACTCTGGCTGCATGTCCTGCTGATCATCTCCTGCTCTTGCATCTCCTTCTGCTGAATCTCGTACTGAATCTCCGGCAGCATCTCATGCTCCTACATATCCTGCTACATCTCCTGACATATCTCCTTCTGATTATGCATCTCGTTCTGCTTCTCCTGCTGCTGAATCTCCTGCTGCTGAATCTACTGCTGCTGCGTCTACTCCTGCTGAATCTCCTGCTGCTGCGTCTGCGGCATCATCTCCTCTTTCTCCATAACCTGCTGTATCTCCTGTTGCTGCATCATATCATGCTGCTGCATATGTTGAAGAATCTCTTCCTACTGCATCTTCTGCTGAATCTTCATTTCCTGCTGCATCTGCTTCTGCATCTCCTGCTGCTGCTGCATCTCCTTCTGAATATGCATCTCCTGATGCATCTCCACCTGCTGACACTCCTACTGCAGCGTTTGCTTCTGCATCTCCTGGTGCACCTCCTGCTGCTGAATCTCCTTATGCCGTGTCTGCTGCTGAATATCCTTAGTCTGCTGATGAATCTCCTGCTGCTGAATGTCCTGATGCATCTGCTGCTGCTACATCTCCCACTGCTGCATCACCTTCTGCGTGTGCTGTTGCAGCACCTCCTTCTGCTGCATCTCCTGTTGCTTCATCTGCTGGTGCTGCACCTGCTGCAACATCTGCTTCTGCATCTGCTGCTGCTGCACCTCCTGCTGCATCTTCGTCTGAATTTTTTGGTGCTGTATTTCCTGCTGATGCATATTCTGCTTCATCTCCTGCTGCTGCATCTGCTGATACTGCATGTGCTGCTGCATCTCCTGCTGCATCTATTGGTGCTGCATCTTTTGGTGTTGCATCTCCTGCTGTATCTCTTGGTGCTGCATCTTCTGCTCTTGCATCTCCTGCTTCATCTCATTATGACTTAACTGCCATTATTGAGGCGCTTTATGGAATTCGAATAAAGCCCATAGGGAAGATGCTAGCATGGAATGCTGCTGCTTCTGTATGTCTTCTCTTAGAGCGCTGTAAAGCGAGACTTGTAGAAGTTTGTGTATACGCTTGTGTACTTTAACATCAGAACGGCTATTAAAGCGTCACTTGAAAACAGCAGAGCGTTCAGCACAAGTACCGCAGGGAAGAAGCTACGATGAAATGCTGGCTCTCATTAAAGTCTTCTCTGGAAACGCTTTCACTGCAAGCTGCAAAGCATGACTAACAGAACGTTTTAGTATAGGGTACTGAATTGTGACTTATGAAGCAGCTTTCTGATAAGTGAGTAACAGACGCAGTGAAGATGCTAGCGTGGAATACTGCTGCTACTGAATGTCTTCTCTTAGAGCGCTTTCACTGCAAAGCAAAACTTTTAGAAGTTTCAGTCTAGGCTTGTACACTGCACCAGAATGGCTATTAAAGCGTCGCTTCAAAATCTTTAGCGTTTCACTGCAGGGCAAGACTTGTTGAACTTTTAGTTTGGGCTTATGTACTGCATCATCAGAATGGCTATTAAAGCGTCACTGCAAAATTTGAAAACGTTTAGAAAAAGTACGGCAAGGGCTCTGCTACGATCAAATGATAGCTCTCGTTAGAATCTTCTCTTGAAGCGCTTTCACTGCAAGCTGCAAAGCACGTCTAACAAAACGTTTAATATTGATTACGGAATTGTGATTTAACTCTTGAGGAGCTTTAGGAAATTGAGTAAAGCCCGTATGGAAGATGCTAGCATAGAATGCTGCTGCTTCTGAATGTCTTCACTTAAAGCACTTTCACTGCAAAGAAAGACTTGTAGAACTTTCAGTCTCGTCTCGTGTCCTGTAACATCAGAATGGGTATTAAAGCGTCCCTTCAAAATTTCAAATCGTTCAGCACAAGTACGGCAGGGAAGCTGCTACGATCACATGCTGACTCTCATTACAGTCTTCTCTGGAATCGCTTTCACTGCAAGCTGCAAAGCACGACTAACACAAAATTTTGGTATAGGGTATAGAACAGTTACTTTACTTTGCCGAATAACGCGCTTTAGGAATAGTGTACATCGTCTGTAGGGAAGATGGTAGTATGGAATGCTTATGCTTGTGGATGTATTCTCTTAGACCGCTTTCATTGCAGAGCACGACTTGTAGAACTTTCAGTCTAGTCTTGTGTACTGTCAGATCGGAACGACTACTAAGACGTCACTTTAAATTTCAGAACGTTTAGCACAACTACTGAGGGAATGCTGAAACCATCAAATCTCGTTGGAATCGTCTCTGGAAGCGCTTTCACTGCAAGCTATAACACGACAAAAAGAACGTATTAGGCTAGTAAAAGAACATAGGCTAGTGCATAGGGACTTAATACCGTCTATTACGGAGTTTTAGTAAAAATTCACATCTCCATCTTGTAGAACTTTCAGGGGTATTTCTGCTAATCACTTTCAAATCGTCAAGTGAAGCCTTACTAGCCATGCTGATGTTACTGTTCACTAGCCTAGACGGAAAGTTCTACAAGTCGTGCTCTGTAGTGATTGCGCTCTACGAGAAGACATTCAGAAGCAGAAGGATTCCAGGCTAACATCTTCCCTGCTGGAGATATTCACTTTTCCTAAAAAGCGTTATTAGGCGTTATTAAGTCGCTAATAACTAGCCTTCGCGAAAAAGATGCGTTTTTCCTGCTTTGCGGCTGACAATGAAAGCGCTTCATGCAAAGATCCTAACGAGAGCCAGAATTTGATGGTAGCAGCTTCCCTGCAGTAGTTGTGCAGAAATCTCTAAAATCTTGACGTGATGCCTCAATAGCCATGCTGATGTTACTTTTCACAAGCCTAGACTGAAAGTTCGACAAGTCGTGCTTTGTAGTTGTAGCGCTTTAAGAGAATACGTTCAGAAGCGGAATCATTCCATGCTAACATCGTCCTTGCTGGAGGTATTAATTCCAACTATAGCGACGTAATAGGCGTTTTAATGTCACTATTAACAAGTCTAAACTAAAACATTCTTTAGTGGTGTTTGCAACTTGCAGTGAAAGTCTTTCCAGGAAGACTCTAACGTGAGCCAGTATTGGATGGTAGCAGCTTTCCCGCGGTACTTATGCCGAATGCTCTGAAATTTTGACGTGACGCCTTCATAGCTATTTTGATGCTACCGTTCACAAACCGAGAATGAAAGTTCTACAAGTCTCCCTTTCCAGTGAAAGCGCTACAAGAGAAGATATTCAGAAGCAGCAGCATTCCGTGCTAGCATCTTCGCTCTTAGACCGTTCACTAGCCTAGACGGAAAGTTAGATAAATCCTGGTTTACATGATTGCGCTCTAAGACAATCAGAAGCACAAGCAGTCATTCTGATCTGACAGTACACAAGACTAGACTGAAAGTTCTACAAATCGGGCTCTGCAATAAAAGCGCTCTAAGAGAATACATCCACAAGCAGAAGCATTCCATGCTAACATCTTCCCTGCTGGAAATATTCACTTTTCCTAAAAAGCGTTGTTAGCCGTTATTAAGTCGCTAATAACTAGCCTACGCGAAAAAGTTGCGTTTTTCCTGCTTTGCGGCTGACAATGAAAGCGCTTCATGCAAAGATCCTAACGAGAGCCAGCATTTGATGGTAGCAGCTTCCGTGCGGTAGTTGAGCGGAAATCTCTAAAATCTTGACGTGATGCCTCAATAGTCATGCTGATGTTACCGTTCACTAGCCTAGACTGAAAGTTCGACAAGTCTCGCTTTCCAGTGAAAGCTCTATAAGAGACGACATTCAGAAGCAGCAGCATTCCGTGCTAACATCTTCGCTGTTGGAGATAGTCACTTTTCCTAAAGCTCGTTATTAGTCTCTAATATGTCACTATTCTTTAACCTACACTTAAAAGCATTGTTAATGGTGTTTTGCACCTCTCAGTGAAAGAGCTTCAGGAGAGGATTCTAACGAGAGACACCATTTGATGCTAGCAACTTCCCAGGGGTACTTCTGTTAAACGCTTTCAAAGCCTTCAAGTGAAGCCATACTAGTTTTGCTGGTGTTACAGTTCACTAGCCTAGAGGGAAAGTTCGATAAATCTTGGTTTGCAGTGATTCTGCTCTAGGAGAATACATTCAGAAGCAGAAGCACTCCGTGCTAACATTTTCCCTACTGGAGATATTCACTTTTCCTAAGGAGTCTTATTAGGAGCTATTAAGTCTCTATTCATTTGCCAACACAAGAACGTTGTGTTAGTCGTTCTCTGCGTCTTGCAGAGAAACCGCTTCCATAGAAGACGCTAACGAAAGCCAGCTTTTGATGGTAACACCTTTCCTATTTTCTTGTGTTGCACGCTCTGAAATTTTGAAGTAACTCTTTCGTAGCCATTCTGGTCTTAGAGTACCAAGACTAGACTGAAAGTTCTACAAGTCGTGCTCTGCAATGAAAGCGCTCTAAGAGAATACATCCACAAGCAGAAGCATTTCATGCTAACATCTTCCCTGCTGGAGATATTCTCTTTTCCTAAAGAGCGTTATTAGGCGTTATTAAGTCGCTAATAACTAGCCTACGCGAAAAACTTGCGTTTTTCGTGCTTTGCGGCTGGCAGTGACAGCGCTTCATGAAAGAATCCTAACGAGAGCCAGAATTTGATGGTAGCAGCTTCCCTGCGGTACTTGTGCTGAACGATCTCAAATCTTGAAATGAAGCTTTAATAGCCATTCTGATCTTACAGCTCATAAGCCTAGAGTGAAAATTCTACAAGTGGTCTTTTGCAGTAACAGCGCTGTAAGAGAAAACATTAATAGAGCGGTGTAGTTTCAGGCCAACATCTGCACTGCCTGAAATACTTACTTTTCCATAAGCGCGTTAACAGGCGCAGTTAAGTCACAATTCATTTCCCCAAACTAAAATGTGTGAGTCGTGCTTCACAGCCTGCAGCGAAAGCGCTATAAGAGAAGACTCAAACGAGAACCAGCATTTGAGGTAGAAGCTTCCCTGCGGTTCTTGTGTTAAACGCTCTGAAATTTTGAAGTGACACTGTACTAGCTGATGAAATACTTCAGAAGACTAGAATGAAACATCTAGAAATCGTACTTTGCAGTGAAACTGCTATAAGAGAAGACATTCAGAAGCAGCAGCATTCCATACTACCATCTTCCCTGCAGCCGATGTTCACTGTTCCGAAAGCGCGTTATTCGGCGAAGTAAAGTAACTGTTCTATACCCTATACTAAAATTTTGTGTTAGTCGTGCTTTTCAGCTTGCAGTTAAGCGCTTCCAGAGAAGACTAACGAGAGCCAGCATGTGATCATAGCAGCTTCCCTGCCGTACTTGTTCTGAACGATTTGACATTTTGCAGTGACCCTTTAATACCCGTTCTGATGTTACAGGACACGAGACTAGACTGAAAGTTCTACAAGTCTTTCATTGCAATGAAAGCGTTATAAGAGAAGACATTCAGAAGCAGCAGCGCTCCAACCTAGCATCTTCCATAAGGGCTTTACTCACTTTTCCTAAAGCTCCTCAAGAGTTAAATCACAATTCCGTAATCAATACTAAACGTTTCGTAAGACGTGCTTTGCAGTTTGCAGTGAATGCGTTTCCAGAGAAGACTTTAACGAGAGCCAGTATTTCATCGTAGCTTCTTCCCTGCGGTACTTGTGCTGAGCCCTCTGTTATTTTCAAGTGACGCTTTAATAGCCGTTCTGATGTTAAAGTACACAAGCGTATAATCAAACTTCTACAAGTCTCGCTTTACAGTGAAAGTGCTCTAAGAGAAGACATTCAGAAGCAGCAGCATTCCATGCTAGCATCTTCCCTGTGGGCGTTATTCGAATTCCATAAAGCGCCTCAATAGTGGCAGTTAAGTCATAATGAGATGAAGCAGGAGATGCAAGAGCAGAAGATGCAGCACCAAGAGATACAGCAGGAGATGCAACACCAGAAGATGCAGCACCAATAGATGCAGCAGGGGATTCAAGAGCAGAGAAAGGATATTCAGCAGCAGACACGACATCAGGAGATTCAGCAGCAGGAGATGCAGCAGGAGATGCAGAAGCAAACGCAGCATGTGGAGATGCATCAGGAAATGCATACTCAGAAGGAGATGCAGCAGGAGATTCAGCATGATATGTAGAAGCATGAGATGCCGCAGGAGATTCATCAGGAGATTCTGCAGCAACTGATGCAGCAGCAGGAGAAGCAGCAGGAGATGCAGAAGTAGATGCAGCAGGAAATGAAGAATCAGCAGAAGATGCAGTAGGAGGAGATTCTTCAACATATGCAGCAGCATGATATAATGCAGCAAGAGGAGATACAGCAGGTGGTAGAGAAAGAGGAGATGACGCAGCAGACGCAGCAGGAGATTCAACAGAAGGAAATGCAGCAGGAAATCAGCCGGAGATGCAGCAGCAGGAGATGCACGAAAAGAAGATGCAGCCGCACCAGAGGCAGCAGCAGATTCAGCAGGAGTTGCAGCAGTAGGAGATGAAGAGGCAGGATATTCAGCAGGAGGAGATGCAGCATCAGGAGATTCAGCAGGAGATGCATCAGCAGGAAATGCATCAGCAGATTGTGCAGCAGGGAATTCAGTAGAAAAGGCAGCAGGAGATTCAGTAGAAAAGGCAGCAGGAGATGCAGTAGGAGATATAGAAGGAGATTCATGAGCAGGGGATATAGTAGGAGATGCAGCAGCAGATACATCAGCAGGAATTGTAGCAGGAGATGCTGGAGGAGATTCTGCAGAAGAAGATTCAGCAGGAGATGCAGCAGGAGATGAAATAGCAACATAGGCATCAGCAGTTACAGCAGGAAGTGCAGCAGGAGATTCAGCAGGAGATGTAGCAGCAGGAGAAGCAGCCGCAGATGCCTTCAACAGAATATGCAGCTGAAATGCAGAAGCACTAGATGCATCCGTAGAAGATTGAGCAGCAGATGCAGCAGGAAATGGAGATGCTTCTGCAGAAGCATCCGCAGAGGATGCAGCAGGAGATGAAGCAGCAGGCTATACAGCAGTAGGAGATGGAGGAGGACATCAAGTGGAAGGAGATGCAGCAGCTGCAAATGTAGCAGGAGATGCAGCAGTACATGAGGCATCAGGAAATGGAGCAGCAGATTAAGGAAATGCAGCAGCAGGAAATGCAGCGGCAGATGCAGAGACAGCAGATGCAGCAGAAATAGATGCTGCAGCAGATGCATCAGGAGATGCAGATTCAGTAGGAGATGTAGCAGCAGAAGATGCTGCAGCAGATGATGCAGCAGGAGATGCAGCAGAAGGAAATGCAGCAAGATATGCTGCAGGAGGAGATGCAGTAGGATATGAAGCAGGAGATGAGGCAGCAGGAGATGCAGCCGGAGATGCATATTCAGCAGTAGATTCAGCAGAAACTTCAGAAGGAGATGCAGCAGCAGGAGATTTAGCAGCAGATGCAGCAGTAGATGAAGCAGCAGCATATGTGACAGCAGAAGCACCAGATGGAGCAGAAAGTGATGCAGCAGGGGATGGAGGAGCAGATGCAACGGGAAATGGTGCATCAGGAGCTGCATCCACAGATGCATGAGCATAGGATGCATCAGGAGATGTAGCAGCAGGAGATACAGGAGCTGGTGATGCCACAGGAGATGCAGCAGGAGATGCAATACCAGAAAATGCAGCACCCAGAGATGAAGAAGGAGATGCAGCAACACATGCAGTATCAGCAGATGCAGCAGCAGGAGATGAAGCAGCAGATGCAGCAGCAGGAGGTGTAGCAGCAGGAATTACAAAGGAATAGATGCAGAATGTAATGCAGCAGCAGGACTTGAAGCAGAATATGCATCACCAGGAAATGCAGCACCAAAAGTTTCAGATGGAGATGCAGCAGGAGGTGCAGCAGCAGGAGATGCAGATTCAGATGTTTCAGCAGGTGCAGCACCAGCAGATGCAGCAACAGGAGTTGCAGTAGAAGGAGATGCTGCAGTAGCACATGCAGAAGGTGATGCAGCAGTAAGAGATGCAGCAGCAGCAGATGCAGCAGGAGATTCAGCAGCAGGAGATTCGGCATGATATGTAGAAGCATGAGATGCCGCAGGAGATTCATCAGGATATTCAGCAGCAACTGATGCAGCAGCAGGAGAAGCAGCAGGAGATGCAGGAGGAGATGCAGAAGCAGATGCAGCAGGAAACGAAGATTCAGCAGAAGATGCAGTAGGAAGAGATTCTTCAACATATGCAGCAGCATGATATGATGCAGCACCAGGAGATACAGCAGGTTGTGGAGAAAGAGGAGATGATGCAGCAGACGCAGCAGCAGGAGATTCAGCAGGAGGGGATGCAGCAGCAGGAGATTCAGCAGCAGGAGAAGCAGCAGGAGATGCATATTCAGAAGGAGATACGTCAGGAGATGTAGCAGGATATGTAGCAGCATGAGATGCCGCCGGAGATTCAGGAGGAGATTCAGCAGAATGAGATGCAAGAGCAGGAGATGCATCAGCAGGAGATGCAGAAGCAGATCCAGCAGGAGTCGATGCAGCAGCAGGACATGCAGCAGGAGTCGATGCAGAAGGTGATAGAGCAGCAGGAGATTCAGAAGAAGGAGATGCAGAAAGAGATTCAGCAGCAGCAGATGCAGCAGCAGGAAAGGCAGCAGTATATAGAGAAGCAGGATATGCAGCAGGAGGAGATGCAGTAGGAGGAGATAGAGCAGGTAAGGCAGCAGCAAGAGATGCAGCAGGAGATGTAAGAGCAAGAGATGCTGCATCAGACCCATCAGCAGGAGATGCAGCAGAAGATGCAGCAGCAGAAGATGCAGCAGGAAATGCAGCAGGAGATGTAGTAGCAGGAGATGAAGCATTATCATGAGATGCATTAGGAGGTGCAGCAGCAGGATATGTAGCAGGAGATTTGGCAGGAGATGAAGCAGCAGCAGAGCAGCAGCAGATCACAGAATCACAGAATAATCAGGTTGGAATAGACCCACTGGACCGTCGAGTCCAACCATTCCCACCAATCCCTAAATCATGCTCCTAAGCACCTCATCTACCCTAACCTTAAACACCTCCAGGCACTCAACCACCTCCCTTGGCAGACCGTTCCAATGCCTAACCACCCTCTCCGTGAAGAACTTTTTCCTAATCTCAAGCCTAAATCTCCCCTGGCGGAGGCCATCCCCTCTCGTTCTGTCCCCTGTCACTTGGGAGGAGAGGCCAGCACCCTCCTCTCCACAACCTCCCCTCAGGTAGTTGTAGAGAGTAATAAGGTCTCCCCTCAGCCTCCTCTTCTCCAGACTGAACAACCCCAGCTCTCTCAGCCACTCCTCATAAGATTTGTTCTCCAGCCAGTAGAAAATGCAGCAGTAGATGCAGGATCAACAGATACTGCAGCAGGAAATACTGCAGCAGATGCAGCAGGATATGACATATGAAGTAACGAAGCCACAGATGCAGCAGCTGAAGATGAAGCAGGAGATGCAGCAGCAGGAGGTGCATCAGCAGATGAAGCAGGAGAGGAGGCAGCAAATGTAGAAAGTTATAACGTACATGTAGAAGCAGATGCAGCAGCAGCTAATTCAGCAGGTGATGCATCAGCAGGAGATGCAGAAGCAGATGCAGCAGGAAATGCAGATTCAGCAGGAGAAGCAATAGGAAGAGAATCTTCAGCAGATGCAGCAGGATGTGCAGCATGACGAGATGTAGCAGGACATAGAGAAGCAGCAGATGCATCAGCAGATGAAGCAGGAAATGCAGCAAGAGATGCAGCAGCAGAGATGTAGCCGCAGATGCATCAGAAACAGACGCAAAAGGAGATGCAGCAGCAGCAGATTCCGCAGGAGATGCAGCAGCAGAAGATGTAGAAGGAGTTGCAGCATCAGGAGATTCAGCAGGAAATGCAGCAGCAGGGGATGTAGTAGCAGGAGACACAGAAGGAGATGCAGAAGGAGCTGCGGCATCAGGAGATGCAGCAGGGAATGCAGCAGCAGCAGAAGTAACAGGTGATGCAGCAGCATCATATGAACTACGAGATGTAGCAGCAGGAAATGAAGAAGCAGGAGATGCTACAGGCGATTCATCCGGAGATGCAGAAGGAGGATATGCAGCAGCAGGAGGTGCAGAGTAGTAGATGAAGTGAAGAAGATGCAGCAGAAGGAAATATAGCAGGAGATTCAGCCGCAGTAAATGCAGCAATAGAGAAAGTAGCATCAGATGCAGCATCAGCTGCAGCTTCAGATGCAGCAGAAGGAGATGCAGCAGCAGGAGATCTATCAGGAGATGCAGCAGCAAATTCAGCAGATGCAGCAGTAGTAGATTCATAAAGAGCTGCAGCAGGAAATGCAGATGAATATTCAGGAGCAGGAGATACAGCAGGAGATGCAGCAGCACATGCTGTATCAGCAGATGCAGCAGCAGGATATGCAGCAGCAGGATATGCAGCAGCAGGAGTTGAAGCAGCAGGAGTAGAAGCAGAATATGCAGCACCAGGAAATGCAGCACCAAGAGATTCAGACGGAGATACAGCAGGAGATGCAGCAGCAGGAGATGCTTCAATAGAAAGTGCAACATGAGATATAGCAGGAGATGCAGCAGCAGACGAAGCAAAAGGAGATGCAGAAAGAGGAGATGCAGCAGCAGGACATGGATCAAGAGATGAAGCAGCAGGAGATTCATTAGGAGATGCAGAGGATGGATATGAAAGAGCAGGAGATATAGCAGCAGGAGATGCAGCATGAAATGCAGCAGGATGAGATGAAGCAGCAGGGGATGTACTAGGAGATGCAGAAGCAGCAGATAGAGCAGGAGATGCTGTAGCAGGAGATGTAGAAGCAGATGTAGCAGCAGGAGATGCAGCAGAAGGAGATGCAACAGGAGATGCAGTAGCAGGAGATGCAACAGGAGATGCAGTGGGAGGAGATTCAGCAGGAGATGCAGCAGTAGGAGATGCAACAGGAAATGTAGCAGGAGGAGGTACAGCAGAACCAGATGCAGCAGTATATGCAACAGAAAGAGATGAATAAGAGATGCAGCAGCAATTGATGCAGCAGGAGATGCTGGAGCCAGAGATGCAGAAGTAAAGGCAGAAGGAGGAGATACAGCAGGACATGCATCAGATGGAGATGCAGCAAAACATACATCAGCAGGAGACACAAGAGCAGGATATGAGGCATGAGATGCACCCGCAGCAGAAGCAGCAGCAGATGCAGAACCATAGGCAGCAGAACATGCAGAACCATATGCAGCAGGAGATACAGCAGCAGATGAAGCAGGAGATGCAGCTGGAGATGTAGCATCACCAGAAGCAGCAGCAGATGCAGCAGCAAAGGATGCAGGATGAGATGCAGAAAGAATTGCATCAGCATGAGAAGCTGCTGGAAATTCAGTAGGATATGCAACAGCAAGAGATTTGGCAACAGCAGATGCAGCAGCAGATGCAGCAGGAGATGCAGCTGCATGAGGTGTATCAGCAGGAGATGTAGCAGGAATGCATATTCAGCAGGTGATGCACCAGGATATGCAGCAGGAGATTCAACAGAAGTAAATGCAGCAAGAAATCAACCAGAGATGCAGCAGTAGGAGATGCAGGAAAAGAAGATGCAGCGGCACCAGAGACAGCAGCAGATTCAGCAGGAGTTGCAGCAGCAGGAGATGAAGAGGCAAGAGATTCAGGAGCAGGAGATGGAGCATCAGGAGATTGAGCAAGAGATGCATCAGCAGGAAATGCATCAGCAGATTGTGCAGCAGGAAATTCCGTAGGAGATTCTGCAGCTGGAGATTCAGTAGAAAAGGCAGCAGGAGATTCAGTAGAAAATGCAGCAGGAGATGCAGTAAGAGATACAGAAGGAGATTCGGCAGCAGGGGATATAGTAGGAGATGCAGCAGCAGATACATCAGCAGGAATTGTAGCAGGAGATGCTGGAGGAGATTCTGCAGAAGAAGATTCATTAGGAGATGCAGCAGGAGATGAAATAGCAACATAGGCATCAGCAGTATACAGCAGGAAGTGCAGCAGGAGATTCAGGAGGAGATGTAGCAGCAGGAGATGCAGCCGCAGATGACTTTAAGTTGACATGCAACTGAAATGCAGAAGCACTAGATGCATCCGTAGAAGACTGAGCAGCAGATGCAGCAGGAAATGGAGATGCTTCTGCAGATGCATCCGCAGAGGATGCAGCAGGAGATGAAGCAGCAGGCTATACAGCAGAAGGAGATGAAGCAGCAGATGCAGCAGCAGGAGATGCACAAGGGCATCAAGTAGAAGGAGATGCAGCAGCAGCAAATGTAGCAGGAGATGCAGCAGTACATGAAGCATCAGGAAATGGAGCAGCAGATTAAGGAGATGGAGCAGCAGATGAAGGTGATGTAGCAGCAGGAAATGCATCAGAATATGCAGAGGAGGTAATGCAGCAGGTGATACAGCAGCAGCAGGTGATGCAGCTGCAGAGGCAGCAGATGCAGCAGCAATGGATACAGCAGCATATCATCAGTAGATGCAGATTCAGTAGGAGATGTAGCAGCAGAAGATGCTGCAGCAGATGTTGCAGCAGGAGATGCAGCAGAAGGAAATGCAGCAAGATATGCTGCAGGAGGAGATGCAGTAAGATATGAAGCAGGAGATGCAGCAGCAGGAGATGCAGCAGTAGATGAAGCAGTAGCATATGCAACAGCAGATGCACCAGATGGAGCAGAAAGAGATGCAGCAGCGTATGGAGGAGCAGATGCAACGGGAAATGGTGCATCAGGACATGCATCCACAGATGCATGAGTCCAGGATGCTACAGGAGATTTAGCAGCAGTAGATACAAAAGTAGGTGATGCCGCAGGAGATGCAGCAGGAGATGCACTACAAGAAGATGCAGCACCAAGAGATGCAGCAGGAGATGAAGCAGCATATGCAGTATCAGCAGATGCAGCAGTAGGAGATGAAGCAAGAGTTGCAGCAGCAGGAGATGCAGCAGCCGGAAATACAAGAGGAATAGATGCAGAAGGTAATGCAGCAGCAGGAGTTGAAGCAGAATATGCATCAGCAGGAAATGCAGCACCAAGAGATGCAGCAGCAGATGCAGCAGCAGATGAAGCAACAGGAGTTGCAGCAGTAGGAGATGCAGCAGCAGCAGATGCAGCAGGAGATTCAGCATGATATGTAGAAGCATGAGATGCCGCAGGAGATTCATCAGGAGATTCAGCAGCAACTGATGCAGCAGCAGAAGATGCATCAGGAAATGCAGCAGCAGTAGGTGCAGCAGGAGATGCAGTAACATGAGTTGAAGCATTATCATGAGATGCATTAAGAGGTGCAGCAGTAGGATATGTAGCAGGAGATTTGGCAGGAGATGAAGCAGCAGCAGAGCAGCAGCAGATGCAGCAGGAAATGCAACAGTAGACACAGAAGCAGGAGTTGCTGGAGCAGGAAATACTGCAGCAGATGCAGCAGGAGATGACATATCAGGTGATGAAGCCACAGATGCATCAGCTGAAGATGAAGCAAGAGATGCAGCAGCAGGGCGTGCATCAGGAGATGAGGCAGCAAAAGCAGAACGTTATAACGTACATGTAGAAGCAGATGCAGCAGCAGCTAATTCGGCAGGAGATGCAGCTTCAGGAGATTCAGCAGGAAATGCAGCAGCAGGGGATGTCGTAGCAGGAGACACAGAAGGAGTAGCAGAAGGAGCTGCAGCATCAGGAGATGTAGCAGGGAATGCAGCAGCAGCAGTAGTAACAGGAGATGCAGCAGCATCATATGCACTAGGAGATGTAGCAGCAGGAAATGAAGAAGCAGGAGATGCTACAGGTGATTCAGCCGGAGATGCAGAAGGAGGAGATGCAGCAGCAGGAGGTGCAGAGTAGTAGATGAAGTGAAGAAGATGTAGCCGAAGGAAATATAGCAGGAGATTCAGCCGCAGTAAATGCAGCAAGAGAGAAAGTAGCATCAGATGCAGCAGCAGGATATGCAGCAGCAGGAGATCTATCAGGAGATGCAGCAGCAGGATATGCAGCAGAAGGAGATGACGCAGGAGATGCTTCAATAGAAGGTGCAACATGAGATACAGCAGATAAAGATGCAGCAGCAGACGAAGCAGAAGGAGATGCAGAAACAGGAGATGCAGCAGCAAGACATGGATCACGAGATGAAGCAGCAGCAGGAGATGAAGCTTCTGGAGATTAATTAGGAGATGCAGTAGCAGGATATGAAGCAGCAGGAGATATAGCAGCAGGACGTGCAGCATGAGATGCAGCAGTATGAGATGAAGCAGCAGGGGATACATCAGGAGATGCAGAAGCAGCAGATACAGCAGGAGATGCCATAGCCGGAGATGCAAAAGGAGATGATGCAGCAGCAGGAGATGCAGCAGCAGGAGATGCAGCAGCAGGAGATGCAGCAGGAAGAGATTAAGCAGGAGATGCAGCAGGAGGAGGTGGAACAGGAGATGAAGCAGGAGGAGGTACAGCAGCAGCAGATGCAGCAGCAGATGCAGCAGAAGGAGATGCATAAGAGATGCAGTAGCAATTGATGAAGCAGGAGATGCTGGAGCCAGAGATGCCGAAGAAGTAGATGCAGAAGAAGTAGATGCAGAATCAGGAGATGCAGGAGTAGATGCATCAGCAGGAGATGCAGCAAAACATACATCAGCAGGAGACACAGCAGCAGGATATGAGGCAGGAGATGCACCAGCAGAAAATGCAGCAGGAGATGCCTCAGGAGATTAAACAGGAGATGCTGCAGCAGGTGATGCAGCAGCAGGAAATTTTGCAGGGCTTGCAGCAGTAGGTGAAGCAGCACTAGATGAAGCATCATATGCTGCAGATGCAGCAGCAGAGGATGCAGCAGGAAGAGATGGAGCAGGAGATAGATCAGCAGCAGATGCACCAGCAGAGGCAGCAGCAGTAGATGCAGCAGGACATATAGAAAAGTATGAGGCAGCAGGAGATGTAGGAGATGCAGCAGTAGATGAAGTAGCGGTAGATGCAGCAGCCGTTGCAGCAGGAAATGCAGCAGGAGATGCAGAAGCAGGAAATGCAGCAGCAGGAGCTGCAGCCGCAAATGCATGCAGCAGCATATGCAGTAGGAGATGCAGCAGCAGGTGATTCAGTAGCAGGAGATTCAGCAGCAGATGTAGCAGGATATGCGGCATCAGTAGATACATCTGCAGATGCATCAGCAGAGCATGTAGCAGGAGATACGGCAGCAGGAGATGCAGGAGTACATGAAATAGCAGCAGATACAAGAGCAGATTCAGGAAATGCAGCAGCAGGAGATGCAGCAGGAGATGAAGTAGAAATGTAGATACAAGTGCAGCAGGAGATGCAGCAGTAGGAGATGTAGCAGGAGATGCAGCAGTACATGAAGTAGCAGCAGATACACCAACAGATACAAGAGATGTAGCAGAGTAGATGCAGCAGGATATGAAACTGCAGAAGATACAGAAGGAGATGCAGCAGCAGGAGATGAAGCTGGATGTGCAGCAGGAGATGCAGCAGCAGGTGCAGCAGGAGATGTAGCAACACCAGAAGCAGCAGAAGATGCAGCAACATGTGATGCAGGATGAGATGCAGCAGGCACTGCAGCAGCAGGAGATGCTGCAGGAGATTCAGCAGGATATGCCACAGCAGATACAGCAGCATGAGATGCATAGCAGGAGATGCAGCAGGAGATGAATTAGCAGGAGATGCAGCAATAGGTGAAGCAGCACCAGATGCAGCAGCATATGCTGAAGATGTATTAGGAGGAGATTAAGCGGGAGATCCAGCAGGAAGAGATGCAGCAGGATATGCAGAAAATGATAAAGCAGAAAGAGATGCATCAGGAAATACAGCAGCAGGATATGCATCAGCAGGAAATGCAGCAGGACATGCACTAGTAGAAGATGCAGCAGGAGATGCAGCAGGAGACGCAGCTGGAGATGTAGCAAGAGGATATGCACCATGATATACAGCAGCAGGAGATGCAACAAAAGATGAAACAGGAGGAGATGCAGGAGGAGAGGCAGCAGAGGAGATGCAGCAGAATCTAATGCTGCATCTCCTGCTGCTGCATCTCCTGCTGCATCTACTGCTTCTGCCTCTTATCCTGCTAAATCTCCTCCTGCATCAGCTGATGCATTTCCTGCATCTCCTGCGGCTACATCTGCTGGTGCATCTCCTGCTTCTCTATCTTCTCCTGCATCTCCTGCTGAATCACATGGTGCCTTTCCTGCTGCCGCATCTCCTGCTTCTGCATATCCTTTTGCATGTCTTGCTGCCACATCTCCTGCTTCTTCCTCTCCTACTCCTGCATCTCTACTGCTGCATCTCCTGCTGCTGCATTTCCTGCTCCTGCTTCTCCTGATGCATCTGCTGCTGCATTTTCTGCAGCATCTTCTATTGCTTCAACTCCAGATGCTGCATCTCCTGCTGCATCTGCTGGTACTGCATCTTATCCTGCCACATCTCCTGCTCCATTTCTTTGTGCATCTGCTGCTGCTGCTCTATCTTCTTCTGCTGCATCTCCTGCTGCTGCATCTCCTGCTGCAGGATCTCCGGCTGCATCTTCTGCTTCTGCATCTCCTGCTACTGGGTCTGCTGCATCATCTCCTCCTGCCTCTTCGCCTACAGCATCTCCTTCTGTATCTCGTGCTACATCTCATGAAGCTGTACCTGCTGAAGCATCTCTTCCTGCTGCATCTCCTGATGAACAGGCATCTATTGATGCATCTGCTGCTGCTTCATCTCCTGCTGCTGCAGCTCCTACTGAATCTGCTGTTGAATATCATCCTGCATCTGCAGCGGCTGCATCTCCTGCTGCTGCATCATCTCCTGCTGCATCTCCTGATTCATCTCCTACTGCTGCATCTGCACTATTTTCTGCTGCATCTGCTGCTGCTTCATATACTGCTTCATCTCCTACTACTGCATCTCCTTCTGCTTCTCATTCTGCATCTCCTGATGCTACAGCTCCATTTGCAACATCTCCTACTGCACCTCCTGCTGCTGAATCTCCCGCTGCATCTCCTGATTCATCTCCTACTGCTGCATCTGCAGTATTTTCTGCTGCATCTCCTGCTGCATCTCCTGTTGAATATAATGCTACCACATCTCCTGCTGCATCTCCTGATGCTGCATCTCCACCTGCTGCACCTTCTGCTGCTCAACTCCTGCTGATGCATCTTCTGCTGATGCATAACCTGCTGCATCTCTGACTGCTGCATCTCCTGCTGCTGAATCTCCTGCTGCTGCATCTGCTGGTGCTGCATATGCTACTGCATCTGCTGCAGGATCTTCTTCTTCTGCCTCTCATGCCACATCTCCCGCTGATGCATCTCCTGCTTCTCTATATCTTGCTCAATCTACTGCTGCTGCATCTCCAGCTGCATCTCCTGCTGCTGCATCTCTTGCATCTTTTGGTGCATCTGCTGTAGATTAATCTACTGCTGCATCTCCTCTTGCTTCATCTTCTGATTTTTTGATGTCCTTCTGCATCACCTGATGCTCAATCTGCTGCTGCTGCATACACTGCTGCATCTTCTGCTGCTGAATTC
Source organism: Clamator glandarius (assembly GCA_033459285.1). Taxonomy (NCBI): domain Eukaryota; kingdom Metazoa; phylum Chordata; class Aves; order Cuculiformes; family Cuculidae; genus Clamator; species Clamator glandarius. The sequence continues at coordinate 110,449 of JAUNZM010000300.1, read as the reverse complement.
ACTTCTGCTGCATCTGCTGCTGCATCACCTTCTACTGAATCCCCTGCTGCATCTCCTGCTGCTGCATCCACTGGTACATCTCCTAATGCTGCATCTCCTGCTGCTGCACATCCTGATGCACATCTTGATGCATCTCCTCCTGCTGCTTCTCCTACTGCTTCATCTCCTGCATCTGCTGCTGCATGTGCTGCTGCATCTCCTGCTTCTCTGTGTCCTCCTCCTCCATCTCCACCTGCATCTGTTGCTGCTGCATCCTCTGCTGAACCTCCTGCTGCTGCATCTCCTTCTGCAACTCCCTCTGATGCATCAGCACATTCATCTGATGATGCATCTCACCTGCTTCATCTCCTGCTGCTGAATCTCCTGCTCTTGCATACCCTGCTGCATCTACAGCTGCTTCTAAGCCTACTTCATCTACTGCTGCTGCATCTCCTGCTGCTATATCTTTTGTTTATCAATCTCCTGCTGCTGCATCTCTTACGGAATCTGCTTCTCAATCTGCTCCTGCACCTACTGCAGCTGCATCTCCTGATGCTGTATCTCCTGTTACTGCATCTCCTAATGCATCTCCTGGAGCTTAATCTCCTGCTTTTGCATCTGCTGCTTTATCTCCTTCTGATGCCTATCTTGCTGCTGCATCTACTGCTGCTTCGTCTGCTTCTACATCTCCCGCTGCATTTTCTGCTGCTCCATCTCAGGATACATCTCCTCTTGCTCAGTCTCTTGCTGCATATCCTGCTGCTACATCTCCTGCTACTGCATCTCCTTCTCTGCATCTCCTGCTGCATCTCCTGCAGCTGCATCTCCTGCTCCATATCCTTCTGTTGCATCTGCGTATTCATCTTATGATGGTGCTTTCTTGCTGGATCTCCTGCTTCTGCATCTCCTGCTGCTGCAAACTCTGCTGCATCTCCTGCTGCTGCATTTCCAGCTGCAGCTGCTGCTGCTGAATCTCCTGTGGCTGCTGATGCATTTCCTGATGCATTTTCTACTGCTGCATCTCCTTCTGCTGCAACTCCTGCTTCATCCCCTCTTGCTGCATTTCCTACTGCTGCATTTCCTGCTCCTGCATCAGATACTTCATCTCCTGCTGCTGCATCTGCTGGTGCTGCATCTCCTGCTGCATCTGCTGCTGAATCTCCTGCTTCTGCAGCTCATACCACATCTCCTGCTGCTGCATCTCCTGCTTCTGCATATCTGGCTGCATCTCCTGATGCTGCATCACCTGCTGCCAAATCTCCTGCATCTTTTGCTGCATCTGCTGTAGATTCGCCTCCTGGTGCATCTCCTGCTGCTGCATCTCCTGCAGCTGCATCTCCTGTGCCATCTCCTACTGCTGAATCTCGTTCCGCTCCATTCTCTGCTGCATCTACTGCTGCTGCATAGACTGCTGCAGAATCTCCTAATGCATCTCCTCTTGCTTAGTCTCCTGATGCTTCCTATCCTGCTTCATCTCCTTTTGAAGCATATATTAATGCTGCATCTACTGCTGCTTGGCCTGATGCTGTATCGCCTGCTTCATCTCCTGCTGGGGCATCTCCTGCTGCATCTCCTTCTGCATCTCCTGCTGCTCCAGCTGCTGCATCTGCATCATCAGGATATTCTGAAGGAGATGCAGCAACAGGAGATGCAGCAGCAGGAGATGCAACCACAGTACTGAAGCAGCAGATGCAGCTGCAGGAGATGCAACCACAGTACTGCGGCAGCAGATTCAGCTGCAAGAGATGCAGCCGTAGGAGATGCAGCAGGATTTTCAGCAGAAGGAGTTACAGCAGGAGATGCAGTAGCAGATGCAGCAGAAGGAAGTGTAGCAGCAGAAGATGTAGGAGGATATGCAGCAGCAGTAGATGAAACAGACCATAAAGCAGCAGGATATGCAGAAGCAGGAGAATCAGCAGCAGGGGATGCAGCAGCAGATTCAGCAGCAAATTCAGCCGGAAATGTAGCCAGAGTAGATGCAGAAGCAGGAGATGCAGCAGAAGATGCATCAGCAGGAAATGCACCAGCAGAGGCAGCAGCAGAAGTTGCAGTGGGAGATATAGAAAAAAATGAGGAAGCAGGAGCAGCCCCTGTAACTTGATTTCCTCCTGCATCTACAGATGCTGCATCTTCTGCGGCACCTGCTCCTGTATCTCCTGCTGCTACATCTCCTGATGCATCCTCTGCTCATGCATCTGCGGATGCATCTCCTGATGCACCATTTCCCGTTGCATCTGCTCCTCCATCCCCTGCTGCATCTCTTTCTGCTCCATCTGGTGCATCTGCTGTTGCAAAAGCTGCTGTATCATCTACTGCTGCATCTGCTGCTAAATCTCCTGCTGCTGCATCTCCTTCTGAAATTTCTGCTGAATCTACTGCTGAATATGCATCCCCTGCTGCATCTCCTGCTGCTGCATCTCCTGCTTCATATCCTACTGCATCCCCTCCTGCAGCATATCTTGCTACATTTCCTTCTGCTGCATCTCCTGGTGCATCATCTGCTGCAGCATCTGCTGCTGCTACATCTCCTACTGAATCTGCATCTCCTGATGCATCTCCTACTGCATCTATTCCTGCTGCATCTGCTGCCTCTGCATCACCTGCTGCATCACCTGCTGCTGCATATTCTGCTGCATTTCCTGCTGATGCATCTTGTGTTGCTCCATTTTACTGCTGCTTAATGTACTGCTGCATCTCCTGCTACATTTGCTGCTGCTGCATCTCCTTCTACTTCATGTCCTCCTGCATTTCCTGCTGCTGCATCTGCTGCTTCATCTCCTGCTGCTGTAGAGCCTGCTGCTTCATCTCCTGCTGCATCCTCTGCGGATGCATCTGCAGAAGCATCTCCATTTCTTGCGGCATCTGCTGCTCAGTGTTCTACGGATGCATCTAGTGCTTCTGCATTTCAGCTGCATATTCTGTTGAAGGCATCTGCGGCTGCTTCTCCTGCTGCTACATCTCCTGCTGCATGTCCTGCTGAATCTTCTTCTGCAGAATCTCCTCCAGCATCTCCTGCTACAATTCCTGCTGATGTATCTCCTGCTGCATCTCCTGCTGCCTTTTCTACTGAATCTCCTGCTGCAGAATCTCCTACGGAATTTCCTGCTGCACAATCTGCTGATGCATTTCCTGCTGATGCATCTCCTGCTCAATCTCCTGATGCTGCATCTCCTGATGCTGAATCTCCTGCCTCTGCATCTCCTGCTGCTGCAACTCCTGCTGAATCTGCTGCTGCATCTGGTTCGCCTGCATCCTCTTTTCCTGCATCTCCTGCTGCTGCATCTCTGGCTGATGTCCTGCTGCATGTCCTTCTCTTGAATCTCCTGCTGCATTTCCTGGTGCATCACCTGCTGAATATGCATCTCCTGATACATCTCCTGCTGATACACCTCATGCAGCTGCAGCTGCTGCTTCATATCCTGCTGCATCTGCTGTTGCCAAATCTCTTGCTGTTGCATATCCTACTGAATTTCCAGCAGCATCGCCTGCTGATGCAATTCCTGATGCATCTCATCCTGCATTATTTGCTGCTGCATTTGCTTCTGCTTCTGGTGATGCTACATTTCCAGCTGCATCTGCTGCTTCATCTCATGCTGTAACTACTGCTGCATATGGTTCTGCATGTTCTGCTGCATATGGTTCTGCATCTTCTGCTGCATATGGTGCTGCATCTGCTGCTGCTTCTGCTGCTGGTGCATCACCTGCCTCATATCCTGCTCTTGTGTCTCCTGCTGATGCATGTCCTGCTGCATCTCCTTCTTCTGCATCTACTTCTTCTCCATCTCCGGCTCCAGAATCTACTGCTGCATCAATTGCTCCTGCATCTCTTATTGATCTCTTCTGCTGCATACACTGCTGCATCTGGTGCTGCTGTACCTCCTCCTGCTGCATTTCCTGTTTTATCTCCTCCTGCTGCATCTCCGGCTGACTCTCCTCCTACTGCATCTCCTGTTCCATCTCCTCCTTCTGCATCTCCTGCTGCATATTTTGCTGCATCTCCTGCTGCTGCATCTCCTGCTGCTGCATCTCCTTCTGCTACATCTCCTTCTACATCTCCTGCTACAGCATCTCCTTCTGTATCTGCTGTCTCTGTATCTCCTGATACATCCCCTCCTGCTTCATCTCATCCTGCTGCATCTCATGCTGCATCTCCTACGGCTATATCTCCTGCTGTTTCATATCCTGCTACTGCATCTCCTAATGAATCTCCTGCTGCTTCATCTCTTGATCCATGTCCTGCTGCTGCATCTCCTCTTTCTGCATCTCCTTTTGCTTCCTCTGCTGCTGCATCTCCTGCTGTATCTCATGTTGCAATTTCTATTGAAGCATCTCCTACGTCATCCCCTTATGCTGCATATCTTGCTGCTTATTCTCGTTCTGCATCTCCCGCTGCATCTCCTTGAGCGTCACCTGCTGAATCTCCTTCTGCATCACCTGCAGATACATCTCCTGCTGTATCTCCTGCTTCTCCATATTCATCTGCATTTCCTGCTGCAGTTATTTATGAATCTACTACTGCTGCATCTGCAGAATTTGCTGCTACATCTGCTGCTGCTTAATCTACTGCTGCATCTGCTGCTAAATCTCCTGCTGCTGCATCTCCTTCTGATGTTCCTGCTGAATCTACTGCTGAATATGCATCCCCTTCAGCATCTCTTGCTGCTGCATCTCCTGCTTCATATCCTGCTGCATCTCCTCCTGCAGCATATCTTGCTGCATTTCCTCCTGCTGCATGCCCTGCTGCATCATCTGCTGCATCATCTTCTGCTGCTACATCTCCTACTGAATCTGCATCTCCTGATGCATCTGCTGCTGCATCTATTGCTGCTGCATCTGCTGCCTCTGCAGCTGCAGCTGCATCACCTGCTGATGCATCACCTGCTGCATTACCTCCTGCTGCATATTCTGATGCAATTCCTGATGCTGCATCTCCTTCCACTTGATGTCCTCCTGCATTTCCTGCTGCTGCATCATCTGCTTCATCTCCTTCTGCTGTATAGCCTGCTTCTGCATTTCATGCTGCTTCATCTCCTGCTCTTACATCTCCTTCTGCTGAATCTCCTCCTGAATCTCTGGTGGCATCTCATGCTCCTCCATATCCTGCTACATCTCCTGACATAACTCCTTCTCAATATGCATCTCCTGTTGCTTCTCCTACGGCTGAATCTCCTGCTGCTGCATCTCCTCCTGCTGCTGCATCTCCTGCTGCTGTGTCTGCTGCATCATCTCCTCTTTCTCCATAACCTGCTGTATCTCCTGTTGATGCATCATATCATGCTGCTGCATATGTTGAAGAATCTCTTCCTATTGCATCTTCTGCTGATTCTTCATTTCCTGCTGCATCTGCTTCTGCATCTCCTGCTGCTGCTGCATCTGCTGCTGCTTCTCCTGCTGCTGCATCAGTTACTGCTGAATCTCCTGATGAATCTGCTGCGGCATCTCATGCTTCTACATATCATGCTTAATGTCCTGCTGCTGAATTTTCCTGCTGCATCTGCTGCTGCTGCATCTCCTACTACTGCATTACATTCTGCATGTACTTCTGCAGCATCTCCTTCTGCTGCATCTCCTGTTGCTGCATCTGCTGGTGCTGCACCTGCTGCAACATCTGAATCTGCATCTGCTGGTGCTGCACCTCCTGCTGCATCTCTGTCTGAGTCATTTTGTGCTGCATTTCCTGGTGATGCATATTCTGCTTCAAGTCCTGCTGCTGTATTACCTTCTGCTGCATTTTCTACTGAATCTCCTGCTGCGTTTTCTACTGAATCTCCAGCTGCTGAATCTCCTACGGAATTTCCTGCTGCAGAATCTGCTGATGCATTTCCTGCTGATGTATCTCCTCCTGAATCTCCTGAAGCTGCACCTACTGCTGCTGAATCTCCTGCTGCTGCATCTTCTGCATCATCTCCTCTTTCTCCATAACCTGCTGTATCTACTGTTGCTGCATATGTTTAAGAATCTCTTCCTATTGCATCTTCTGCTGATTCTTCATTTCCTGCTGCATCTGCTTCTGCATCTCCTGCTGTTGCTGCATCTCCTGCTGCTTCTCCTGCTGCTGCATCAGTTGCAGCTGAATCTCCTGATCAATCTCCTGCGGCAACTCATGCTTCTACATATCATGCTGTATCTCCTGCTGCATCTCCTTCTGAATATGCATCTCCTGATGCATCTCCACCTGCTGCCATTTATACTGCTGCGTTTGCTTCTGCATCTCCTGCTGCTGAATCTCCTGATGTCGTGTCTGCTACTGAATATCCTTTCTCTGCTGCTGAATCTCATGCTGCTGAATCTCCTGCTGCATCTCCTACTTCTGCATCACCTTCTGCATGTGCTGCTGCAGCATATCCTTCTGCTGCATCTCCTGTTGCTTCATCTGCTGGTGCTGCACCTCCTGCAACATCTGCTTCTGCATCTCCTGCTGCTGAACCTCCTGCTGCATCTCTGTCTGAATCTCTTGGTGCTGCATTTCCTGCTGATGCATATTCTGCTTCAACTCCTGCTGCTTCAACTCCTGCTGCTGCATCTCCTGCTTTTACATCTGCTGATACTGCATGTGCTGCTGCATCTCTGACTGCTGCATCTCCTGCTGCAGCATATTCATCTGCATTTCCTGCTGCAGCTCTTATGTGAATCTACTGCTGCTGCATCTGCTGAATTTGCTGCTGTATCTCCTAATAGATCTTCTGCTGTTGCATCCCCTGCTACTGGGTCTGCTGCATCATCTCCTCCTGCCTCTTCGCCTACAGCATCTCCTTCTGTATCTCGTGCTACATCTCATGAAGCTGTACCTGCTGAAGCATCTCTTCCTGCTGCATCTCCTGATGAATAGGCATCTATTGATGCATATGCTGCTACTTCATCTCTTGCTGCTGCAGCTCCTACTGAATCTGCTGTTGAATATGTTCCTGTATCTGCAGCGGCTGCATCTCCTGCTGCTGCATCATCTCCTGCTGCATCTCCAGATTCATCTCCTACTGCTGCATCTGCACTATTTTCTGCTGCATCTGCTGCTGCTTCATATACTGCTTCATCTCCTACTACTGCATCTCCTGCTGCATCTCCTTCTGCATCTCCTGCTGAATCTAATCCTACCAGATCTCCTGCTGCATCTCCTGATGCTGCATTTCCTGATGCATTTCCTGATGCTACATCTCCACCTGCTGCACCTCCTGCTGCTGCATTTACTGATGCATTTCCTGATGCTACATCTCCTGATGCTCCACCTCCTGCTGCTGAACTCCTGCTGCTGCATTTTCTGCTGATGCATAACCTGCTGCATCTCTGACTGCTGCATCTCTGACTGCTGCATCTCCTGCTGCTGAATCTCCTGCTGCTGCATCTGCTGGTGCTGCATATGCTACTGCATCTGCTGCAGGATCTTCTTCTTCTGCCTCTCATGCCACATCTCCCGCTGATGCATCTCCTGCTTCTCTATATCTTGCTCAATCTACTGCTGCTGCATCTCCAGCTGCATCTCCTGCTGCTGCATCTCTTGCATCTTTTGGTGCATCTGCTGTAGATTAATCTACTGCTGCATCTCCTCTTGCTTCATCTTCTGATTTTTTGATGTCCTTCTGCATCACCTGATGCTCAATCTGCTGCTGCTGCATACACTGCTGCATCTTCTGCTGCTGAATTCACTTCTGCTGCATCTGCTGCTGCATCACCTTCTACTGAATCCCCTGATGCATCTCCTGCTGCTGCATCCACTGGTACATCTCCTAATGCTGCATCTCCTGCTGCTGCACATCCTGATGCATCTCCTGCTCAATCTCCTCCTGCTGCTTCTCCTACTGCTTCATCTCCTGCATCTGCTGCTGCATGTGCTGCTGCATCTCCTGCTTCTCTATGTCCTCCTCCTGCATCTCCACCTGCATCTGTTGCTGCTGCATCCTCTGCTGAACCTCCTGCTGCTGCATCTCCTTCTGCAACTCCCTCTGATGCATCAGCACATTCATCTGATCATGCATCTCACCTGCTTCATCTCCTGCTGCTGAATCTCCTGCTCTTGCATACTCTGCTGCATCTACAGCTGCCTCTAAGCCTACTTCATCTACTGCTGCTGCATTACCTGCTGCTTCTGCTGCTGCATCTCCTCCTGAATTTCCTGCTGCTGCATCTCCTGCTGCTGTATCTTTTGCTTATCAATCTCCTGCTGCTGCATCTCTTACGGAATCTGCTTCTCAATCTGCTCCTGCACCTACTGCGGCTGCATCTCCTGATGCTGTATCTCCTGTTACTGCATCTCCTAATGAATCTCCTGGAGCTTAATCTCCTGCTTTTGCATCTCCTGCTTTTTCTCCTTCTGATGCCTATCTTGCTGCTGCATCTACTGCTGCTTCGTCTGCTTCTACATCTCCCGCTGCATTTCCTGCTGCTGCATCTCAGGATACATCTCCTCTTGCTCAGTCTCTTGCTGCATATCCTGCTGCTACATCTCCTGCTACTGCATCTCCTGCTGCATCTCCTGCTGCATCTCTTGCAGCTGCATCTCCTGCTCCATCTCTTGCGGCTGCATCTCCTGCTCTATATCCTTCTGTTGCATCTGCGTATTTTTCTTATGATGGTGCTTTCTTGCTGGATCTCCTGCTTCTGCATCTCATACCACATCTCCCGCTGATGCATCTCCTGCTTCTGTATATCTCGCTGCATCTCCTGCTGCTGCATCACCTGCTAAATCACCTGCTGCTGAATCTCCTGCATCTTTTGCTGCATCTGCTGTAGATTCGCCTCCTGGTGCATTTCCTGCTGCTGCATCTCCTGCTGATGGATGTCCTCGTGCATCTCCTGATGCTGCATCTGCTGCTGCATCTCCAGCAGCTGCATCTCCTGTGGCATCTTCTGCTGAATCTCGTCCGGCTTCATTCTCTGCTTCATCTACTGCTGTTGCATAACCTGCTGCGGAATCTCCTAATGCATCTCCTCTTGCTTTGTCTCCTGATGCTTCCTGATGCTTTTGCTGCATATATTGCTGCTGCATCTACTGCTGCTTGGTCTGATGCTGTATCCCCTGCTCCATCTCCTGCTGGGGTATCTCCTTCTGCATCTCCTGCTTCTCCATCTGCTGCATCTGCATCATCAGGATATTCTGAAGGAGATGCAGCAACAGGAGATGCAACAGCAGGAGATGCAACCACAGCACTGCGGCAGCAGATTCAGCTGCAGGAGATGCAGCCATAGGAGATGCAGCAGGATTTTCAGAAGAGAGTACAGCAGAAGAAGATGAAGAAGGAGATGCAGTAGCAGGTGCAGCAGAAAGAAGTTTAGCAGCAGAAGATACAGGAGGATATGCAGCAGCAGTAGATGAAACAGACCATAAAGCAGAAGCAGGAGAATCAGCAGCAGGGGATGCAGTAGCAGATTCAGCAGCAAATTCAGCAGGAAATGTAGCAAGAGTAGATGCAGAAGAAGGATATGTAGCAGGAGATGCATCAGCAGGAAATGCAGCAGCAGAGGTAGCAGCAGAAGATGCAGCAGGAAGTATAGAGAAAAATGAGGAAGCAGGAGCAGCCCCTATTACTTGATGTCCTCCTGCATCTACTGATGCTGCATCTGCTGCTTCATCTCCTGCTTCTGTATCTTCTGCTGCTACATCTCCTGATGCATCCTCTGCTCATGCATCTCCTCCTGCAGCATATCTTGCTGCATTTCCTTCTGCTGCATCTCCTGCTGCAGCATCTGCTGCAGCATCTTCTGCTACTACATCTCCTACTGAATCCGCATCTCCTCATGCATCTGCTGCTGCATATATTGCTGCTGCATCTGCTGCCTCTGCAGCTTTAGCTGCATCACCTGCTGCATTACCTTCTGCTGCTTAATCTGCTGCTCCATTTCCTGATGCTTCATGTACTGCTGCATCTCCTTAATATGTTGCTCCATTTCCTGATGCTTCATGTACTGCTGCATCTACTGCTACATTTACTGCTGCTGCATCTCCTTCTCCTTGAAGTCCTCCTGCATCTGCTGCTTCATCTTCTGCTACTGTATAGCCTGCTGCTTCATCTCTTGCTGCATCCGCTGTGGATGCATCTGCGGTTGCTTCTGCAGAAGCATCTCCATTTACTGCTGCATCTGCTGCTCAATCTTCTACGGATGCACCCAGTGCTTCTGCATTTCAGCTGCATATCCTGTTGAAGGCATCTGTGGCTGCATCTCCTGCTACTACATCTCCTGCTGAATCTCCTTCTGCACTTCCTGCTGTAACTGCTGATGCATATGTTGCTATTTCATCTCCTGCTGCATCTCCTGCTGAATCTTTTTCTGCAGAATCTCCTGCTGCATCTCCTGCTACAATTCCTGCTGATGTATCTCCTGCTGCATCTCCTACTACATCCCCTGCTGCCGAATCTCCTTCTATAGCTCCTGCTGCATCTCCTGCTGCATTTTCTACTGAATCTCTTGCTGTGTTTTCTACTGAATATCCTGCTGCAGAATCTCCTACGGAATTCCCTGCTGCACAATCTGCTGATGCATTTCCTGCTGATGCATCTCCTGCTGAATCTCCTGATGCTCCATCTCCTGCTCCTGAATCTCTTGCCTCTTCATCTCCTGCTGCTGCAACTCCTGCTGAATCTGCTGCTGTCTCTGGTGCGGCTGCATCTTCTTTTCCTGCATCTCCTACTGCTGCATCTCTGGCTGATTTCTTGCTGCATTTCCTTCTGTTGAATCTCCTGCTGCATATCCTGGTGCATCACCTGCTGAATATGCATCTCCTGCTACATCTCTTGCAGATACCCCTCATGCAGCTGAATCTGCTGCTATATATCCTGCTGCATCTGCTGTTGCCAAATCTCTTGCTGTTGCATATCCTACTGAATTTCCAGCAGCATCGCCTGCTGATGCAATTCCTGCTTCAAATCATCCTGCATCCTTTGCTGCTGCATCTGCTGCTGCTTCTAGTGATGCTACATCTCCAGCTGCATCTCCTGCTTCATCTGCTGCTGTATCTCCTGCTGCATATGGTTCTGCATGTTCTTCTGCATATGTTTCTGCATCTTCTGCTGCATATGGTGCTGCATCTGCTGCTGCTTCTGCTGCTACTGCATTTCCTGCCTCATATCCTTCTACTGTGTCTCCTGCTGATGTATGTTTTGCTGTATCTCCTGCTGATGCATGTCGTGCTGCATCTCCTGCTTCTGCATCTACTTCTTCTCCATCTCCTGCTGCATCATTTGCTGCTGCATCTCTTATTCATCTCCTTCTGCTGCATATACTGCTGCATCTGGTGCTGCTGTACCTCCTCCTACTGCATCTCCTGCTGCTGCATCTCCTGCTGCTGCATCTCCTGCTGCTGCATCTCCTTCTGCATCTCCTGCTACAGCATCTCCTGCTCTATCTGCTGCTTTTGCATCTCCTGATACATCCCCTGCTGCTTCAACTCATCCTGCTGCATCCCATGCTGCATCTCCTGCTGCTAGATCTCCTGCTGTTTCATATCCTGCTACTGCATCTCCTAATGAATCTCCTGCTGCTTCATCTCTTGATCCATGTCCTGCTGCTGCATCTCCTCTTTCTGCATCTCCTTTTGCTTCCTCTGCTGCTGCATCTCCTGCTGTATCTCATGTTGCACCTTCTATTGAAGCATCTCCTGCGTCATCTCTTTCTGCTGCACATCTTGCTGCTTCATCTCCTTCTGCATCTCCCGCTGCATCTCCTTGAGTGTCACCTGCTGCATCTCCTTCTGCATCACCTGCAGATACATCTCCTGCTGTATCTCCTGCTTCTCCATATTCATCTGCATTTCCTGCTGCAGTTATTTATGAATCTACTACTGCTGCATCTGCAGAATTTACTGCTACATCTGCTGCTGCTTCATCTACTGCTGCATCTCCTGCCAAATCTCCTGCTCCTGCATCTTCTTCTGATGTTCCTGCTGAATCTACTGCTGAATATGCATCCCCTGCTGCTTCTCTTGCTGCTGCATCTCCTGCTTCATATCCTACTGCATCTCCTCCTGCAGCATATCTTGCTGCATTTCCTTTTGCTGCATCTCCTGCTGCATCATCTGCTGCAGCATCTTCTGCTGCTACATCTCCTACTGAATCTGCATCTGCTGCTGCATCTGCTGCTGCATCTATTGTTGCTGCATATGCTGCCTCTGCAGCTGCAGCTGCATCACCTGCTGCTGCATCACCTGCTGCATTACATCCTGCTGCATATTCTGCTGCATTTCCTGATGCTGCATCTCCTTATTCTGCTGCTCATTTTCCTGCTGCTTCATGTACTACTGCATCTCCTGCTACATTTGCTGCTGCTGCATGTCCTACTTGCTGTTTTCCTGCATTTCCTGCTGCTGCATCTGCTGCTTCATCTCCTTCTGCTGTATAGCCTGCTTCTGCATCTCCTGCTTCTTCATCTCCTGCTCTTGCATCTCCTTCTGCTGAATCTCCACCTCAATCTCTGGTGGCATCTCATGCTGCTACATATCCTGCTACATCTCCTGACGTATCTCCTTCTCAATATGCATCTCCTGTTGCTTCTCCTGCTGCTGAATCTCCTGCTGCTGCATCTTCTCCTGCTGAATATTCTGCTGCTGGTGCATCTGCTGCATCATCTCCTCTTTCTCCGTAACCTGCTGTATCTTCTGTTGCTGCGTCATATCATGCTGCTGCATATGTTGAAGAATCTCTTCCTACTCCATCTTCTGCTGAATCTTCATTTCCTGCTGCATCTGCTTCTGAATCTCCTGCTGCTGCTGCATTTCCTTCTGCTTCTCCTGCTGCTGCATCAGTTGCTGCTGAATCTCCTAATCAATCTCCTGCAGCATCTCATGCTTCTACATGTCATGCTGAATCTTCTAATGCATCTCCACCTGCTGCCACTCCTACTGCTGCGTTTGCTTCTGCATCTCCTGCTGCAACTCCAGCTGCTGAATCTCCTGATGCCGTGTCTGCTACTGAATATCCTTTGTCTGCTGCTGAATCTCCTCCTGCTGAATCTTCTGCTGCATCTCCTACTGCTGCATCTCCTTCTGCATGTGCTGCTGCAGCATCTTCTTCTGCTGCATCTCCTACTTAAGCATCTCCTGCTGCTGCATCTCCTGCTGTATCTCCGTCTGAATCTCTTGGTGCTGCATTTCCTGCTGATGCATATTCTGCTTCAACTCCTGCTGCTGCATTACCTTATGCATCTGTTCCTGTTGTATTTCCTGCTGCTGCATCTGCTGATACTGCATGTGCTGCTGCATCTCCTGCTGCATCTCTTGATTCTGCATCTTCTGGTGTTGCATATCTTGCTGCATCTCCTGCGGCATCACCTACTCCTGTATCTCCTACTGCTACATCTCCTGATGTATCCTCTGCTGCTACATTTCCTGCTGCATCTTCTGCTGCTGCATCCCCTGCTGATGGGTCTGATGCAGCATCGCTTGCTCTTGCATCTCCTGCTGCATCTCTTGCTGCTGCATTACCTGCTCTATCTCCTCCTACTGCATCTCCTCCTGCTGCATATCCTGCTTCTGTATATACTGCTGCCTTTCCTACTTCTGTATCTCCTGCTGCTCCATCTCCTGATGCATCCTCGGCTCATGCATCTACGGATGCATCTCCTGATGTGCCATTACCCATTGCATCTGCTGCTCCATCCCCTGCTGCATCTCTTTCTGCTCCATCTGGTGCATCTGCTGTTGCATATGCTGCTGCTTCATCTACTGCTGCATCTGCTGCTAAATCTCCTGCTGCTGCATCTCCTTCTGAAGTTTCTGCTGAATCTACTGCTGAATATGCATCCCCTTCTGCATCTCCTGCTGCTGAATCTACTGCTGCATCTGCTGCTGCTGCATCTCCTACTGCTGCATCACCTTCTACATGTGCTGCTGCAGCATCTCTTTCTGCTGCATCTCCTGTTGCTGCATCTGCTGCAGCATCTGCTGCTGCATCTCCTGCTGCTGCATCTGCTGCTTAATCTCCTGCTGCATCTCCATCTGAAACTTCGCATTTCCTACTGATGCATTTTCTGCTTAAGTTCCTGCTGCTGCATTACCTTCTACGTCTATTCCTCTTGTATTTCCTGCTGCTTCATCTCCTGCTGCATCCTCTGCGGATGCATCTGCGGATGCATCTCCATTTCCTGCTGCATCTGCTGCTCAATCTTCTACGGATGCACCCAGTGCTTCTGCATTTCAGCTGCATATCCTGTTGAAGGCATCTGTGGCTGCATCTCCTGCTACTACATCTCCTGCTGAATCTCCTGCTGCACTTCCTGCTGTAACTGCTGATGCCTATGTTGCTATTTCATCTCCTCCTGCATCTCCTACTGAATCTTCTTCTGCAGAATCTCCTGCTGCATCTCCTGCTACAATTCCTGCTGATGTATCTCCTGCTGCATCTCCTACTACATCCCCTGCTGCTGAATCTCCTTCTATATCTCCTGCTGCATCTCCTGCTGCCTTTTCTACTGAATACTGCTCCTGCAGAATCTCCTACGGAATTTCCTGCTGCAGAATCTGACAATGCATTTCCTGCTGATGCATCTCCTTCTGAATCTCCTGCTGCTGCATCTCCTGCTGCTGAATCTCCTGCTGCTGCAACTCCTGCTGAATCTGCTGCTGCCTCTGGTGCGGCTACATCTTCTTTTACTACATATCCTGCTGCTGCATCTCCTAGTTCATATGATGCTGCTGCATCTCCTGTTACTTCTGCTGCTGCTGCATTCCCTGCTGCATCTCCTGATGCTGCAGCTCCTTCTGCATCTCCTTCTGTGTTTCCTGCTACTACATCCCCTGCTGCTGCATTTCCTGCTGAATCTCCTGATGCTGCAACTCCTTCTGTATCTTCTGCTGTTGAATCTCCTGCGGAATCTGCTGCTGCTTCATCTCCTGTTGCATCTGTTTCTGATGCATGTGCGGCTACATCTCTGCTGCTTCATCCCTTGCTGCATCGCCTGCTACATCTGCTGATACATCTGCTGCTGCTCTATGTCCTGCTACATCTCGTCATCCTGCAGATCCTGCTGCATCTGCTGAAGAATCTCTTCCTATTGCTTCTCCTGCTGAATCTGCATTTCCTGCTGCATCTGCTTCTACATCTCCTACTGCTGCACCTCCTGCTGAATTAGCTGCTGCTGCATCTCTGGCTTCATCACCTGGTATGTCATCTCCTGCTGCATCTGCTGCAGTATTTCCTGCTGCTGAATCTGCTGATCCTGAATCTACTGCTGCATTACCTGCTGCATCTGCTGCTGCTATGCTGCTGCTTCATCTCCTGCCAAATCTCCTGCTACATATCCTGCTGCTGCACCTCCTAATGCATCTCATGATAATGCTTCATCTCCTGCTACTGCATCTCCTGCTGCACCTACTGCTGCTGCATTTCCTGCTGCATCTTCTGCTGCTGCATCTCCTGCTGATGGGTCTGATGCTGCATCTCTTGCTCTTGCATCTCCTGCTGCATCTCTTGCTGCTGCATTACCTGCTCTATCTCCTCCTACTGCATCTCCTCCTGCTGCATATCCTGCTTCTCTATATACTGCTGCCTTTCCTGCTGCTGCATCTGCTGCTGCTGAATCTCTTTCTGCATCTCCTTCTTCTGAATCTCCTGCTGCTCTAGTACCTTCTGCACCGACTCCTGCTGCATGTCCTGCTGCTGCATCTCCTGCTGCTGAATCTGCTTCTGCATCTCCTGCTGATGCATCTCCTGCTAAATCTGCATCTCCTGCTACATCTGCTTCTGCATCTCCTGCTGATGCATCTCCTGCTCTTGCATCTCCTTCTGCTGAATCTCCTCCTCAATCTCCGGCGACATCTCATGCTGCTACATATCCTGCTACATCTCCTGACATATCTCCTTCTATATATATGCTTCTCCTGCTGCTGAATCTCCTGCTGCTGAATCTCCTGCTGCTGAATCTCCTCCTGCTGCTGCTGAATCTTCTGCATCATCTCCTCTTTCTCCACAACCTGCTGTATCTCCTGGTGCTGCATCATATGACGCTGCTGCATATGTTGAAGAATCTCTTCCTACTGCATCTTTTGCTGAATCTTCATTTCCTGCTGCATCTGCTTCTGCATCTCCTGCTGCATCTCCTGCTGCTTCTCCTGCTGCTGCATCAGTTGCTGATGAATCTCCTGATGAATCTCCTGTGGAATCTCATGCTTCTACATATCATGCTGCATCTCCTGCTGCTGAATCTCCTGCTGCATCTGCTGCTGCTGCATCTCCTACTGTTGCATCACCTTCTGCATGTGCTGTGGCAGCATCTCCTTCAGCTGCACCTCCTGCTGCTGCATCTGCTGATACTGCATGTGCTGCTACATATCCTGCTGCATCTCTTGGTGCTGCACCTTCTGGTGTTGCATCTCCTGCTGCATCACCTGCTCCTGTATCTCCTGCTGCTACATCTCCTGATGCATGCCATGCTCATGCACCTGCGGATGCATCTCCTGATGCGCCATTACCCATTGCATCTGCTGCTCCATCCCCTGCTGCATCTCTTTTTGCTCCATCTGGTGCTTCTGCTGTTGCATATGCTGCTGCTTCATCTACTGCTGCATCCCCTGCTGCATCTCCTGCTGCTGCATCTCCTGCTTCATATCCTACTGCATCTCCTCCTGCAGCATATCTTGCTGCATTTCCTTATGATGCATCTCCTGCTGCATCATCTGCTGCAGCATCTTCTGCTGCTACATCTCCTACTGAATGTGCATCTCCTGATGCATCTGCTGCTGCACCTATTCCTGCTGCATCTGCTGCCTCTGCAGCTGCAGCTGCATCACCTGCTGCTGAATCACCTGCTGCATTACCTCCTGCTGCATATTCCACTGCATTTCCTGCTGCTGCTTAATCTGCTGCTCTATTTCCTGTTGCTTCATGGACTGCTGCATCTCCTTAATCTGCTGCTGCATTTCCTGATGCTTCATGTACTGCTGCATCTCCTGCTACACTTGCTGCTGCTGCATCTCCTTCTACTTGATGTCCTCCTCCATCTCCTGCTACTGTATAGCCTGCTGCTTCATCTCCTGCTGCATCCTCTGCGAATGCATCTGCGGATGCATCTGCGGAAGCATCTCCATTTCCTGCTCATCTGCTGCTCAATCTTCCACGGATGCACCTAGTGCTTCTGCATTTCAGCTGCATATCCTGTTGAAGGCATCTGCGGCTGCATCTCCTGCTGCTACATCTCCTGCTGAATCTCCTGCTGCACTTCCTGCTGTAACTGCTGATGCCTATGTTGCTATTTCATCTCCTGCTGCATCTCCTAATGAATCTTCTTCTGCAGAATCTCCTCCAGCATCTCCTGCTACAATTCCTGCTGATGTATCTCCTGCTGCATCTCCTACTACATCCCCTGCTGCTGAATCTCCTATATCTCCGGCTGCATCTGCTGCTGCCTTTTCTACTGAATCTCCTGCTGCAGAATCTCCTACGGAATTTCCTGCTGCAGAATCTGCTGATGCATCTCCTACTGATGCATCTCCTGCTGCTGAATCTCCTGATGCTGCATCTCCTGCTGCTGCAACTCCTGCTGAATCTGCTTCTACCTCTGGTTCGCCTGCATCTTCTTTTCCTGCATCTCCTGCTGCTGCATCTCCGGCTGATTTCCTTCTCTTGAATCTCCTGCTGTATATCCTGGTGCATCACCTGCTGAATATGCATCTCCTGCTACATCTCCTGCTGATACACCTCATGCAGCTGCAGCTGCTGCTGCATATCCTGCTGCATCTGCTGTTGCCAAATCGCTTGCTGTTGCATATCCTACTGAATTTCCAGCAGCATCTCCTGCTGATGCAATTCCTGATGCATCTCATCCTGCATCCTTTACTGCTGCATCTGCTGCTGCTTCTGCTGCTGGTGCATCTCCTGCCTCATATCCTGCTGCTGTGTCTCCTGCTGATGTATATTTTGCTGCATCTCCTGCTGATGCATGTCCTGCTGCATCTCCTGCTTCTTCATCTATTTCTGCATCTCCGGCTCCAGCATCTCCTGCTGCATCCTTTGCTGCTGCATCCCTTATTCATCTCCTACTGCTGCATATACTGCTGCATCTGGTGTTCCTGTAACTCCTCCTGCTTCATCTCCTGTTTCATCTCCTCCTTCTGTATCTCCTGCTGAATCTCCTCCTTCGGCATCTCCTCTCCCATCTCCTCCTGGTGCATCTCCTGGTGCATCTCCTGCTGATGCATCCGCTGCTGCTGCATCTCCTTCTGCTACATCTCCAGCTGCATCTCCTGCTTCTGCATCCGCTGCTGCTGCATCTCCTTCTGCTACATCTCCAGCTGCATCTCCTGCTTCTGCATCTCCTGCTGCTGCATCTCCTTCTGCTACATCTCCTTCTACATCTCCTGCTACAGCATATCATGCTGCTGCATATGTTGAAGAATCTCTTCCTACTGCATCTTCTGCTGAATCTTCATTTCCTGCTGCATCTGCTTCTGCATCTCCTGCTGTTTCTGCCTCTCCTGCTGCTTCTCCTGTTGCTGCATCAGTTGCTTCTGAATATCCAGATGAATCTCGTTCAGCATCTCATGCTTCTACATATCATGCTGAAATTCCTGCTGCTGAATTTCCTGATGCATCTGCTGCTTCTGCACCTCCTACTGCTGCATCACCTTCTGCATGTGTTGCTGCATCATCTCCTTCTGCTGCATCTCCTGTTGCTACATCTGCCGCTTCATCTTCTGCTGCATCTCTTGCTGCATCTCCGTCTGAATCTCTTGGTTCTGCATTTCCTGCTGATGCATATTCTGCTTCAACTCCTGCTGCTGCATTACCTTCTGCATCTATTCCTGTTGTATTTCCTGCTGCTGCATCTCCGGCTGCTGCATCTGCTCCTTCATCTCATACTGCTGCATCTGCTAATATTGCATGTGTTGATGCATCTCTTGGTGCTGCATCTTCTGGTGTTCAATCTCCTGCTGCATCTCCTGCGGCATCCTCTGCTCCTTTGTCTCCTGCTGCAACATCTCCTGATGCATCCTCTGCTCATGCATCGGCGGATACTTCTCCTGATGCACCATTTCCCGTTGCATCTGCTGCTCCATCCCCTTCTACATCTCTTTCTGCTCCATCTGGTGCATCTGCTGTTGCATATGCTGCTGCTTCATCTACTCCTGCAGCTCCTGCTTCATCTCCTTCTGCTACATTACTTGCTTCTGCATTTCCTGATGAATCTCCTGCGGCATCTCATGCTTCTATATATCATGCTGCATCTCCTGTTGCTGAATCTCCTGATGCATCTGCTACTGCTGCATCTCCTACAACTGCATCACCTTCTGCATGTGCTGCTGCAGCATCTCCTTCTGCTGCACCTCCTGTTGCTGCATCTGCTAGTGCTGCACCTGCTGCAACATCTGCTTCTGCATCTCCTGCTTCTGTATCTCCGCCTGAATCTCTTGGTGCTGCATCTCCTGCTGCTGCATCTCCTGCGGAATTAGCTGCTGCTGCATCTGCTTCTACATGTACGTTATAACTTTCTGCGTTTGCTGCCACATCTCCTGGAACATCTGCTAATGAACCTCCTGCTGCTGCATCTCCTGCTTCATCTTCAACTGATGCATCTGTGGCTTCATCACCTGGTATGTCATCTCCTGCTGCATCTGCTGCAGTATTTCCGGCTGCAGTATCTGCTGATCCTGCATCTACTGCTGCATTTACTGCTGCATCTGCTGCTGCTCTGCTGCTGCTTCATCTCCTGCCAAATCTCCTGCTACATATCCTGCTGCTGCACCTCCTAATGCATCTCATGATAATGCTTCATCTCCTGCTACTGCATCTCCTGCTGCACCTACTGCTGCTGCATTTCCTGCTGCATCTTCTGCTGCTGCATCTCCTGCTGATGGGTCTGATGCTGCATCTCTTGCTCTTGCATCTCCTGCTGCATCTCTTGCTGCTGCATTACCTGCTCTATCTCCTCCTACTGCATCTCCTCCTGCTGCATATCCTGCTTCTCTATATACTGCTGCCTTTCCTGCTGCTGCATCTGCTGCTGCTGAATCTCTTTCTGCATCTCCTTCTTCTGAATCTCCTGCTGCTCTAGTACCTTCTGCACCGACTCCTGCTGCATGTCCTGCTGCTGCATCTCCTGCTGCTGAATCTGCTTCTGCATCTCCTGCTGATGCATCTCCTACTAAATCTGCATCTCCTGCTACATCTGCTTCTGCATCTCCTGCTGCTTCATCTCCTGCTCTTGCATCTCCTTCTGCTGAATCTCCTCCTCAATCTCCGGCGACATCTCATGCTGCTATATATCCTGCTACATCTCCTGACATATCTCCTTCTATATATATGCTTCTCCTGCTGCTGAATCTCCTGCTGCTGCATCTCCTCCTGCTGCTGCTGCATCTTCTGCATCATCTCCTCTTTCTCCACAACCTGCTATATCTCCTGGTGCTGCATCATATGACGCTGCTGCATATGTTGAAGAATCTCTTCCTACTGCATCTTTTGCTGAATCTTCATTTCCTGCTGCATCTGCTTCTGCATTTCCTGCTGCATCTTCTTCTGCATCTCCTGCTGCATCTCCTGCTGCTTCTCCTGCTGCTGCATCAGTTGCTGATGAATCTCCTGATGAATCTCCTGTGGAATCTCATGCTTCTACATATCATGCTGCATCTCCTGCTGCTGAATCTCCTGCTGCATCTGCTGCTGCTGCATCTCCTACTGTTGCATCACCTTCTGCATGTGCTGTTGCAGCATCTCCTTCAGCTGCACCTCCTGCTGCTGCATCTGCTGATACTGCATGTGCTGCTACATATCCTGCTGCATCTCTTGGTGCTGCACCTTCTGGTGTTGCATCTCCTGCTGCATCACCTGCTCCTGTATCTCCTGCTGCTACATCTCCTTATGCATGCTATGCTCATGCACCTGCGGATGCATCTCCTGATGCGCCATTTCCCGTTGCATCTGCTGCTCCATCCCCTGCTGCATCTCTTTCTGCTCCATCTGGTGCATCTGCTGTTGCACATGCTGCTGCTTCATCTACTGCTGCATCTCCTGCTGCTGCAACATCTTCTGAAGTTTCTGCTGAATCTACTGCTGAATATGCATCCCCTGCTGCATCTCGTGCTGCTGCATCTCCTGCTTCATATCCTACTGCATCTCCTCCTTCAGTATATCTTGCTGCATTTCCTTCTTCTGCATCTCCTGCTGCATCATCTCCTGCAGCATCTTCTGCTGCTATATGTCCTACTGAATCAGCATCTCCTGATGCATCTGCTGCTGCACCTATTCCTGCTGCATCTGCTGCCTCTGCAGCTGCATCACCTGCTAATGCATCACCTGCTGATGCATCACCTGCTGCATTACCTCTTGCTGCATATTCTGCTGCATTTCCTGCTGCTGCTTAATCTGCTGCTCCATTTCCTGATGCTTCACGGACTGCTGCATCTCCTTAATCTGCTGCTCCATTTCCTGATGCTTCATGTACTGCTGCATCTACTGCTACACTTGCTGCTGCTGCATCTCCTTCTACTTGATGTCCTCCTCCATCTCCTTCTCCTATACAGTAGTATAGCCTGCTGCTTCATCTCCTGCTGCATCCTCTGCGGATGCATCTACAGAAGCATCTCCATTTCCTCCTGCATCTGCTGCTCAATCTTCCACGGATACATCTAGTGCTTCTGCATTTCAGCTGCATATTCTGTTGAAGGCATCTGCGGCTGCATCTCCTGCTGCTACATCACCTGATGAATCTCCTACTGCACTTCCTGCAGTAACTGCTGATGCCTATGTTGCTATTTCATCTCCTGCTGCATCTCCTACTGAATCTTCTTCTGCAGAATCTCCTCCAGCATCTCCTGCTACAATTCCTGCTGATGTCTTTCCTGCTGCATCTCCTGCTACAATTACTGCTGATGTCTTTCCTGCTGCATCTCCTACTACATCCCCTGCTGCTGAATCTCCTATATCTCCGGCTTCATCTCCTCCTGCCTTTTCTACTGAATCTCCTACTGCAGAATCTCCTACGGAATTTCCTGCTGCAGAATCTGCTGATGCATTTCCTACTGATGCATCTGCTGCTGCTGCTGAATCTCCTGCCTCTGCATCTCCTGCTGAATCGGCTGCTGTCTCTGGTGCGGCTGCATCTTCTTTTCCTGCATCTCCGGCTGATTTCCTGCTTCATTTCCTTCTGTTGAATCTCCTGCTGCATATCCCGGTGCATCACCTGCTGAATATGCATCTCCTGCTACATCTCCTGCTGATACATCTCATGCAGCTGCATCTGCTGCTGCATATCCTGCTGCATCTGCTGTTGCCAAATCGCTTGCTGTTGCATATCCTACTGAATTTCCAGCAGCATCTCCTGCTGATGCAGTTCCTGCTGAATCTCATCCTGCATCCTTTGCTGCTGCATCTGCTTCTGCTTCTGCTGCTGGTGCATCTCCTGCCTCATATCCTGCTGCTGTGTCTCCTGCTGATGTATATTTTGCTGCGTCTCCTGCTGATGCATGTCCTGCTGCATCTCCTGCTTCTCCATCTACTTCTTCTGCATCTCCGGCTCCAGCGTCTCCTGCTGAATCAATTGCTGCTGCATCCCTTATTCATCTCCTACTGCTGCATATACTGCTGCATCTGGTGCTGCTGTACCTCCTCCTGCTGCATTTCCTGTTGCATCTTCTCCTACTGCATATCCTGCTGAATCTCCTCTAACTGCATCTCATGTTCCATCTCCTGCTGATGCATCTGCTGCTGATGCATCTCCTTCTCCTACATCTCCTGCTGCATCTCCTGCTGCTACATCTCCTTCTGCATCGCTTGCTACAACATCTCTTGCTGTAGCTGCTGCTTCTGCATCTCCTGATACATCCCCTGTTGCTTCGTCTCATCCTGCTGCATCTCATGCTGCATCTCCTGCTGCTCTAGCTCCTGCTGTTTCATATCCTGCTACTGCATCTCCTAATGAATCTCCTGCTGCTTCATCTCTTGATCCATGTCCTGCTGCTGCATCTCCTGTTTCTGCATCTCCTTTTGCTTCGTCTGCTTCTACATCTACTGCTGTATCTCATGTTGCAATTTCTATTGAAGCATCTGCTGAATTTGCTACTGCATCTGCTGCTGCTTCATCTACTGCTACATCTCCTGATATATCTCCTGCTGCTGCAAATCTTACTGCTGCACCTGATGACGCATCTGATGCTGCATCTGATGCTACTTTCTCTCTTGCTGTATTTACTGCTATATTTCCTTCTGCTGCATCTTCTTCACTTCATCTATTACTCTGCACCTCCTACTCCTGCATATCCTACTTCTCTATATACTTCTGCCTTTCCTGCTGATGAATCTCTTTCTGCATCTCCTTCTTCTGAATCTCCTGCTGCTCTATTACCTTCTGCATCGACTCCGGCTGCATGTCCTGCTGATCATCTCCTACTCTTGCATCTCCTTCTGCTGAATCTCGTACTGAATCTCCGGCAGCATCTCATGCTCCTACATATCCTGCTACATCTCCTGACATATCTCCTTCTGATTATGCATCTCGTTCTGCTTCTCCTGCTGCTGAATCAACTGCTGCTGCGTCTACTGCTGTTGAATCTACTGCTGCTGCGTCTACTCCTGCTGAATCTCCTGCTGCTGCGTCTGCGGCATCATCTCCTCTTTCTCCATAACCTGCTGTATCTCCTGTTGCTGCATCATATCATGCTGCTGCATATGTTGAAGAATCTCTTCCTACTGCATCTTCTGCTGAATCTTCATTTCCTGCTGCATCTGCTTCTGCATCTCCTGCTGCTGCTGCATCTCCTGCTGAATCTCCTGCTGCACTTCCTGCTGTAACTGCTGATGCCTATGTTGCTATTTCATCTCCTGCTGCATCTCCTGCTGAATCTTCTTCTGCAGAATCTCCTCCAGCATCTCCTGCTACAATTCCTGCTGATGTATCTGCTGCTGCATCTCCTACTATATCCCCTGCTCATGAATCTCCTTCTATATCTCCTACTGCATCTCCTGCTGCCTTTTCTACTGAATCTCCTGCTGCAGAATCTCCTACAGAATTTCCTGCTGCAGAATCTGCTGATGCATCTCCTACTGATGCATCTCCTGCTGCTGAATCTCCTGATGCTGCATCTCCTGCTGCTGCAACTCCTGCTGAATCTGCTTCTACCTCTGGTTCGCCTGCATCTTCTTTTCCTGCATCTCCTACTGCTGCATCTCCGGCTGATTTCCTGCTGCATTTCCTTCTCTTGAATCTCCTGCTGTATATCCTGGTGCATCACCTGCTGAATATGCATCTCCTGCTACATCTCCTGCTGATACACCTCATGCAGCTGCAGCTGCTGCTGCATATCCTGCTGCATCTGCTGTTGCCAAATCGCTTGCTGTTGCATATCCTACTGAATTTCCAGCAGCATCTCCTGCTGATGCAATTCCTGATGCATCTCATCCTGCATCCTTTACTGCTGCATCTGCTGCTGCTTCTGCTGCTGGTGCATCTCCTGCCTCATATCCTGCTGCTGTGTCTCCTGCTGATGTATATTTTGCTGCATCTCCTGCTGATGCATGTCCTGCTGCATCTCCTGCTTCTTCATCTATTTCTGCATCTCCGGCTCCAGCATCTCCTGCTGCATCCTTTGCTGCTGCATCCCTTATTCATCTCCTACTGCTGCATATACTGCTGCATCTGGTGTTCCTGTAACTCCTCCTGCTTCATCTCCTCTTTCATCTCCTCCTACTGCATATCCTGCTGAATCTCCTCTAACTGCATCTCATGTTCCATCTCCTGCTGATGCATCTACTGCTGCTGCATCTCCTTCTCCTACATCTCCTGCTGCATCTGCTGCTGCTACATCTCCTTCTGCATCGCTTGCTACAACATCTCTTGCTGTAGCTGCTGCTTCTGCATCTCCTGATACATCCCCTGTTGCTTCGTCTCATCCTGCGGCATCTCATGCTGCATCTCCTGCTGCTCTAGCTCCTGCTGTTTCATATCCTGCTACTGCATCTCCTAATGAATCTCCTGCTGCTTCATCTCTTGATCCATGTCCTGCTGCTGCATCTCCTGTTTCTGCATCTCCTTTTGCTTCGTCTTCTTCTACATCTACTGCTGTATCTCATGTTGCAATTTCTATTGAAGCATCTGCTGAATTTGCTACTGCATCTGCTGCTGCTTCATCTACTGCTACATCTCCTGATATATCTCCTGCTGCTGCAAATCTTACTGCTGCACCTGATGACGCATCTGATGCTGCATCTGATGCTACTTTCTCTCTTGCTGTATTTACTGCTATATTTCCTTCTGCTGCATCTTCTTCACTTCATCTATTACTCTGCACCTCCTCCTGCTGCATATCCTGCTTCTGTATATACTGCTGCCTTTCCTGCTGCTGCATCTCCTGCTGCTGAATCTCTTTCTGCGTCTCCTTCTTCTGAATCTCCTGCTGCTCTATTACCTTCTGCATCGACTCTGGCTGCATGTCCTGCTGATCATCTCCTGCTCTTGCATCTCCTTCTGCTGAATCTCGTACTGAATCTCCGGCAGCATCTCATGCTCCTACATATCCTGCTACATCTCCTGACATATCTCCTTCTGATTATGCATCTCGTTCTGCTTCTCCTGCTGCTGAATCTCCTGCTGCTGAATCTACTGCTGCTGCGTCTACTCCTGCTGAATCTCCTGCTGCTGCGTCTGCGGCATCATCTCCTCTTTCTCCATAACCTGCTGTATCTCCTGTTGCTGCATCATATCATGCTGCTGCATATGTTGAAGAATCTCTTCCTACTGCATCTTCTGCTGAATCTTCATTTCCTGCTGCATCTGCTTCTGCATCTCCTGCTGCTGCTGCATCTCCTTCTGAATATGCATCTCCTGATGCATCTCCACCTGCTGACACTCCTACTGCAGCGTTTGCTTCTGCATCTCCTGGTGCACCTCCTGCTGCTGAATCTCCTTATGCCGTGTCTGCTGCTGAATATCCTTAGTCTGCTGATGAATCTCCTGCTGCTGAATGTCCTGATGCATCTGCTGCTGCTACATCTCCCACTGCTGCATCACCTTCTGCGTGTGCTGTTGCAGCACCTCCTTCTGCTGCATCTCCTGTTGCTTCATCTGCTGGTGCTGCACCTGCTGCAACATCTGCTTCTGCATCTGCTGCTGCTGCACCTCCTGCTGCATCTTCGTCTGAATTTTTTGGTGCTGTATTTCCTGCTGATGCATATTCTGCTTCATCTCCTGCTGCTGCATCTGCTGATACTGCATGTGCTGCTGCATCTCCTGCTGCATCTATTGGTGCTGCATCTTTTGGTGTTGCATCTCCTGCTGTATCTCTTGGTGCTGCATCTTCTGCTCTTGCATCTCCTGCTTCATCTCATTATGACTTAACTGCCATTATTGAGGCGCTTTATGGAATTCGAATAAAGCCCATAGGGAAGATGCTAGCATGGAATGCTGCTGCTTCTGTATGTCTTCTCTTAGAGCGCTGTAAAGCGAGACTTGTAGAAGTTTGTGTATACGCTTGTGTACTTTAACATCAGAACGGCTATTAAAGCGTCACTTGAAAACAGCAGAGCGTTCAGCACAAGTACCGCAGGGAAGAAGCTACGATGAAATGCTGGCTCTCATTAAAGTCTTCTCTGGAAACGCTTTCACTGCAACATCAGAAGACTGTAAAGCGAGACTTGTAGAAGTTTGTGTATACGCTTGTGTACTTTAACATCAGAACGGCTATTAAAGCGTCACTTGAAAACAGCAGAGCGTTCAGCACAAGTACCGCAGGGAAGAAGCTACGATGAAATGCTGGCTCTCATTAAAGTCTTCTCTGGAAACGCTTTCACTGCAAGCTGCAAAGCATGACTAACAGAACGTTTTAGTATAGGGTACTGAATTGTGACTTATGAAGCAGCTTTCTGATAAGTGAGTAACAGACGCAGTGAAGATGCTAGCGTGGAATACTGCTGCTACTGAATGTCTTCTCTTAGAGCGCTTTCACTGCAAAGCAAAACTTTTAGAAGTTTCAGTCTAGGCTTGTACACTGCACCAGAATGGCTATTAAAGCGTCGCTTCAAAATCTTTAGCGTTTCACTGCAGGGCAAGACTTGTTGAACTTTTAGTTTGGGCTTATGTACTGCATCATCAGAATGGCTATTAAAGCGTCACTGCAAAATTTGAAAACGTTTAGAAAAAGTACGGCAAGGGCTCTGCTACGATCAAATGATAGCTCTCGTTAGAATCTTCTCTTGAAGCGCTTTCACTGCAAGCTGCAAAGCACGTCTAACAAAACGTTTAATATTGATTACGGAATTGTGATTTAACTCTTGAGGAGCTTTAGGAAATTGAGTAAAGCCCGTATGGAAGATGCTAGCATAGAATGCTGCTGCTTCTGAATGTCTTCACTTAAAGCACTTTCACTGCAAAGAAAGACTTGTAGAACTTTCAGTCTCGTCTCGTGTCCTGTAACATCAGAATGGGTATTAAAGCGTCCCTTCAAAATTTCAAATCGTTCAGCACAAGTACGGCAGGGAAGCTGCTACGATCACATGCTGACTCTCATTACAGTCTTCTCTGGAATCGCTTTCACTGCAAGCTGCAAAGCACGACTAACACAAAATTTTGGTATAGGATATAGAACAGTTACTTTACTTTGCCGAATAACGCGCTTTAGGAATAGTGTACATCGTCTGTAGGGAAGATGGTAGTATGGAATGCTTATGCTTGTGGATGTATTCTCTTAGACCGCTTTCATTGCAGAGCACGACTTGTAGAACTTTCAGTCTAGTCTTGTGTACTGTCAGATCGGAACGACTACTAAGACGTCACTTTAAATTTCAGAACGTTTAGCACAACTACTGAGGGAATGCTGAAACCATCAAATCTCGTTGGAATCGTCTCTGGAAGCGCTTTCACTGCAAGCTATAACACGACAAAAAGAACGTATTAGGCTAGTAAAAGAACATAGGCTAGTGCATAGGGACTTAATACCGTCTATTACGGAGTTTTAGTAAAAATTCACATCTCCATCTTGTAGAACTTTCAGGGGTATTTCTGCTAATCACTTTCAAATCGTCAAGTGAAGCCTTACTAGCCATGCTGATGTTACTGTTCACTAGCCTAGACGGAAAGTTCTACAAGTCGTGCTCTGTAGTGATTGCGCTCTACGAGAAGACATTCAGAAGCAGAAGGATTCCAGGCTAACATCTTCCCTGCTGGAGATATTCACTTTTCCTAAAAAGCGTTATTAGGCGTTATTAAGTCGCTAATAACTAGCCTTCGCGAAAAAGATGCGTTTTTCCTGCTTTGCGGCTGACAATGAAAGCGCTTCATGCAAAGATCCTAACGAGAGCCAGAATTTGATGGTAGCAGCTTCCCTGCAGTAGTTGTGCAGAAATCTCTAAAATCTTGACGTGATGCCTCAATAGCCATGCTGATGTTACTTTTCACAAGCCTAGACTGAAAGTTCGACAAGTCGTGCTTTGTAGTTGTAGCGCTTTAAGAGAATACGTTCAGAAGCGGAATCATTCCATGCTAACATCGTCCTTGCTGGAGGTATTAATTCCAACTATAGCGACGTAATAGGCGTTTTAATGTCACTATTAACAAGTCTAAACTAAAACATTCTTTAGTGGTGTTTGCAACTTGCAGTGAAAGTCTTTCCAGGAAGACTCTAACGTGAGCCAGTATTGGATGGTAGCAGCTTTCCCGCGGTACTTATGCCGAATGCTCTGAAATTTTGACGTGACGCCTTCATAGCTATTTTGATGCTACCGTTCACAAACCGAGAATGAAAGTTCTACAAGTCTCCCTTTCCAGTGAAAGCGCTACAAGAGAAGATATTCAGAAGCAGCAGCATTCCGTGCTAGCATCTTCGCTCTTAGACCGTTCACTAGCCTAGACGGAAAGTTAGATAAATCCTGGTTTACATGATTGCGCTCTAAGACAATCAGAAGCACAAGCAGTCATTCTGATCTGACAGTACACAAGACTAGACTGAAAGTTCTACAAATCGGGCTCTGCAATAAAAGCGCTCTAAGAGAATACATCCACAAGCAGAAGCATTCCATGCTAACATCTTCCCTGCTGGAAATATTCACTTTTCCTAAAAAGCGTTGTTAGCCGTTATTAAGTCGCTAATAACTAGCCTACGCGAAAAAGTTGCGTTTTTCCTGCTTTGCGGCTGACAATGAAAGCGCTTCATGCAAAGATCCTAACGAGAGCCAGCATTTGATGGTAGCAGCTTCCGTGCGGTAGTTGAGCGGAAATCTCTAAAATCTTGACGTGATGCCTCAATAGTCATGCTGATGTTACCGTTCACTAGCCTAGACTGAAAGTTCGACAAGTCTCGCTTTCCAGTGAAAGCTCTATAAGAGACGACATTCAGAAGCAGCAGCATTCCGTGCTAACATCTTCGCTGTTGGAGATAGTCACTTTTCCTAAAGCTCGTTATTAGTCTCTATTATGTCACTATTCTTTAACCTACAC
Organism: Clamator glandarius; assembly: GCA_033459285.1. NCBI lineage: Eukaryota > Metazoa > Chordata > Aves > Cuculiformes > Cuculidae > Clamator > Clamator glandarius. The sequence continues at coordinate 81,130 of JAUNZM010000300.1, read as the reverse complement.
TTAAAAGCATTGTTAATGGTGTTTTGCACCTCTCAGTGAAAGAGCTTCAGGAGAGGATTCTAACGAGAGACACCATTTGATGCTAGCAACTTCCCAGGGGTACTTCTGTTAAACGCTTTCAAAGCCTTCAAGTGAAGCCATACTAGTTTTGCTGGTGTTACAGTTCACTAGCCTAGAGGGAAAGTTCGATAAATCTTGGTTTGCAGTGATTCTGCTCTAGGAGAATACATTCAGAAGCAGAAGCACTCCGTGCTAACATTTTCCCTACTGGAGATATTCACTTTTCCTAAGGAGTCTTATTAGGAGCTATTAAGTCTCTATTCATTTGCCAACACAAGAACGTTGTGTTAGTCGTTCTCTGCGTCTTGCAGAGAAACCGCTTCCATAGAAGACGCTAACGAAAGCCAGCTTTTGATGGTAACACCTTTCCTATTTTCTTGTGTTGCACGCTCTGAAATTTTGAAGTAACTCTTTCGTAGCCATTCTGGTCTTAGAGTACCAAGACTAGACTGAAAGTTCTACAAGTCGTGCTCTGCAATGAAAGCGCTCTAAGAGAATACATCCACAAGCAGAAGCATTTCATGCTAACATCTTCCCTGCTGGAGATATTCTCTTTTCCTAAAGAGCGTTATTAGGCGTTATTAAGTCGCTAATAACTAGCCTACGCGAAAAACTTGCGTTTTTCGTGCTTTGCGGCTGGCAGTGACAGCGCTTCATGAAAGAATCCTAACGAGAGCCAGAATTTGATGGTAGCAGCTTCCCTGCGGTACTTGTGCTGAACGATCTCAAATCTTGAAATGAAGCTTTAATAGCCATTCTGATCTTACAGCTCATAAGCCTAGAGTGAAAATTCTACAAGTGGTCTTTTGCAGTAACAGCGCTGTAAGAGAAAACATTAATAGAGCGGTGTAGTTTCAGGCCAACATCTGCACTGCCTGAAATACTTACTTTTCCATAAGCGCGTTAACAGGCGCAGTTAAGTCACAATTCATTTCCCCAAACTAAAATGTGTGAGTCGTGCTTCACAGCCTGCAGCGAAAGCGCTATAAGAGAAGACTCAAACGAGAACCAGCATTTGAGGTAGAAGCTTCCCTGCGGTTCTTGTGTTAAACGCTCTGAAATTTTGAAGTGACACTGTACTAGCTGATGAAATACTTCAGAAGACTAGAATGAAACATCTAGAAATCGTACTTTGCAGTGAAACTGCTATAAGAGAAGACATTCAGAAGCAGCAGCATTCCATACTACCATCTTCCCTGCAGCCGATGTTCACTGTTCCGAAAGCGCGTTATTCGGCGAAGTAAAGTAACTGTTCTATACCCTATACTAAAATTTTGTGTTAGTCGTGCTTTTCAGCTTGCAGTTAAGCGCTTCCAGAGAAGACTAACGAGAGCCAGCATGTGATCATAGCAGCTTCCCTGCCGTACTTGTTCTGAACGATTTGACATTTTGAAGTGACCCTTTAATACCCGTTCTGATGTTACAGGACACGAGACTAGACTGAAAGTTCTACAAGTCTTTCATTGCAATGAAAGCGTTATAAGAGAAGACATTCAGAAGCAGCAGCGCTCCAACCTAGCATCTTCCATAAGGGCTTTACTCACTTTTCCTAAAGCTCCTCAAGAGTTAAATCACAATTCCGTAATCAATACTAAACGTTTCGTAAGACGTGCTTTGCAGTTTGCAGTGAATGCGTTTCCAGAGAAGACTTTAACGAGAGCCAGTATTTCATCGTAGCTTCTTCCCTGCGGTACTTGTGCTGAGCCCTCTGTTATTTTCAAGTGACGCTTTAATAGCCGTTCTGATGTTAAAGTACACAAGCGTATAATCAAACTTCTACAAGTCTCGCTTTACAGTGAAAGTGCTCTAAGAGAAGACATTCAGAAGCAGCAGCATTCCATGCTAGCATCTTCCCTGTGGGCGTTATTCGAATTCCATAAAGCGCCTCAATAGTGGCAGTTAAGTCATAATGAGATGAAGCAGGAGATGCAAGAGCAGAAGATGCAGCACCAAGAGATACAGCAGGAGATGCAACACCAGAAGATGCAGCACCAATAGATGCAGCAGGGGATTCAAGAGCAGAGAAAGGATATTCAGCAGCAGACACGACATCAGGAGATTCAGCAGCAGGAGATGCAGCAGGAGATGCAGAAGCAAACGCAGCATGTGGAGATGCATCAGGAAATGCATACTCAGAAGGAGATGCAGCAGGAGATTCAGCATGATATGTAGAAGCATGAGATGCCGCAGGAGATTCATCAGGAGATTCTGCAGCAACTGATGCAGCAGCAGGAGAAGCAGCAGGAGATGCAGAAGTAGATGCAGCAGGAAATGAAGAATCAGCAGAAGATGCAGTAGGAGGAGATTCTTCAACATATGCAGCAGCATGATATAATGCAGCAAGAGGAGATACAGCACGTGGTAGAGAAAGAGGAGATGACGCAGCAGACGCAGCAGGAGATTCAACAGAAGGAAATGCAGCAGGAAATCAGCCGGAGATGCAGCAGCAGGAGATGCACGAAAAGAAGATGCAGCCGCACCAGAGGCAGCAGCAGATTCAGCAGGAGTTGCAGCAGTAGGAGATGAAGAGGCAGGATATTCAGCAGGAGGAGATGCAGCATCAGGAGATTCAGCAGGAGATGCATCAGCAGGAAATGCATCAGCAGATTGTGCAGCAGGGAATTCAGTAGAAAAGGCAGCAGGAGATTCAGTAGAAAAGGCAGCAGGAGATGCAGTAGGAGATATAGAAGGAGATTCATGAGCAGGGGATATAGTAGGAGATGCAGCAGCAGATACATCAGCAGGAATTGTAGCAGGAGATGCTGGAGGAGATTCTGCAGAAGAAGATTCAGCAGGAGATGCAGCAGGAGATGAAATAGCAACATAGGCATCAGCAGTTACAGCAGGAAGTGCAGCAGGAGATTCAGCAGGAGATGTAGCAGCAGGAGAAGCAGCCGCAGATGCCTTCAACAGAATATGCAGCTGAAATGCAGAAGCACTAGATGCATCCGTAGAAGATTGAGCAGCAGATGCAGCAGGAAATGGAGATGCTTCTGCAGAAGCATCCGCAGAGGATGCAGCAGGAGATGAAGCAGCAGGCTATACAGCAGTAGGAGATGGAGGAGGACATCAAGTGGAAGGAGATGCAGCAGCTGCAAATGTAGCAGGAGATGCAGCAGTACATGAGGCATCAGGAAATGGAGCAGCAGATTAAGGAAATGCAGCAGCAGGAAATGCAGCGGCAGATGCAGAGACAGCAGATGCAGCAGAAATAGATGCTGCAGCAGATGCATCAGGAGATGCAGATTCAGTAGGAGATGTAGCAGCAGAAGATGCTGCAGCAGATGATGCAGCAGGAGATGCAGCAGAAGGAAATGCAGCAAGATATGCTGCAGGAGGAGATGCAGTAGGATATGAAGCAGGAGATGAGGCAGCAGGAGATGCAGCCGGAGATGCATATTCAGCAGTAGATTCAGCAGAAACTTCAGAAGGAGATGCAGCAGCAGGAGATTTAGCAGCAGATGCAGCAGTAGATGAAGCAGCAGCATATGTGACAGCAGAAGCACCAGATGGAGCAGAAAGTGATGCAGCAGGAGATGGAGGAGCAGATGCAACGGGAAATGGTGCATCAGGAGCTGCATCCACAGATGCATGAGCATAGGATGCATCAGGAGATGTAGCAGCAGGAGATACAGGAGCTGGTGATGCCACAGGAGATGCAGCAGGAGATGCAATACCAGAAAATGCAGCACCCAGAGATGAAGAAGGAGATGCAGCAGCACATGCAGTATCAGCAGATGCAGCAGCAGGAGATGAAGCAGCAGATGCAGCAGCAGGAGGTGTAGCAGCAGGAATTACAAAGGAATAGATGCAGAATGTAATGCAGCAGCAGGACTTGAAGCAGAATATGCATCAGCAGGAAATGCAGCACCAAAAGTTTCAGATGGAGATGCAGCAGGAGGTGCAGCAGCAGGAGATGCAGATTCAGATGTTTCAGCAGGTGCAGCACCAGCAGATGCAGCAACAGGAGTTGCAGTAGAAGGAGATGCTGCAGTAGCACATGCAGAAGGTGATGCAGCAGTAAGAGATGCAGCAGCAGCAGATGCAGCAGGAGATTCAGCAGCAGGAGATTCGGCATGATATGTAGAAGCATGAGATGCCGCAGGAGATTCATCAGGAGATTCAGCAGCAACTGATGCAGCAGCAGGAGAAGCAGCAGGAGATGCAGGAGGAGATGCAGAAGCAGATGCAGCAGGAAACGAAGATTCAGCAGAAGATGCAGTAGGAAGAGATTCTTCAACATATGCAGCAGCATGATATGATGCAGCACCAGGAGATACAGCAGGTTGTGGAGAAAGAGGAGATGATGCAGCAGACGCAGCAGCAGGAGATTCAGCAGGAGGGGATGCAGCAGCAGGAGATTCAGCAGCAGGAGAAGCAGCAGGAGATGCATATTCAGAAGGAGATACGTCAGGAGATGTAGCAGGATATGTAGCAGCATGAGATGCCGCCGGAGATTCAGGAGGAGATTCAGCAGAAGGAGATGCAAGAGCAGGAGATGCATCAGCAGGAGATGCAGAAGCAGATCCAGCAGGAGTCGATGCAGCAGCAGGACATGCAGCAGGAGTCGATGCAGAAGGTGATAGAGCAGCAGGAGTTTCAGAAGAAGGAGATGCAGAAAGAGATTCAGCAGCAGCAGATGCAGCAGCAGGAAAGGCAGCAGTATATAGAGAAGCAGGATATGCAGCAGGAGGAGATGCAGTAGGAGGAGATAGAGCAGCTAAGGCAGCAGCAAGAGATGCAGCAGGAGATGTAAGAGCAAGAGATGCTGCATCAGACCCATCAGCAGGAGATGCAGCAGAAGATGCAGCAGCAGAAGATGCAGCAGGAAATGCAGCAGGAGATGTAGTAGCAGGAGATGAAGCATTATCATGAGATGCATTAGGAGGTGCAGCAGCAGGATATGTAGCAGGAGATTTGGCAGGAGATGAAGCAGCAGCAGAGCAGCAGCAGATCACAGAATCACAGAATAATCAGGTTGGAATAGACCCACTGGACCGTCGAGTCCAACCATTCCCACCAATCCCTAAATCATGCTCCTAAGCACCTCATCTACCCTAATCTTAAACACCTCCAGGCACTCAACCACCTCCCTTGGCAGACCGTTCCAATGCCTAACCACCCTCTCCGTGAAGAACTTTTTCCTAATCTCAAGCCTAAATCTCCCCTGGCGGAGCTTGAGGCCATCCCCTCTCGTTCTGTCCCCTGTCACTTGGGAGGAGAGGCCAGCACCCTCCTCTCCACAACCTCCCCTCAGGTAGTTGTAGAGAGTAATAAGGTCTCCCCTCAGCCTCCTCTTCTCCAGACTGAACAACCCCAGCTCTCTCAGCCGCTCCTCATAAGATTTGTTCTCCAGCCAGTAGAAAATGCAGCAGTAGATGCAGGATCAACAGATACTGCAGCAGGAAATACTGCAGCAGATGCAGCAGGAGATGACATATGAGGTAATGAAGCCACAGATGCAGCAGCTGAAGATGAAGCAGGAGATGCAGCAGCAGGAGGTGCATCAGCAGATGAAGCAGGAGAGGAGGCAGCAAATGTAGAAAGTTATAACGTACATGTAGAAGCAGATGCAGCAGCAGCTAATTCAGCAGGTGATGCATCAGCAGGAGATGCAGAAGCAGATGCAGCAGGAAATGCAGATTCAGCAGGAGAAGCAATAGGAAGAGAATCTTCAGCAGATGCAGCAGGATGTGCAGCATGACGAGATGTAGCAGGACATAGAGAAGCAGCAGATGCATCAGCAGATGAAGCAGGAAATGCAGCAAGAGATGCAGCAGCAGAGATGTAGCCGCAGATGCATCAGAAACAGACGCAAAAGGAGATGCAGCAGCAGCAGATTCCGCAGGAGATGCATCAGCAGAAGATGTAGAAGGAGTTGCAGCATCAGGAGATTCAGCAGGAAATGCAGCAGCAGGGGATGTAGTAGCAGGAGACACAGAAGGAGATGCAGAAGGAGCTGCGGCATCAGGAGATGCAGCAGGGAATGCAGCAGCAGCAGAAGTAACAGGTGATGCAGCAGCATCATATGAACTACGAGATGTAGCAGCAGGAAATGAAGAAGCAGGAGATGCTACAGGCGATTCATCCGGAGATGCAGAAGGAGGATATGCAGCAGCAGGAGGTGCAGAGTAGTAGATGAAGTGAAGAAGATGCAGCAGAAGGAAATATAGCAGGAGATTCAGCCGCAGTAAATGCAGCAATAGAGAAAGTAGCATCAGATGCAGCATCAGCTGCAGCTTCAGATGCAGCAGAAGGAGATGCAGCAGCAGGAGATCTATCAGGAGATGCAGCAGCAAATTCAGCAGATGCAGCAGTAGTAGATTCATAAAGAGCTGCAGCAGGAAATGCAGATGAATATTCAGGAGCAGGAGATACAGCAGGAGATGCAGCAGCACATGCTGTATCAGCAGATGCAGCAGCAGGATATGCAGCAGCAGGATATGCAGCAGCAGGAGTAGAAGCAGAATATGCAGCACCAGGAAATGCAGCACCAAGAGATTCAGACGGAGATGCAGCAGGAGATGCAGCAGCAGGAGATGCAGAAGCAGATGTTGCAGGAGGTGCAGCACAGGCAGATGAAGCAACAGGAGATGCAGCAGAAGGAGATGGTGCAGCAGCACATGCAGAAGGTGATGCAACAGTAGGAGACGCAGCAGATGCAGATGCAGCAGGAGATTCAGCAGCAGGAGATTCAGCAGCAGGAGATTCAGCATGATATGTAGAAGCATGAGATGCCGCAGGAGATTGATCAGGTGTTTCAGCAGCAACTGATGCAGCAGCAGGAGAAGCAGCAGGAGATGCAGCAGCAGCAGGAGATGCAGAAGCAGATGCAGCAGGAAATGAAGATTCAGCAGAAGATGCAGTAGGAAGAGAGAAAGTAGCATCAGATGCAGCAGCAGGTGCACCATCAGATGCATCAGCAGGAGATGCAGCAGCAGGAGATCTATCAGGAGATGCAGCAGTAGATGAGGCAGCAGCAGATGCAGCAGAAAATTCAGCATATGCAGCTGTAGTAGATTCATAAAGAGCTGCAGCAGGAAATGCAGATGAATATGCAGCAGCAGGAGGTGCATCTGCAGGTGATGCAGAAGAACATGCAGCAGGTGACGCTCAAGGAGATGCAGCAGGAGATGCAGAACGAGATGAAGCAGCAAGATATGCAGCAGAAAGAGATGACGCAGGAGATGCTTCAATAGAAGGTGCAACATGAGATACAGCAGGAGATGCAGCAGCAGAGGAAGCAAAAGGAGATGCAGAAACAGGAGATGCAGCAGCAGGACATGGATCAAGAGATGAAGCAGCAGGAGATTCATTAGGAGATGCAGAGGATGGATATGAAAGAGCAGGAGATATAGCAGCAGGAGATGCAGCATGAAATGCAGCAGGATGAGATGAAGCAGCAGGGGATGTACTAGGAGATGCAGAAGCAGCAGATAGAGCAGGAGATGCTGTAGCAGGAGATGTAGAAGCAGATGTAGCAGCAGGAGATGCAGCAGCAGGAGATGCAACAGGAGATGCAGTGGGAGGAGATTCAGCAGGAGATGCAGCAGGAGGGGATGCAACAGGAAATGTAGCAGGAGGAGGTACAGCAGAACCAGATGCAGCAGTATATGCAACAGAAAGAGATGAATAAGAGATGCAGCAGCAATTGATGCAGCAGGAGATGCTGGAGCCAGAGATGCAGAAGTAAAGGCAGAAGGAGGAGATACAGCAGGACATGCATCAGATGGAGATGCAGCAAAACATACATCAGCAGGAGACACAAGAGCAGGATATGAGGCATGAGATGCACCCGCAGCAGAAGCAGCAGCAGATGCAGAACCATAGGCAGCAGAACATGCAGAACCATATGCAGCAGGAGATACAGCAGCAGATGAAGCAGGAGATGCAGCTGGAGATGTAGCATCACCAGAAGCAGCAGCAGATGCAGCAGCAAAGGATGCAGGATGAGATGCAGAAAGAATTGCATCAGCATGAGAAGCTGCTGGAAAGTCAGTAGGATATGCAACAGCAAGAGATTTGGCAACAGCAGATGCAGCAGCAGATGCAGCAGGAGATGCAGCTGCATGAGGTGTATCAGCAGGAGATGTAGCAGGAGATGCATATTCAGCAGGTGATGCACCAGGATATGCAGCAGGAGATTCAACAGAAGTAAATGCAGCAAGAAATCAACCAGAGATGCAGCAGTAGGAGATGCAGGAAAAGAAGATGCAGCGGCACCAGAGACAGCAGCAGATTCAGCAGGAGTTGCAGCAGCAGGAGATGAAGAGGCAAGAGATTCAGGAGCAGGAGATGGAGCATCAGGAGATTGAGCAAGAGATGCATCAGCAGGAAATGCATCAGCAGATTGTGCAGCAGGAAATTCCGTAGGAGATTCTGCAGCTGGAGATTCAGTAGAAAAGGCAGCAGGAGATTCAGTAGAAAATGCAGCAGGAGATGCAGTAAGAGATACAGAAGGAGATTCAGCAGCAGGGGATATAGTAGGAGATGCAGCAGCAGATACATCAGCAGGAATTGTAGCAGGAGATGCTGGAGGAGATTCTGCAGAAGAAGATTCATTAGGAGATGCAGCAGGAGATGAAATAGCAACATAGGCATCAGCAGTATACAGCAGGAAGTGCAGCAGGAGATTCAGGAGGAGATGTAGCAGCAGGAGATGCAGCCGCAGATGCCTTTAAGTTGACATGCAACTGAAATGCAGAAGCACTAGATGCATCCGTAGAAGACTGAGCAGCAGATGCAGCAGGAAATGGAGATGCTTCTGCAGATGCATCCGCAGAGGATGCAGCAGGAGATGAAGCAGCAGGCTATACAGCAGAAGGAGATGAAGCAGCAGATGCAGCAGCAGGAGATGCACAAGGGCATCAAGTAGAAGGAGATGCAGCAGCAGCAAATGTAGCAGGAGATGCAGCAGTACATGAAGCATCAGGAAATGGAGCAGCAGATTAAGGAGATGGAGCAGCAGATTAAGGTGATGTAGCAGCAGGAAATGCATCAGAATATGCAGAGGAGGTAATGCAGCAGGTGATACAGCAGCAGCAGGTGATGCAGCTGCAGAGGCAGCAGATGCAGCAGCAATGGATACAGCAGCATATCATCAGTAGATGCAGATTCAGTAGGAGATGTAGCAGCAGAAGATGCTGCAGCAGATGTTGCAGCAGGAGATGCAGCAGAAGGAAATGCAGCAAGATATGCTGCAGGAGGAGATGCAGTAAGATATGAAGCAGGAGATGCAGCAGCAGGAGATGCAGCAGTAGATGAAGCAGTAGCATATGCAACAGCAGATGCACCAGATGGAGCAGAAAGAGATGCAGCAGCGTATGGAGGAGCAGATGCAACGGGAAATGGTGCATCAGGACATGCATCCACAGATGCATGAGTCCAGGATGCTACAGGAGATTTAGCAGCAGTAGATACAAAAGTAGGTGATGCCGCAGGAGATGCAGCAGGAGATGCACTACAAGAAGATGCAGCACCAAGAGATGCAGCAGGAGATGAAGCAGCATATGCAGTATCAGCAGATGCAGCAGTAGGAGATGAAGCAAGAGTTGCAGCAGCAGGAGATGCAGCAGCCAGAAATACAAGAGGAATAGATGCAGAAGGTAATGCAGCAGCAGGAGTTGAAGCAGAATATGCATCAGCAGGAAATGCAGCACCAAGAGATGCAGCAGCAGATGCAGCAGCAGATGAAGCAACAGGAGTTGCAGCAGTAGGAGATGCAGCAGCAGCAGATGCAGCAGGAGATTCAGCATGATATGTAGAAGCATGAGATGCCGCAGGAGATTCATCAGGAGATTCAGCAGCAACTGATGCAGCAGCAGAAGATGCATCAGGAAATGCAGCAGCAGTAGGTGCAGCAGGAGATGCAGTAGCATGAGTTGAAGCATTATCATGAGATGCATTAAGAGGTGCAGCAGTAGGATATGTAGCAGGAGATTTGGCAGGAGATGAAGCAGCAGCAGAGCAGCAGCAGATGCAGCAGGAAATGCAACAGTAGACACAGAAGCAGGAGTTGCTGGAGCAGGAAATACTGCAGCAGATGCAGCAGGAGATGACATATCAGGTGATGAAGCCACAGATGCATCAGTTGAAGATGAAGCAAGAGATGCAGCAGCAGGGCGTGCATCAGCAGATGCATCAGGAGATGAGGCAGCAAAAGTAGAACGTTATAACGTACATGTAGAAGCAGATGCAGCAGCAGCTAATTCGGCAGGAGATGCAGCTTCAGGAGATTCAGCAGGAAATGCAGCAGCAGGGGATGTCGTAGCAGGAGACACAGAAGGAGTAGCAGAAGGAGCTGCAGCATCAGGAGATGTATCAGGGAATGCAGCAGCAGCAGTAGTAACAGGAGATGCAGCAGCATCATATGCACTAGGAGATGTAGCAGCAGGAAATGAAGAAGCAGGAGATGCTACAGATGATTCAGCCGGAGATGCAGAAGGAGGAGATGCAGCAGCAGGAGGTGCAGAGTAGTAGATGAAGTGAAGAAGATGTAGCCGAAGGAAATATAGCAGGAGATTCAGCCGCAGTAAATGCAGCAAGAGAGAAAGTAGCATCAGATGCAGCAGAAGGATATGCAGCAGCAGGAGATCTATCAGGAGATGCAGCAGCAGGATATGCAGCAGAAGGAGATGATGCAGGAGATGCTTCAATAGAAGGTGCAACATGAGATACAGCAGATAAAGATGCAGCAGCAGACGAAGCAGAAGGAGATGCAGAAACAGGAGATGCAGCAGCAAGACATGGATCACGAGATGAAGCAGCAGCAGGAGATGAAGCTTCTGGAGATTAATTAGGAGATGCAGTAGCAGGATATGAAGCAGCAGGAGATATAGCAGCAGGACGTGCAGCATGAGATGCAGCAGTATGAGATGAAGCAGCAGGGGATACATCAGGAGATGCAGAAGCAGCAGATACAGCAGGAGATGCCATAGCCGGAGATGCAAAAGGAGATGATGCAGCAGCAGGAGATGCAGCAGCAGGAGATGCAGCAGCAGGAGATGCAGCAGGAAGAGATTAAGCAGGAGATGCAGCAGGAGGAGGTGGAACAGGAGATGAAGCAGGAGGAGGTACAGCAGCAGCAGATGCAGCAGCAGATGCAGCAGAAGGAGATGCATAAGAGATGCAGTAGCAATTGATGAAGCAGGAGATGCTGGAGCCAGAGATGCCGAAGAAGTAGATGCAGAAGAAGTAGATGCAGAATCAGGAGATGCAGGAGTAGATGCATCAGCAGGAGATGCAGCAAAACATACATCAGCAGGAGACACAGCAGCAGGATATGAGGCAGGAGATGCACCAGCAGAAAATGCAGCAGGAGATGCCTCAGGAGATTAAACAGGAGATGCTGCAGCAGGTGATGCAGCAGCAGGAAATTTTGCAGGGCTTGCAGCAGTAGGTGAAGCAGCACTAGATGAAGCATCATATGCTGCAGATGCAGCAGCAGAGGATGCAGCAGGAAGAGATGGAGCAGGAGATAGATCAGCAGCAGATGCACCAGCAGAGGCAGCAGCAGTAGATGCAGCAGGACATATAGAAAAGTATGAGGCAGCAGGAGATGTAGGAGATGCAGCAGTAGATGAAGTAGCGGTAGATGCAGCAGCCGTTGCAGCAGGAAATGCAGCAGGAGATGCAGAAGCAGGAAATGCAGCAGCAGGAGCTGCAGCCGCAAATGCATGCAGCAGCATATGCAGTAGGAGATGCAGCAGCAGGTGATTCAGTAGCAGGAGATTCAGCAGCAGATGTAGCAGGATATGCGGCATCAGTAGATACATCTGCAGATGCATCAGCAGAGCATGTAGCAGGAGATACGGCAGCAGGAGATGCAGGAGTACATGAAATAGCAGCAGATACAAGAGCAGATTCAGGAAATGCAGCAGCAGGAGATGCAGCAGGAGATGAAGTAGAAATGTAGATACAAGTGCAGCAGGAGATGCAGCAGTAGGAGATGTAGCAGGAGATGCAGCAGTACATGAAGTAGCAGCAGATACACCAACAGATACAAGAGATGTAGCAGAGTAGATGCAGCAGGATATGAAACTGCAGAAGATACAGAAGGAGATGCAGCAGCAGGAGATGAAGCTGGATGTGCAGCAGGAGATGCAGCAGCAGGTGCAGCAGGAGATGTAGCAACACCAGAAGCAGCAGAAGATGCAGCAACATGTGATGCAGGATGAGATGCAGCAGGCACTGCAGCAGCAGGAGATGCTGCAGGAGATTCAGCAGGATATGCCACAGCAGATACAGCAGCATGAGATGCATAGCAGGAGATGCAGCAGGAGATGAATTAGCAGGAGATGCAGCAATAGGTGAAGCAGCACCAGATGCAGCAGCATATGCTGAAGATGTATTAGGAGGAGATTAAGCGGGAGATCCAGCAGGAAGAGATGCAGCAGGATATGCAGAAAATGATAAAGCAGAAAGAGATGCATCAGGAAATACAGCAGCAGGATATGCATCAGCAGGAAATGCAGCAGGACATGCACTAGTAGAAGATGCAGCAGGAGATGCAGCAGGAGACGCAGCTGGAGATGTAGCAAGAGGATATGCACCATGATATACAGCAGCAGGAGATGCAACAAAAGATGAAACAGGAGGAGATGCAGGAGGAGAGGCAGCAGAGGAGATGCAGCAGAATCTAATGCTGCATCTCCTGCTGCTGCATCTCCTGCTGCATCTCCTGCTTCTGCCTCTTATCCTGCTAAATCTCCTCCTGCATCAGCTGATGCATTTCCTGCATCTCCTGCGGCTACATCTGCTGGTGCATCTCCTGCTTCTCTATCTTCTCCTGCATCTCCTGCTGAATCACATGGTGCCTTTCCTGCTGCCGCATCTCCTGCTTCTGCATATCCTTTTGCATGTCTTGCTGCCACATCTCCTGCTTCTTCCTCTCCTACTCCTGCATCTCTACTGCTGCATCTCCTGCTGCTGCATTTCCTGCTCCTGCTTCTCCTGATGCATCTGCTGCTGCATTTTCTGCAGCATCTTCTATTGCTTCAACTCCAGATGCTGCATCTCCTGCTGCATCTGCTGGTACTGCATCTTATCCTGCCACATCTCCTGCTCCATTTCTTTGTGCATCTGCTGCTGCTGCTCTATCTTCTTCTGCTGCATCTCCTGCTGCTGCATCTCCTGCTGCAGGATCTCCGGCTGCATCTTCTGCTTCTGCATCTCCTGCTACTGGGTCTGCTGCATCATCTCCTCCTGCCTCTTCGCCTACAGCATCTCCTTCTGTATCTCGTGCTACATCTCATGAAGCTGTACCTGCTGAAGCATCTCTTCCTGCTGCATCTCCTGATGAACAGGCATCTATTGATGCATCTGCTGCTGCTTCATCTCCTGCTGCTGCAGCTCCTACTGAATCTGCTGTTGAATATCATCCTGCATCTGCAGCGGCTGCATCTCCTGCTGCTGCATCATCTCCTGCTGCATCTCCTGATTCATCTCCTACTGCTGCATCTGCACTATTTTCTGCTGCATCTGCTGCTGCTTCATATACTGCTTCATCTCCTACTACTGCATCTCCTTCTGCTTCTCATTCTGCATCTCCTGATGCTACAGCTCCATTTGCAACATCTCCTACTGCACCTCCTGCTGCTGAATCTCCCGCTGCATCTCCTGATTCATCTCCTACTGCTGCATCTGCAGTATTTTCTGCTGCATCTCCTGCTGCATCTCCTGTTGAATATAATGCTACCACATCTCCTGCTGCATCTCCTGATGCTGCATCTCCACCTGCTGCACCTTCTGCTGCTCAACTCCTGCTGATGCATCTTCTGCTGATGCATAACCTGCTGCATCTCTGACTGCTGCATCTCCTGCTGCTGAATCTCCTGCTGCTGCATCTGCTGGTGCTGCATATGCTACTGCATCTGCTGCAGGATCTTCTTCTTCTGCCTCTCATGCCACATCTCCCGCTGATGCATCTCCTGCTTCTCTATATCTTGCTCAATCTACTGCTGCTGCATCTCCAGCTGCATCTCCTGCTGCTGCATCTCTTGCATCTTTTGGTGCATCTGCTGTAGATTAATCTACTGCTGCATCTCCTCTTGCTTCATCTTCTGATTTTTTGATGTCCTTCTGCATCACCTGATGCTCAATCTGCTGCTGCTGCATACACTGCTGCATCTTCTGCTGCTGAATTCACTTCTGCTGCATCTGCTGCTGCATCACCTTCTACTGAATCCCCTGATGCATCTCCTGCTGCTGCATCCACTGGTACATCTCCTAATGCTGCATCTCCTGCTGCTGCACATCCTGATGCACATCTTGATGCATCTCCTCCTGCTGCTTCTCCTACTGCTTCATCTCCTGCATCTGCTGCTGCATGTGCTGCTGCATCTCCTGCTTCTCTGTGTCCTCCTCCTCCATCTCCACCTGCATCTGTTGCTGCTGCATCCTCTGCTGAACCTCCTGCTGCTGCATCTCCTTCTGCAACTCCCTCTGATGCATCAGCACATTCATCTGATGATGCATCTCACCTGCTTCATCTCCTGCTGCTGAATCTCCTGCTCTTGCATACCCTGCTGCATCTACAGCTGCTTCTAAGCCTACTTCATCTACTGCTGCTGCATCTCCTGCTGCTATATCTTTTGTTTATCAATCTCCTGCTGCTGCATCTCTTACGGAATCTGCTTCTCAATCTGCTCCTGCACCTACTGCAGCTGCATCTCCTGATGCTGTATCTCCTGTTACTGCATCTCCTAATGCATCTCCTGGAGCTTAATCTCCTGCTTTTGCATCTGCTGCTTTATCTCCTTCTGATGCCTATCTTGCTGCTGCATCTACTGCTGCTTCGTCTGCTTCTACATCTCCCGCTGCATTTTCTGCTGCTCCATCTCAGGATACATCTCCTCTTGCTCAGTCTCTTGCTGCATATCCTGCTGCTACATCTCCTGCTACTGCATCTCCTTCTCTGCATCTCCTGCTGCATCTCCTGCAGCTGCATCTCCTGCTCCATATCCTTCTGTTGCATCTGCGTATTCATCTTATGATGGTGCTTTCTTGCTGGATCTCCTGCTTCTGCATCTCCTGCTGCTGCAAACTCTGCTGCATCTCCTGCTGCTGCATTTCCAGCTGCAGCTGCTGCTGCTGAATCTCCTGTGGCTGCTGATGCATTTCCTGATGCATTTTCTACTGCTGCATCTCCTTCTGCTGCAACTCCTGCTTCATCCCCTCTTGCTGCATTTCCTACTGCTGCATTTCCTGCTCCTGCATCAGATACTTCATCTCCTGCTGCTGCATCTGCTGGTGCTGCATCTCCTGCTGCATCTGCTGCTGAATCTCCTGCTTCTGCAGCTCATACCACATCTCCTGCTGCTGCATCTCCTGCTTCTGCATATCTGGCTGCATCTCCTGATGCTGCATCACCTGCTGCCGAATCTCCTGCATCTTTTGCTGCATCTGCTGTAGATTCGCCTCCTGGTGCATCTCCTGCTGCTGCATCTCCTGCAGCTGCATCTCCTGTGCCATCTCCTACTGCTGAATCTCGTTCCGCTCCATTCTCTGCTGCATCTACTGCTGCTGCATAGACTGCTGCAGAATCTCCTAATGCATCTCCTCTTGCTTAGTCTCCTGATGCTTCCTATCCTGCTTCATCTCCTTTTGCTGCATATATTAATGCTGCATCTACTGCTGCTTGGCCTGATGCTGTATCGCCTGCTTCATCTCCTGCTGGGGCATCTCCTGCTGCATCTCCTTCTGCATCTCCTGCTGCTCCAGCTGCTGCATCTGCATCATCAGGATATTCTGAAGGAGATGCAGCAACAGGAGATGCAGCAGCAGGAGATGCAACCACAGTACTGAAGCAGCAGATGCAGCTGCAGGAGATGCAACCACAGTACTGCGGCAGCAGATTCAGCTGCAAGAGATGCAGCCGTAGGAGATGCAGCAGGATTTTCAGCAGAAGGAGTTACAGCAGGAGATGCAGTAGCAGATGCAGCAGAAGGAAGTGTAGCAGCAGAAGATGTAGGAGGATATGCAGCAGCAGTAGATGAAACAGACCATAAAGCAGCAGGATATGCAGAAGCAGGAGAATCAGCAGCAGGGGATGCAGCAGCAGATTCAGCAGCAAATTCAGCCGGAAATGTAGCCAGAGTAGATGCAGAAGCAGGAGATGCAGCAGAAGATGCATCAGCAGGAAATGCACCAGCAGAGGCAGCAGCAGAAGTTGCAGTGGGAGACATAGAAAAAAATGAGGAAGCAGGAGCAGCCCCTGTAACTTGATTTCCTCCTGCATCTACAGATGCCGCATCTTCTGCGGCACCTGCTCCTGTATCTCCTGCTGCTACATCTCCTGATGCATCCTCTGCTCATGCATCTGCGGATGCATCTCCTGATGCACCATTTCCCGTTGCATCTGCTCCTCCATCCCCTGCTGCATCTCTTTCTGCTCCATCTGGTGCATCTGCTGTTGCAAAAGCTGCTGTATCATCTACTGCTGCATCTGCTGCTAAATCTCCTGCTGCTGCATCTCCTTCTGAAATTTCTGCTGAATCTACTGCTGAATATGCATCCCCTGCTGCATCTCCTGCTGCTGCATCTCCTGCTTCATATCCTACTGCATCCCCTCCTGCAGCATATCTTGCTACATTTCCTTCTGCTGCATCTCCTGGTGCATCATCTGCTGCAGCATCTGCTGCTGCTACATCTCCTACTGAATCTGCATCTCATGATGCATCTCCTACTGCATCTATTCCTGCTGCATCTGCTGCCTCTGCATCACCTGCTGCATCACCTGCTGCTGCATATTCTGCTGCATTTCCTGCTGATGCATCTTCTGTTTCTCCATTTTACTGCTGCTTAATGTACTGCTGCATCTCCTGCTACATTTGCTGCTGCTGCATCTCCTTCTACTTCATGTCCTCCTGCATTTCCTGCTGCCTCATCTGCTGCTTCATCTCCTGCTGCTGTAGAGCCTGCTGCTTCATCTCCTGCTGCATCCTCTGCGGATGCATCTGCAGAAGCATCTCCATTTCTTGCGGCATCTGCTGCTCAGTGTTCTACGGATGCATCTAGTGCTTCTGCATTTCAGCTGCATATTCTGTTGAAGGCATCTGCGGCTGCTTCTCCTGCTGCTACATCTCCTGCTGCATGTCCTGCTGAATCTTCTTCTGCAGAATCTCCTCCAGCATCTCCTGCTACAATTCCTGCTGATGTATCTCCTGCTGCATCTCCTGCTGCCTTTTCTACTGAATCTCCTGCTGCAGAATCTCCTACGGAATTTCCTGCTGCACAATCTGCTGATGCATTTCCTGCTGATGCATCTCCTGCTCAATCTCCTGATGCTGCATCTCCTGATGCTGAATCTCCTGCCTCTGCATCTCCTGCTGCTGCAACTCCTGCTGAATCTGCTGCTGCATCTGGTTCGCCTGCATCCTCTTTTCCTGCATCTCCTGCTGCTGCATCTCTGGCTGATGTCCTGCTGCATGTCCTTCTCTTGAATCTCCTGCTGCATTTCCTGGTGCATCACCTGCTGAATATGCATCTCCTGATACATCTCCTGCTGATACACCTCATGCAGCTGCAGCTGCTGCTTCATATCCTGCTGCATCTGCTGTTGCCAAATCTCTTGCTGTTGCATATCCTACTGAATTTCCAGCAGCATCGCCTGCTGATGCAATTCCTGATGCATCTCATCCTGCATTATTTGCTGCTGCATTTGCTTCTGCTTCTGGTGATGCTACATTTCCAGCTGCATCTGCTGCTTCATCTGATGCTGTAACTACTGCTGCATATGGTTCTGCATGTTCTGCTGCATATGGTTCTGCATCTTCTGCTGCATATGGTGCTGCATCTGCTGCTGCTTCTGCTGCTGGTGCATCACCTGCCTCATATCCTGCTCTTGTGTCTCCTGCTGATGTATGTTTTGCTGCATCTCCTGCTGATGCATGTCCTACTGCATCTCCTTCTTCTGCATCTACTTCTTCTCCATCTCCGGCTCCAGAATCTACTGCTGCATCAATTGCTCCTGCATCTCTTATTGATCTCTTCTGCTGCATACACTGCTGCATCTGATGCTGCTGTACCTCCTCCTGCTGCATTTCCTGTTTTATCTCCTCCTGCTGCATCTCCGGCTGACTCTCCTCCTACTGCATCTCCTGTTCCATCTCCTCCTTCTGCATCTCCTGCTGCATATTTTGCTGCATCTCCTGCTGCTGCATCTCCTGCTGCTGCATCTCCTTCTGCTACATCTCCTTCTACATCTCCTGCTACAGCATCTCCTTCTGTATCTGCTGTCTCTGTATCTCCTGATACATCCCCTCCTGCTTCATCTCATCCTGCTGCATCTCATGCTGCATCTCCTACGGCTATATCTCCTGCTGTTTCATATCCTGCTACTGCATCTCCTAATGAATCTCCTGCTGCTTCATCTCTTGATCCATGTCCTGCTGCTGCATCTCCTCTTTCTGCATCTCCTTTTGCTTCCTCTGCTGCTGCATCTCCTGCTGTATCTCATGTTGCAATTTCTATTGAAGCATCTCCTACGTCATCCCCTTATGCTGCATATCTTGCTGCTTATTCTCTTTCTGCATCTCCCGCTGCATCTCCTTGAGCGTCACCTGCTGAATCTCCTTCTGCATCACCTGCAGATACATCTCCTGCTGTATCTCCTGCTTCTCCATATTCATCTGCATTTCCTGCTGCAGTTATTTATGAATCTACTACTGCTGCATCTGCGGAATTTGCTGCTACATCTGCTGCTGCTTCATCTACTGCTGCATCTGCTGCTAAATCTCCTGCTGCTGCATCTCCTTCTGATGTTCCTGCTGAATCTACTGCTGAATATGCATCCCCTTCAGCATCTCTTGCTGCTGCATCTCCTGCTTCATATCCTGCTGCATCTCCTCCTGCAGCATATCTTGCTGCATTTCCTCCTGCTGCATGCCCTGCTGCATCATCTGCTGCATCATCTTCTGCTGCTACATCTCCTACTGAATCTGCATCTCCTGATGCATCTGCTGCTGCATCTATTGCTGCTGCATCTGCTGCCTCTGCAGCTGCAGCTGCATCACCTGCTGATGCATCACCTGCTGCATTACCTCCTGCTGCATATTCTGATGCAATTCCTGATGCTGCATCTCCTTCCACTTGATGTCCTCCTGCATTTCCTGCTGCTGCATCATCTGCTTCATCTCCTTCTGCTGTATAGCCTGCTTCTGCATTTCATGCTGCTTCATCTCCTGCTCTTACATCTCCTTCTGCTGAATCTCCTCCTGAATCTCTGGTGGCATCTCATGCTCCTCCATATCCTGCTACATCTCCTGACATAACTCCTTCTCAATATGCATCTCCTGTTGCTTCTCCTACGGCTGAATCTCCTGCTGCTGCATCTCCTCCTGCTGCTGCATGTCCTGCTGCTGTGTCTGCTGCATCATCTCCTCTTTCTCCATAACCTGCTGTATCTCCTGTTGCTGCATCATATCATGCTGCTGCATATGTTGAAGAATCTCTTCCTATTGCATCTTCTGCTGATTCTTCATTTCCTGCTGCATCTGCTTCTGCATCTCCTGCTGCTGCTGCATCTGCTGCTGCTTCTCCTGCTGCTGCATCAGTTACTGCTGAATCTCCTGATGAATCTGCTGCGGCATCTCATGCTTCTACATATCATGCTTAATGTCCTGCTGCTGAATTTTCCTGCTGCATCTGCTGCTGCTGCATCTCCTACTACTGCATTACATTCTGCATGTACTTCTGCAGCATCTCCTTCTGCTGCATCTCCTGTTGCTGCATCTGCTGGTGCTGCACCTGCTGCAACATCTGAATCTGCATCTGCTGGTGCTGCACCTCCTGCTGCATCTCTGTCTGAGTCATTTTGTGCTGCATTTCCTGGTGATGCATATTCTGCTTCAAGTCCTGCTGCTGTATTACCTTCTGCTGCATTTTCTACTGAATCTCCTGCTGCGTTTTCTACTGAATCTCCAGCTGCTGAATCTCCTACGGAATTTCCTGCTGCAGAATCTGCTGATGCATTTCCTGCTGATGTATCTCCTCCTGAATCTCCTGAAGCTGCACCTACTGCTGCTGAATCTCCTGCTGCTGCATCTTCTGCATCATCTCCTCTTTCTCCATAACCTGCTGTATCTACTGTTGCTGCATATGTTTAAGAATCTCTTCCTATTGCATCTTCTGCTGATTCTTCATTTCCTGCTGCATCTGCTTCTGCATCTCCTGCTGTTGCTGCATCTCCTGCTGCTTCTCCTGCTGCTGCATCAGTTGCAGCTGAATCTCCTGATCAATCTCCTGCGGCAACTCATGCTTCTACATATCATGCTGTATCTCCTGCTGCATCTCCTTCTGAATATGCATCTCCTGATGCATCTCCACCTGCTGCCATTTATACTGCTGCGTTTGCTTCTGCATCTCCTGCTGCTGAATCTCCTGATGTCGTGTCTGCTACTGAATATCCTTTCTCTGCTGCTGAATCTCATGCTGCTGAATCTCCTGCTGCATCTCCTACTTCTGCATCACCTTCTGCATGTGCTGCTGCAGCATATCCTTCTGCTGCATCTCCTGTTGCTTCATCTGCTGGTGCTGCACCTCCTGCAACATCTGCTTCTGCATCTCCTGCTGCTGAACCTCCTGCTGCATCTCTGTCTGAATCTCTTGGTGCTGCATTTCCTGCTGATGCATATTCTGCTTCAACTCCTGCTGCTTCAACTCCTGCTGCTGCATCTCCTGCTTTTACATCTGCTGATACTGCATGTGCTGCTGCATCTCTGACTGCTGCATCTCCTGCTGCAGCATATTCATCTGCATTTCCTGCTGCAGCTCTTATGTGAATCTACTGCTGCTGCATCTGCTGAATTTGCTGCTGTATCTCCTAATAGATCTTCTGCTGTTGCATCCCCTGCTACTGGGTCTGCTGCATCATCTCCTCCTGCCTCTTCGCCTACAGCATCTCCTTCTGTATCTCGTGCTACATCTCATGAAGCTGTACCTGCTGAAGCATCTCTTCCTGCTGCATCTCCTGATGAATAGGCATCTATTGATGCATATGCTGCTACTTCATCTCTTGCTGCTGCAGCTCCTACTGAATCTGCTGTTGAATATGTTCCTGTATCTGCAGCGGCTGCATCTCCTGCTGCTGCATCATCTCCTGCTGCATCTCCAGATTCATCTCCTACTGCTGCATCTGCACTATTTTCTGCTGCATCTGCTGCTGCTTCATATACTGCTTCATCTCCTACTACTGCATCTCCTGCTGCATCTCCTTCTGCATCTCCTGCTGAATCTAATCCTACCAGATCTCCTGCTGCATCTCCTGATGCTGCATTTCCTGATGCATTTCCTGATGCTACATCTCCACCTGCTGCACCTCCTGCTGCTGCATTTACTGATGCATTTCCTGATGCTACATCTCCTGATGCTCCACCTCCTGCTGCTGAACTCCTGCTGCTGCATTTTCTGCTGATGCATAACCTGCTGCATCTCTGACTGCTGCATCTCTGACTGCTGCATCTCCTGCTGCTGAATCTCCTGCTGCTGCATCTGCTGGTGCTGCATATGCTACTGCATCTGCTGCAGGATCTTCTTCTTCTGCCTCTCATGCCACATCTCCCGCTGATGCATCTCCTGCTTCTCTATATCTTGCTCAATCTACTGCTGCTGCATCTCCAGCTGCATCTCCTGCTGCTGCATCTCTTGCATCTTTTGGTGCATCTGCTGTAGATTAATCTACTGCTGCATCTCCTCTTGCTTCATCTTCTGATTTTTTGATGTCCTTCTGCATCACCTGATGCTCAATCTGCTGCTGCTGCATACACTGCTGCATCTTCTGCTGCTGAATTCACTTCTGCTGCATCTGCTGCTGCATCACCTTCTACTGAATCCCCTGATGCATCTCCTGCTGCTGCATCCACTGGTACATCTCCTAATGCTGCATCTCCTGCTGCTGCACATCCTGATGCATCTCCTGCTCAATCTCCTCCTGCTGCTTCTCCTACTGCTTCATCTCCTGCATCTGCTGCTGCATGTGCTGCTGCATCTCCTGCTTCTCTATGTCCTCCTCCTGCATCTCCACCTGCATCTGTTGCTGCTGCATCCTCTGCTGAACCTCCTGCTGCTGCATCTCCTTCTGCAACTCCCTCTGATGCATCAGCACATTCATCTGATCATGCATCTCACCTGCTTCATCTCCTGCTGCTGAATCTCCTGCTCTTGCATACTCTGCTGCATCTACAGCTGCCTCTAAGCCTACTTCATCTACTGCTGCTGCATTACCTGCTGCTTCTGCTGCTGCATCTCCTCCTGAATTTCCTGCTGCTGCATCTCCTGCTGCTGTATCTTTTGCTTATCAATCTCCTGCTGCTGCATCTCTTACGGAATCTGCTTCTCAATCTGCTCCTGCACCTACTGCGGCTGCATCTCCTGATGCTGTATCTCCTGTTACTGCATCTCCTAATGAATCTCCTGGAGCTTAATCTCCTGCTTTTGCATCTCCTGCTTTTTCTCCTTCTGATGCCTATCTTGCTGCTGCATCTACTGCTGCTTCGTCTGCTTCTACATCTCCCGCTGCATTTCCTGCTGCTGCATCTCAGGATACATCTCCTCTTGCTCAGTCTCTTGCTGCATATCCTGCTGCTACATCTCCTGCTACTGCATCTCCTGCTGCATCTCCTGCTGCATCTCTTGCAGCTGCATCTCCTGCTCCATCTCTTGCGGCTGCATCTCCTGCTCTATATCCTTCTGTTGCATCTGCGTATTTTTCTTATGATGGTGCTTTCTTGCTGGATCTCCTGCTTCTGCATCTCATACCACATCTCCCGCTGATGCATCTCCTGCTTCTGTATATCTCGCTGCATCTCCTGCTGCTGCATCACCTGCTAAATCACCTGCTGCTGAATCTCCTGCATCTTTTGCTGCATCTGCTGTAGATTCGCCTCCTGGTGCATTTCCTGCTGCTGCATCTCCTGCTGATGGATGTCCTCGTGCATCTCCTGATGCTGCATCTGCTGCTGCATCTCCAGCAGCTGCATCTCCTGTGGCATCTTCTGCTGAATCTCGTCCGGCTTCATTCTCTGCTTCATCTACTGCTGTTGCATAACCTGCTGCGGAATCTCCTAATGCATCTCCTCTTGCTTTGTCTCCTGATGCTTCCTGATGCTTTTGCTGCATATATTGCTGCTGCATCTACTGCTGCTTGGTCTGATGCTGTATCCCCTGCTCCATCTCCTGCTGGGGTATCTCCTTCTGCATCTCCTGCTTCTCCATCTGCTGCATCTGCATCATCAGGATATTCTGAAGGAGATGCAGCAACAGGAGATGCAACAGCAGGAGATGCAACCACAGCACTGCGGCAGCAGATTCAGCTGCAGGAGATGCAGCCATAGGAGATGCAGCAGGATTTTCAGAAGAGAGTACAGCAGAAGAAGATGAAGAAGGAGATGCAGTAGCAGGTGCAGCAGAAAGAAGTTTAGCAGCAGAAGATACAGGAGGATATGCAGCAGCAGTAGATGAAACAGACCATAAAGCAGAAGCAGGAGAATCAGCAGCAGGGGATGCAGTAGCAGATTCAGCAGCAAATTCAGCAGGAAATGTAGCAAGAGTAGATGCAGAAGAAGGATATGTAGCAGGAGATGCATCAGCAGGAAATGCAGCAGCAGAGGTAGCAGCAGAAGATGCAGCAGGAAGTATAGAGAAAAATGAGGAAGCAGGAGCAGCCCCTATTACTTGATGTCCTCCTGCATCTACTGATGCTGCATCTGCTGCTTCATCTCCTGCTTCTGTATCTTCTGCTGCTACATCTCCTGATGCATCCTCTGCTCATGCATCTCCTCCTGCAGCATATCTTGCTGCATTTCCTTCTGCTGCATCTCCTGCTGCAGCATCTGCTGCAGCATCTTCTGCTACTACATCTCCTACTGAATCCGCATCTCCTCATGCATCTGCTGCTGCATATATTGCTGCTGCATCTGCTGCCTCTGCAGCTTTAGCTGCATCACCTGCTGCATTACCTTCTGCTGCTTAATCTGCTGCTCCATTTCCTGATGCTTCATGTACTGCTGCATCTCCTTAATATGTTGCTCCATTTCCTGATGCTTCATGTACTGCTGCATCTACTGCTACATTTACTGCTGCTGCATCTCCTTCTCCTTGAAGTCCTCCTGCATCTGCTGCTTCATCTTCTGCTACTGTATAGCCTGCTGCTTCATCTCTTGCTGCATCCGCTGTGGATGCATCTGCGGTTGCTTCTGCAGAAGCATCTCCATTTACTGCTGCATCTGCTGCTCAATCTTCTACGGATGCACCCAGTGCTTCTGCATTTCAGCTGCATATCCTGTTGAAGGCATCTGTGGCTGCATCTCCTGCTACTACATCTCCTGCTGAATCTCCTTCTGCACTTCCTGCTGTAACTGCTGATGCATATGTTGCTATTTCATCTCCTGCTGCATCTCCTGCTGAATCTTTTTCTGCAGAATCTCCTGCTGCATCTCCTGCTACAATTCCTGCTGATGTATCTCCTGCTGCATCTCCTACTACATCCCCTGCTGCCGAATCTCCTTCTATAGCTCCTGCTGCATCTCCTGCTGCATTTTCTACTGAATCTCTTGCTGTGTTTTCTACTGAATATCCTGCTGCAGAATCTCCTACGGAATTCCCTGCTGCACAATCTGCTGATGCATTTCCTGCTGATGCATCTCCTGCTGAATCTCCTGATGCTCCATCTCCTGCTCCTGAATCTCTTGCCTCTTCATCTCCTGCTGCTGCAACTCCTGCTGAATCTGCTGCTGTCTCTGGTGCGGCTGCATCTTCTTTTCCTGCATCTCCTACTGCTGCATCTCTGGCTGATTTCTTGCTGCATTTCCTTCTGTTGAATCTCCTGCTGCATATCCTGGTGCATCACCTGCTGAATATGCATCTCCTGCTACATCTCTTGCAGATACCCCTCATGCAGCTGAATCTGCTGCTATATATCCTGCTGCATCTGCTGTTGCCAAATCTCTTGCTGTTGCATATCCTACTGAATTTCCAGCAGCATCGCCTGCTGATGCAATTCCTGCTTCAAATCATCCTGCATCCTTTGCTGCTGCATCTGCTGCTGCTTCTAGTGATGCTACATCTCCAGCTGCATCTCCTGCTTCATCTGCTGCTGTATCTCCTGCTGCATATGGTTCTGCATGTTCTTCTGCATATGTTTCTGCATCTTCTGCTGCATATGGTGCTGCATCTGCTGCTGCTTCTGCTGCTACTGCATTTCCTGCCTCATATCCTTCTACTGTGTCTCCTGCTGATGTATGTTTTGCTGTATCTCCTGCTGATGCATGTCCTGCTGCATCTCCTGCTTCTGCATCTACTTCTTCTCCATCTCCTGCTGCATCATTTGCTGCTGCATCTCTTATTCATCTCCTTCTGCTGCATATACTGCTGCATCTGGTGCTGCTGTACCTCCTCCTACTGCATCTCCTGCTGCTGCATCTCCTGCTGCTGCATCTCCTGCTGCTGCATCTCCTTCTGCATCTCCTGCTACAGCATCTCCTGCTCTATCTGCTGCTTTTGCATCTCCTGATACATCCCCTGCTGCTTCAACTCATCCTGCTGCATCCCATGCTGCATCTCCTGCTGCTAGATCTCCTGCTGTTTCATATCCTGCTACTGCATCTCCTAATGAATCTCCTGCTGCTTCATCTCTTGATCCATGTCCTGCTGCTGCATCTCCTCTTTCTGCATCTCCTTTTGCTTCCTCTGCTGCTGCATCTCCTGCTGTATCTCATGTTGCACCTTCTATTGAAGCATCTCCTGCGTCATCTCTTTCTGCTGCACATCTTGCTGCTTCATCTCCTTCTGCATCTCCCGCTGCATCTCCTTGAGTGTCACCTGCTGCATCTCCTTCTGCATCACCTGCAGATACATCTCCTGCTGTATCTCCTGCTTCTCCATATTCATCTGCATTTCCTGCTGCAGTTATTTATGAATCTACTACTGCTGCATCTGCAGAATTTACTGCTGCATCTGCTGCTGCTTCATCTACTGCTGCATCTGCTGCTAAATCTCCTGCTGCTGCATCTCCTTCTGATGTTCCTGCTGAATCTACTGCTGAATATGCATCCCCTTCAGCATCTCTTGCTGCTGCATCTCCTGCTTCATATCCTGCTGCATCTCCTCCTGCAGCATATCTTGCTGCATTTCCTTTTGCTGCATCTCCTGCTGCATCATCTGCTGCAGCATCTTCTGCTGCTACATCTCCTACTGAATCTGCATCTGCTGCTGCATCTGCTGCTGCATCTATTGTTGCTGCATATGCTGCCTCTGCAGCTGCAGCTGCATCACCTGCTGCTGCATCACCTGCTGCATTACATCCTGCTGCATATTCTGCTGCATTTCCTGATGCTGCATCTCCTTATTCTGCTGCTCATTTTCCTGCTGCTTCATGTACTACTGCATCTCCTGCTACATTTGCTGCTGCTGCATGTCCTACTTGCTGTTTTCCTGCATTTCCTGCTGCTGCATCTGCTGCTTCATCTCCTTCTGCTGTATAGCCTGCTTCTGCATCTCCTGCTTCTTCATCTCCTGCTCTTGCATCTCCTTCTGCTGAATCTCCACCTCAATCTCTGGTGGCATCTCATGCTGCTACATATCCTGCTACATCTCCTGACGTATCTCCTTCTCAATATGCATCTCCTGTTGCTTCTCCTGCTGCTGAATCTCCTGCTGCTGCATCTTCTCCTGCTGAATATTCTGCTGCTGGTGCATCTGCTGCATCATCTCCTCTTTCTCCGTAACCTGCTGTATCTTCTGTTGCTGCGTCATATCATGCTGCTGCATATGTTGAAGAATCTCTTCCTACTCCATCTTCTGCTGAATCTTCATTTCCTGCTGCATCTGCTTCTGAATCTCCTGCTGCTGCTGCATTTCCTTCTGCTTCTCCTGCTGCTGCATCAGTTGCTGCTGAATCTCCTAATCAATCTCCTGCAGCATCTCATGCTTCTACATGTCATGCTGAATCTTCTAATGCATCTCCACCTGCTGCCACTCCTACTGCTGCGTTTGCTTCTGCATCTCCTGCTGCAACTCCAGCTGCTGAATCTCCTGATGCCGTGTCTGCTACTGAATATCCTTTGTCTGCTGCTGAATCTCCTCCTGCTGAATCTTCTGCTGCATCTCCTACTGCTGCATCTCCTTCTGCATGTGCTGCTGCAGCATCTTCTTCTGCTGCATCTCCTACTTAAGCATCTCCTGCTGCTGCATCTCCTGCTGTATCTCCGTCTGAATCTCTTGGTGCTGCATTTCCTGCTGATGCATATTCTGCTTCAACTCCTGCTGCTGCATTACCTTATGCATCTGTTCCTGTTGTATTTCCTGCTGCTGCATCTGCTGATACTGCATGTGCTGCTGCATCTCCTGCTGCATCTCTTGATTCTGCATCTTCTGGTGTTGCATATCTTGCTGCATCTCCTGCGGCATCACCTACTCCTGTATCTCCTACTGCTACATCTCCTGATGTATCCTCTGCTGCTACATTTCCTGCTGCATCTTCTGCTGCTGCATCTCCTGCTGATGGGTCTGATGCAGCATCGCTTGCTCTTGCATCTCCTGCTGCATCTCTTGCTGCTGCATTACCTGCTCTATCTCCTCCTACTGCATCTCCTCCTGCTGCATATCCTGCTTCTGTATATACTGCTGCCTTTCCTACTTCTGTATCTCCTGCTGCTCCATCTCCTGATGCATCCTCGGCTCATGCATCTACGGATGCATCTCCTGATGTGCCATTACCCATTGCATCTGCTGCTCCATCCCCTGCTGCATCTCTTTCTGCTCCATCTGGTGCATCTGCTGTTGCATATGCTGCTGCTTCATCTACTGCTGCATCTGCTGCTAAATCTCCTGCTGCTGCATCTCCTTCTGAAGTTTCTGCTGAATCTACTGCTGAATATGCATCCCCTGCTGCATCTCCTGCTGCTGAATCTACTGCTGCATCTGCTGCTGCTGCATCTCCTACTGCTGCATCACCTTCTACATGTGCTGCTGCAGCATCTCTTTCTGCTGCATCTCCTGTTGCTGCATCTGCTGCAGCATCTGCTGCTGCATCTCCTGCTGCTGCATCTGCTGCTTAATCTCCTGCTGCATCTCCATCTGAAACTTCGCATTTCCTACTGATGCATTTTCTGCTTAAGTTCCTGCTGCTGCATTACCTTCTACGTCTATTCCTCTTGTATTTCCTGCTGCTTCATCTCCTGCTGCATCCTCTGCGGATGCATCTGCGGATGCATCTCCATTTCCTTCTGCATCTGCTGCTCAATCTTCTACGGATGCACCCAGTGCTTCTGCATTTCAGCTGCATATTCTGTTGAAGGCATCTGCGGCTGCATCTCCTGCTACTACATCTCCTGCTGAATCTCCTGCTGCACTTCCTGCTGTAACTGCTGATGCCTATGTTGCTATTTCATCTCCTCCTGCATCTCCTACTGAATCTTCTTCTGCAGAATCTCCTGCTGCATCTCCTGCTACAATTCCTGCTGATGTATCTCCTGCTGCATCTCCTACTACATCCCCTGCTGCTGAATCTCCTTCTATATCTCCTGCTGCATCTCCTGCTGCCTTTTCTACTGAATACTGCTCCTGCAGAATCTCCTACGGAATTTCCTGCTGCAGAATCTGACAATGCATTTCCTGCTGATGCATCTCCTTCTGAATCTCCTGCTGCTGCATCTCCTGCTGCTGAATCTCCTGCTGCTGCAACTCCTGCTGAATCTCCTGCTGCCTCTGGTGCGGCTACATCTTCTTTTACTACATATCCTGCTGCTGCATCTCCTAGTTCATATGATGCTGCTGCATCTCCTGTTACTTCTGCTGCTGCTGCATTCCCTGCTGCATCTCCTGATGCTGCAGCTCCTTCTGCATCTCCTTCTGTGTTTCCTGCTACTACATCCCCTGCTGCTGCATTTCCTGCTGAATCTCCTGATGCTGCAACTCCTTCTGTATCTTCTGCTGTTGAATCTCCTGCGGAATCTGCTGCTGCTTCATCTCCTGTTGCATCTGTTTCTGATGCATGTGCGGCTACA
Source organism: Clamator glandarius (assembly GCA_033459285.1). Lineage (NCBI taxonomy): Eukaryota > Metazoa > Chordata > Aves > Cuculiformes > Cuculidae > Clamator > Clamator glandarius. The sequence continues at coordinate 52,070 of JAUNZM010000300.1, read as the reverse complement.
TCTCTGCTGCTTCATCCCTTGCTGCATCGCCTGCTACATCTGCTGATACATCTGCTGCTGCTCTATGTCCTGCTACATCTCGTCATCCTGCAGATCCTGCTGCATCTGCTGAAGAATCTCTTCCTATTGCTTCTCCTGCTGAATCTGCATTTCCTGCTGCATCTGCTTCTACATCTCCTACTGCTGCACCTCCTGCTGAATTAGCTGCTGCTGCATCTCTGGCTTCATCACCTGGTATGTCATCTCCTGCTGCATCTGCTGCAGTATTTCCTGCTGCTGAATCTGCTGATCCTGAATCTACTGCTGCATTACCTGCTGCATCTGCTGCTGCTATGCTGCTGCTTCATCTCCTGCCAAATCTCCTGCTACATATCCTGCTGCTGCACCTCCTAATGCATCTCATGATAATGCTTCATCTCCTGCTACTGCATCTCCTGCTGCACCTACTGCTGCTGCATTTCCTGCTGCATCTTCTGCTGCTGCATCTCCTGCTGATGGGTCTGATGCTGCATCTCTTGCTCTTGCATCTCCTGCTGCATCTCTTGCTGCTGCATTACCTGCTCTATCTCCTCCTACTGCATCTCCTCCTGCTGCATATCCTGCTTCTCTATATACTGCTGCCTTTCCTGCTGCTGCATCTGCTGCTGCTGAATCTCTTTCTGCATCTCCTTCTTCTGAATCTCCTGCTGCTCTAGTACCTTCTGCACCGACTCCTGCTGCATGTCCTGCTGCTGCATCTCCTGCTGCTGAATCTGCTTCTGCATCTCCTGCTGATGCATCTCCTGCTAAATCTGCATCTCCTGCTACATCTGCTTCTGCATCTCCTGCTGATGCATCTCCTGCTCTTGCATCTCCTTCTGCTGAATCTCCTCCTCAATCTCCGGCGACATCTCATGCTGCTACATATCCTGCTACATCTCCTGACATATCTCCTTCTATATATATGCTTCTCCTGCTGCTGAATCTCCTGCTGCTGAATCTCCTGCTGCTGAATCTCCTCCTGCTGCTGCTGAATCTTCTGCATCATCTCCTCTTTCTCCACAACCTGCTGTATCTCCTGGTGCTGCATCATATGACGCTGCTGCATATGTTGAAGAATCTCTTCCTACTGCATCTTTTGCTGAATCTTCATTTCCTGCTGCATCTGCTTCTGCATCTCCTGCTGCATCTCCTGCTGCTTCTCCTGCTGCTGCATCAGTTGCTGATGAATCTCCTGATGAATCTCCTGTGGAATCTCATGCTTCTACATATCATGCTGCATCTCCTGCTGCTGAATCTCCTGCTGCATCTGCTGCTGCTGCATCTCCTACTGTTGCATCACCTTCTGCATGTGCTGTGGCAGCATCTCCTTCAGCTGCACCTCCTGCTGCTGCATCTGCTGATACTGCATGTGCTGCTACATATCCTGCTGCATCTCTTGGTGCTGCACCTTCTGGTGTTGCATCTCCTGCTGCATCACCTGCTCCTGTATCTCCTGCTGCTACATCTCCTGATGCATGCCATGCTCATGCACCTGCGGATGCATCTCCTGATGCGCCATTACCCATTGCATCTGCTGCTCCATCCCCTGCTGCATCTCTTTTTGCTCCATCTGGTGCTTCTGCTGTTGCATATGCTGCTGCTTCATCTACTGCTGCATCCCCTGCTGCATCTCCTGCTGCTGCATCTCCTGCTTCATATCCTACTGCATCTCCTCCTGCAGCATATCTTGCTGCATTTCCTTATGATGCATCTCCTGCTGCATCATCTGCTGCAGCATCTTCTGCTGCTACATCTCCTACTGAATGTGCATCTCCTGATGCATCTGCTGCTGCACCTATTCCTGCTGCATCTGCTGCCTCTGCAGCTGCAGCTGCATCACCTGCTGCTGAATCACCTGCTGCATTACCTCCTGCTGCATATTCCACTGCATTTCCTGCTGCTGCTTAATCTGCTGCTCTATTTCCTGTTGCTTCATGGACTGCTGCATCTCCTTAATCTGCTGCTGCATTTCCTGATGCTTCATGTACTGCTGCATCTCCTGCTACACTTGCTGCTGCTGCATCTCCTTCTACTTGATGTCCTCCTCCATCTCCTGCTACTGTATAGCCTGCTGCTTCATCTCCTGCTGCATCCTCTGCGAATGCATCTGCGGATGCATCTGCGGAAGCATCTCCATTTCCTGCTCATCTGCTGCTCAATCTTCCACGGATGCACCTAGTGCTTCTGCATTTCAGCTGCATATCCTGTTGAAGGCATCTGCGGCTGCATCTCCTGCTGCTACATCTCCTGCTGAATCTCCTGCTGCACTTCCTGCTGTAACTGCTGATGCCTATGTTGCTATTTCATCTCCTGCTGCATCTCCTAATGAATCTTCTTCTGCAGAATCTCCTCCAGCATCTCCTGCTACAATTCCTGCTGATGTATCTCCTGCTGCATCTCCTACTACATCCCCTGCTGCTGAATCTCCTATATCTCCGGCTGCATCTGCTGCTGCCTTTTCTACTGAATCTCCTGCTGCAGAATCTCCTACGGAATTTCCTGCTGCAGAATCTGCTGATGCATCTCCTACTGATGCATCTCCTGCTGCTGAATCTCCTGATGCTGCATCTCCTGCTGCTGCAACTCCTGCTGAATCTGCTTCTACCTCTGGTTCGCCTGGATGTTCTTTTCCTGCATCTCCTGCTGCTGCATCTCCGGCTGATTTCCTTCTCTTGAATCTCCTGCTGTATATCCTGGTGCATCACCTGCTGAATATGCATCTCCTGCTACATCTCCTGCTGATACACCTCATGCAGCTGCAGCTGCTGCTGCATATCCTGCTGCATCTGCTGTTGCCAAATCGCTTGCTGTTGCATATCCTACTGAATTTCCAGCAGCATCTCCTGCTGATGCAATTCCTGATGCATCTCATCCTGCATCCTTTACTGCTGCATCTGCTGCTGCTTCTGCTGCTGGTGCATCTCCTGCCTCATATCCTGCTGCTGTGTCTCCTGCTGATGTATATTTTGCTGCATCTCCTGCTGATGCATGTCCTGCTGCATCTCCTGCTTCTTCATCTATTTCTGCATCTCCGGCTCCAGCATCTCCTGCTGCATCCTTTGCTGCTGCATCCCTTATTCATCTCCTACTGCTGCATATACTGCTGCATCTGGTGTTCCTGTAACTCCTCCTGCTTCATCTCCTGTTTCATCTCCTCCTTCTGTATCTCCTGCTGAATCTCCTCCTTCGGCATCTCCTCTCCCATCTCCTCCTGGTGCATCTCCTGGTGCATCTCCTGCTGATGCATCCGCTGCTGCTGCATCTCCTTCTGCTACATCTCCAGCTGCATCTCCTGCTTCTGCATCCGCTGCTGCTGCATCTCCTTCTGCTACATCTCCAGCTGCATCTCCTGCTTCTGCATCTCCTGCTGCTGCATCTCCTTCTGCTACATCTCCTTCTACATCTCCTGCTACAGCATATCATGCTGCTGCATATGTTGAAGAATCTCTTCCTACTGCATCTTCTGCTGAATCTTCATTTCCTGCTGCATCTGCTTCTGCATCTCCTGCTGTTTCTGCCTCTCCTGCTGCTTCTCCTGTTGCTGCATCAGTTGCTTCTGAATATCCAGATGAATCTCGTTCAGCATCTCATGCTTCTACATATCATGCTGAAATTCCTGCTGCTGAATTTCCTGATGCATCTGCTGCTTCTGCACCTCCTACTGCTGCATCACCTTCTGCATGTGTTGCTGCATCATCTCCTTCTGCTGCATCTCCTGTTGCTACATCTGCCGCTTCATCTTCTGCTGCATCTCTTGCTGCATCTCCGTCTGAATCTCTTGGTTCTGCATTTCCTGCTGATGCATATTCTGCTTCAACTCCTGCTGCTGCATTACCTTCTGCATCTATTCCTGTTGTATTTCCTGCTGCTGCATCTCCGGCTGCTGCATCTGCTCCTTCATCTCATACTGCTGCATCTGCTAATATTGCATGTGTTGATGCATCTCTTGGTGCTGCATCTTCTGGTGTTCAATCTCCTGCTGCATCTCCTGCGGCATCCTCTGCTCCTTTGTCTCCTGCTGCAACATCTCCTGATGCATCCTCTGCTCATGCATCGGCGGATACTTCTCCTGATGCACCATTTCCCGTTGCATCTGCTGCTCCATCCCCTTCTACATCTCTTTCTGCTCCATCTGGTGCATCTGCTGTTGCATATGCTGCTGCTTCATCTACTCCTGCAGCTCCTGCTTCATCTCCTTCTGCTACATTACTTGCTTCTGCATTTCCTGATGAATCTCCTGCGGCATCTCATGCTTCTATATATCATGCTGCATCTCCTGTTGCTGAATCTCCTGATGCATCTGCTACTGCTGCATCTCCTACAACTGCATCACCTTCTGCATGTGCTGCTGCAGCATCTCCTTCTGCTGCACCTCCTGTTGCTGCATCTGCTAGTGCTGCACCTGCTGCAACATCTGCTTCTGCATCTCCTGCTTCTGTATCTCCGCCTGAATCTCTTGGTGCTGCATCTCCTGCTGCTGCATCTCCTGCGGAATTAGCTGCTGCTGCATCTGCTTCTACATGTACGTTATAACTTTCTGCGTTTGCTGCCACATCTCCTGGAACATCTGCTAATGAACCTCCTGCTGCTGCATCTCCTGCTTCATCTTCAACTGATGCATCTGTGGCTTCATCACCTGGTATGTCATCTCCTGCTGCATCTGCTGCAGTATTTCCGGCTGCAGTATCTGCTGATCCTGCATCTACTGCTGCATTTACTGCTGCATCTGCTGCTGCTCTGCTGCTGCTTCATCTCCTGCCAAATCTCCTGCTACATATCCTGCTGCTGCACCTCCTAATGCATCTCATGATAATGCTTCATCTCCTGCTACTGCATCTCCTGCTGCACCTACTGCTGCTGCATCTCCTGCTGATGGGTCTGATGCTGCATCTCTTGCTCTTGCATCTCCTGCTGCATCTCTTGCTGCTGCATTACCTGCTCTATCTCCTCCTACTGCATCTCCTCCTGCTGCATATCCTGCTTCTCTATATACTGCTGCCTTTCCTGCTGCTGCATCTGCTGCTGCTGAATCTCTTTCTGCATCTCCTTCTTCTGAATCTCCTGCTGCTCTAGTACCTTCTGCACCGACTCCTGCTGCATGTCCTGCTGCTGCATCTCCTGCTGCTGAATCTGCTTCTGCATCTCCTGCTGATGCATCTCCTACTAAATCTGCATCTCCTGCTACATCTGCTTCTGCATCTCCTGCTGCTTCATCTCCTGCTCTTGCATCTCCTTCTGCTGAATCTCCTCCTCAATCTCCGGCGACATCTCATGCTGCTATATATCCTGCTACATCTCCTGACATATCTCCTTCTATATATATGCTTCTCCTGCTGCTGAATCTCCTGCTGCTGCATCTCCTCCTGCTGCTGCTGCATCTTCTGCATCATCTCCTCTTTCTCCACAACCTGCTATATCTCCTGGTGCTGCATCATATGACGCTGCTGCATATGTTGAAGAATCTCTTCCTACTGCATCTTTTGCTGAATCTTCATTTCCTGCTGCATCTGCTTCTGCATTTCCTGCTGCATCTTCTTCTGCATCTCCTGCTGCATCTCCTGCTGCTTCTCCTGCTGCTGCATCAGTTGCTGATGAATCTCCTGATGAATCTCCTGTGGAATCTCATGCTTCTACATATCATGCTGCATCTCCTGCTGCTGAATCTCCTGCTGCATCTGCTGCTGCTGCATCTCCTACTGTTGCATCACCTTCTGCATGTGCTGTTGCAGCATCTCCTTCAGCTGCACCTCCTGCTGCTGCATCTGCTGATACTGCATGTGCTGCTACATATCCTGCTGCATCTCTTGGTGCTGCACCTTCTGGTGTTGCATCTCCTGCTGCATCACCTGCTCCTGTATCTCCTGCTGCTACATCTCCTTATGCATGCTATGCTCATGCACCTGCGGATGCATCTCCTGATGCGCCATTTCCCGTTGCATCTGCTGCTCCATCCCCTGCTGCATCTCTTTCTGCTCCATCTGGTGCATCTGCTGTTGCACATGCTGCTGCTTCATCTACTGCTGCATCTCCTGCTGCTGCAACATCTTCTGAAGTTTCTGCTGAATCTACTGCTGAATATGCATCCCCTGCTGCATCTCCTGCTGCTGCATCTCCTGCGTCATATCCTACTGCATCTCCTCCTTCAGTATATCTTGCTGCATTTCCTTCTTCTGCATCTCCTGCTGCATCATCTCCTGCAGCATCTTCTGCTGCTATATGTCCTACTGAATCAGCATCTCCTGATGCATCTGCTGCTGCACCTATTCCTGCTGCATCTGCTGCCTCTGCAGCTGCATCACCTGCTAATGCATCACCTGCTGATGCATCACCTGCTGCATTACCTCTTGCTGCATATTCTGCTGCATTTCCTGCTGCTGCTTAATCTGCTGCTCCATTTCCTGATGCTTCACGGACTGCTGCATCTCCTTAATCTGCTGCTCCATTTCCTGATGCTTCATGTACTGCTGCATCTACTGCTACACTTGCTGCTGCTGCATCTCCTTCTACTTGATGTCCTCCTCCATCTCCTTCTCCTATACAGTAGTATAGCCTGCTGCTTCATCTCCTGCTGCATCCTCTGCGGATGCATCTACAGAAGCATCTCCATTTCCTCCTGCATCTGCTGCTCAATCTTCCACGGATACATCTAGTGCTTCTGCATTTCAGCTGCATATTCTGTTGAAGGCATCTGCGGCTGCATCTCCTGCTGCTACATCACCTGATGAATCTCCTACTGCACTTCCTGCAGTAACTGCTGATGCCTATGTTGCTATTTCATCTCCTGCTGCATCTCCTACTGAATCTTCTTCTGCAGAATCTCCTCCAGCATCTCCTGCTACAATTCCTGCTGATGTCTTTCCTGCTGCATCTCCTGCTACAATTACTGCTGATGTCTTTCCTGCTGCATCTCCTACTACATCCCCTGCTGCTGAATCTCCTATATCTCCGGCTTCATCTCCTCCTGCCTTTTCTACTGAATCTCCTACTGCAGAATCTCCTACGGAATTTCCTGCTGCAGAATCTGCTGATGCATTTCCTACTGATGCATCTGCTGCTGCTGCTGAATCTCCTGCCTCTGCATCTCCTGCTGAATCGGCTGCTGTCTCTGGTGCGGCTGCATCTTCTTTTCCTGCATCTCCGGCTGATTTCCTGCTTCATTTCCTTCTGTTGAATCTCCTGCTGCATATCCCGGTGCATCACCTGCTGAATATGCATCTCCTGCTACATCTCCTGCTGATACATCTCATGCAGCTGCATCTGCTGCTGCATATCCTGCTGCATCTGCTGTTGCCAAATCGCTTGCTGTTGCATATCCTACTGAATTTCCAGCAGCATCTCCTGCTGATGCAGTTCCTGCTGAATCTCATCCTGCATCCTTTGCTGCTGCATCTGCTTCTGCTTCTGCTGCTGGTGCATCTCCTGCCTCATATCCTGCTGCTGTGTCTCCTGCTGATGTATATTTTGCTGCGTCTCCTGCTGATGCATGTCCTGCTGCATCTCCTGCTTCTCCATCTACTTCTTCTGCATCTCCGGCTCCAGCGTCTCCTGCTGAATCAATTGCTGCTGCATCCCTTATTCATCTCCTACTGCTGCATATACTGCTGCATCTGGTGCTGCTGTACCTCCTCCTGCTGCATTTCCTGTTGCATCTTCTCCTACTGCATATCCTGCTGAATCTCCTCTAACTGCATCTCATGTTCCATCTCCTGCTGATGCATCTGCTGCTGATGCATCTCCTTCTCCTACATCTCCTGCTGCATCTCCTGCTGCTACATCTCCTTCTGCATCGCTTGCTACAACATCTCTTGCTGTAGCTGCTGCTTCTGCATCTCCTGATACATCCCCTGTTGCTTCGTCTCATCCTGCTGCATCTCATGCTGCATCTCCTGCTGCTCTAGCTCCTGCTGTTTCATATCCTGCTACTGCATCTCCTAATGAATCTCCTGCTGCTTCATCTCTTGATCCATGTCCTGCTGCTGCATCTCCTGTTTCTGCATCTCCTTTTGCTTCGTCTGCTTCTACATCTACTGCTGTATCTCATGTTGCAATTTCTATTGAAGCATCTGCTGAATTTGCTACTGCATCTGCTGCTGCTTCATCTACTGCTACATCTCCTGATATATCTCCTGCTGCTGCAAATCTTACTGCTGCACCTGATGACGCATCTGATGCTGCATCTGATGCTACTTTCTCTCTTGCTGTATTTACTGCTATATTTCCTTCTGCTGCATCTTCTTCACTTCATCTATTACTCTGCACCTCCTACTCCTGCATATCCTACTTCTCTATATACTTCTGCCTTTCCTGCTGATGAATCTCTTTCTGCATCTCCTTCTTCTGAATCTCCTGCTGCTCTATTACCTTCTGCATCGACTCCGGCTGCATGTCCTGCTGATCATCTCCTGCTCTTGCATCTCCTTCTGCTGAATCTCGTACTGAATCTCCGGCAGCATCTCATGCTCCTACATATCCTGCTACATCTCCTGACATATCTCCTTCTGATTATGCATCTCGTTCTGCTTCTCCTGCTGCTGAATCAACTGCTGCTGCGTCTACTGCTGTTGAATCTACTGCTGCTGCGTCTACTCCTGCTGAATCTCCTGCTGCTGCGTCTGCGGCATCATCTCCTCTTTCTCCATAACCTGCTGTATCTCCTGTTGCTGCATCATATCATGCTGCTGCATATGTTGAAGAATCTCTTCCTACTGCATCTTCTGCTGAATCTTCATTTCCTGCTGCATCTGCTTCTGCATCTCCTGCTGCTGCTGCATCTCCTGCTGAATCTCCTGCTGCACTTCCTGCTGTAACTGCTGATGCCTATGTTGCTATTTCATCTCCTGCTGCATCTCCTAATGAATCTTCTTCTGCAGAATCTCCTCCAGCATCTCCTGCTACAATTCCTGCTGATGTATCTCCTGCTGCATCTCCTACTACATCCCCTGCTGCTGAATCTCCTATATCTCCGGCTGCATCTGCTGCTGCCTTTTCTACTGAATCTCCTCCTGCAGAATCTCCTACAGAATTTCCTGCTGCAGAATCTGCTGATGCATCTCCTACTGATGCATCTCCTGCTGCTGAATCTCCTGATGCTGCATCTCCTGCTGCTGCAACTCCTGCTGAATCTGCTTCTACCTCTGGTTCGCCTGCATCTTCTTTTCCTGCATCTCCTACTGCTGCATCTCCGGCTGATTTCCTGCTGCATTTCCTTCTCTTGAATCTCCTGCTGTATATCCTGGTGCATCACCTGCTGAATATGCATCTCCTGCTACATCTCCTGCTGATACACCTCATGCAGCTGCAGCTGCTGCTGCATATCCTGCTGCATCTGCTGTTGCCAAATCGCTTGCTGTTGCATATCCTACTGAATTTCCAGCAGCATCTCCTGCTGATGCAATTCCTGATGCATCTCATCCTGCATCCTTTACTGCTGCATCTGCTGCTGCTTCTGCTGCTGGTGCATCTCCTGCCTCATATCCTGCTGCTGTGTCTCCTGCTGATGTATATTTTGCTGCATCTCCTGCTGATGCATGTCCTGCTGCATCTCCTGCTTCTTCATCTATTTCTGCATCTCCGGCTCCAGCATCTCCTGCTGCATCCTTTGCTGCTGCATCCCTTATTCATCTCCTACTGCTGCATATACTGCTGCATCTGGTGTTCCTGTAACTCCTCCTGCTTCATCTCCTCTTTCATCTCCTCCTACTGCATATCCTGCTGAATCTCCTCTAACTGCATCTCATGTTCCATCTCCTGCTGATGCATCTACTGCTGCTGCATCTCCTTCTCCTACATCTCCTGCTGCATCTGCTGCTGCTACATCTCCTTCTGCATCGCTTGCTACAACATCTCTTGCTGTAGCTGCTGCTTCTGCATCTCCTGATACATCCCCTGTTGCTTCGTCTCATCCTGCGGCATCTCATGCTGCATCTCCTGCTGCTCTAGCTCCTGCTGTTTCATATCCTGCTACTGCATCTCCTAATGAATCTCCTGCTGCTTCATCTCTTGATCCATGTCCTGCTGCTGCATCTCCTGTTTCTGCATCTCCTTTTGCTTCGTCTGCTTCTACATCTACTGCTGTATCTCATGTTGCAATTTCTATTGAAGCATCTGCTGAATTTGCTACTGCATCTGCTGCTGCTTCATCTACTGCTACATCTCCTGATATATCTCCTGCTGCTGCAAATCTTACTGCTGCACCTGATGACGCATCTGATGCTGCATCTGATGCTACTTTCTCTCTTGCTGTATTTACTGCTATATTTCCTTCTGCTGCATCTTCTTCACTTCATCTATTACTCTGCACCTCCTCCTGCTGCATATCCTGCTTCTGTATATACTGCTGCCTTTCCTGCTGCTGCATCTCCTGCTGCTGAATCTCTTTCTGCGTCTCCTTCTTCTGAATCTCCTGCTGCTCTATTACCTTCTGCATCGACTCTGGCTGCATGTCCTGCTGATCATCTCCTGCTCTTGCATCTCCTTCTGCTGAATCTCGTACTGAATCTCCGGCAGCATCTCATGCTCCTACATATCCTGCTACATCTCCTGACATATCTCCTTCTGATTATGCATCTCGTTCTGCTTCTCCTGCTGCTGAATCTCCTGCTGCTGAATCTACTGCTGCTGCGTCTACTCCTGCTGAATCTCCTGCTGCTGCGTCTGCGGCATCATCTCCTCTTTCTCCATAACCTGCTGTATCTCCTGTTGCTGCATCATATCATGCTGCTGCATATGTTGAAGAATCTCTTCCTACTGCATCTTCTGCTGAATCTTCATTTCCTGCTGCATCTGCTTCTGCATCTCCTGCTGCTGCTGCATCTCCTTCTGAATATGCATCTCCTGATGCATCTCCACCTGCTGACACTCCTACTGCAGCGTTTGCTTCTGCATCTCCTGGTGCACCTCCTGCTGCTGAATCTCCTTATGCCGTGTCTGCTGCTGAATATCCTTAGTCTGCTGATGAATCTCCTGCTGCTGAATGTCCTGATGCATCTGCTGCTGCTACATCTCCCACTGCTGCATCACCTTCTGCGTGTGCTGTTGCAGCACCTCCTTCTGCTGCATCTCCTGTTGCTTCATCTGCTGGTGCTGCACCTGCTGCAACATCTGCTTCTGCATCTGCTGCTGCTGCACCTCCTGCTGCATCTTCGTCTGAATTTTTTGGTGCTGTATTTCCTGCTGATGCATATTCTGCTTCATCTCCTGCTGCTGCATCTGCTGATACTGCATGTGCTGCTGCATCTCCTGCTGCATCTATTGGTGCTGCATCTTTTGGTGTTGCATCTCCTGCTGTATCTCTTGGTGCTGCATCTTCTGCTCTTGCATCTCCTGCTTCATCTCATTATGACTTAACTGCCATTATTGAGGCGCTTTATGGAATTCGAATAAAGCCCATAGGGAAGATGCTAGCATGGAATGCTGCTGCTTCTGTATGTCTTCTCTTAGAGCGCTGTAAAGCGAGACTTGTAGAAGTTTGTGTATACGCTTGTGTACTTTAACATCAGAACGGCTATTAAAGCGTCACTTGAAAACAGCAGAGCGTTCAGCACAAGTACCGCAGGGAAGAAGCTACGATGAAATGCTGGCTCTCATTAAAGTCTTCTCTGGAAACGCTTTCACTGCAACATCAGAAGACTGTAAAGCGAGACTTGTAGAAGTTTGTGTATACGCTTGTGTACTTTAACATCAGAACGGCTATTAAAGCGTCACTTGAAAACAGCAGAGCGTTCAGCACAAGTACCGCAGGGAAGAAGCTACGATGAAATGCTGGCTCTCATTAAAGTCTTCTCTGGAAACGCTTTCACTGCAAGCTGCAAAGCATGACTAACAGAACGTTTTAGTATAGGGTACTGAATTGTGACTTATGAAGCAGCTTTCTGATAAGTGAGTAACAGACGCAGTGAAGATGCTAGCGTGGAATACTGCTGCTACTGAATGTCTTCTCTTAGAGCGCTTTCACTGCAAAGCAAAACTTTTAGAAGTTTCAGTCTAGGCTTGTACACTGCACCAGAATGGCTATTAAAGCGTCGCTTCAAAATCTTTAGCGTTTCACTGCAGGGCAAGACTTGTTGAACTTTTAGTTTGGGCTTATGTACTGCATCATCAGAATGGCTATTAAAGCGTCACTGCAAAATTTGAAAACGTTTAGAAAAAGTACGGCAAGGGCTCTGCTACGATCAAATGATAGCTCTCGTTAGAATCTTCTCTTGAAGCGCTTTCACTGCAAGCTGCAAAGCACGTCTAACAAAACGTTTAATATTGATTACGGAATTGTGATTTAACTCTTGAGGAGCTTTAGGAAATTGAGTAAAGCCCGTATGGAAGATGCTAGCATAGAATGCTGCTGCTTCTGAATGTCTTCACTTAAAGCACTTTCACTGCAAAGAAAGACTTGTAGAACTTTCAGTCTCGTCTCGTGTCCTGTAACATCAGAATGGGTATTAAAGCGTCCCTTCAAAATTTCAAATCGTTCAGCACAAGTACGGCAGGGAAGCTGCTACGATCACATGCTGACTCTCATTACAGTCTTCTCTGGAATCGCTTTCACTGCAAGCTGCAAAGCACGACTAACACAAAATTTTGGTATAGGGTATAGAACAGTTACTTTACTTTGCCGAATAACGCGCTTTAGGAATAGTGTACATCGTCTGTAGGGAAGATGGTAGTATGGAATGCTTATGCTTGTGGATGTATTCTCTTAGACCGCTTTCATTGCAGAACACGACTTGTAGAACTTTCAGTCTAGTCTTGTGTACTGTCAGATCGGAACGACTACTAAGACGTCACTTTAAATTTCAGAACGTTTAGCACAACTACTGAGGGAATGCTGAAACCATCAAATCTCGTTGGAATCGTCTCTGGAAGCGCTTTCACTGCAAGCTATAACACGACAAAAAGAACGTATTAGGCTAGTAAAAGAACATAGGCTAGTGCATAGGGACTTAATACCGTCTATTACGGAGTTTTAGTAAAAATTCACATCTCCATCTTGTAGAACTTTCAGGGGTATTTCTGCTAATCACTTTCAAATCGTCAAGTGAAGCCTTACTAGCCATGCTGATGTTACTGTTCACTAGCCTAGACGGAAAGTTCTACAAGTCGTGCTCTGTAGTGATTGCGCTCTACGAGAAGACATTCAGAAGCAGAAGGATTCCAGGCTAACATCTTCCCTGCTGGAGATATTCACTTTTCCTAAAAAGCGTTATTAGGCGTTATTAAGTCGCTAATAACTAGCCTTCGCGAAAAAGATGCGTTTTTCCTGCTTTGCGGCTGACAATGAAAGCGCTTCATGCAAAGATCCTAACGAGAGCCAGAATTTGATGGTAGCAGCTTCCCTGCAGTAGTTGTGCAGAAATCTCTAAAATCTTGACGTGATGCCTCAATAGCCATGCTGATGTTACTTTTCACAAGCCTAGACTGAAAGTTCGACAAGTCGTGCTTTGTAGTTGTAGCGCTTTAAGAGAATACGTTCAGAAGCGGAATCATTCCATGCTAACATCGTCCTTGCTGGAGGTATTAATTCCAACTATAGCGACGTAATAGGCGTTTTAATGTCACTATTAACAAGTCTAAACTAAAACATTCTCTAGTGGTGTTTGCAACTTGCAGTGAAAGTCTTTCCAGGAAGACTCTAACGTGAGCCAGTATTGGATGGTAGCAGCTTTCCCGCGGTACTTATGCCGAATGCTCTGAAATTTTGACGTGACGCCTTCATAGCTATTTTGATGCTACCGTTCACAAACCGAGAATGAAAGTTCTACAAGTCTCCCTTTCCAGTGAAAGCGCTACAAGAGAAGATATTCAGAAGCAGCAGCATTCCGTGCTAGCATCTTCGCTCTTAGACCGTTCACTAGCCTAGACGGAAAGTTAGATAAATCCTGGTTTACATGATTGCGCTCTAAGACAATCAGAAGCACAAGCAGTCATTCTGATCTGACAGTACACAAGACTAGACTGAAAGTTCTACAAATCGGGCTCTGCAATAAAAGCGCTCTAAGAGAATACATCCACAAGCAGAAGCATTCCATGCTAACATCTTCCCTGCTGGAAATATTCACTTTTCCTAAAAAGCGTTGTTAGCCGTTATTAAGTCGCTAATAACTAGCCTACGCGAAAAAGTTGCGTTTTTCCTGCTTTGCGGCTGACAATGAAAGCGCTTCATGCAAAGATCCTAACGAGAGCCAGCATTTGATGGTAGCAGCTTCCGTGCGGTAGTTGAGCGGAAATCTCTAAAATCTTGACGTGATGCCTCAATAGTCATGCTGATGTTACCGTTCACTAGCCTAGACTGAAAGTTCGACAAGTCTCGCTTTCCAGTGAAAGCTCTATAAGAGACGACATTCAGAAGCAGCAGCATTCCGTGCTAACATCTTCGCTGTTGGAGATAGTCACTTTTCCTAAAGCTCGTTATTAGTCTCTAATATGTCACTATTCTTTAACCTACACTTAAAAGCATTGTTAATGGTGTTTTGCACCTCTCAGTGAAAGAGCTTCAGGAGAGGATTCTAACGAGAGACACCATTTGATGCTAGCAACTTCCCAGGGGTACTTCTGTTAAACGCTTTCAAAGCCTTCAAGTGAAGCCATACTAGTTTTGCTGGTGTTACAGTTCACTAGCCTAGAGGGAAAGTTCGATAAATCTTGGTTTGCAGTGATTCTGCTCTAGGAGAATACATTCAGAAGCAGAAGCACTCCGTGCTAACATTTTCCCTACTGGAGATATTCACTTTTCCTAAGGAGTCTTATTAGGAGCTATTAAGTCTCTATTCATTTGCCAACACAAGAACGTTGTGTTAGTCGTTCTCTGCGTCTTGCAGAGAAACCGCTTCCATAGAAGACGCTAACGAAAGCCAGCTTTTGATGGTAACACCTTTCCTATTTTCTTGTGTTGCACGCTCTGAAATTTTGAAGTAACTCTTTCGTAGCCATTCTGGTCTTAGAGTACCAAGACTAGACTGAAAGTTCTACAAGTCGTGCTCTGCAATGAAAGCGCTCTAAGAGAATACATCCACAAGCAGAAGCATTTCATGCTAACATCTTCCCTGCTGGAGATATTCTCTTTTCCTAAAGAGCGTTATTAGGCGTTATTAAGTCGCTAATAACTAGCCTACGCGAAAAACTTGCGTTTTTCGTGCTTTGCGGCTGGCAGTGACAGCGCTTCATGAAAGAATCCTAACGAGAGCCAGAATTTGATGGTAGCAGCTTCCCTGCGGTACTTGTGCTGAACGATCTCAAATCTTGAAATGAAGCTTTAATAGCCATTCTGATCTTACAGCTCATAAGCCTAGAGTGAAAATTCTACAAGTGGTCTTTTGCAGTAACAGCGCTGTAAGAGAAAACATTAATAGAGCGGTGTAGTTTCAGGCCAACATCTGCACTGCCTGAAATACTTACTTTTCCATAAGCGCGTTAACAGGCGCAGTTAAGTCACAATTCATTTCCCCAAACTAAAATGTGTGAGTCGTGCTTCACAGCCTGCAGCGAAAGCGCTATAAGAGAAGACTCAAACGAGAACCAGCATTTGAGGTAGAAGCTTCCCTGCGGTTCTTGTGTTAAACGCTCTGAAATTTTGAAGTGACACTGTACTAGCTGATGAAATACTTCAGAAGACTAGAATGAAACATCTAGAAATCGTACTTTGCAGTGAAACTGCTATAAGAGAAGACATTCAGAAGCAGCAGCATTCCATACTACCATCTTCCCTGCAGCCGATGTTCACTGTTCCGAAAGCGCGTTATTCGGCGAAGTAAAGTAACTGTTCTATACCCTATACTAAAATTTTGTGTTAGTCGTGCTTTTCAGCTTGCAGTTAAGCGCTTCCAGAGAAGACTAACGAGAGCCAGCATGTGATCATAGCAGCTTCCCTGCCGTACTTGTTCTGAACGATTTGACATTTTGAAGTGACCCTTTAATACCCGTTCTGATGTTACAGGACACGAGACTAGACTGAAAGTTCTACAAGTCTTTCATTGCAATGAAAGCGTTATAAGAGAAGACATTCAGAAGCAGCAGCGCTCCAACCTAGCATCTTCCATAAGGGCTTTACTCACTTTTCCTAAAGCTCCTCAAGAGTTAAATCACAATTCCGTAATCAATACTAAACGTTTCGTAAGACGTGCTTTGCAGTTTGCAGTGAATGCGTTTCCAGAGAAGACTTTAACGAGAGCCAGTATTTCATCGTAGCTTCTTCCCTGCGGTACTTGTGCTGAGCCCTCTGTTATTTTCAAGTGACGCTTTAATAGCCGTTCTGATGTTAAAGTACACAAGCGTATAATCAAACTTCTACAAGTCTCGCTTTACAGTGAAAGTGCTCTAAGAGAAGACATTCAGAAGCAGCAGCATTCCATGCTAGCATCTTCCCTGTGGGCGTTATTCGAATTCCATAAAGCGCCTCAATAGTGGCAGTTAAGTCATAATGAGATGAAGCAGGAGATGCAAGAGCAGAAGATGCAGCACCAAGAGATACAGCAGGAGATGCAACACCAGAAGATGCAGCACCAATAGATGCAGCAGGGGATTCAAGAGCAGAGAAAGGATATTCAGCAGCAGACACGACATCAGGAGATTCAGCAGCAGGAGATGCAGCAGGAGATGCAGAAGCAAACGCAGCATGTGGAGATGCATCAGGAAATGCATACTCAGAAGGAGATGCAGCAGGAGATTCAGCATGATATGTAGAAGCATGAGATGCCGCAGGAGATTCATCAGGAGATTCTGCAGCAACTGATGCAGCAGCAGGAGAAGCAGCAGGAGATGCAGAAGTAGATGCAGCAGGAAATGAAGAATCAGCAGAAGATGCAGTAGGAGGAGATTCTTCAACATATGCAGCAGCATGATATAATGCAGCAAGAGGAGATACAGCAGGTGGTAGAGAAAGAGGAGATGACGCAGCAGACGCAGCAGGAGATTCAACAGAAGGAAATGCAGCAGGAAATCAGCCGGAGATGCAGCAGCAGGAGATGCACGAAAAGAAGATGCAGCCGCACCAGAGGCAGCAGCAGATTCAGCAGGAGTTGCAGCAGTAGGAGATGAAGAGGCAGGATATTCAGCAGGAGGAGATGCAGCATCAGGAGATTCAGCAGGAGATGCATCAGCAGGAAATGCATCAGCAGATTGTGCAGCAGGGAATTCAGTAGAAAAGGCAGCAGGAGATTCAGTAGAAAAGGCAGCAGGAGATGCAGTAGGAGATATAGAAGGAGATTCATGAGCAGGGGATATAGTAGGAGATGCAGCAGCAGATACATCAGCAGGAATTGTAGCAGGAGATGCTGGAGGAGATTCTGCAGAAGAAGATTCAGCAGGAGATGCAGCAGGAGATGAAATAGCAACATAGGCATCAGCAGTTACAGCAGGAAGTGCAGCAGGAGATTCAGCAGGAGATGTAGCAGCAGGAGAAGCAGCCGCAGATGCCTTCAACAGAATATGCAGCTGAAATGCAGAAGCACTAGATGCATCCGTAGAAGATTGAGCAGCAGATGCAGCAGGAAATGGAGATGCTTCTGCAGAAGCATCCGCAGAGGATGCAGCAGGAGATGAAGCAGCAGGCTATACAGCAGTAGGAGATGGAGGAGGACATCAAGTGGAAGGAGATGCAGCAGCTGCAAATGTAGCAGGAGATGCAGCAGTACATGAGGCATCAGGAAATGGAGCAGCAGATTAAGGAAATGCAGCAGCAGGAAATGCAGCGGCAGATGCAGAGACAGCAGATGCAGCAGAAATAGATGCTGCAGCAGATGCATCAGGAGATGCAGATTCAGTAGGAGATGTAGCAGCAGAAGATGCTGCAGCAGATGATGCAGCAGGAGATGCAGCAGAAGGAAATGCAGCAAGATATGCTGCAGGAGGAGATGCAGTAGGATATGAAGCAGGAGATGAGGCAGCAGGAGATGCAGCCGGAGATGCATATTCAGCAGTAGATTCAGCAGAAACTTCAGAAGGAGATGCAGCAGCAGGAGATTTAGCAGGAGATGCAGCAGTAGATGAAGCAGCAGCATATGTGACAGCAGAAGCACCAGATGGAGCAGAAAGTGATGCAGCAGGGGATGGAGGAGCAGATGCAACGGGAAATGGTGCATCAGGAGCTGCATCCACAGATGCATGAGCATAGGATGCATCAGGAGATGTAGCAGCAGGAGATACAGGAGCTGGTGATGCCACAGGAGATGCAGCAGGAGATGCAATACCAGAAAATGCAGCACCCAGAGATGAAGAAGGAGATGCAGCAACACATGCAGTATCAGCAGATGCAGCAGCAGGAGATGAAGCAGCAGATGCAGCAGCAGGAGGTGTAGCAGCAGGAATTACAAAGGAATAGATGCAGAATGTAATGCAGCAGCAGGACTTGAAGCAGAATATGCATCAGCAGGAAATGCAGCACCAAAAGTTTCAGATGGAGATGCAGCAGGAGGTGCAGCAGCAGGAGATGCAGATTCAGATGTTTCAGCAGGTGCAGCACCAGCAGATGCAGCAACAGGAGTTGCAGTAGAAGGAGATGCTGCAGTAGCACATGCAGAAGGTGATGCAGCAGTAAGAGATGCAGCAGCAGCAGATGCAGCAGGAGATTCAGCAGCAGGAGATTCGGCATGATATGTAGAAGCATGAGATGCCGCAGGAGATTCATCAGGAGATTCAGCAGCAACTGATGCAGCAGCAGGAGAAGCAGCAGGAGATGCAGGAGGAGATGCAGAAGCAGATGCAGCAGGAAACGAAGATTCAGCAGAAGATGCAGTAGGAAGAGATTCTTCAACATATGCAGCAGCATGATATGATGCAGCACCAGGAGATACAGCAGGTTGTGGAGAAAGAGGAGATGATGCAGCAGACGCAGCAGCAGGAGATTCAGCAGGAGGGGATGCAGCAGCAGGAGATTCAGCAGCAGGAGAAGCAGCAGGAGATGCATATTCAGAAGGAGATACGTCAGGAGATGTAGCAGGATATGTAGCAGCATGAGATGCCGCCGGAGATTCAGGAGGAGATTCAGCAGAAGGAGATGCAAGAGCAGGAGATGCATCAGCAGGAGATGCAGAAGCAGATCCAGCAGGAGTCGATGCAGCAGCAGGACATGCAGCAGGAGTCGATGCAGAAGGTGATAGAGCAGCAGGAGTTTCAGAAGAAGGAGATGCAGAAAGAGATTCAGCAGCAGCAGATGCAGCAGCAGGAAAGGCAGCAGTATATAGAGAAGCAGGATATGCAGCAGGAGGAGATGCAGTAGGAGGAGATAGAGCAGCTAAGGCAGCAGCAAGAGATGCAGCAGGAGATGTAAGAGCAAGAGATGCTGCATCAGACCCATCAGCAGGAGATGCAGCAGAAGATGCAGCAGCAGAAGATGCAGCAGGAAATGCAGCAGGAGATGTAGTAGCAGGAGATGAAGCATTATCATGAGATGCATTAGGAGGTGCAGCAGCAGGATATGTAGCAGGAGATTTGGCAGGAGATGAAGCAGCAGCAGAGCAGCAGCAGATCACAGAATCACAGAATAATCAGGTTGGAATAGACCCACTGGACCGTCGAGTCCAACCATTCCCACCAATCCCTAAATCATGCTCCTAAGCACCTCATCTACCCTAATCTTAAACACCTCCAGGCACTCAACCACCTCCCTTGGCAGACCGTTCCAATGCCTAACCACCCTCTCCGTGAAGAACTTTTTCCTAATCTCAAGCCTAAATCTCCCCTGGCGGAGCTTGAGGCCATCCCCTCTCGTTCTGTCCCCTGTCACTTGGGAGGAGAGGCCAGCACCCTCCTCTCCACAACCTCCCCTCAGGTAGTTGTAGAGAGTAATAAGGTCTCCCCTCAGCCTCCTCTTCTCCAGACTGAACAACCCCAGCTCTCTCAGCCGCTCCTCATAAGATTTGTTCTCCAGCCAGTAGAAAATGCAGCAGTAGATGCAGGATCAACAGATACTGCAGCAGGAAATACTGCAGCAGATGCAGCAGGAGATGACATATGAGGTAATGAAGCCACAGATGCAGCAGCTGAAGATGAAGCAGGAGATGCAGCAGCAGGAGGTGCATCAGCAGATGAAGCAGGAGAGGAGGCAGCAAATGTAGAAAGTTATAACGTACATGTAGAAGCAGATGCAGCAGCAGCTAATTCAGCAGGTGATGCATCAGCAGGAGATGCAGAAGCAGATGCAGCAGGAAATGCAGATTCAGCAGGAGAAGCAATAGGAAGAGAATCTTCAGCAGATGCAGCAGGATGTGCAGCATGACGAGATGTAGCAGGACATAGAGAAGCAGCAGATGCATCAGCAGATGAAGCAGGAAATGCAGCAAGAGATGCAGCAGCAGAGATGTAGCCGCAGATGCATCAGAAACAGACGCAAAAGGAGATGCAGCAGCAGCAGATTCCGCAGGAGATGCATCAGCAGAAGATGTAGAAGGAGTTGCAGCATCAGGAGATTCAGCAGGAAATGCAGCAGCAGGGGATGTAGTAGCAGGAGACACAGAAGGAGATGCAGAAGGAGCTGCGGCATCAGGAGATGCAGCAGGGAATGCAGCAGCAGCAGAAGTAACAGGTGATGCAGCAGCATCATATGAACTACGAGATGTAGCAGCAGGAAATGAAGAAGCAGGAGATGCTACAGGCGATTCATCCGGAGATGCAGAAGGAGGATATGCAGCAGCAGGAGGTGCAGAGTAGTAGATGAAGTGAAGAAGATGCAGCAGAAGGAAATATAGCAGGAGATTCAGCCGCAGTAAATGCAGCAATAGAGAAAGTAGCATCAGATGCAGCATCAGCTGCAGCTTCAGATGCAGCAGAAGGAGATGCAGCAGCAGGAGATCTATCAGGAGATGCAGCAGCAAATTCAGCAGATGCAGCAGTAGTAGATTCATAAAGAGCTGCAGCAGGAAATGCAGATGAATATTCAGGAGCAGGAGATACAGCAGGAGATGCAGCAGCACATGCTGTATCAGCAGATGCAGCAGCAGGATATGCAGCAGCAGGATATGCAGCAGCAGGAGTAGAAGCAGAATATGCAGCACCAGGAAATGCAGCACCAAGAGATTCAGACGGAGATGCAGCAGGAGATGCAGCAGCAGGAGATGCAGAAGCAGATGTTGCAGGAGGTGCAGCACAGGCAGATGAAGCAACAGGAGATGCAGCAGAAGGAGATGGTGCAGCAGCACATGCAGAAGGTGATGCAACAGTAGGAGACGCAGCAGATGCAGATGCAGCAGGAGATTCAGCAGCAGGAGATTCAGCAGCAGGAGATTCAGCATGATATGTAGAAGCATGAGATGCCGCAGGAGATTGATCAGGTGTTTCAGCAGCAACTGATGCAGCAGCAGGAGAAGCAGCAGGAGATGCAGCAGCAGCAGGAGATGCAGAAGCAGATGCAGCAGGAAATGAAGATTCAGCAGAAGATGCAGTAGGAAGAGAGAAAGTAGCATCAGATGCAGCAGCAGGTGCACCATCAGATGCATCAGCAGGAGATGCAGCAGCAGGAGATCTATCAGGAGATGCAGCAGTAGATGAGGCAGCAGCAGATGCAGCAGAAAATTCAGCATATGCAGCTGTAGTAGATTCATAAAGAGCTGCAGCAGGAAATGCAGATGAATATGCAGCAGCAGGAGGTGCATCTGCAGGTGATGCAGAAGAACATGCAGCAGGTGACGCTCAAGGAGATGCAGCAGGAGATGCAGAACGAGATGAAGCAGCAAGATATGCAGCAGAAAGAGATGACGCAGGAGATGCTTCAATAGAAGGTGCAACATGAGATACAGCAGGAGATGCAGCAGCAGAGGAAGCAAAAGGAGATGCAGAAACAGGAGATGCAGCAGCAGGACATGGATCAAGAGATGAAGCAGCAGGAGATTCATTAGGAGATGCAGAGGATGGATATGAAAGAGCAGGAGATATAGCAGCAGGAGATGCAGCATGAAATGCAGCAGGATGAGATGAAGCAGCAGGGGATGTACTAGGAGATGCAGAAGCAGCAGATAGAGCAGGAGATGCTGTAGCAGGAGATGTAGAAGCAGATGTAGCAGCAGGAGATGCAGCAGCAGGAGATGCAACAGGAGATGCAGTGGGAGGAGATTCAGCAGGAGATGCAGCAGGAGGGGATGCAACAGGAAATGTAGCAGGAGGAGGTACAGCAGAACCAGATGCAGCAGTATATGCAACAGAAAGAGATGAATAAGAGATGCAGCAGCAATTGATGCAGCAGGAGATGCTGGAGCCAGAGATGCAGAAGTAAAGGCAGAAGGAGGAGATACAGCAGGACATGCATCAGATGGAGATGCAGCAAAACATACATCAGCAGGAGACACAAGAGCAGGATATGAGGCATGAGATGCACCCGCAGCAGAAGCAGCAGCAGATGCAGAACCATAGGCAGCAGAACATGCAGAACCATATGCAGCAGGAGATACAGCAGCAGATGAAGCAGGAGATGCAGCTGGAGATGTAGCATCACCAGAAGCAGCAGCAGATGCAGCAGCAAAGGATGCAGGATGAGATGCAGAAAGAATTGCATCAGCATGAGAAGCTGCTGGAAAGTCAGTAGGATATGCAACAGCAAGAGATTTGGCAACAGCAGATGCAGCAGCAGATGCAGCAGGAGATGCAGCTGCATGAGGTGTATCAGCAGGAGATGTAGCAGGAGATGCATATTCAGCAGGTGATGCACCAGGATATGCAGCAGGAGATTCAACAGAAGTAAATGCAGCAAGAAATCAACCAGAGATGCAGCAGTAGGAGATGCAGGAAAAGAAGATGCAGCGGCACCAGAGACAGCAGCAGATTCAGCAGGAGTTGCAGCAGCAGGAGATGAAGAGGCAAGAGATTCAGGAGCAGGAGATGGAGCATCAGGAGATTGAGCAAGAGATGCATCAGCAGGAAATGCATCAGCAGATTGTGCAGCAGGAAATTCCGTAGGAGATTCTGCAGCTGGAGATTCAGTAGAAAAGGCAGCAGGAGATTCAGTAGAAAATGCAGCAGGAGATGCAGTAAGAGATACAGAAGGAGATTCAGCAGCAGGGGATATAGTAGGAGATGCAGCAGCAGATACATCAGCAGGAATTGTAGCAGGAGATGCTGGAGGAGATTCTGCAGAAGAAGATTCATTAGGAGATGCAGCAGGAGATGAAATAGCAACATAGGCATCAGCAGTATACAGCAGGAAGTGCAGCAGGAGATTCAGGAGGAGATGTAGCAGCAGGAGATGCAGCCGCAGATGCCTTTAAGTTGACATGCAACTGAAATGCAGAAGCACTAGATGCATCCGTAGAAGACTGAGCAGCAGATGCAGCAGGAAATGGAGATGCTTCTGCAGATGCATCCGCAGAGGATGCAGCAGGAGATGAAGCAGCAGGCTATACAGCAGAAGGAGATGAAGCAGCAGATGCAGCAGCAGGAGATGCACAAGGGCATCAAGTAGAAGGAGATGCAGCAGCAGCAAATGTAGCAGGAGATGCAGCAGTACATGAAGCATCAGGAAATGGAGCAGCAGATTAAGGAGATGGAGCAGCAGATTAAGGTGATGTAGCAGCAGGAAATGCATCAGAATATGCAGAGGAGGTAATGCAGCAGGTGATACAGCAGCAGCAGGTGATGCAGCTGCAGAGGCAGCAGATGCAGCAGCAATGGATACAGCAGCATATCATCAGTAGATGCAGATTCAGTAGGAGATGTAGCAGCAGAAGATGCTGCAGCAGATGTTGCAGCAGGAGATGCAGCAGAAGGAAATGCAGCAAGATATGCTGCAGGAGGAGATGCAGTAAGATATGAAGCAGGAGATGCAGCAGCAGGAGATGCAGCAGTAGATGAAGCAGTAGCATATGCAACAGCAGATGCACCAGATGGAGCAGAAAGAGATGCAGCAGCGTATGGAGGAGCAGATGCAACGGGAAATGGTGCATCAGGACATGCATCCACAGATGCATGAGTCCAGGATGCTACAGGAGATTTAGCAGCAGTAGATACAAAAGTAGGTGATGCCGCAGGAGATGCAGCAGGAGATGCACTACAAGAAGATGCAGCACCAAGAGATGCAGCAGGAGATGAAGCAGCATATGCAGTATCAGCAGATGCAGCAGTAGGAGATGAAGCAAGAGTTGCAGCAGCAGGAGATGCAGCAGCCAGAAATACAAGAGGAATAGATGCAGAAGGTAATGCAGCAGCAGGAGTTGAAGCAGAATATGCATCAGCAGGAAATGCAGCACCAAGAGATGCAGCAGCAGATGCAGCAGCAGATGAAGCAACAGGAGTTGCAGCAGTAGGAGATGCAGCAGCAGCAGATGCAGCAGGAGATTCAGCATGATATGTAGAAGCATGAGATGCCGCAGGAGATTCATCAGGAGATTCAGCAGCAACTGATGCAGCAGCAGAAGATGCATCAGGAAATGCAGCAGCAGTAGGTGCAGCAGGAGATGCAGTAGCATGAGTTGAAGCATTATCATGAGATGCATTAAGAGGTGCAGCAGTAGGATATGTAGCAGGAGATTTGGCAGGAGATGAAGCAGCAGCAGAGCAGCAGCAGATGCAGCAGGAAATGCAACAGTAGACACAGAAGCAGGAGTTGCTGGAGCAGGAAATACTGCAGCAGATGCAGCAGGAGATGACATATCAGGTGATGAAGCCACAGATGCATCAGTTGAAGATGAAGCAAGAGATGCAGCAGCAGGGCGTGCATCAGCAGATGCATCAGGAGATGAGGCAGCAAAAGTAGAACGTTATAACGTACATGTAGAAGCAGATGCAGCAGCAGCTAATTCGGCAGGAGATGCAGCTTCAGGAGATTCAGCAGGAAATGCAGCAGCAGGGGATGTCGTAGCAGGAGACACAGAAGGAGTAGCAGAAGGAGCTGCAGCATCAGGAGATGTATCAGGGAATGCAGCAGCAGCAGTAGTAACAGGAGATGCAGCAGCATCATATGCACTAGGAGATGTAGCAGCAGGAAATGAAGAAGCAGGAGATGCTACAGATGATTCAGCCGGAGATGCAGAAGGAGGAGATGCAGCAGCAGGAGGTGCAGAGTAGTAGATGAAGTGAAGAAGATGTAGCCGAAGGAAATATAGCAGGAGATTCAGCCGCAGTAAATGCAGCAAGAGAGAAAGTAGCATCAGATGCAGCAGAAGGATATGCAGCAGCAGGAGATCTATCAGGAGATGCAGCAGCAGGATATGCAGCAGAAGGAGATGATGCAGGAGATGCTTCAATAGAAGGTGCAACATGAGATACAGCAGATAAAGATGCAGCAGCAGACGAAGCAGAAGGAGATGCAGAAACAGGAGATGCAGCAGCAAGACATGGATCACGAGATGAAGCAGCAGCAGGAGATGAAGCTTCTGGAGATTAATTAGGAGATGCAGTAGCAGGATATGAAGCAGCAGGAGATATAGCAGCAGGACGTGCAGCATGAGATGCAGCAGTATGAGATGAAGCAGCAGGGGATACATCAGGAGATGCAGAAGCAGCAGATACAGCAGGAGATGCCATAGCCGGAGATGCAAAAGGAGATGATGCAGCAGCAGGAGATGCAGCAGCAGGAGATGCAGCAGCAGGAGATGCAGCAGGAAGAGATTAAGCAGGAGATGCAGCAGGAGGAGGTGGAACAGGAGATGAAGCAGGAGGAGGTACAGCAGCAGCAGATGCAGCAGCAGATGCAGCAGAAGGAGATGCATAAGAGATGCAGTAGCAATTGATGAAGCAGGAGATGCTGGAGCCAGAGATGCCGAAGAAGTAGATGCAGAAGAAGTAGATGCAGAATCAGGAGATGCAGGAGTAGATGCATCAGCAGGAGATGCAGCAAAACATACATCAGCAGGAGACACAGCAGCAGGATATGAGGCAGGAGATGCACCAGCAGAAAATGCAGCAGGAGATGCCTCAGGAGATTAAACAGGAGATGCTGCAGCAGGTGATGCAGCAGCAGGAAATTTTGCAGGGCTTGCAGCAGTAGGTGAAGCAGCACTAGATGAAGCATCATATGCTGCAGATGCAGCAGCAGAGGATGCAGCAGGAAGAGATGGAGCAGGAGATAGATCAGCAGCAGATGCACCAGCAGAGGCAGCAGCAGTAGATGCAGCAGGACATATAGAAAAGTATGAGGCAGCAGGAGATGTAGGAGATGCAGCAGTAGATGAAGTAGCGGTAGATGCAGCAGCCGTTGCAGCAGGAAATGCAGCAGGAGATGCAGAAGCAGGAAATGCAGCAGCAGGAGCTGCAGCCGCAAATGCATGCAGCAGCATATGCAGTAGGAGATGCAGCAGCAGGTGATTCAGTAGCAGGAGATTCAGCAGCAGATGTAGCAGGATATGCGGCATCAGTAGATACATCTGCAGATGCATCAGCAGAGCATGTAGCAGGAGATACGGCAGCAGGAGATGCAGGAGTACATGAAATAGCAGCAGATACAAGAGCAGATTCAGGAAATGCAGCAGCAGGAGATGCAGCAGGAGATGAAGTAGAAATGTAGATACAAGTGCAGCAGGAGATGCAGCAGTAGGAGATGTAGCAGGAGATGCAGCAGTACATGAAGTAGCAGCAGATACACCAACAGATACAAGAGATGTAGCAGAGTAGATGCAGCAGGATATGAAACTGCAGAAGATACAGAAGGAGATGCAGCAGCAGGAGATGAAGCTGGATGTGCAGCAGGAGATGCAGCAGCAGGTGCAGCAGGAGATGTAGCAACACCAGAAGCAGCAGAAGATGCAGCAACATGTGATGCAGGATGAGATGCAGCAGGCACTGCAGCAGCAGGAGATGCTGCAGGAGATTCAGCAGGATATGCCACAGCAGATACAGCAGCATGAGATGCATAGCAGGAGATGCAGCAGGAGATGAATTAGCAGGAGATGCAGCAATAGGTGAAGCAGCACCAGATGCAGCAGCATATGCTGAAGATGTATTAGGAGGAGATTAAGCGGGAGATCCAGCAGGAAGAGATGCAGCAGGATATGCAGAAAATGATAAAGCAGAAAGAGATGCATCAGGAAATACAGCAGCAGGATATGCATCAGCAGGAAATGCAGCAGGACATGCACTAGTAGAAGATGCAGCAGGAGATGCAGCAGGAGACGCAGCTGGAGATGTAGCAAGAGGATATGCACCATGATATACAGCAGCAGGAGATGCAACAAAAGATGAAACAGGAGGAGATGCAGGAGGAGAGGCAGCAGAGGAGATGCAGCAGAATCTAATGCTGCATCTCCTGCTGCTGCATCTCCTGCTGCATCTCCTGCTTCTGCCTCTTATCCTGCTAAATCTCCTCCTGCATCAGCTGATGCATTTCCTGCATCTCCTGCGGCTACATCTGCTGGTGCATCTCCTGCTTCTCTATCTTCTCCTGCATCTCCTGCTGAATCACATGGTGCCTTTCCTGCTGCCGCATCTCCTGCTTCTGCATATCCTTTTGCATGTCTTGCTGCCACATCTCCTGCTTCTTCCTCTCCTACTCCTGCATCTCTACTGCTGCATCTCCTGCTGCTGCATTTCCTGCTCCTGCTTCTCCTGATGCATCTGCTGCTGCATTTTCTGCAGCATCTTCTATTGCTTCAACTCCAGATGCTGCATCTCCTGCTGCATCTGCTGGTACTGCATCTTATCCTGCCACATCTCCTGCTCCATTTCTTTGTGCATCTGCTGCTGCTGCTCTATCTTCTTCTGCTGCATCTCCTGCTGCTGCATCTCCTGCTGCAGGATCTCCGGCTGCATCTTCTGCTTCTGCATCTCCTGCTACTGGGTCTGCTGCATCATCTCCTCCTGCCTCTTCGCCTACAGCATCTCCTTCTGTATCTCGTGCTACATCTCATGAAGCTGTACCTGCTGAAGCATCTCTTCCTGCTGCATCTCCTGATGAACAGGCATCTATTGATGCATCTGCTGCTGCTTCATCTCCTGCTGCTGCAGCTCCTACTGAATCTGCTGTTGAATATCATCCTGCATCTGCAGCGGCTGCATCTCCTGCTGCTGCATCATCTCCTGCTGCATCTCCTGATTCATCTCCTACTGCTGCATCTGCACTATTTTCTGCTGCATCTGCTGCTGCTTCATATACTGCTTCATCTCCTACTACTGCATCTCCTTCTGCTTCTCATTCTGCATCTCCTGATGCTACAGCTCCATTTGCAACATCTCCTACTGCACCTCCTGCTGCTGAATCTCCCGCTGCATCTCCTGATTCATCTCCTACTGCTGCATCTGCAGTATTTTCTGCTGCATCTCCTGCTGCATCTCCTGTTGAATATAATGCTACCACATCTCCTGCTGCATCTCCTGATGCTGCATCTCCACCTGCTGCACCTTCTGCTGCTCAACTCCTGCTGATGCATCTTCTGCTGATGCATAACCTGCTGCATCTCTGACTGCTGCATCTCCTGCTGCTGAATCTCCTGCTGCTGCATCTGCTGGTGCTGCATATGCTACTGCATCTGCTGCAGGATCTTCTTCTTCTGCCTCTCATGCCACATCTCCCGCTGATGCATCTCCTGCTTCTCTATATCTTGCTCAATCTACTGCTGCTGCATCTCCAGCTGCATCTCCTGCTGCTGCATCTCTTGCATCTTTTGGTGCATCTGCTGTAGATTAATCTACTGCTGCATCTCCTCTTGCTTCATCTTCTGATTTTTTGATGTCCTTCTGCATCACCTGATGCTCAATCTGCTGCTGCTGCATACACTGCTGCATCTTCTGCTGCTGAATTCACTTCTGCTGCATCTGCTGCTGCATCACCTTCTACTGAATCCCCTGATGCATCTCCTGCTGCTGCATCCACTGGTACATCTCCTAATGCTGCATCTCCTGCTGCTGCACATCCTGATGCACATCTTGATGCATCTCCTCCTGCTGCTTCTCCTACTGCTTCATCTCCTGCATCTGCTGCTGCATGTGCTGCTGCATCTCCTGCTTCTCTGTGTCCTCCTCCTCCATCTCCACCTGCATCTGTTGCTGCTGCATCCTCTGCTGAACCTCCTGCTGCTGCATCTCCTTCTGCAACTCCCTCTGATGCATCAGCACATTCATCTGATGATGCATCTCACCTGCTTCATCTCCTGCTGCTGAATCTCCTGCTCTTGCATACCCTGCTGCATCTACAGCTGCTTCTAAGCCTACTTCATCTACTGCTGCTGCATCTCCTGCTGCTATATCTTTTGTTTATCAATCTCCTGCTGCTGCATCTCTTACGGAATCTGCTTCTCAATCTGCTCCTGCACCTACTGCAGCTGCATCTCCTGATGCTGTATCTCCTGTTACTGCATCTCCTAATGCATCTCCTGGAGCTTAATCTCCTGCTTTTGCATCTGCTGCTTTATCTCCTTCTGATGCCTATCTTGCTGCTGCATCTACTGCTGCTTCGTCTGCTTCTACATCTCCCGCTGCATTTTCTGCTGCTCCATCTCAGGATACATCTCCTCTTGCTCAGTCTCTTGCTGCATATCCTGCTGCTACATCTCCTGCTACTGCATCTCCTTCTCTGCATCTCCTGCTGCATCTCCTGCAGCTGCATCTCCTGCTCCATATCCTTCTGTTGCATCTGCGTATTCATCTTATGATGGTGCTTTCTTGCTGGATCTCCTGCTTCTGCATCTCCTGCTGCTGCAAACTCTGCTGCATCTCCTGCTGCTGCATTTCCAGCTGCAGCTGCTGCTGCTGAATCTCCTGTGGCTGCTGATGCATTTCCTGATGCATTTTCTACTGCTGCATCTCCTTCTGCTGCAACTCCTGCTTCATCCCCTCTTGCTGCATTTCCTACTGCTGCATTTCCTGCTCCTGCATCAGATACTTCATCTCCTGCTGCTGCATCTGCTGGTGCTGCATCTCCTGCTGCATCTGCTGCTGAATCTCCTGCTTCTGCAGCTCATACCACATCTCCTGCTGCTGCATCTCCTGCTTCTGCATATCTGGCTGCATCTCCTGATGCTGCATCACCTGCTGCCGAATCTCCTGCATCTTTTGCTGCATCTGCTGTAGATTCGCCTCCTGGTGCATCTCCTGCTGCTGCATCTCCTGCAGCTGCATCTCCTGTGCCATCTCCTACTGCTGAATCTCGTTCCGCTCCATTCTCTGCTGCATCTACTGCTGCTGCATAGACTGCTGCAGAATCTCCTAATGCATCTCCTCTTGCTTAGTCTCCTGATGCTTCCTATCCTGCTTCATCTCCTTTTGCTGCATATATTAATGCTGCATCTACTGCTGCTTGGCCTGATGCTGTATCGCCTGCTTCATCTCCTGCTGGGGCATCTCCTGCTGCATCTCCTTCTGCATCTCCTGCTGCTCCAGCTGCTGCATCTGCATCATCAGGATATTCTGAAGGAGATGCAGCAACAGGAGATGCAGCAGCAGGAGATGCAACCACAGTACTGAAGCAGCAGATGCAGCTGCAGGAGATGCAACCACAGTACTGCGGCAGCAGATTCAGCTGCAAGAGATGCAGCCGTAGGAGATGCAGCAGGATTTTCAGCAGAAGGAGTTACAGCAGGAGATGCAGTAGCAGATGCAGCAGAAGGAAGTGTAGCAGCAGAAGATGTAGGAGGATATGCAGCAGCAGTAGATGAAACAGACCATAAAGCAGCAGGATATGCAGAAGCAGGAGAATCAGCAGCAGGGGATGCAGCAGCAGATTCAGCAGCAAATTCAGCCGGAAATGTAGCCAGAGTAGATGCAGAAGCAGGAGATGCAGCAGAAGATGCATCAGCAGGAAATGCACCAGCAGAGGCAGCAGCAGAAGTTGCAGTGGGAGACATAGAAAAAAATGAGGAAGCAGGAGCAGCCCCTGTAACTTGATTTCCTCCTGCATCTACAGATGCCGCATCTTCTGCGGCACCTGCTCCTGTATCTCCTGCTGCTACATCTCCTGATGCATCCTCTGCTCATGCATCTGCGGATGCATCTCCTGATGCACCATTTCCCGTTGCATCTGCTCCTCCATCCCCTGCTGCATCTCTTTCTGCTCCATCTGGTGCATCTGCTGTTGCAAAAGCTGCTGTATCATCTACTGCTGCATCTGCTGCTAAATCTCCTGCTGCTGCATCTCCTTCTGAAATTTCTGCTGAATCTACTGCTGAATATGCATCCCCTGCTGCATCTCCTGCTGCTGCATCTCCTGCTTCATATCCTACTGCATCCCCTCCTGCAGCATATCTTGCTACATTTCCTTCTGCTGCATCTCCTGGTGCATCATCTGCTGCAGCATCTGCTGCTGCTACATCTCCTACTGAATCTGCATCTCCTGATGCATCTCCTACTGCATCTATTCCTGCTGCATCTGCTGCCTCTGCATCACCTGCTGCATCACCTGCTGCTGCATATTCTGCTGCATTTCCTGCTGATGCATCTTCTGTTGCTCCATTTTACTGCTGCTTAATGTACTGCTGCATCTCCTGCTACATTTGCTGCTGCTGCATCTCCTTCTACTTCATGTCCTCCTGCATTTCCTGCTGCCTCATCTGCTGCTTCATCTCCTGCTGCTGTAGAGCCTGCTGCTTCATCTCCTGCTGCATCCTCTGCGGATGCATCTGCAGAAGCATCTCCATTTCTTGCGGCATCTGCTGCTCAGTGTTCTACGGATGCATCTAGTGCTTCTGCATTTCAGCTGCATATTCTGTTGAAGGCATCTGCGGCTGCTTCTCCTGCTGCTACATCTCCTGCTGCATGTCCTGCTGAATCTTCTTCTGCAGAATCTCCTCCAGCATCTCCTGCTACAATTCCTGCTGATGTATCTCCTGCTGCATCTCCTGCTGCCTTTTCTACTGAATCTCCTGCTGCAGAATCTCCTACGGAATTTCCTGCTGCACAATCTGCTGATGCATTTCCTGCTGATGCATCTCCTGCTCAATCTCCTGATGCTGCATCTCCTGATGCTGAATCTCCTGCCTCTGCATCTCCTGCTGCTGCAACTCCTGCTGAATCTGCTGCTGCATCTGGTTCGCCTGCATCCTCTTTTCCTGCATCTCCTGCTGCTGCATCTCTGGCTGATGTCCTGCTGCATGTCCTTCTCTTGAATCTCCTGCTGCATTTCCTGGTGCATCACCTGCTGAATATGCATCTCCTGATACATCTCCTGCTGATACACCTCATGCAGCTGCAGCTGCTGCTTCATATCCTGCTGCATCTGCTGTTGCCAAATCTCTTGCTGTTGCATATCCTACTGAATTTCCAGCAGCATCGCCTGCTGATGCAATTCCTGATGCATCTCATCCTGCATTATTTGCTGCTGCATTTGCTTCTGCTTCTGGTGATGCTACATTTCCAGCTGCATCTGCTGCTTCATCTGATGCTGTAACTACTGCTGCATATGGTTCTGCATGTTCTGCTGCATATGGTTCTGCATCTTCTGCTGCATATGGTGCTGCATCTGCTGCTGCTTCTGCTGCTGGTGCATCACCTGCCTCATATCCTGCTCTTGTGTCTCCTGCTGATGTATGTTTTGCTGCATCTCCTGCTGATGCATGTCCTGCTGCATCTCCTTCTTCTGCATCTACTTCTTCTCCATCTCCGGCTCCAGAATCTACTGCTGCATCAATTGCTCCTGCATCTCTTATTGATCTCTTCTGCTGCATACACTGCTGCATCTGATGCTGCTGTACCTCCTCCTGCTGCATTTCCTGTTTTATCTCCTCCTGCTGCATCTCCGGCTGACTCTCCTCCTACTGCATCTCCTGTTCCATCTCCTCCTTCTGCATCTCCTGCTGCATATTTTGCTGCATCTCCTGCTGCTGCATCTCCTGCTGCTGCATCTCCTTCTGCTACATCTCCTTCTACATCTCCTGCTACAGCATCTCCTTCTGTATCTGCTGTCTCTGTATCTCCTGATACATCCCCTCCTGCTTCATCTCATCCTGCTGCATCTCATGCTGCATCTCCTACGGCTATATCTCCTGCTGTTTCATATCCTGCTACTGCATCTCCTAATGAATCTCCTGCTGCTTCATCTCTTGATCCATGTCCTGCTGCTGCATCTCCTCTTTCTGCATCTCCTTTTGCTTCCTCTGCTGCTGCATCTCCTGCTGTATCTCATGTTGCAATTTCTATTGAAGCATCTCCTACGTCATCCCCTTATGCTGCATATCTTGCTGCTTATTCTCTTTCTGCATCTCCCGCTGCATCTCCTTGAGCGTCACCTGCTGAATCTCCTTCTGCATCACCTGCAGATACATCTCCTGCTGTATCTCCTGCTTCTCCATATTCATCTGCATTTCCTGCTGCAGTTATTTATGAATCTACTACTGCTGCATCTGCGGAATTTGCTGCTACATCTGCTGCTGCTTCATCTACTGCTGCATCTGCTGCTAAATCTCCTGCTGCTGCATCTCCTTCTGATGTTCCTGCTGAATCTACTGCTGAATATGCATCCCCTTCAGCATCTCTTGCTGCTGCATCTCCTGCTTCATATCCTGCTGCATCTCCTCCTGCAGCATATCTTGCTGCATTTCCTCCTGCTGCATGCCCTGCTGCATCATCTGCTGCATCATCTTCTGCTGCTACATCTCCTACTGAATCTGCATCTCCTGATGCATCTGCTGCTGCATCTATTGCTGCTGCATCTGCTGCCTCTGCAGCTGCAGCTGCATCACCTGCTGATGCATCACCTGCTGCATTACCTCCTGCTGCATATTCTGATGCAATTCCTGATGCTGCATCTCCTTCCACTTGATGTCCTCCTGCATTTCCTGCTGCTGCATCATCTGCTTCATCTCCTTCTGCTGTATAGCCTGCTTCTGCATTTCATGCTGCTTCATCTCCTGCTCTTATATCTCCTTCTGCTGAATCTCCTCCTGAATCTCTGGTGGCATCTCATGCTCCTCCATATCCTGCTACATCTCCTGACATAACTCCTTCTCAATATGCATCTCCTGTTGCTTCTCCTACGGCTGAATCTCCTGCTGCTGCATCTCCTCCTGCTGCTGCATGTCCTGCTGCTGTGTCTGCTGCATCATCTCCTCTTTCTCCATAACCTGCTGTATCTCCTGTTGCTGCATCATATCATGCTGCTGCATATGTTGAAGAATCTCTTCCTATTGCATCTTCTGCTGATTCTTCATTTCCTGCTGCATCTGCTTCTGCATCTCCTGCTGCTGCTGCATCTGCTGCTGCTTCTCCTGCTGCTGCATCAGTTACTGCTGAATCTCCTGATGAATCTGCTGCGGCATCTCATGCTTCTACATATCATGCTTAATGTCCTGCTGCTGAATTTTCCTGCTGCATCTGCTGCTGCTGCATCTCCTACTACTGCATTACATTCTGCATGTACTTCTGCAGCATCTCCTTCTGCTGCATCTCCTGTTGCTGCATCTGCTGGTGCTGCACCTGCTGCAACATCTGAATCTGCATCTGCTGGTGCTGCACCTCCTGCTGCATCTCTGTCTGAGTCATTTTGTGCTGCATTTCCTGGTGATGCATATTCTGCTTCAAGTCCTGCTGCTGTATTACCTTCTGCTGCATTTTCTACTGAATCTCCTGCTGCGTTTTCTACTGAATCTCCAGCTGCTGAATCTCCTACGGAATTTCCTGCTGCAGAATCTGCTGATGCATTTCCTGCTGATGTATCTCCTCCTGAATCTCCTGAAGCTGCACCTACTGCTGCTGAATCTCCTGCTGCTGCATCTTCTGCATCATCTCCTCTTTCTCCATAACCTGCTGTATCTACTGTTGCTGCATATGTTTAAGAATCTCTTCCTATTGCATCTTCTGCTGATTCTTCATTTCCTGCTGCATCTGCTTCTGCATCTCCTGCTGTTGCTGCATCTCCTGCTGCTTCTCCTGCTGCTGCATCAGTTGCAGCTGAATCTCCTGATCAATCTCCTGCGGCAACTCATGCTTCTACATATCATGCTGTATCTCCTGCTGCATCTCCTTCTGAATATGCATCTCCTGATGCATCTCCACCTGCTGCCATTTATACTGCTGCGTTTGCTTCTGCATCTCCTGCTGCTGAATCTCCTGATGTCGTGTCTGCTACTGAATATCCTTTCTCTGCTGCTGAATCTCATGCTGCTGAATCTCCTGCTGCATCTCCTACTTCTGCATCACCTTCTGCATGTGCTGCTGCAGCATATCCTTCTGCTGCATCTCCTGTTGCTTCATCTGCTGGTGCTGCACCTCCTGCAACATCTGCTTCTGCATCTCCTGCTGCTGAACCTCCTGCTGCATCTCTGTCTGAATCTCTTGGTGCTGCATTTCCTGCTGATGCATATTCTGCTTCAACTCCTGCTGCTTCAACTCCTGCTGCTGCATCTCCTGCTTTTACATCTGCTGATACTGCATGTGCTGCTGCATCTCTGACTGCTGCATCTCCTGCTGCAGCATATTCATCTGCATTTCCTGCTGCAGCTCTTATGTGAATCTACTGCTGCTGCATCTGCTGAATTTGCTGCTGTATCTCCTAATAGATCTTCTGCTGTTGCATCCCCTGCTACTGGGTCTGCTGCATCATCTCCTCCTGCCTCTTCGCCTACAGCATCTCCTTCTGTATCTCGTGCTACATCTCATGAAGCTGTACCTGCTGAAGCATCTCTTCCTGCTGCATCTCCTGATGAATAGGCATCTATTGATGCATATGCTGCTACTTCATCTCTTGCTGCTGCAGCTCCTACTGAATCTGCTGTTGAATATGTTCCTGTATCTGCAGCGGCTGCATCTCCTGCTGCTGCATCATCTCCTGCTGCATCTCCAGATTCATCTCCTACTGCTGCATCTGCACTATTTTCTGCTGCATCTGCTGCTGCTTCATATACTGCTTCATCTCCTACTACTGCATCTCCTGCTGCATCTCCTTCTGCATCTCCTGCTGAATCTAATCCTACCAGATCTCCTGCTGCATCTCCTGATGCTGCATTTCCTGATGCATTTCCTGATGCTACATCTCCACCTGCTGCACCTCCTGCTGCTGCATTTACTGATGCATTTCCTGATGCTACATCTCCTGATGCTCCACCTCCTGCTGCTGAACTCCTGCTGCTGCATTTTCTGCTGATGCATAACCTGCTGCATCTCTGACTGCTGCATCTCTGACTGCTGCATCTCCTGCTGCTGAATCTCCTGCTGCTGCATCTGCTGGTGCTGCATATGCTACTGCATCTGCTGCAGGATCTTCTTCTTCTGCCTCTCATGCCACATCTCCCGCTGATGCATCTCCTGCTTCTCTATATCTTGCTCAATCTACTGCTGCTGCATCTCCAGCTGCATCTCCTGCTGCTGCATCTCTTGCATCTTTTGGTGCATCTGCTGTAGATTAATCTACTGCTGCATCTCCTCTTGCTTCATCTTCTGATTTTTTGATGTCCTTCTGCATCACCTGATGCTCAATCTGCTGCTGCTGCATACACTGCTGCATCTTCTGCTGCTGAATTCACTTCTGCTGCATCTGCTGCTGCATCACCTTCTACTGAATCCCCTGATGCATCTCCTGCTGCTGCATCCACTGGTACATCTCCTAATGCTGCATCTCCTGCTGCTGCACATCCTGGTGCATCTCCTGCTCAATCTCCTCCTGCTGCTTCTCCTACTGCTTCATCTCCTGCATCTGCTGCTGCATGTGCTGCTGCATCTCCTGCTTCTCTATGTCCTCCTCCTGCATCTCCACCTGCATCTGTTGCTGCTGCATCCTCTGCTGAACCTCCTGCTGCTGCATCTCCTTCTGCAACTCCCTCTGATGCATCAGCACATTCATCTGATCATGCATCTCACCTGCTTCATCTCCTGCTGCTGAATCTCCTGCTCTTGCATACTCTGCTGCATCTACAGCTGCCTCTAAGCCTACTTCATCTACTGCTGCTGCATTACCTGCTGCTTCTGCTGCTGCATCTCCTCCTGAATTTCCTGCTGCTGCATCTCCTGCTGCTGTATCTTTTGCTTATCAATCTCCTGCTGCTGCATCTCTTACGGAATCTGCTTCTCAATCTGCTCCTGCACCTACTGCGGCTGCATCTCCTGATGCTGTATCTCCTGTTACTGCATCTCCTAATGAATCTCCTGGAGCTTAATCTCCTGCTTTTGCATCTCCTGCTTTTTCTCCTTCTGATGCCTATCTTGCTGCTGCATCTACTGCTGCTTCGTCTGCTTCTACATCTCCCGCTGCATTTCCTGCTGCTGCATCTCAGGATACATCTCCTCTTGCTCAGTCTCTTGCTGCATATCCTGCTGCTACATCTCCTGCTACTGCATCTCCTGCTGCATCTCCTGCTGCATCTCTTGCAGCTGCATCTCCTGCTCCATCTCTTGCGGCTGCATCTCCTGCTCTATATCCTTCTGTTGCATCTGCGTATTTTTCTTATGATGGTGCTTTCTTGCTGGATCTCCTGCTTCTGCATCTCATACCACATCTCCCGCTGATGCATCTCCTGCTTCTGTATATCTCGCTGCATCTCCTGCTGCTGCATCACCTGCTAAATCACCTGCTGCTGAATCTCCTGCATCTTTTGCTGCATCTGCTGTAGATTCGCCTCCTGGTGCATTTCCTGCTGCTGCATCTCCTGCTGATGGATGTCCTCGTGCATCTCCTGATGCTGCATCTGCTGCTGCATCTCCAGCAGCTGCATCTCCTGTGGCATCTTCTGCTGAATCTCGTCCGGCTTCATTCTCTGCTTCATCTACTGCTGTTGCATAACCTGCTGCGGAATCTCCTAATGCATCTCCTCTTGCTTTGTCTCCTGATGCTTCCTGATGCTTTTGCTGCATATATTGCTGCTGCATCTACTGCTGCTTGGTCTGATGCTGTATCCCCTGCTCCATCTCCTGCTGGGGTATCTCCTTCTGCATCTCCTGCTTCTCCATCTGCTGCATCTGCATCATCAGGATATTCTGAAGGAGATGCAGCAACAGGAGATGCAACAGCAGGAGATGCAACCACAGCACTGCGGCAGCAGATTCAGCTGCAGGAGATGCAGCCATAGGAGATGCAGCAGGATTTTCAGAAGAGAGTACAGCAGAAGAAGATGAAGAAGGAGATGCAGTAGCAGGTGCAGCAGAAAGAAGTTTAGCAGCAGAAGATACAGGAGGATATGCAGCAGCAGTAGATGAAACAGACCATAAAGCAGAAGCAGGAGAATCAGCAGCAGGGGATGCAGTAGCAGATTCAGCAGCAGAAGATGCAGCAGGAAGTATAGAGAAAAATGAGGAAGCAGGAGCAGCCCCTATTACTTGATGTCCTCCTGCATCTACTGATGTTGCATCTGCTGCTTCATCTCCTGCTTCTGTATCTTCTGCTGCTACATCTCCTGATGCATCCTCTGCTCATGCATCTCCTCCTGCAGCATATCTTGCTGCATTTCCTTCTGCTGCATCTCCTGCTGCAGCATCTGCTGCAGCATCTTCTGCTACTACATCTCCTACTGAATCAGCATCTCCTGATGCATCTGCTGCTGCATATATTGCTGCTGCATCTGCTGCCTCTGCAGCTTTAGCTGCATCACCTGCTGCATTACCTTCTGCTGCTTAATCTGCTGCTCCATTTCCTGATGCTTCATGTACTGCTGCATCTCCTTAATATGTTGCTCCATTTCCTGATGCTTCATGTACTGCTGCATCTCCTGCTACATTTACTGCTGCTGCATCTCCTTCTCCTTGAAGTCCTCCTGCATCTGCTGCTTCATCTTCTGCTGCTGTATAGCCTGCTGCTTCATCTCTTGCTGCATCCGCTGTGGATGCATCTGCGGTTGCTTCTGCAGAAGCATCTCCATTTACTGCTGCATCTGCTGCTCAATCTTCTACGGATGCACCTAGTGCTTCTGCGTTTCAGCTGCATATCCTGTTGACGGCATCTGTGGCTGCATCTCCTGCTACTACATCTCCTGCTGAATCTCCTTCTGCACTTCCTGCTGTAACTGCTGATGCATATGTTGCTATTTCATCTCCTGCTGCATCTCCTGCTGAATCTTTTTCTGCAGAATCTCCTGCTGCATCTCCTGCTACAATTCCTGCTGATGTATCTCCTGCTGCATCTCCTACTAC
This sequence comes from Clamator glandarius, assembly GCA_033459285.1. NCBI lineage: Eukaryota > Metazoa > Chordata > Aves > Cuculiformes > Cuculidae > Clamator > Clamator glandarius. Next base: position 13,163 of record JAUNZM010000300.1, on the reverse strand, counting down.
ATCCCCTGCTGCCGAATCTCCTTCTATAGCTCCTGCTGCATCTCCTGCTGCATTTTCTACTGAATCTCTTGCTGTGTTTTCTACTGAATATCCTGCTGCAGAATCTCCTACGGAATTCCCTGCTGCACAATCTGCCGATGCATTTCCTGCTGATGCATCTCCTGCTGAATCTCCTGATGCTCCATCTCCTGCTCCTGAATCTCTTGCCTCTTCATCTCCTGCTGCTGCAACTCCTGCTGAATCTGCTGCTGTCTCTGGTGCCGCTGCATCTTCTTTTCCTGCATCTCCTACTGCTGCATCTCTGGCTGATTTCTTGCTGCATTTCCTTCTGTTGAATCTCCTGCTGCATATCCTGGTGCATCACCTGCTGAATATGCATCTCCTGCTACATCTCTTGCAGATACCCCTCATGCAGCTGAATCTGCTGCTATATATCCTGCTGCATCTGCTGTTGCCAAATCTCTTGCTGTTGCATATCCTACTGAATTTCCAGCAGCATCGCCTGCTGATGCAATTCCTGCTTCAAATCATCCAGCATCCTTTGCTGCTGCATCTGCTGCTGCTTCTAGTGATGCTACATCTCCAGCTGCATCTCCTGCTTCATCTGCTGCTGTATCTCCTGCTGCATATGGTTCTGCATGTTCTTCTGCATATGTTTCTGCATCTTCTGCTGCATATGGTGCTGCATCTGCTGCTGCTTCTGCTGCTACTGCATTTCCTGCCTCATATCCTTCTACTGTGTCTCCTGCTGATGTATGTTTTGCTGTATCTCCTGCTGATGCATGTCCTGCTGCATCTCCTGCTTCTGCATCTACTTCTTCTCCATCTCCTGCTGCATCATTTGCTGCTGCATCTCTTATTCATCTCCTTCTGCTGCATATACTGCTGCATCTGGTGCTGCTGTACCTCCTCCTACTGCATCTCCTGCTGCATCTCCTGCTGCTGCATCTCCTGCTGCTGCATCTCCTTCTGCTACATCTCCTTATGCATCTCCTGCTACAGCATCTCCTGCTCTATCTGCTGCTTTTGCATCTCCTGATACATCCCCTGCTGCTTCATCTCATCCTGCTGCATCCCATGCTGCATCTCATGCTGCTATATCTCCTGCTGTTTCATATCCTGCTACTGCATCTCCTAATGAATCTCCTGCTGCTTCATCTCTTGATCCATGTCCTGCTGCTGCATCTCCTGCTGTATCTCATGTTGCACCTTCTATTGAAGCATCTCCTACGTCATCCCCTTATGCTGCATATCTTGCTGCTTATTCTCGTTCTGCATCTCCCGCTGCATCTCCTTGAGCGTCACCTGCTGAATCTCCTTCTGCATCACCTGCAGATACATCTCCTGCTGTATCTCCTGCTTCTCCATATTCATCTGCATTTCCTGCTGCAGTTATTTATGAATCTACTACTGCTGCATCTGCGGAATTTGCTGCTACATCTGCTGCTGCTTCATCTACTGCTGCATCTCCTGCCAAATCTCCTGCCAAATCTCCTGCTCCTGCATCTTCTTCTGATGTTCCTGCTGAATCTAGTGCTGAATATGCATCCCCTGCTGCTTCTCTTGCTGCTGCATCTCCTATTTCATATCCTACTGCATCTCCTCCTGCAGCATATCTTGCTGCATTTCCTTTTGCTGCATCTCCTGCTGCATCATCTGCTGCAGCATCTTCTGCTGCTACATCTTCTACGGAATCTGCATCTGCTGATGCATCTGCTGATGCATCTATTGTTGCTGCATATGCTGCCTCTGCAGCTGCAGCTGCATGACCTGCTGCTGCATCACCTGCTGCATTACATCCTGCTGCATATTCTGCTGCATTTCCTGATGCTGCATCTCCTTATTCTGCTGCTCATTTTCCTGCTGATTCATGTACTACTGCATCTCCTGCTACATTTGCTGCTGCTGCATGTCCTTCTACTTGCTGTTTTCCTGCATTTCCTGCTGCTGCATCTGCTGCTTCATCTCCTTCTGCTGTATAGCCTGCTTCTGCATCTCCTGCTTCTTCATCTCCTGCTCTTGCATCTCCTTCTGCTGAATCTCCACCTCAATCTCTGGTGGCATCTCATGCTGCTACATATCCTGCTACATCTCCTGACGTATCTCCTTCTCAATATGCATCTCCTGTTGCTTCTCCTGCTGCTGAATCTCCTGCTGCTGCATCTTCTCCTGCTGAATATTCTGCTGCTGGTGCATCTGCTGCATCATCTCCTCTTTCTCCGTAACCTGCTGTATCTTCTGTTGCTGCATCATATCATGCTGCTGCATATGTTGAAGAATCTCTTCCTACTGCATCTTCTGCTGATTCTTCATTTCCTGCTGCATCTGCTTCTGAATCTCTTGCTGCTGCTGCATTTCCTTCTCCTGCTCCTGCTGCTGCATCAGTTGCTGCTGAATCTCCTAATCAATCTCCTGCAGCATCTCATGCTTCTACATGTCATGCTGAATCTTCTAATGCATCTCCACCTGCTGCCACTCCTACTGCTGCGTTTGCTTCTGCATCTCCTGCTGCAACTCCAGCTGCTGAATCTCCTGATGCCGTGTCTGCTACTGAATATCCTTTGTCTGCTGCTGAATCTCCTCCTGCTGAATCTTCTGCTGCATCTCCTACTGCTGCATCTCCTTCTGCATGTGCTGCTGCAGCATCTTCTTCTGCTGCATCTCCTACTTAAGCATCTCCTGCTGCTGCATCTCCTGCTGTATCTCCGTCTGAATCTCTTGGTGCTGCATTTCCTGCTGATGCATATTCTGCTTCAACTCCTGCTGCTGCATTACCTTATGCATCTATTCCTGTTGTATTTCCTGCTGCTGCATCTGCTGATACTGCATGTGCTGCTGCATCTCCTGCTGCATCTCTTGATTCTGCATCTTCTGGTGTTGCATATCTTGCTGCATCTCCTGCGGCATCACCTACTCCTGTATCTCCTACTGCTACATCTCCTGATGTATCCTCTGCTGCTACATTTCCTGCTGCATCTTCTGCTGCTGCATCTCCTGCTGATGGGTCTGATGCAGCATCTCTTGCTCTTGCATCTCCTGCTGCATCTCTTGCTGCTGCATTACCTGCTCTATCTCCTCCTACTGCATCTCCTCCTGCTGCATATCCTGCTTCTGTATATACTGCTGCCTTTCCTACTTCTGTATCTCCTGCTGCTCCATCTCCTGATGCATCCTCGGCTCATGCATCTACGGATGCATCTCCTGATGCGCCATTACCCATTGCATCTGCTCCTCCATCCCCTTCTGCATCTCTTTCTGCTCCATCTGGTGCATCTGCTGTTGCATATGCTGCTGCTTCATCTACTGCTGCATCTGCTGCTAAATCTCCTGCTGCTGCATCTCCTTCTGAAGTTTCTGCTGAATCTACTGCTGAATATGCATCCCCTGCTGCATCTCCTGCTGCTGAATCTACTGCTGCATCTTCTGCATCTCCTACTGATGCATCCCCTTCTACATGTGCTGCTGCAGCATCTCTTTCTGCTGCATCTCCTGTTGCTGCATCTGCTGCAGCATCTGCTGCTGCATCTCCTGCTGCTGCATCTGCTGCTTCATCTCCTGCTGCATCTCCGTCTGAAACTTCGCATTTCCTACTGATGCATTTTCTGCTTAAGTTCCTGCTGCTGCATTACCTTCTACATCTATTCCTCTTGTATTTCCTGCTGCTTCATCTCCTGCTGCATCCTCTGCGGATGCATCTGCGGATGCATCTCCAGAAGCATCTCCATTTCCTGCTACATCTGCTGCTCAATCTTCTGCTGCTACTGCATTTCCTGCCTCATATCCTGCTGCTGTGTCTCCTGCTGATGTATATTTTGCTGCATCTCCTGCTGATGCATGTCCTGCTGCATCTCCTGCTTCTTCATCTATTTCTGCATCTCCGGCTCCAGCATCTCCTGCTGCATCCTTTGCTGCTGCACCTCTTATTCATCTCCTTCTCCTGCATATACTGCTGCATCTGGTGTTCCTGTAACTCCTCCTGCTTCATCTCCTGTTTCATCTCCTCCTGCATCTCCTGCTGAATCTCCTCCTTCGGCATCTCCTGTCCCATCTCCTCCTGGTGCATCTCCTGCTGCATCTCCTGCTGATGCATCCGCTGCTGCAGCATCTCCTTCTGCTACATCTCCAGCTGCATCTCCTGCTTCTGCATCTCCTGCTGCTGCATCTCCTTCTGCTACATCTCCTTCTACATCTCCTGCTACAGCATATCATGCAGCATGATATGATGCAGCAACAGGAGATACAGCAGGTTATGGAGAAAGAGGAGATGATGCCGCAGACGCAGCAGCAGGAGATTCAGCAGGAGTAGACGCAGCAGCAGTAGATTCAGCAGCAGGAGATTCAGCAGCAGGAGAAGCAGAACGAGATGCATAATCAGAAGGAGCTATGTCAGGAGATGTAGCAGGATATGTAGGAGCATGAGATGCTGCCGGAGATTCAGTAGGAGATTCAGCAGAAGGAGATGCAAGAGCAGGAGATGATCAGCAGGACATGCAGCCGGAGTCGATGCAGAAGGTAATAGAGCAGCAGGAGATTCAGAAGAAGGAGACGCAGAAAGAGATTCAGCAGCAGGAGATGCAGCAGCAGGAAAGGCAGAAGTATATAGAGAAGTAGGATATGCAGGAGTAGGAGGTGCAGAGTAATAGATGAAGTGAAGAAGATGCAGCAGAAGGAAATATAGCAGTAAATACAGCAAGAGAGAAAGTAGCATCAGATGCAGCATCAGATGCGTCATCAGGTGCAGCAGTAAGATTTGCAGCAGCAGGAGATATATCAGGAGATGTAGCAGTAGATGAAGCAGCAGCAGATGCAGTAGCAAATTCAGCAGATGCTTCAATAGAAATTGCAACATGAGATACAGCAGGAGATGTAGAATCAGACGAAGCAAAAGGAGATGCAGAAACAGGAGATGCAGCAGCAGGACATGGATCAAGAGATGAAGCAGCAGGAGATTCATTAGGAGATACAGTAGCAGGATATGAAACAGCAGGAGCTATAGCAGCAGGAGATGCAGCATGAGATGCAGCAGGATGAGACGAAGCAACAGGGGATGTATCAGGAGATGCAGAAGCAGCAGCTACAGCAAGAGATGTTGTAGCAAGCGATGCAGAAGGAGATGTAGCAGCAGGAGATGCAGCAGGAGATGTAGGAGAAGGAGATGCATCAGCAGCAGATGCATCAGCAGGAGATGGAACATGAGATGCAGTTAGAGGAGATTCAGCAGGATATGCAGTAGGAGAAGATGCAACAGGAAATGCAGCAGGAGGAGGTACAGCAGCACCAGATGCAGCAGTATATGCAGCAGTAAGAGATGAATAAGGGATGCAGCAGCAATTGATTCAGCAGGAGATGCTGGAGCCGGAGATGCAGAAGTAGATGGAGAATCAGGAGATGCAGCAGGACATGCATCAGCAGGAGACGCAGCAAAATATACATCAGCAGGAGACACAGCAGCAGGATATGAGGCAGGAGATGCACCAGCAGCAGAAGCAGCAGCAGATGCAGCAGTAAAGGATGCAGGATGAGATTCAGCAGGAACTGCATCAGCAGGAGATGCTGCTGGAAATTCAGTAGGATATGCAACAGCAAGCGATTTGGCAACAGCAGATGCAGCAGGATATGCAGCAGCAGCTGCAGCTGCATGAGATGTATCAGCAGGAGATGTAGCAGGAGATGCATATTCAGCAGGTGATGCACCAGGATATGCAGCAGGAGATTCAAGAGAAGGAAATGCAGCAGGAAATCAGCCGGAGATGCAGCAGCAGGAGATGCAGGAAAAGAAGATGCAGCCGCACCAGAGACAGCAGCCGATTCAGCAGGAGATGCAGAGGCAGGAGATTCAGCAGCAGCAGAAGATGCATCACCAGGAAATGAATCAGCAGATTCTGCAGCAGGAAATTCTGTAGGAGATTCTGCAGCAGGAGATTCAGTAGAAAAGGCAGGAGGAGATGCAGCCGGAGATATAGGAGATTCAGCAGCAGGGGATGTAGTAGGAGATGCAGCAGGAGATACATCAGCAGGAATTGTAGCAGGAGATGCAGCAGGAGATTCTGCAGAAGAAGATTCAGTAGGAGATGCAGCAGGAGATGAAATAGCAACATATGCAACAGCAGTTACTGCAGGAAGTGCAGTAGGAGATTCATCAGGAGATGTAGCGGCAGGAGATGCAGCCGCAGATGCCTTCAACAGGATATGCAGCTGAAATGCAGAAGCACTAGATGTATCCGTAGAAGATTGAGCAGCAGATGCAGCAGGAAATGGAGATGCTTCTGCAGATGCATCCGCAGAGGATGCAGCAGGAGATGAAGCAGCAGGCTATACTACTGTATAGGAGAAGGAGATGGAGGAGGACATCAAGTAGAAGGAGATGCAGCAGCAGCAAGTGTAGCAGGAGATGCAGCAGTACATGAAGCATCAGGAAATGGAGCAGCAGATTAAGGAGATGCAGCAGTCAATGAAGCAACAGGAAATGGAGCAGCAGATTATGCAGCAGGAGGTAATGCAGCATGTGATGCATCAGCAGGTGATGCATTAGCAGGTGATGCAGCTGCAGAGGCAGCAGATGCAGCAGGAATAGGTGCAGCAGCAGATGCATCAGGAGATGCAGCAGAAGGAAATGCAGCATGATATACTGAAGGAGGAGATGCAGTAGGATATGAAGCAAGAGATGCAGCAGCAGGAGATGCAGCAGGGGATGCATATTCAGCAGTAGATTCAGCAGAAACTTCAGAAGAAGTTGCAGCAGCAGGAGATGCAGCAGTAGATGAAGCAGCAGCATGTGCAACAGCAGATGCACCAGATGGAGCAGAAAGAGATGCAGCAGGGGATGGAGCAGCAGATGCAATGGGAAATGGCGCATCAGGAGATGCATCCGCAGGTGCATGAGCATAGCATGCATAAGGAGATGTAGCAGCAGGAGATACAGGAGCAGGTGATGCAGCAGGAGATGCAACACCAGAAGATGCAGCACCAAGAGATGCAGCAGGAGATGTAGCAGCACATGCAGTATCAGCAGATGCAGCAGCAGGAGGTGCAGCTGAAGGAGATGCTGCAACAGCACATGCAGAAGGTGATGCAGCAGTAGGAGATGCAGCAGCAGCAGATGCAGCAGGAGATTCAGCAGCAGGAGATTCAGCATGATATGTAGAAGCATGAGATTCATCAGGAGATTCAGCAGCAACTGATGCAGCAGCAGGAGAAGGAGCAGGAGATGCAGCAGGAGATGCAGAAGCAGATGCAGCAGGAAATGAAGATTCAGCAAACGATGCAGTAGGAAGAGATTCTTCAACATATGCAGCAGCGTGATATGATGCAGCACCAGGAGATACAGCAGGTTGTGGAGAAAGAGGAGATGATGCAGAAGATGCAGCAGCAGCAGGAGAAGATGCAGCAGCAGGAGATTCAGCAGCAGGAGAAGCATATATATAGAAGAAGATATGTCAGGAGATGTAGCAGGATATGTAGCAGCATGAGATGCCGCCGGAGATTCAGGAGGAGATTCAGCAGAAGGAGATGCAAGAGCAGGAGATGCATCAGCAGGAGATGCAGAAGCAGATGTAGCAGGAGATGCAGATTTAGTAGGAGATACATCAGCAGGAGATGCAGAAGCAGATTCAGCAGCAGAAGATGCAGCAGCAGGACATGCAGCAGGAGTCGGTGCAGAAGGTACTAGAGCAGCAGGAGATTCAGAAGAAGGAGATGCAGAAAGAGATTCAGCAGCAGCAGATGCAGCAGCAGGAAAGGCAGCAGTATATAGAGAAGCAGGATATGCAGCAGGAGGAGATGCAGTAGGAGGAGATAGAGCAGGTAATGCAGCAGCAAGAGATGCAGCAGGAGATGCAAGAGCAAGAGATGCAGCATCAGACCCATCAGCAGGAGATGCAGCAGCAGAAGATGCAGCAGGAAATGCAGCAGCAGTAGGTGCAGCAGGAGATGCAGTAGCAGGAGATGAAGCATTATCATGAGATGCATTAGGAGGTGCAGCAGCAGGATATGTAGCAGGAGATTTGGCAGGAGATGAAGCAGGAGCAGAGCAGCAGCAGATGCAGTAGGAAATGCAGCAGTAGATGCAGGATCAGCAGATACTGCAGCCGGAAATACTGCAGCAGATGCAGCAGGAGATGACATATCAGGTGATGAAGCCACAGATGCATCAGTTGAAGATGAAGCAGGAGATGCAGCAGCAGGAGGTTCATTAGCAGATGTACCAGGAGATGAGGCAGCAAACGCAGAAAGTTATAACGTACATGTAGAAGCAGATGCAGCAGCAGCTAATTCCGCAGGAGATGCAGCACCAAGAGATTCAGGCGGAGATACAGAAGCAGGAGATGCAGAAGCAGATGTTGCAGCAGGTGCAGCACTAGCAGATGCAGCAAGAGGAGATGCAGCAGAAGGAGATGCTGCAGCAGCACATGCAGAAGGTGATGCAGTTGTAGGAGATGCAGCAGTAGCAGATGCATCAGGAGATTCAGCAACAGGAGATGCAGCATGATATGTAGAAGCATGAGATGCCGCAGGAGATTCATCAGGAGATTCAGAAGCAAGTGATGCAGCAGCAGGAGATGAAGCAGGAGCTGCAGGAGTAGATGAAGCAGCAGCATATGCAACAGCAGATGCACCAGATGGAGCAGAAAGAGATGTAGAAGGGGATGGAGCAGCAGATGCAACGGGAAATGGTGCATCAGGAGAAGTATCCGCCGATGCATGAGCAGAGGATGCATCAGGAGATGTTGCAGCAGGAGATTAAGGAGCAGAGGATGCCGCAGGAGATGCAGCAGGAGATTGAACACCAGAAGATGCAGCACCAAGAGATGCATCAGCACATGCAATATTAGCAGATGCAGCAGTATGAGATGAAGGAGCAGATGCAGCAGCCGGAGATACAGCAGCAGGAAATACAACAGGAATAGATGCAGAAGGTAATGCAGCAGCAGGAGTTGAAGCAGAATATGCATCAGCAGGAAATGCAGCACCAAGAGATTCAGACGGAGATGCAGCAAGAGATGCAGCAGGAGAAGATGAAGCGGCAGATGTAGCAACAGGAGATGCAGCAGAAGGAGATGATGCAGCAGCACATGCAGAAGGTGATGCAGCAGTAGGAGGTGCAGAAGCAGCAGATGCAGCAGGAAATTCAGCAGCAGGAGTTTCAGCATGATATGTAGAAGCATGAGATGCTGAAGGAGATTCATCTGGAGATTCAGAAGCAACTGATGCAGCAACAGGAGAAGCAGCAGGAGAGGCAGAAACAGCAGGAGATGCAGAAGCAGATGCAGCAGGAAATGAAGATTCAGCAGAAGATGCAGTAGGAAGAGATTCTTCAACATATGCAGCAGCATGATATGCTGTAGCAGGAGATGTAGAAGGAGATGTAGCAGAAGGAGATGCAGCAGCAGGAGATGCAGAAGCAGGAGATGCAGCTGGAGATGTAGCAGAAGGAGATGCTGCAGCAGCGGATGCATCAGCAGGAGATGCAGCAGGAGATGCACCAGGAGGAGATGGGACAGGAGATGCCGAAGGAGGAGATTCAGCAGGAGATGCAGGAGGAGATGAAACAGGAGATGAAGCAGGAGGAGTTACAGGAACACCAGATGCAGCAGTATATGCAGGAGAAGGAGATGAATAAGAGGTGCAGCAGCAAAGGATGCAGCAGGAGATGCTGGAGCCGGAGATGCAGAAATAGATGAAGAAGCAGGAGATGCAGCAGGACATGCATCAGCAGGAGATGCAGCAAAATATACATCAGCAGGAGACACAGCAGCAGGATATGAGGCAGGAAATGCAGTAGCAGCAGAAGATTGAGCAGCAGATGTAGCAGGAAATGGAGATGCTTCTGGAGATGCATCCGCAGATGCATCCGCAGAGGATGCAGCAGGAGATGAAGCAGCAGGAAATACAAGAGGAATAGATGTAGAAGGTAATGCAGCAGCAGGAACTTAAGCAGAAAATGCATCAGTAGGAAATGCGAAGTTTCAGACGGAGATGCAGCAGGAGATGAAGCAGCAGATGCAGCAGCAGGAGATGCAGCAGCAGATGCTGCAGCAGATGCAGCAACAGGAGATGCAGCAGAAAGAGATGCTGCAGCAGCACATGTAGAAGGGGATGCATCAGTAGGAGATGCAGAAGATGCAGCAGTAGATTCAGCAGCAGGAGATGCAGCAGGGGATGCATATTCAGCAGTAGATTCAGCAGAAACTTCAGAAGGAGATGCAGCAGCAGGAGATTTAGCAGCAGATGCAGCAGTAGATGAAGCAGCAGCATATGCAACAGCAGATGCACCAGATGGAGCAGAAAGAGATGCAGAAGGGGATGGAGGAGCAGATGCAATGGGTAATGGCGCATCAGGAGATGCATCCGTAGATGCATGAGCCGAGGATGCATCAGGAGATGGAGCAGCAGGAGATACAGAAGTAGGAAAGGCAGCAGTATATACAGAAGCAGGATATGCAGCAGGAGGAGATGCAGTAGGAGGAGATAGAGCAGGTAATGCAGCAGCAAGAGATGCAGCAGGAGATGCAAGAGCAAGAGATGCTGCATCAGACCCATCAGCAGGAGATGCAGCAGCAGAAGATGCAGCAGGAAATGTAGCAGCAGAGGATACATCAGGAGATGTAGCAGTAGGAGATACAGGAGTAGGTGATGCCGCAGGAGATGCAGCAAGATATGCAACACCAGAAGATGCAGAATCAAGAGATGCAGCAGGAGATGCAGCAGCACATGCAGTATCAGCAGATGCAGCAGCAGGAAATACAACAGGAATAGATGCATAAGGTAATGCAGCAGCAGGAGTTGAAGCAGAATATGCATCAGCAGGAAATGCAGCACCAAGAGATTCAGACGGAGATACAGCAGGAGATGCAGCAGCAGGAGATGCTTAAGTAGGAGATGCAGCAGAAGAAGATGCTGCAGCAGCACATGCAGAAGGAGATGCAGCAGTAGGAGATGCAGCAGAAGATTCAGCAGGAGGAGATTCAGCAGCAGACAAAGGATATTCAGTAGCAGACACGGCATCAGGAGATTCAGCAGCTGGAGTTGCAGCAGGAGATGCAGAAGCAAACGCAGCAGTAGGAGTGGCAGCAGGTGGAGATGCATTAGAAGATTCAGCATGACATGTAGAAGCATGAGATGCTGCAGGAGATTGATTAGGAGATTCAGCAGCAACTGATGCAGCAGCAGGAGCAGGAGAAGGAAATGCAGCAGCAGCAAGAGATTCAGAAGCAGATGCAGCAGGAAATGAAGAATCAGCAGAAGATGCAGTAGGAAGAGATTCTTCAACATATGCAGCAGCATGATATGATGCAGCAACAGAAGATACAGCAGGTTACGGAGAAAGAGGAGATGATGCAGCAGATGCACCAGCAGCAGAATATTCAGCAGGAGAAGATGCAGCAGCAGGAGATTCAGCAGCAGGAGAAGCAACAGGAGATGCATATTGAGAAGGAGATACGTCAGGAGATGTAGCAGGATATGTAGCAGCATGAGATGCCACCAGAGATTGAGGTGGAGATTCAGCAGAAGGAGATGCAAGAGCAGGAGATGAAGAAGCAGGAGATGCAGAAGCAGGCTATACAGCAGAAGGAGATGAAGCAGCAGATGCAGCAGCAGGAAATGCAGGAAAACAGCAAGTAGAAGGACATGCAGCAGCAGCAAATGTAGCAGGAGATGCAGTAGTACATGAATCAGCAGGAAAATGAGCAGCAGAATAAGGAGATGCAGCATCAGGAAATGCAGCAGAATATGCAGCAGGATGTAATGCAGCAGGTGATGCAGCAGCAGGTCATGCAGCTGCAGCTGCAGAGGCAGCATATGCAGCAACAATAGATGCATCAGCAGATGCATCAGCAGATGCAGATTCCGTAGAAGATGTAGCAGCAGAAGATGCTGCAGCAGATGATGCAGCAGGAGATGCAGCAAAAGGAAATGCAGCAAGATATGCTGCAGGAGGAGATGCAGTAGGATATGAAATAGGAGATGCAGCAGCAAGAGAAGCAGCAGGGGATGCATATTCAGCACTAGATTCAGCAGGAACATCAGAAGAAGATGCAGGAGCAGGAGATTTGGCAGGAGATTTGGCAGGAGATGCAGCAGTAGATGAAGCAGCAGCAGATGTAGCAGCAAATTCCGCAGATGCAGCAGTAGTAGATTCATAAATAACTGCAGCAGGAAATGCAGATGAATATGGAGAAGCAGGAGATACAGCAGGAGATGTATCTGCAGGTGATGCAGAAGGAGATTCAGCAGGTGACGCTCAAGGAGATGCAGCGGGAGATGCAGAACGAGAATAAGCAGCAAGATATGCAGCATAAGGGGATGACGTAGGAGATGCTTCAATAGAAGGTGCAACATGAGATACAGCAGGAGATGCAGCAGCAGGACATGGATCAAGAGATGAAGCAGCAGGAGATTCATTAGGAGATGCAGTAGCAGGATATGAAACAGCAGGAGATATAGCAGCATGAGATGCAGCATGGGATGCAGCAGGATGAGATGAAGCAGCAGGGGATGTATCAGGAGATGCAAAAGCAGCAGATAGAGCAGGAGATGCTGTAGCAGGAGATGCATAAGGAGATGTAGCAGAAGGAGATGCAGCAGCAGGAGATGCAGCAGCAGGAGATGCAGCAGGAGATGCAGTAGGAGGAGGTACAGCAGCACCAGATGCAGCAGTATATGCAGCAGAAGGAGATGAATAAGAGATGCAGCAGCAAATGATGCAGCAGGAGATGGAGAAGAAGTAGATGCAGAAGCAGGAGATGCAGCAGGACATGCATCAGCAGGAGATACAGCAAAACATACATCAGCAGGAGACACAGTAGAAGGATATGAGGCAGGAAATGCAGTAGCAGCAGAAGCAGCAGCAGATGCAGCACCATATGCAGCAGAAGATGCAGAAACATATGCAGAAGAACATGCAGAACCATATGCAGCAGGAGATACAGCAGCAGATGAAGCAGGAGATGCAGCTGGAGATGTAGCATCACTAGAAGCAGCAGCAGATGCAGCAGCAAAGGATGCAGGATGATTTGAAGCAGGAATTGCATCAGCAGGCGATGCTGCTGGAAATTCAGTAGGATATGCAACAGCAAGAGATTTGGCAACAGCAGATGCAGCAGGATATATAGCAGCAGATTCAGCTGCATGAGGGGTATCTGCAAGAGATGTAGCAGGAGATG